>JANFOE010000044.1:0-671261 GCA_025667525.1 Glebionis coronaria | reverse complement strand
AAAGTTTTGTACCTTAGGTGTTTTGTTCATCAAAAACGCTCCCCCTTAACACGTGCTTTACACATATTAAGTTGGATTATCGTTAAGTCTTTTTCATCTTTTAGCCAAGTATCATTTAAATCTCCTTAATCCCATTTTCTCCCCTTATCCAAAATGTTAACCATTAATATTTGGGATATTGAATGGATTAACCGGTCTTTGGGTAAAAATGAAATCGATGTTTGGCCATAGAACATGTTAATGCTCCCCCTTAATGTAATAAGGGATAGTTGTAGTGCTTTAGTATGATATGTTTTGAAAGATTTAGAATCTCGTGAGAAATTCTTGAAAAATTATCATACCTTAACACTACATCAAGCCGCAAAAGCACAATATTCACAAATATACATATTCACAATTGAAAACCAATATAAAGTGGACCTGAAATGTACGACCCATTAGATGGATCGTTGCAGTAGCTTGTGGTGCACTAAATATGGTCTACCACCAACGAATGTTTCCAAGCTCCTCATCAATCTACGTTCACAGAGCTTTTGATCAATCTTCTTGATCACATACTTCGCCATCTGCCGATATCCCTGATGCCAATCCTCAGTCATCTCTGGTAAAGTTCCACCCGAATTGAGATGATCCAACTTTCCTCTGACGTAGATGAGAGTCCCATCACTGTACTTATAAAGCTCACCCACCCTCATAAACTTCATTAACCCTCGACTGTTCAAGTAGAAAATCCCACAATTCGGAACAGAAATGCCGGTATAGTGACATCTGTTGACATGTTGAGGTAACACTTGGTTCACTGGACGGGTTAGGTTAAGCTTCCTTTGGTAACTTTCGACTCCCAACTGAAGATCTTCAACTCGTTTCTTGATAACAACGCTTCGTGTGAACATACGAAGTGTTGTATTCAAGGCAATGAGATCTTCACGAGGAATATGTGTGAGTTGATCACGGGTCATCAGAAGCAACATATCTTCGATATCCTCAAGGCGAATGATAGAAAAATCTCCCTGCTGGATTTTGTATTCTCTGTCATCCTCCCTTTTCAAACGAATCTCCGTCACATGATAATAGCCATTCTTGGCTTCAGTTTTCAGCCCTAAAATACTGGATATGCGGATATCGGATCTAACGTTGCTTCCTGAATTGACTAAGCAGCAACCCCTGTACGCCCTTCGGACTCGTTCGTCCCAATGAGATGCACCTATGACAGCATACATATCATAATTACGATTTACCTTTGGGACCCAGAGTCGGTTTACCTTTTCCTCGATAAATGGTATTGTCCCCCAGTTGGCAGCTTTCAGCAAGGTCAGGGAGGTTGCGTACTTTGATGAACCCTTGAGGAGATAAACAAGATCATTGATGACGAAGAAGTCAAGAGCAATCTGATTGTCTTGAGAAGGATCAAGTGGAGGTAGAGCTCTTTCTGCTTCATGAAGACCTGGCCTTTGAACGGTGTTAAGAGCTTTCAGGACCTCGTCAGCATAATACTCGAACTCCATTCGGGTTAGCCTGGTTTTGGCGCGAAGTCTCTTATCCTTTAGCGCTCTCTTCACCAAAGACGGAGTAACCGTAGTCTTATACTCATGAGCCAGAAATGCACACAAGTCAATCGGACTGCGGATACGGAGATATAAAACATCTCTGTCAGCGTCTGTGATTGGATCATATTGCACCGCTGCCGTGATCCAAGCCTGTGGCGGTGCGGTCTCGTCAATCTCCAACGTGTCTGCCCAGTCCCGTGTGCTTGATTCAGGAACAGTAGATTGTGGTTCTTGTTGTAGAGGAGTGGAAACATGAACATTTGCTGGTTCTGATTCAGGCATCTCGGCGGTGTCATGAACGGGTGAGTGTTGTGCAGCTTCAGGTTCAGTTACCGATTCTGCAATCACAGGAGCAACAACAACAGAACTAACAGGGTTAGTGGTAACAGGTATAGATACAACATTAGAAGTACCGGGAATCGATGACGCTGTAGTAGCATTCACATCGTGGCGCCACTTAGATCGTCTTGATTCCGTTGATGTTGATTTTTCCTTCTGCGCTGTATCTTTCTTGGACTTGGTTCCAGACTTAGCAGGTTTCTTTGAGCTGGCAACCTTATCCCCCTTTTTAGGCTGTTTACCCCCATCATCATCCCCATCGCTATCCTCGTTGCTCCCCTAGCACTCTCCTCATTACCATCACCACCATCATCGCCATCATCATCATCATCATCACCATCATCGTCATCGTCAGCATCCTTTTCTTCTTCTTCTTCTTCTTCACCTTCTTCTTCACCAGTACCCTCTTCTTCTTCACTTTCTTCCCTTTCTTCCTCAGGCAGAATGTGGTATGGTACCACACTTCCAAACGTTTTAAATAACCTATCATCCTCCATGATAGCGTCATTCAGGGATTTGTAAAGAGCCCGTTGAATCCTAGATTTATCAAACGATCCAAGTTCCCTCATACGAGCTTTGAGAATTTTCTTCAATTCAAAATCCGTTAATTCATAGGCAATTTTGTAGGCGGATTCTGAAGGGTTGGATGACTTGATCATTAAGTTATCAGCCGCGAGTGTCTTCAACTCATCACGCAGTTTCGGCATAATGGATTCAATAGATTCTTTCACTCTTTCTTCAACAGAAGCTTCAAGTGCTTCTTTTTGCTCCTTGTATTTATACCTCATCGCTTGAAGTCTCGTGATACGGGCAGCATGCTTATCAGCTTCAGCCTGCTTAACCTGAGCTAGTTCTTCTGCATGAGCTTTTCGTGTTAACTCCATCTCTGCAGCGAACTTAGCAAGAATCTCTTCTTGGGCTTTCTTAGATGCTTCTTCACTTTGAGCTCGTCTATGTAGCTCTTGGCGAAGTTCATCCATCTCTCTTTTGTGATTATCCGTATGTTTATCCAACATTTCGACCATTACAAATACAGCCATTGAAGACGTTGCAGAGCTGCTCTGGGTTGAGTGAAGAGGCTCGGTTGTTACTACGGTACTAAGGATGGGAGTTATTGGTGGTGGAAGAAATGGTGTTGAAACCGGTCTGGTTGGTAAGGGTTGTATTGGTGGAGGTTGAGTTGCTAAAGGTTGAGTAGACACCATGATGGTAGGAGCACCGGACTCCTTTTCAACACTTGCTGAAACAGGGATTGATGTCTCCTTCGAAGTAGAATACCTTTCAGGTGATCCAAACTCAAAAACATCCTCTGGCTCCTCGTACTCTTCTTCAATATTTACCCGTGCACCCGAACCACTACCTCCCGTGTCTTTCTTACTCTTTTCAATAGCTATCTTCATCATTTTTCTCTCCGCCTTGTCAAGAGTAGGATCGACATCAACATCCTATTCGTCGTGTAAAACTAACTCATCAGCCTTGCCCTTTCCCTTCTTAGCCTCAGTCTTCTTCTTCTTGGTTTCGGGTTCAGGTAAAGCAGCTGGTTGCTTGCGTTTACCTTTACTCTTGACCGTAGTAGACGAGTCTTCTCCAGTCTGAAGGTTTTCTTTTAGCTTCTTGATTTCTAGCAGTAATAGCTTGTAATCAGCAGAACCTTTAATTCTATCAGTCAGAAGATGATCGGGAATAGGACCAGGAATAACACCACCAGATGGTCCTTCATGCCTTAGATCCACGATATGATCAGCCTCTTCAGTGTGATGACGACTTGCTGCACGCCTATCAATAGAAACATCATTCTTCATACAATAATTAATG
The DNA here is from genome assembly GCA_025667525.1 of Glebionis coronaria. NCBI lineage: Eukaryota > Viridiplantae > Streptophyta > Magnoliopsida > Asterales > Asteraceae > Glebionis > Glebionis coronaria. The sequence goes on along the minus strand of JANFOE010000044.1, from coordinate 667,560 downwards.
ATAAGCTTGATAAACCGAGGGTAAGGAAAGAAGTTATTCTTCAGCTTCTTGTTTTGGAAGAGTTGAAAGGTGAATTCTTCCCACAACAATAATGCATAATCTGCATTTGCGCCTTTATACATTCCATGGAAGATGTTCATAATAGGACTGCGCAAAGCATCATGCCCACTTGTTTTCGGTGTAAGACATCTACTGAGAATACCCAACATTGCTCTCCAAGGCTGACCTACTTTAGCAGTGGTAAACTCAGACGCAACTCGTATGTCAGGACATCCAAGAGCATCGAACAACTCCATGAGTTCGTCTTTAGTAGGATCCCTCGAGAATGACATACCTTTGGGTGTATCCCGTATTCCAAAAATCTTACGGAAATCTGAAACAGTGAGTGTCTGCTGCTTGTTGTCAAGGGTGAAGGTGATCTTGTTTGAAGTGCTTTCCTTGGTAGCCCAGAACTCATACATGTACTCATAAGGCACCGAGGTAGTACTTCTTAAGGCATTCTTGAAATGAGATTGATCAAGGATTGCCATGGAGACTTTAAATCCATGGTGAGTGGATTTTGAAACTGGCTTCAGCCGGTAGTTGTTTGGTATGAACTTGAGTATTCGTGCTTTGGCAATTGCGGCTGCTCGAGAGTCTTGGATTGCTTGTACTGTTGGATTAGTCATCGTATCTGCTTAAGATAAGACATGAAAGGTTGATGCACAAAAATATATAGATATGTATCATTATTATTTCTAAGCATAACACATTTCATAACATAATTCAACAAGTACTTATAACATGTAAACAACTCTCAATCAAACAACTCTTCATCCGGAACTTTCCTTCATTCGGAACTCTTCATTCGGAAGTCCTTCATTCGGAACTTCTTCACTCGGAATTTCTTCATTCGGAACTTCCTCATTCGGAAGTTTTTCATTCGGAACTTCTTTCATTCGGAAGTCCTTCATTCGGAACTTCTTTCATTCGGAAGTCCTTCATTCGAAACTTCTTCATTCGGAAGTTCTTCATTCGGAACTTCTTCATTCGGAAGTTCTTCATTCAGAACTTCTTCATTCAGAAGTTCTTCATTCGGAACTTCTTCATTCGGAAGTCCTTCATTCGGAACTTCTTTCATTCGGAAGTCCTTCATTCAGAACTTCTTTATTCGGAAGTTCTTCATTCGGAACTTCTTCATTCGGAAGTTCTTCATTTGGAACTTCCTTCATTCGGAAGTCCTTCATTCGGAACTTCCTTCATTCGGAAGTTCGTCCGGAACTTCCTTCATTCGGAAGTTCGTTCGGAACTTCCTTCATTCGGAAGTTCATTCGGAACTTCCTTCATTCGGAAGTTCGTTCGGAACTTCCTTCATTCGGAAGTTCGTTCGGAACTTCCTTCATTCGGAAGTTTGTTCAGAAAAATCCTTCATTCGGAAGTTGATACACCATGTTCATTCGGAACTTTACAAACGTAGCCCATGATGATTTATTCTAAGCGCGTTTGTGAGTTCTAAGGCAATCTAAGGTAACCAACCACAATCTAATGATATTCCGAGCATAACCCACCTATAACCCTAATCAATTAAACCTAAATTAAGGAATAAACCCTAATCTTGATTGACTTAATAAACGAATCAATTAACATGATTTAACTGATGAATTAGACGAGTTATAAGTTAAAGATGATGTTATTACCTTTTTGAATGAATGGAACAGATTATTGTGATTGAATCGAAAGATTTGAGAGCTTAAGTGTGTTTTAATGGCGGCAAGATGAAGATGAAACAGTGAAGAGAAAATAAAACGCAAGGGGGGTTTTGTTTGACTAGGTCAAAGTTTTTGGCAACTTTCACAAATTGTCACTTTTAACCCTACATTTTTCCCTTTTGTTTTTTATTCCTTGTCTTTTCTATTCTCCTTAACCATTGTTAAATTTAGCCAACTTAACCTTCACACTACTTAAGCAACGTAATCTATTAGCAAAACTCCAAGATCTTAAAGCCATTCCTATCACATTGAACAAACACAAGTCGTATTCTTAAGTAAGACCACTCAATTACCATTAAGCCAATTAATTTTCCACAAACACTTTTGAAAATCGTTTTGATGACGAAGATTATTTAATATTTTCTCCCCCTTAAACGATGACCCGTTTTCTATTTAAAGAGCTGTAGTCATTGTTTAAAGAGTCAAATATGGATGAAAGCATTTCCAATTGATGTTTTGAAAAAGATTGATTCGTGGTGTCAATAAGATTTCTCTTATTTTATACAAATTAATGCACTGAGACGTACACTAACTCGTGTTAGATCAAGTTATAAAGTAAACTTGATCCCTTTGCATGATTTGGCTTGTAAATCATGCCAGAGAAAATTAATTCCCGTTGTGAGCCAACGTTTTCCAAGGAAATACGTGACTTTAATATGAGAACCGGGTTGCAGTCCGAAATAACTACAAGCCATAATGGGCAGGTTTTAAAAATGTACAACTTTTATACGGACTCTATTTATGGCACCGTGTCAATATTGATCGACATTTCTAAGGCCGTAAATATTACCGTACTAAAAGACATGCCCGTTTTAAAAAAACAAAAAATATTTTTGGTTTTTCTTGATTTTATATTTTTTATGGTTTTTCTAGGTTTTATATTTTTTATGGTTTTTGTTGGTTTTATATTTTTGTATTTTTCTTTTTGTGGTTTATATATTTACGATAATATACATGATCACGAACAAAGGATACTCTGAATAGTTTACCACCACTATTCAGCTGATTCTTCTGCCAACTCTTTGAGAGTCGCTGGAGTGAATGATTTCATGCCAAGCTTGTCGATCAAAAACTCGATTCGTCCTCGATCTAAGGCTTTGATGAACATATCTGCCAGCTGATACTCAGTAGTGACAAAATACAGCTCGATCACTCCGTTCTCCACCTGCTCTTTAATGAAATGGTAGCGAATGTCTATGTGCTTGGCCTGGGAGTGTTGAACATAGTTGCAGCAAAGGGCAATGGCGCTCCTGTTGTCACAATACATCGGGATTTTGTTGAATCCCAAACCGTAGTCAGTTAATTGTGATCTCATCCAAAGGACTTGAGCACAACAACCGGACATTGCGATGTATTCAGCCTCCGTGCTAGAAATTGCAGCGCTTTTCTGCCTTTTTGAAGACCAACTGATCAATCTATCTCCAAGGAGTTGCACAGATCCAGAAGTGCTACGCCTCGTGTCTTGACACCCAGCATGATCGACATTTGCGTATGATTTTAAAGCAATAGAGGAATCTTTCGGATACCATAGACCACGATGAAGTGTTCCTTTGAGATACCGAAAGATCCTTTTAACAACATGTAGGTGCTTTTCGGTAGGCCGAGCCTGATACCGGGCACACATGCATACAGCAAATTGCAAATCAGGCCTGCTAGCAGTCAGATAGAGAAGGGTGCCGATCATCCCACGGTAAAGTTTTGGATCGACAATAGTCCCATTCCTATCTTCATCTAACTTGGATTTCTCCACCATTAGAGTGTCCACGGGGTCACAATTTTCAAAGTTATATTTCTTTAAAGATTCTAGAGCATATTTGGATTGATTAATAAAGATGCCTCTGGGATTCAGAGAAATCTGTAATCCTAAGAAAAATGAAAATTTTCCCATCATCGACATCTGAAAGCGTGTGGACATTATCTTCTCAAAGCGATTTGACAATTCTATGTTAGTGGCAGCAAATATTATATCATCAACATAAATTTGTACCAGAATCATGTCGTTGCCCTCCTTGAGAGTGAATAGAGTGGGGTCCACCTTGCCTTTGGAGAAGCCTTCCGAAATGAGATATGTTGAGAGGAGATCATACCACGCACGTGGAGCTTGTTTCAACCCATAGAGAGCCTTCTTAAGCTTTTACACATGATTAGGAAACTCCGTGCTAACGAACCCATCCGGCTGACTAACATAGACTTCTTCCCTTAGTTCACCGTTCAAAAATGCCGTCTTCACATCCATTTGATAGACGATCATGTTCATATGAGCAGCATATGCAAGGAATAGTCTAATGGCCTCCAATCTGGCAACAGGAGCAAAAGATTCTTCAAAGTCTATACCCAAGGCTTGTTTATATCCTCTAGCGACCAATCTAGCCTTATTCTTCAATACTGCACCCATCTCATCAAGTTTAACCTTATAAACCCACAACAAAGTAAGGATGTTAACCTTGTCAGGGAGAGGAACTAATTCCCATACTTCAAGTCTTTGGAATTCATTTAGTTCCTCCTGCATGGCTTCAATCCAAGATGATTGAGTCATAGCCTGCTGCCAATTTTTAGGTTCAACTTTAGAGAGAAATGCATCAAAGTAGCAATAGAGTGCACTCTCTTGTAATTGATGGCGTGTAGAGACTGGTCGATCTAGATCTCCAATGACATTCCTAATTGGGTGATCTTTTGTCCATTTGGTGCTATGTTTTTCAATCCTAGGTGGTCTGGAGTGAACAATAGAAGGAGCTTCTTCTGAGGTAGACGCGGCTGAAGGGTTTTCAGGTATCGCAACACCCAAGAAAGGACGCTCTTGCAGGTGAGCATATTCCAAATCGTGATCAATAGAATCCTCTTCCACATCATTAGGCACAAGTAAGGGTGAAGATTCAGGTGTAGTTTGAGAATCACTTGGTAAGGGTGCATCCGGTTCAATGTTAATTGAAGATGCATTTGATAAAGCTTCATTAGCAGGAGCAACAACTTCAGGGATTGGAGCTATCACTACAGGTGCTGGAACTTCATCATTTGGGGGATCAAAGAATTCGTCAAACAACGGTTGAAACAGTTTATCCCACTCGGGCCTTGTAGGTGGTAAAAATGATGTAGAAGTAGGATTATTGGGAACTAATCCGGAACTAATAGCACTGGTTCCCATCTCATGAAGCGCGGGTTCAGAGCTGCGTTGCTCAGAAGCTATTACAACATATATAATAGTGTGGAGTGACCGATACTTCTAATATACGTAAAAACATATTTCTAACAATCTCCCCCTAAGGGAGGTCACTCCACGTTACAAAGTTCTAAACCTAGCATACTATACTAAGTCTTCGTTCTTTAGCTCGTAGTCTTTTCTTCTTTCTTTTTGTTGTGAATATTTTGATTTGATCTTTTAGGCTTTGGCTTGGAAATACCTTGATTCGGAACTTTTGGTTCGGAAGACTTGATCCGGAACTTTCCCTTGATCCGGAACTTTTCCCTTGATCCGGAACTTTCCTTGATCCGGAACTTTCCCTTGATCCGGAACTTTTTCCTTGAACCGGAACTTTCCTTGATCCGGAACTTTCCCTTGATCCGGAACTTTTTCCTTGATCCGGAACTTTTCCTTGATCCGGAACTTTTGGTTCGAAACTTCTTGATCCGGAACTTTTGTTGATCCGGAACTTTTCGTTCGGAACTTTTGGTTCGGAACTTTTGTTGATCCGGAACTTTTCGTTCGGAACTTTTGGTTCGGAACTTTTGTTGATCCGGAACTTTGGTTGATCCGGAACTTTTTGATCCGGAACTTTTTGGTTCGGAAGTTTGCTGGGTAATCAGAAACTTTGTTTTCGATGAACAGTCGATCAATAAAAGATGAAATAAACCCAGATTTTTTACCAAATAACCCAAAAAGTTTTGTGATTTCTACAATAATAAGTAAAAACAAATACTTATCTACTAATCCCAATCACAAAAACACCAAAAACACCAAGAATCAAGATGGATCTTCTTAAAGAACACTAATACAATCAAAAAACTAAAAAACCACACAAATCATTACCTTAAATCACCCCATAGATCTTGATACCAAATGTAGAATCTTGATAACCTATGAATCTATGAAGTGGGTTGATGTTTTCTAGAGAGAGAAACTAGAGAGAGAAAGTGAGAGAGAACTATGTGATATTTTATTAAGTGGAAACAAGAAATGAACAACAACCAACCCCTTTCCAAGGAGGAAAAGGGTATTTATACTTCCAAGCCTTATGTGGACTTGGGCCGGCCCATGACAAGCCCATGGGCCGATTCTTACTTAACTAAATAAGTATTTGTTAACTACGAGCTATTACAACATATATAATAGTGTGGAGTGACCGATACTTCTAATATACGTAAAAACGTATTTCTAACATCTTATTTCAATTCAAGGTACTTACTTTTTTTTCCTTGATTTAAGACATTAATCTTTATTAATCTGGTTGCAATATCAGTCAATTACTAAGTTTTATATTTACATTTAATTCGATATCTTTGTTAGAAATGGTAGTTGAATTAAAAGTAGAAAGTTTATTTATTAGAAACATAAATTCTTTAAGGAGCTAATCCCACAAAAATGTATCAAGCTTAGGTTTTTTTCAATTTAAGGTTGTTGGAAATAAAGTATCGGTCACTCCAACAATATTATTAACTATTCTAGCTCGTAGTTATACAAATGTAAACAATAGTTAACTAACCGACCAATGGGCTTGTCCATGGGCCGGAGGCCCAATTACACTATGGACTTGGGTATATAAACCTTCTCCTTTGATGGAGAGGGTGTTGGTTGGTTTACTTTTCTAATAGATTTCACATAGTTTTTTCTCTACTTTCTCTGGCTACTTTATCTCTCTAGAAAACCATCAACCTCACTCTAGTTGATTGATTACCAATATTCTAGAATTGGTATCAAGAGCCATGGGGTGAAATAGAGTTTTGGTTTGTGTTGTTTTAAGTAGTAGTGTGTTCGTGTACTTTTAAAGATCAACAACCCGCATCTCAATTTTTTTTCGTGTTTTTGTGGTCTAAATCTTTCTATAAATCATCTACATAGTTGTGGTAGTGATTTGGGTATTTTGTTTTGGTCAAAAACACAAAAAAATTGTCGTTTGGCTCAATTTTGGCAAAATTCCTCGGAAAACAGCATTTTGCGAAATCGTAAACCTAAATTTTTGCGAAATCAAGCATTTTTGCGAGATCAGACAATTTTATTGCGAAAACAGTGTTTTTGCAAAATCAGAAACCCTAAATTTTACGAGATATTGCGAGTCCAGCTAGGATTTTTTCGAGATCAGACGTTATTGCGAGTTCAGCCTAGTTTTTGCGAGATTGGTTTTTGCGAAATTGGTTTTTGCGAGATTGGTTTTTGCGAGATTGTTTGTTGTGAGATCGACCATTTATTGCTAGATTAAACATTTCGAGATCAAGTTTGCTATATATTGCGAGATCACATACTCAATTATTGCGAGTTCACACACTTCACTTATTGCGAGTTTAGCATTTCACATATTGCGAGATCATAACTTCCACTATTGCGAGTTTACAACTTCATTTATTGCGAGATTAGTTCTTCACATATTGCGAATTCGATCTTTTAATATTGCGTATTGGATTTTGTGATTTTTCTTAGAAGGCTTTAACAACGATAATCATCGACAACACACGAAGTTAGTAATATTTATGGTTTAATCGGTGGTTTGTGAAATCCCGTGAATTTATTTCTCGGTTTCACCCCGATTAGTAAAACTCTGTATTGCTTCTTCAACAAGAAACACAACAACTTTATTTCATTGCTCGATCACACGGTAATCTTTCAACAGAGTGATCAAAGATGAATCCCCATTCATTAATGCCAACAATTCCATCGCTCTCAGACTTATCGATCATATCGGGTACCGATACCCGTCCTCCGATGCTTATCAAAGAGCTATTCGAGTCATGGCAGAGCCGAATGAAATCATATATTATTGGTATACCTAATGGGAGACTTATGCTCAAGTCAATCAAACAAGGACCACTTGATTGGGGCACCGTTAATGTCGACGGTGTGACTAGACCAAGGGAATTTTTTGACTTAACCCCAACAAATCAAATCTTAGCCGATATTGATACAAAGGCTATCCAAACTATTATTCAAGCTCTTCCACCTGATATTCACCGGTTAGTGAGTCATCATGAGATAGCGAAGGAATTATGGGAACGACTTGTTGTATTGCTACAAGGAACTTCACTCACTAAACAAGAACGTGAGTGTCAATTGTATGACCTATTCGATAGTCTTACATACACCCCAGGGGAAACACTTCATGATTTTTATTGGCGATTTGCTACATTGCTAAATGAATTGATTCATAACATGAAGATTTCCCAATTATAAATCAACACCATGTTTTTGAATACTTTACCGTTAGAGTGAAGCCGTTATGTTACTGACGTCAAGTTGGTAAGGGATTTACACACTACTAATATGGATCAACTCTAGGCATTTTTGCAACAACACGAGAAGCATGTGACAATGTCTCATATGTCTCAATCATCTTATCATGAACCAATTGCGTTAGTGGCAAATAAACAAATGTTTTCCTACAACCATTCTCCTTACGCAACTAGGCAACAATCATATCAGAAGTCCTTGTATCAAACTCTAAGCTTCAAGATCATGCAACCACTTATCAGCCCACTTAAGTTCTTCATCCAAGCTATTCATAACAAATCATCACTTCTCCAAGTGCATATCAAACTCTTAAAGCACAAGCCTTTTATAGTGATGATGAGGTCTTAATTCTCGAATTCAAACACGGTGATAATCCTACTGAAGTGCTAGCTGTCATGTCTGCCTATATCACTCAAAATTTGAACAAACGAGCATTTAGAGGACTTCCCATGACCATCAATCAGTTGAGAACCTCTACAAACTCTCATCAACAAGCTACCATTCAAGAAGGCAGACTCATGGTTCAACCAATTCAGGGGAGACCACCTTCATCCAACACCGGTGTAAGAGCTTATAACACTGCTGCTAGAGGAAATGCCAATGGCAAGCTGAAGATGATCACATGTTATAATTGCAAGGGGGAATGACACATAGCTAGGGAGTGTGAGTGTAACACCCCATTTTGGTAAATGGAATGTCACGCGTGATTATGGTGTGTCATCAAAGCATACAAGGATAAATGTATAAAACATCACATGACCAAAAAGGAAATACCGGAAACAAACATTGGTACCCCAAAAGTAGAACTCATCATACACAAACATAAGTACTGTAAATGAAAAGGACTAAACAATGTCCATAGAAATGAGTATCAGAGTATAATGAAACGCATAAAGTAATGAAGGCTAGGAAGCTTCCAATCCATATGCACGTACGCTTAAAGTCTACGAGCGTCCTTGAGTACCTGCCGTTTTAGGAACATGAAAGGAAAACGGCTGAGCATAACGCTCAGTGCACGGATATACAAGTAAAGCATGAATAATATAAGCATATAAGCAATAAAACAGCGGAAAAGACTAAGTCCTGGATAACATGGTATATCTCTATAAAACTGGTTTTATAGTTTGAAAAGCCTTATGTTTATCTTATAAAAACTGTTTAACATGTTTACCATTAGCCAATATAGGTCATGAAATATCAACGTGCATGAATACTTGGAGGGGTGACTTCGTCATGAAAATTAGAGGGGCTGCCTCTAATTTATATATAAGTTTTGGGTAGGAGGGATCAGCTCCTTGTGAAGGATGCAAGGCACACACTACATTCACCTAAATAATCTGCTGAAAACATGTAACCTAGGATGCACCCATACGCCCCACATGATAATAATAATAATATGACCAAAAGCTGAAGGGATGCCACGAGCTATCACTCCGCCATGGTGAAGTCATAACACTGGTGCCTCTAGTGTTATGGTTATGGTACCTCCATAACTAGGTGAAAATGGTCATGCATGTATATAGATTTAGGTATCTAATTAAACATAAGCAATCAAAACATATAAAACATATACTGGGAAAACAGTTGGCTGCATACGGGGAATCCTAATAAGGAAAGAATGTAAATACTGAAAGGACGGGGAATCCGTACCTTGTGTCCAGTGAACGAAGAAGACGAACGGAAGTGAGTCCTACTTCGATATCACTAATGCTACATAAATAATATACGTATATAAGTATTCTGATTACTGAGTACGTAACTGATTTTATATCATGTCTTAGCTTTTTTTATATGTTCATGTCATGTTTTACTGATTTTAGCTTTATACTGCGTTTATCATGTATTCTATCTATTCTGATTAAGTATTACTTGTATTTCTTGTATTATTATACTTGTTGTGTAATAATAAGTAACTTTCTAAAAATAGTAGGTTTCCTAAAATAGAATGTTTCCAAAAATAGAATGTTTCCAAAAATATATTGTTTCCAAAAATAGAAAGTTTCCATAAATAGATTAGCTGCCTTAATTAAATAAGTTTCTAAAAAAATAGAAAGTTTCCATAAATAGATTAGCTGCCTTAATTAAATAAGTTTCTAAAAATAGAAAGTTTTCATAATTAAAAATAAGCTGGATTATTAAGCTAATAATATATAAGCTTAAGTTTTACTGATTAATATTCTAAGTCATGTGATATATAGTATATTTTATTAATTATTACATGTAAATTAAATAAACTATAGGTTATGAGATTTAATTAAATATAACATGATTTAATTAAATAAAAGGTAATAATAGTTAGGTTAAAACATGTATTATTATTTATTATTAATATAACCTAAGTCATAAAAATTAATTAATTATAAGTCATGTTTTAATAATTAATTAATTTTTAGTCTAAATTTAACTAATAAAATACTTAGGTTAAAATCATGTATTATTATTAATAATAATATAACCTAAGTCATGTCCAAATTAAATTAATTCCATAGCATGTTAAATTAATTTAATTAATCTTGTAATTATTTAACTTGTAAAACTAAATAATAAATCTTGAATAATAAACCGTGAACCGAACCCGTGTTTTAAAACTAAACATGTCATGAACCGGACCCGTAAACCCGTGAACCGGCCCGAACCAAACACCACCACCAACCACCACCCACAGCCGTAGCTGCGGCGGCGGCTGGTGGCTGCCTACCATCGGCGGCGGCTGCTGTCGTTGCCTCGCTGCTTCCCCGTCCGACCCAAACAGCCACCGGTGCAAGCCGGTGGTGCTTGCTGCTGCGCCGAGACCCACACCGAGCACTATAGGGGTCTCGGTTGTGGTTAACAAGGGACACCAAGAGTCTTTGACTCTCGGTTGGCTGCCGAACCCAAACAAACCAAACAAAACCCCTTTTCATGTTTTAATTAGTCCCATAACATGTTTATTTAATTGTTTTCATAGATCTAATCATGAACATAACTAAATATAAGATTAAAGATTAAGGTTTTGTGTTTTACCTTGACGTGTGATTGGAAATAACACGAACACGAACCAATTAAGCAAGATCCAAAAATCAAAATCAAATTTCCCTTTGTCTTGTGTAGGTGTCGCGGCTATGGGGTCCCAAGGAGCTAGGGTTTTTAATTTTTCTGTAAAATTATTTTTATGAAAACTTTGTAGTTTTAGTTTTTATTAATTGAACCAAAAATGGGCTTGTGGGCCCCCTTCTTCCTTGTGTGTGTGTCGCGGCTACATGGGCCCACCAAGGGAAAACCCTGTGTTTTCCGTGTTCTAAAATATTGCGTGGTCTCGTGTCGTGTTTACATGTTTTATTTAGTTATTGTTCGTGTCGTAATATATTTATTCGTAATCGTAATTAATAAGTGTGAAAACACTTATCCTTTTACCACTTATTTCCAATAATAACAAGACCAAAACGTGTAATTTATGTCGTAAAAGTCAGACTTATGCGTGGTTTGTGTTTTTATTGTGTTTTAGGACCAAAAGATGAAAAACGAAGAAAACACGGGCTTTCACGGGCTTTTATCGAAGAAAACGAGAAAAGACGAAGTCAAAAGATCAAGAGTGCAAAAATAACGGAAGTCCAAGGCCTATTCTAAAGATTTATCGAAGAAAAAGTCTAAATACGGAAGTTTAATGAAGTCGAAGAACTCAAGTCTAATTATAGAAGAAAAAATATAAGACGAGTTCAAATCCCGAGACGACGTCGAGAAAGGCAAAGAATTAAATCGAGTCGAGAAGAAAGAAAGAGGAGGCAACACATGCACTCCCCATTTTCCCTATAAATACCCTCCTAATCACATTAGGAGGGTGGTTAGCTAGTTTTTCATTTTATTTTTCCTTTCTAGTTTTTAGAGAGAGAAAGTTCTAACTTTCTCTCACTAAGTTTCACCTTTTATCTTTATCTTTCAAATTTAAGCTTTTAATCTTCCTTGTATTTGGATTTCATTAATCAAGTTCAAGTTAAGCTATTTGTTCTTTAATCTCTTTCTACATTTCTTGGTTTTACTTTGATTTTGATCCGAATTGTTCTTAATTCGTGATTGATCTTGATGTTTTAGTGATTAAAAGGTTAGTCTTTTTAGTCCTTACTAAGCTTTCATATGATATAAGCTATAAGCTCTTTGTGCTTATTGGCTTATTTCATATTTATAGCTTATTGCATTTTCGGATTACTTAAAAAGTCTAGTGTTTTCAAAAGGTTCGATTTATTAAATTTGCTTATTTGGAGTTTTGAAAGTTGCCAAATTTAAGCTTATTGAGTTGTTTAAGATTCGGTTAAGTGAGCTTATTGAACGTGCTTTGCTTATTGAGTTTTCAGCTTATCTCCATTTTCGGATTAAGTTTTGTGTTCATCGCAATATTGGGGATTTACAACATTCCGACGAGAAGCTTGTTTCGATCGCAATAACCAATCTTGGTTCTACTTTGCGATCTAGAGTACCGTTCCCCTTATTCCGATCTGGGATTGCGATCTCCCATTGCGATCTCATATTCCGACGGAATTTAAGGTTACTTTGTGACGAAACTCTGCCCAATTTTAGTTTGTAACATTCCGATAGAATCATATTGCGACAGAAGTGTATTGCGTCAGATACATTCCAATAGGATTGAGCTTGTGTATTCCGATCTGAAACATTCTGATAGACAGGGTATTCCGATTGACCTACATTCCGACAGTCTTAACTTTGATATTCCGATGGATTGTTTTAAATATATTCCGATGGTTTAAGATTTTAGGTTTTAAAGTTTTACAAAGTTTTAAGTTCTAAATTTACTTGTTAAGTTTTTAATCATATACATTTTACTCAACGACAATTATTTGCTTTTAGTTTAACAATAGATAAATCAACAAACCCAAAATTATCTTCCACCAAAAACAATTGAGTCGCACTTTCTACCAATAATCAATTCGAAGAGACTTGGAACAACGAATCTTTTTATTACGAGGCAAAACCACGTATTAAATGGCGCCGCTGCCGGCTCTTTTCGTTAAGATTAAAGGTTTTAAGTGAGAGACGCGTTGGATTTTGGGATCCATTCATCTTTGAACGTTATTTTCCTCGCTTTCAAATTTTCAAAAATCCTAAAAAATATAAAATTTTCAAAAAAAATAAAAAATTAGAAAAACATAAAAAAAAACCAAAAATATTTCTTGTCTATTTTGATTTTCCTTTTGTAGGTGTGCATGCGTACTCGTGCTCGTAAGAAGAAAGTAGCTCAAGCCGAAGTCATTACTCCACCTATTGTCACCATGAACAATCAACCAATTATCGAGCTTTTGCAATCGCACGTAGAGGGCAACAACGATGCTATTGTCATACCCGAGATCGGAGCCAACAATTTTGAACTAAAATCATGCTTTATTCAAATGGTCTCTGCTCAACCTTTCTTGGGACGTTCAGTTGATGATCCTCATGACCATATAAAAAGCTTTCTTCAACTCACCAATACGGTTAAGTACAATGGGGTATCACAAGAAGTGATTCGCTTGCAACTTTTTCCTTTCTCCTTAGAGGGACAAGCCTGGAATTGGCTTGATAAGGAACCACCACAAAGTATTCTTACGTGGACGAATTTAGAGACCAAGTTTATTAACTACTTTTTCCCACCCTCACGTACTACCGCTTTGCGGAATGAAATCAATACTTTTGAACAAAAGTACGATGAGTCATTTAGTGAATCTTGGGACCGTTTTAAGGAACTTTTAAGAAAGTGTCCACAACATGGTTTAACAAAAGTACATCAAATCCATACTTTTTACAATGGTTTAGGCATGAACGACCAAGATTCACTAAATAGCGCCTCGGGGGGTAATATTTTGGTTAAGTCTTCTAATGCCGCATGGGATATTATTGAGAACAAGTCTAGAGTGAAAACCAAGAGTGTTCGGACTAATGTGGCTAGTGCTAGCACTAATGAGAGCGACAAGAGAATTGATAAGCTTACTTCGCTTGTTGAATCCCTTGCTCTCCAAACCGCCAACAATGCCAAACAAATCACTGCCCAAGCTAATGCTTTGAGTCAATCATGTGAAATATGTGGTGGATCTCACTCATATACCGATTGTCCTTCGACTCATGACAGTCCGGAAAATGTGTATGCCGCCAACGGTACCTATTCTTCAGGAGGCTATCAAGCACGTCCTCAAGGTGACCGCAATTTGCTCAGCTATCGCTCAAACAACTTTCTTTCACCACCCGGTTTTCCCCCACAAAACCCAAACAACCTGAATCGCAACAATCAAAACCAACCTCGTGCTCCAAATCAATATCAAACCCAAAGAACCCCATATCCGCCTCAAAGAAACAACCAAGTTTACCAACAACCCGCTTATCAACCACCTGCCTACCATGCTCCTCCTCCCACCTAACCCACCGTATTTAATCACGAGGTTGAAACTTACATGAGGACTAATGATGCGATAGTGCAGAATCTTCAGCGGGAAATGGCCAACATGAAAGCAAATATGGTGAAACAAGGGAATGATCTTCGAGCCGATATGCGAAACTCTTTTGCAAGTTAAACGAATGACTTAAGGAACATGATGGCTAGTTTCTTCCCAAGTAATCAAGCCTCTGGTTCGGGTTCTCTTCCGAGTAACACCGTTGCTAATCCAAGAGGGGAGATGAAAGCAATCACCACTAGCAGTGGAAAAGGTTTAAAGGAAACCGAGCTTCCTACACCTACACCGGTGATTGTGACAAAGGAAAACGAGTCTCCTTCTCCGGTTCTTCCACCTACTATTTCTCTAATTCCACCACCTTCTACTTCCACCCCTCCACCACCCAAGGATGTGAGTGAGAATTCAATTCCAAAGCCTTCATCTCAACCCAATATACCTTATCCGTCGAGGTTGAGGAAAGAGAAATTGAAGAACAAGGATGAATTCAGGTTTCTAACTTTCTCAAAATGTTTAAACAACTGAATTTCAATATCTCCTTTGCTGAGGCTCTCGCTCACATGCCAAAGTATGCCAAAATGTTTAAAGATCTTCTTAGTGATAAGGAGAAACTCCTTGATATCGCTCAGACCCAACTTAATGAGAATTGCTCTACAGTCCTCTTAAGGAAATTACCAACAAAACTTGGTGATCAGGGTCGGTTTCTCATTCCTTGCAACTTCCCCGGGGTAGAGAATTGTATGGGCCTAGCTGATCTAGGTGCTAGTATCAACTTAATGCCTTTAAGCGTTTGGAAATAATTGTCTCTACCCGAGCTAGTCCCCACACGAATGACTTTGGAATTAGCTAACCGTACGGTTGCTTATCCAGTGGGGATAGCCGAAGACGTCTTCGTTGGTGTCGACAAATTCACCTTTCTGGCGGATTTTGTTGTCGTTGACTACGAGATGGACCCCCGTGTTCCATTAATCGTTGGACGTCCATTCCTGAGGACCGGTCGCACTCTCATTAATGTAGCCGCGGGCGAATTAATCATGAGAGTTGGTGACGATAAAATCGTCTTCAACATGGGTAAACTTTCTAAGCAGCCTTCTGACAACAAGAGTGTTAATTTCATTGACGTTCTTGATGAGGCTTGTGAAGAACATTTCAAAGACGCTTGTAAAAGTGGTTCTTCTTCTCTTCCCATTGTTGAGACCGTTGCCTCTATTGCTCCATCACTAACTCCATTCGGAGAAAGTGATTTCATCTTGAAAGAATTTGAAGCAACTTTGGGAGATGTGGACTTGCAATATGACGATTCTCCCTCCAATTGGGATGAAGATATTCGTACCATTGAGAAACTTCTCAATGAGGACCATACTTCTCCACCATCTTCTAAGGATATCTCTATCGATGAACCGAATTTTACTACGCCTTCCATCGAAAATCCTCCGGATTTAGAGCTTAAGGATCTACCGTCCCATCTTGAATATGTGTTCCTTGACGACAACAACAAATCACCCGTCATCATCGCCAAGGACTTGAAAGAAGAAGAAAAATCCCGACTTATCGCCATGCTGAAGAATCATAAGGAAGCGATTGCATGGAAAATCTCAGATATTCGTGGAATTGATCCTCACTTTTGCACACATAAAATTCTCATGGAGGACGAATTTAAACCCACTATTCAAAGCCAAAGAAGGGTGAATCCCAAGATCCATGACGTTATCAAAAAAGAGGTTATCAAACTTCTTGATGCGGGCATGATCTATCCTATCTCGGATTCACCATGGGTTAGTCCGGTCCATTGTGTGCCTAAGAAAGGCGGAATCACCGTTGTGCCCAATGAAAACAACGAGTTGATTCCTACTCGTCTCGTTACAGGGTGGAGAGTTTGTATAGTCTATCGCAAACTCAATGATGCTACGAGAAAGGATCATTCCCCTCCCTTTCATGGACCAAATGCTTGAACATCTAGCGGGTAATGACTATTGCTGCTTTTTAGACGGTTTCTCTGGGTATTTTCAAATTCCCATTGATCCCAAAGACCAAGAGAAAACCACATTCACTTGCCCTTATGGAACATTTGCTTCTAAAAGAATTCCTTTCGGCTTATGCAATGCTCCTGGGACATTTCAAAGGTGTATGATGGCTATCTTCCATGACATGGTTGAAGAAACTATGGAAGTCTTCATGGATGATTTCTCGGTCTATGGTGATTCTTTCTCTCATTGCCTTGCCAATTTGGAACGGATGCTTAAGCGGTGTGAAGAAACTCGCCTTGTTCTAAATCGGGAAAAATGCCATTTCATGGTAAAAGAACGCATTGTACTTGGACATAAAATCTCAAAAGCCGGCCTTGAAGTGGACTGTGCTAAAGTGGATGTCATAGCCAAATTACCTCCACCTTCAACCGTGAAGGGTGTGAGAAGTTTCCTTGGTCATGTGGGCTTCTATCGTCGATTCATCCAAGATTTTTCTAAAATCGCTCGCCCGATGACCCACCACTTGGAAAAAGATACTTCTTTCATTTTTTCCAAAGAGTGTCTTGAATCCTTCAATCTTCTTTAGGATAAGCTAACTAAGGCACCGGTCTTGGTTACCCCTAATTGGGAGCTACCTTTTGAATTGATGTGTGATGCTAGCGACTTGGCTATTGGAGCGGTTTTGGGCCAAAGAGTGAATAAACACTTCCAACCAATCCATTACGCTAGCAAGACAATGACGGGGGCTTAATTGCATTATACCACTACCGAAAAAGAGCTTTTAGCTGTAGTGTATGCTTTTGAGAAGTTCCGCCCCTATCTTGTCCTTTCCACCATAATCGTGTACACCGATCATTCCGTGTTGAAGTACTTGTTGACTAAGCAAGATTCTAAGCCAAGACTTCTTCGTTGGGTTTTGCTCCTTCAAGAATTTAACATTGAAATTCGTGACAAAAGGAAGCGAAAAACCTAGCCGCGGATCATCTAAGTAGACTTGAGGATCCTTATCAAAGGGATCATCCAAACCAAGAGATCAATGACTCTTTCCCCCTTGAGGCCTTAATGTCTATCAATCCAAATCTTGATGACACCCCATGGTTTGCGGACATTGCAAACTACTTAGCGGGTGGAATTCTCAAGGAAGGGTTAACGTCCCAACAAAAGAAAAAGTTCTTTAAAGATACTGAACATTATTTCTGGGACGACCCTTACCTTTTCAAACAATGTGCGGATCTTGTCATTCATCGATGTGTTGATGGACCGGCAGCGGTACAAATCCTTGACGCTTGCCATAAAGGACCCGCCGGTGGTCACTTTGGTCCCAACTACACCGCGAAGAAAGTGTTTGATTCGGGATTCTATTGGCCCACCATTTATCATGACGCTCACGAAATGGTTAAAAATTGTGATGCTTGCCAATGCTAAGGCAAGATCACACATAAAGATGAGATGCCTCAAAATTTCATACAAGAATGTGAAATCTTTGACGTATGGGGCATCGATTTTATGGGGCCATTTCCATCATCTAAAGGGAACAAGTACATCCTCGTAGCCGTTGACTACGTTTCTAAATGGGTTGAAGCTAAAACTCTCCCTACAAACGATGCGAGGGTGGTTGTGAACTTTCTGAAGCAACTTTTTGATCGATTTGGTGTTCCTCGTGCTATAATCAGTGACCGCGGGACTCATTTTTGCAATGATCAATTTGCAAGAGTCATGGCTAAGTATGGTGTCAATCACCGTCTTTCCACCGCCTATCATCCCCAAACCAATGGTCAAGCCGAGATTTCCAACCGTAGATTGAAGCGAATTCTGGAACGTACTGTGGGAGAGCATCGTGCCTCGTGGGCCGATAAGTTAGATGATGCTTTGTGGGCTTTCCGTACCGCATATAAGACTCCGATTGGTTGTACACCTTATCGTCTTGTGTACGGGAAAGCATGCCACCTCCCTATCGAGCTGGATAATAAGGCGTACTGGGCCTTGAAGTGGGCTAACTTCGACATCAACAAAGTCGGTGATCTTCGGAAGATTCAACTCAACGAGCTAAATGAATTGAGGAATGAAGCTTACGAGAACTCATTGATCTACAAAGAGAAGACCAAGATCATCCATGATGCAAGGATTAAGAACCGAGAGTTCCACGTCAGTGATCAAGTCTTACTTTTTAACTCTCGGTTGAAGATCTTCTCGGGAAAGCTGAAGAGCCGCTGGTCTGGTCCATTCACCGTCGCCAAAGTCTTCCCATATGGCACCATTGAGCTTTCTCAGCCAAATGGGCCCAATTTTAAGGTGAATAGCCAGCGTGTGAAGTTGTAATTTGGTGAGGACATCTCTCATGAGATGATTCTATCCCTCACCACGTTTCCCTTGAACTAGTTCTGGGTCGAGTCAGGCTCGTGACTCGGTTAACAAAAACAAGCGCTTCTCGGGAGGCAACCCGTTGATCTATCCTTTACCGTTTTTCATAATAAGTGTAAGAGGGAGCCCCGTATGTTTTTGTTGTCTTGTTTCTTCTTCTTTGCAGGGATTAAAGCTTCAAAGACCCATTCTCGATGACTTTTGATGAACCGTGATCCCGTGTACCCGTCTTCCCGGTTCTATCCTAAACTGTCGTGATTCAATATTTCATATCTTATATGTTCACATTGCAATCATTATAGTTGTCTTTTCCTTAGCAGGATTTAAACAAAGTGCACAATGTCATAAGTGTAGGGGAGTTTACTCCCACATGCTTAAACATTGAGGACAATGTTTATATCAAGTGTAGGGGGGACTTCTATCAAAGTAAGTGGTCTTTTCCTTGCATTTGTCCTCATTTTAACCGGAAAATTGATTTTTCGACATTTTTCAAAAATTTTAATCTATTTTGGCCTTGTAGTTTTCCTTTGTTATCTTTATTTACTTTCCTTGCTAAAAATAAAGTAATAAAGTGGTTTTAAATTTTTCAAAGTCGTGAATATTTTGACTCAACTCGAGTTTACTTATTTAAGTTTACTCTAACTAGTATCCTTAACGTGTTTAAGTCAAGTTTTGCGAGGCTTTTATATAGGGAGCTTTAAAACGCGAAAGTCTTAACTCTCACGGGTTAAGAACAAGAACTTTTCGCAAGTTCCTATAATTGATCCTAGAGAGTCGTTTATCAAGGGAACTTTAAAAAGCGATTTCTAAACTTGAAAAAGTCTAAGAATTTGCAAGATCCTATAGATGACTCGAAAACCCAAAACTTTGATTTAATTGGCTAAGTATCCACGAGTCTCATTCCTTGAGATTTTAAATTGTGGAGAACGAGAGATGATAGAGTCAGTTATAAGTTTGGTATTCTTTCGTGAGTTTATGTGAGTTGATTATAAGCCTATTCTCTCATCGCTTGTTAATAAATTTATCTGCAATAAATAAGGTTGTACGATTTGAAAAGTTACTTAGCTTCTAGCCCAAGATCGTTTAAAAGTTGCTCGGTATTAATTAGAGTTCATAGCCAAGGCATAACTTATTGAAGCGGGATGCGAAGATTGGCGAGTCCAAAAAGGCCCTAACAAGGCATGAGGGCTACATTTTGTTGCTAAAGATCCAAAAGTGATGTGAAGAATCATTTATCAAAAATCAATATGAAGGATCGAGACACACGACGAAAAGCAAAAACTCCCCTAAAGATCATGGAGAAGTCTATCCAAAAAGGCCCTAACAAGGTATGAGGATAAATAGATCCAAGTCCTAAAAGGAGGCGGATCGTTGTATATCAAAGTCCAAAATAAAGATTGGAGAAAAATGAAGAAGTCGTGGTCTAAATATGAAGAATCTCTCAAAAAGTTCAAGAGAATAAATTCCTATTATGAAGAGAAGACCATAATTTCAAGAACGTCTCTCAAAGATTTGAAGTATGAAGTCGCTGCCAAATATCGGTCCGAGAAAGGTCTCAAATCGTGAAGCGAGTTATGCCAAGATATGAACTTTAAGAGGTCCCGAGAAGCAGTTTTAAAAGATTTTGTCCTTTAGCTAACTATTGATTAAATCGTCCACTTTATTTTCGGCCTAAATAACTATCGAAATAAGTCAAACAATGCATCCTCGTGATCATTCAAGACAAAACCTAAAATATAAGAGATACACCTAGGAATAAGGGAGTCTAAGTAAATAATTGGCCCACATGAATTCGTGTTAGTTTGCTAACTTATAATAAGCTTGGTATGGGGAACGTGAAACTTGAGGATGATAAACGTTCATGGCAGCCAAAACCCAATGTAAGTCTTTTACTTCTTTACTTGTTTCTATCTTTTTGTTTTCCTTGAATGTTTAGTATTTAATAAAGGCCAAGGTGGGTTATTTATGATGGAAAATGTAAACCGTGCTTTAAAATTAATGCATTGCATGAGGGCATTGCAATGGTCAAGTGTAGGGGATTTAATAAGTGTGAAAACACTTATCCTTTTACCACTTATTTCCAATAATAACAAGACCAAAACGTGTAATTTATGTCGTAAAAGTCGGAATTATGCGTAGTTTGTGTTTTTATTATGTTTTAGCACCAAAAGATGAAA
Organism: Glebionis coronaria; assembly: GCA_025667525.1. Taxonomy (NCBI): domain Eukaryota; kingdom Viridiplantae; phylum Streptophyta; class Magnoliopsida; order Asterales; family Asteraceae; genus Glebionis; species Glebionis coronaria. The sequence goes on along the minus strand of JANFOE010000044.1, from coordinate 646,464 downwards.
AAGGAAGAAAACACGGGCTTTCACGGGCTTTTATCAAAGAAAACGAGAAAAGACGAAGTCAAAAGATCAAGAGTGCAAAAAGAACGGAAGTCCAAGGCCTATTCTGAAGATTTATCGAAGAAAAAGTCTAAAGACGGAAGTTTAATGAAGTCGAAGAACTCAAGTCTATATATAGAAGAAAAATTATAAGACGAGTTCAAATCCCGAGACGACGTCGAGAAAGACAAAGAATTAAATTGAGTCGAGAAGAAAGAAAGAGGAGGCAACACATGCACTCCCCATTTTCCCTATAAATACCCTCCTAATCACATTAGGAGGGTGGTTAGCTAGTTTTTCATTTTATTTTTCCTTTCTAGTTTTTAGAGAGAGAAAGTTATAACTTTCTCTCACTAAGTTTCACCTTTTATCTTTATCTTTCAAATTTAAGCTTTTAATCTTCCTTGTATTTGGATCTCATTAATCAAGTTCAAATTAAGCTTTTTGTTCTTTAATCTCTTTCTACATTTCTTGGTTTTACTTTGATTTTGATCCGAATTGTTCTTAATTCGTGATTGATCTTGATGTTTTAGTGATTAAAAGGTTAGTCTTTTTAGTCCTTACTAAGCTTTCATACGATATAAGCTATAAGCTCTTTGTGCTTATTGGTTTATTTCATATTTATAGCTTATTGTATTTTCGGATTACTTAAAAAGTCTAGTGTTTTCAAAAGGTTCGATTTGTTAAGTTTGCTTATTTAGAGTTCTGAAAGTTTCCAATTTAAGCTTATTGAGTTGTTTAAGATTCGGTTAAGTGAGCTTATTGAACGTGCTTTGCTTATTGAGTTTTCAGCTTATCTCCATTTTCGGATTAAGTTTTGTGTTCATCGCAATATTGGGGATTTACAACATTCTGACGAGAAGCTTGTTTCGATCGCAATAACCAATCTTGGTTCTACTTTGCGATCTAGAGTACCATTCCCCTTATTCCGATCTGGGATTGCGATCGCTCATTGCGATCGCATATTCCGACGGAATTTAAGGTTACTTTGTGACGAAACTCTGCCCAATTTTAGTTTGTAACATTCCGATAGAATCATATTGCGACAGAAGTGTATTGCGACAGATACATTCCGATAGGATTGAGCTTGTGTATTCCGATCTGAAACATTCCGATAGATAGGGTATTCCGATTGACCTACATTCCGACAGTCTTAACTTTGATATTTCGATGGATTGTTTTAAATATATTCCGATGGTTTAAGCTTTTAGGTTTTAAAGTTTTACAAAGTTTTAAGTTCTAAATTTACTTGTTAAGTTTTTAATCATTTACATTTTACTCAACGACAATTATTTGCTTTTAGTTTAAAAGTAGATAAATCAACAAACCCAAAATTATCTTCCACCAAGAACAATTGAGTCGCACTTTCTACCAATAATCAATTCGAAGAGACTTGGAACAACGAATCTTTTTATTACGAGGCAAAACCACGTATTAGTAATAAATATACGTAAATACATAATAATAAGCTCATGATTATTTACGTTCATGTTTTCATGTTCGTATGTTCGTGATTATAATTATTGTTGAAATAATTATCGTGCATTAATACGTATAAAGTACTTAGCGTGTAATAACATGTACGTAATACTTGTAATTTCCTAATCGTGAACGTAAACGTGCTAAATAAGGAAAGTTTTAATCCTGTATGTACGATCATAAGGGTACTATTTATGGTAAAAACATGCGGGTTTTACAACTCTTCCCCCCTAAAAAGAATAATTCCTCCCCGAATTATAGATAATGTAAATTGGAAAAAGGAGAACATACCCGAATTCAAAATATGAAATGAGGGTAAGAAGCCCGGATAGACTCCTCTGTTTCCCAAGTGGCTTCCCGCTCGGTATGATCCCTCCAAAGGATTTTGACGAATGGAATCATCTTCCTCCTCATGACTCGTTCTTGTCTGTCAAGAACTCGTTCGGGTTCTTCAATGAAAGTGAGATCTTCACGAATCTGTTAGAGTGGATACTGAACCACGTGAAGGGATGATACTTGTACCCTCTGAGTAAGGACACATGAAAAACATCGTGAACATGAGAAAGTTGCGGAGGTAACACTAAACGGTAAGATACTTCACCGACTCGCTCAATGAAATCAAACGGTCCGATGAATCGAGGACTGAGCTTCCCTTTGATTCCAAAACGTCTAACACCACGTGCCGGCGAAACCTTAAGGAAAACGTGATCTCCTACGTTAAAGTGTAAGTCCCTACGATGCTTGTCGGTATAACTCTTCTGACGTGACCGCGCTTCTTGTAGTTTCTGCTTAGCTACTGCGACCTTCTCGTTGGTCAACTCAATCATTTCTGGTCCTTCAAGTGTTCGCTCACCAACCTGATCAAGCAGATTGGGACGAGACACTTTCTTCCATAAAACATCTCAAATGGAGCACACTTGATACTTGCGTGCCAACTGTTGTTGTATGCAAACTCTACCAAACAGATGTAGTCGTCCCAATCTCCCGTGCATTCCAACGCACATGACCTCAACATGTCTTCTAATGTCTGAATCGTTCGCTCCGGTTACCCATCTGTTTGAGGATGAAAAGCCGTGCTAAGCTTAAGTTTTGTCCCCCAATATTTCTGCAGACTTCTCCAGAATCGCGAAGTGAAACGAGGATCTCTGTCTGAGACGATGCTGGATGGAGCACCATGAAGTCTCATGATCTCCTTCTTATAAGTATCGGCGAGTTTACTGACCGAATCTTCCTTGCGGATCGGTAAGAAATGAGATGATTTGGTAAGTCGATCAACGATAACCCAAATCGCATCGTGCTTCCTCTTTGTCTGCCGAAGACCGGTAACAAAATCCATGGTGATCTTGTCCCACTTCCACTCTAGAATATCTAACGGTTGAAGAAGACCGCCAGATCGCTGATGCTCGATCTTGACCTGCTGGCAGGTAAGACATTTGGAGACGTAAGTCGCCACATCCTGTTTCATACCACTCCACCAAAAGTATTGCTTGATGTCATGGTACATCTTGGTCGAACCAGGATGAATAGAGAATGGGGAGCTATGAGCCTCAGCTAACAATGCTTCCCGGAGTTCTTGATCATCGGGAACACAAAGTCTCGTGCCCTGCCATAAGATACCATCTGCGTCTACCCGAAATTCCGTCAGCTTCTCCAAATTCTGAATTATCACCCAGATTTTACTATCATCTTTCTGAGCTTCCTTGATCCTAGAGAGTAACTCGGGTTCTACTCTAAGATTAGCCCAGTAACCGTGTTGTCCACGTACCATGATCTCTATGTCTAGTCGCTCCAAGTCTCTTATGATTTCCTCCTCAATTTTAATGCCGTTTATCTCCGGACTTCCTGCTAAGTGCATCTTCCACTACATTCGCCTTGCCGGGATGATACTGCAGATTAATGTCATAATCCTTCGACAGCTCTAACCATCTCCTCTGTCTCATGTTCAATTCACGTTGAGTGAAGATATACTTCAAGCTCTTGTGGTCCGTGAAAATGTCACATGATTCTCCATACAAGTAGTGCCTCCATATCTTCAATGCAAACACGACTGCTGCAAGTTCTAAGTCATGCGTAAGGTAATTTTCCTTATAAGGCTTAAGCTGCCGTGAAGCGTACGCGATCACTTTCCCATGTTGCATGAGAACACAGCCAAGTCCCTTCCTCGATGCATCACTTTAGATCTGAAATCCACCTGTACCAGATGGGAGAGTAAGAATCGGTGCAGATACTAATTTCTGCTTTAAGTCTTCAAAGCTTGTTCTCTATTTCTTCAGTCAAGACGAATTTCTCCCCTTTACGCATCAGTTTGGTCAATGGTAGTGCTAAACGGGAAAAGTTCTCCATGAACCTACGGTAGTAACTAGCTAACCTAGGAAACTGCGGACTTTAGTCGCTGATGTCGGTCTTGGCCACTTGGTAATAGCCTCAACCTTTGCTGGATCCATCGTGATTCCTTCTGCTGATACAATGTGACCTAATAATGCCACCTTGTCTAACCAGAACTCACACTTGGAGAATTTAGCATACAGCTGCTTTCTGGCGAAGAATCTGTAATACTTTACGAAGATGGTCTTCGTGTTCCTCCTTGGACCTTGAGAATATCAGGATGTCGTCAATAAAGACAATGACGAACTTGTCCAGAAATTCATGGAAGATTCTATTCATCAAATCGATAAACACTGCTGGAGCATTGGTAAGGCCAAATGGCATGACTACAAATTCGTAGTGACCATAGCGTGTACGGAAAGCAGTCTTGGCGATGTCCTGCTCCTTAACCCGTAGCTGATGATAGCCCGGCCTTAAATCAATCTTGGAGAAACGTTTATCCCCTTGGAGTTGGTCAAACAGATCGTCTATGCGTGGTAGTGGATACCTATTCCTGATGGTAATCTTGTTGAGCTCGCGATAGTCTATGCAAAGACGCATACTGCCGTCCTTCTTCTTAACGAATAAGACTGGTGCGCCCCATAGAGATGCGCTCGGTCGAATGAAGCCTCGTTCTAGAAGTTCTTTCAAATGATCCTTCAGCTCCTTCAACTCTATGGGAGCCATGCGATAAGGAGCCTTGGAAATCGGCTCAGCTCCTGGGATGAGCTCGATATTAAATTCTACTTCACGTGCAAGTGGTATGCCCGGAAGTTCTTCTGGAAATACATATGGAAATTCTGACACTATTGGATGATCCTGAATTGATGGGGATTCAACATCCATGTCATGAACAGTAGCTAGATAGCCCTCACAACCATGTGAAAGTAATGCACGTGCTTGCAGGGTTGATATGATTTGTACAGACCTTCCGGGTACGAACCTGTTGTGAATGTACTCTGGCGCATTAACATCACCAAAGATGACCCAATATGAATGGCAGTCTATGGTGGCATGATGCTTGGATAGCCAATCCATGCCTAAAATCATGTCAAAATCATTCATGTCCAACGGAAGTGCGTCAACAGGACGAATCTTGTCATCAAACTATACGGGAAGGCTCTTGTACACATGTGTTATGCGTACAGAGTCTTTTAAAGGCGTGGAAATATTCAATATATTCTCTAGTGGCATGGGGAGTATCCTAACATTCTTGGCATAAGCAGTAGAAATGACCGAGTGAGTAGCACCCGTGTCAAAAAGAACACATGCAGCTTGACCATACATATACAAGATTCCAGTGATGGTACCTGTAGACTTGTTGGCCTGATCGCGAGATGTCGTGTACACGCGTCCACTAGTAGGAGGCGGCTTGGTATCAACATGTCCTGATGTGCCCTCCATTTCGCCCTAGCGGCAGTCCTTCATGCGATGGCCAGGAAGAACACACTTGAAGCATGCGTCGCTGTCGCGGCGACATGGCCCTGGGTGCCTACGGTTGTAGGTAGTGCAAAGAGGATGAGTATATCCTCCAGCAGGTGTCCTGACTGGCTGTGAGCCTGATAAGAACAATATATATGAGACATGATAATAGGTACAAAGGACAATGCGAATATTTCGTAAGATGGAATACCAGTGATAGCTGGACTGTTAGGCTGCGAACCTCTCTGGTTCTGGTCCCTCCCGTTACCATGGTTCTTGGTAGAAGATTCTCTAATGTGTCATAATTAAGAACTATAGCATGTAATCATAAGAAAATGAGTAAGTAAAAGGACCTGCTGCTGTTGGAGTGTCCAGCGCTGTTACGGTAATTATCATTACCGCCACGCCTATCCGTAGCAGAACGTTCATGAGTCTGACCGTTTCCCATTGGGCTGAGTAGGCTGTTGCTGAGTAGCCGGCTGAGACCGGTCCCCAGTCTTCTGCCTGGAAGATACAGTTTAAAGAGATGCAAATATTGACATGTGCTGAAAAGAATACGGTTTGGTCACCGCTGAATACGAATGTTTACCTCTTCTCGGGTCTCTCTGCTTCCCCGAACTCTTCTCTTTCTTGCAACATCTTCAGCTTACGTGCTGCATCGGCCACTTGTGCCACCGTGTTGAACGTAGCACACACTAGGTTGTTTGCGACCGATGTACGAAGAGCCCACCGGAAGTGGTGTGCTTGCTCTTCGGGAGTACCTGCTGCTGCACCAAGAAAACCAGCCAAGCGAAGAAAGCGCTGCATGAACTCGTTGCTATTCTCCCCAACTCTCTGTCGGATTCCATGGTACTCTCTTCAGCTTGTCTTGCTCAGCCTTGGGAAAGAACTGTCCCATCACCAAATCCCTGAACTGAGCCCAACTCAAACCAGCCACCCAATTATCACCTCCCTCAGACTTCTTCAGTGCCGTCCACCATGGCAGCACATCACGTTCGAAGCGCTAGCAGGCCAACCTTGACTTGAAGACGGGGTCACAACCCATAGCATCGAAGATCTTCTCAATGTGAGCCAACCAGCTTTCAGATTCACTGGGGCTCTCTGTTCTCTCGAAAGCTCGAGGGCGTAGCTTATTGAATCTCTCCAGCCATGTGACCAATGTTGCTGGAGGAGGAGGAGGTATTGGGTGTTGCTGCTGATTGTTGGCAGCCTATACCTCAGCCCTGATTTCGTTCCTCAGTTAAGGAAGCATAGCTTGCATTTCAGCTTGGATTGCTGCATTGAGTTGTTCCTGCTCGCGTGTGAGAACCATCTGACAGTATAACATAAAATACATGATTAAACTGATCAAAACATAAACTATATACATGAAATTTTTTTTATACAAATAAATCATGAGAAAAAATTTATGCAAGAAAATTAGTACATGAATGCATGATGCAGTTTTATGAAAACTTTTGTATGCGCGAGAGTGAACGCCTATGGTCAGTTCACTCAAATCAAAAGACATGGCGAGGGGATTCCAATGGGTCGGTCCCAAAGTTAAAAGTTTCGATAAAAGAACATGCGACTAAATAGGGCCAGTCCTGTACCAACCATTACTTAGTCATAAACCTGTGACAATGACATATATATGTATGCATGAAAATGATGAATGCATGAAAACCGACTGTCAGTTCTAGGAAGACCATATTGACTACCCACTAATCACAGGTCGTGTTTTGAGAGCCTACGGGTCAAAGCCTTAGCTCTGATACCATAATTGTAACACACCATTTTGGTAAATGGAATGTCACACGTGATTATGGCGTGTCATCAAAGCATACAAGGATAAATGTAAAAAACATCACATGACCAAAAAGGAAATACCGGAAACAAACATCGGTACCCCAAAAGTAGAACTCATCACACACAAACATGAGTACTGTAAATGAAAAGGACTAAACAATGTCCATGGAAATGAGTATCAAAGTATAATGAAACGCATAAATTAATGAAGGTTAGGAAGCTTCCAATCCATATGCACGTACGCTTAAAGTCTACGAGCGTCCTTGAGTACCTGCCGTTTTAGAAACATGAAAGGAAAACGGCTGAGCATAACGCTGAGTGCACGGATATAGAAGTAAAGCATGAATAATATAAGCATATAAGCAATAAAGCAGCGGAAAAGACTAAGTCCTGGATAACCTTGTATATCTCAGTAAAAATGGTTTTATAGTTTGAAAAGCCTTATGTTTATCTTATAAAAACTGTTTAACATGTTTACCATTAGCCAATATAGGTCATGAAATATCAACATGCATGAATATTTGGAGGGGTGACCTCGTCATGCAAATTAGAGGGGCTGCCTCTAATTTATATATAAGTTTTGGGTAGGAGGGATCAGCTCCTTGTGAAGGATGCAAGGCACACACCACATTCACCTGAATAATCTGCTGAAAACATGTAACCTAGGATGCACCCATACGCCCCACATGATAATAATAATAATATGGCCAAAAGCTGAAGGGACGCCACGAGCTATCACTCCGCCGTGGTGAAGTCATAACACTGGTGCCTCCAGTGTTATGGTTATTGTACCTCTATAACTAGGTGAAACTGGTCATGCATGTATATGGCTTTAGGTATCTAATTAAACATAAGCAATCAAAACATATAAAACATATACTAGGAAAACAGTTGGCTGCATACGGGGAATCCTAATAAGGAAAGAATATCCATACTAAAAGGACGGAGAGTCCATACCTTGTGTCGAGTGAACGATGAAGACGAACGGAAGTGAGTCCTACTTCGATATCACTAATGCTATATAAGTAATATACTGTATAAGTATTCGGATTACTGAGTACGTAACTGATTTTATATCATGTCTTAGCTTGTTTTATATGTTCATGTCATGTTTTACTGATTTTAGCTTTATACTGCGTTTATCATGTATTCTGTCTATTCTGATTAAGTATTACTTATATTTCTTGTATTATTATACTTGTTGTGTAATAATAAGTAACTTTCTAAAAATAGCAGGTTTCCTAAAATAGGAAGTTTCCAAAAATAGAAAGTTTCCAAAAATAAATTTGTTTCCAAAAATATAAAGTCTTCATAAATAGATTAGCTGCCTTAATTAAATAAGTTTCTAAAAAAGATAGAAAGTTTCCATAAATAGATTAGCTGCCTTAATTAAATAAGTTTCTAAAAATAGAAAGTTTCCATAATTAGAAATAAGCTGGATTATTAAGCTAATAATATATAAGCTTAAGTTTTACTGATTAATATTCTAAGTCATGTGATATATAGTATAGTTTATTAATTATTACATGTAAATTAAATAAACTATAGGTTATGAGATTTAATTAAATATAACATGATTTATTTAAATAAAAGGTAATAATACTTAGGTTAAAACATGTATTAATATTTATTATTAATATAACCTAAGTCATGAAAATTAATTAATTTTAAGTCATGTTTTAATAATTAATTAATTTCTTAGTCTAAATTTAACTAATAAAATACTTAGGTTAAAATCATGAATTATTAATAATAACAATATAACCTAAGTCATGTCCAAATTAAATTAATTTCGTAGCATGTTAAATTAATTTAATTAATCTTGTAATTATTTAACTTGTAAAAATAAATAATAAATCTTGAAAAATAAACCGTGAACCGAACCCGTGTTTTAAAACTAAACATGTCATGAACCGGACCCGTAAACCTGTGAACCGGCCCGAACCAAACCCCACCACCAACCACCACCCACAGCCATAGCTGCGGCGGCGGTTGTGGCTGCCAGCCATCAGCGACGGCTGCTGCCGCTGCCTCGCTGCTCCCCTGTCCGACCCAAACAGCCACCGGTGCAAGCCGGTGGTGCTTGCTGCTGCGCCGAGACCCACACCGAGCCCTATAGGGGTCTCGGTTGTTGTTAACAAGGGACACCGAGAGTCTTTGACTCTCGGTTGGCTTCCGAACCCAAACAAACCAAACAAAACCCTATTTTCATGTTTTAATTAACCGGATAACATGTTTATTTAATTGTTTTCATAGATCTAATCATAAACATAATTAAATATAAGATTTAAGATTAAGGTTTTGTGTTTTACCTTGACGTGTGATTGAAAATAACACGAACACAAACCAATTAAGCAAGATCCAAAAATCAAAATCGAATTCCCCTTTGTCTTGTGTAGGTGTCGCGGCTATGGGGTCCCAAGGAGCTAGGGTTTTTAAATTTTTCTGTAAAATTATTTTTATGAAAACTCTGTAGTTTTAGTTTTATTAATTAAACCAAAAATGGGCTTGTGGGCCCCCTTCTTCCTTGTGTGTGTGCCGCGGCTACATGGCCCCACCAAGGGAAAACCCGGTGTTTTTCGTGTTCTAAAATATTGCGTGTTCTCGTGTCGTGTTTACATGTTTTATTTAGTTATTGTTTGTGTCGTAATATATTTATTCGTAATCGTAATAGATATACGTAAATACATAATAATAAGCTCGTGATTATTTACGTTCATGTTTTCATGTTCGTATGTTCGTGATTATAATTATTGTTGAAATAATTATCGTGCATTAATACGTATAAAATACTTATCGTGTAATAACACGTACGTAATACTTGTAATTTCCTAATCGTGAACGTAAACGTGCTAAATAAGGAAAGTTTTAATCCTGTACGTACGATCATAAGGGTACTATTCATGGTAAAAGCATGCGGGTTTTACAGTGAGCAACCAAAGAGAAAAAGGGATGCTTCTTGGTTAATGAGAAGATGTTATTGGTTAATGCTCAAGCGAATGGTCGTGAGTTAGATGAGGAGGAGTTAACGTTTCTTGCTGATCCAGGAGTTGTGGATAATGACGGAATCATAGCAGCCTTCACTCATAATGCATCATATCAAGCAGATGATCTCGATGCATACGACTCAGCCTGTTATGATTTCAATACCGCCAAAGCAACTCTCATGGCAAATCTTTCGGTTTATGGGTCAAATAAAACATCTGAGGTACAAATCGTTACCACTGATACTAGGTATCCGGAAGAGAGTCTAAGTATCTGGAAGAGAATCCGGTGGTGAGTAACTCAAACCAGGAGACGAACAATGATAGTAATATCAATGCAAGTTCCCAGACTTTGAGCAAAATATAACCAGAAGCTATTTCGCATATGGACCCCCCTGCTCAACAAGATTTGGTAATGGTTCCGACAACTTTGCTTGACCAAATGAATACTGATGTCCTCGAAACCCTAGTGTTAATAAGACCCTATCTGTCGGGCTTGCTTTGTATAAGGAAAAGGTTCAAACTTTGGAATTAACTCCTACAACAACTACACTAACTAATCCTGAATTTGACGAATTTAAGATTCAAGTGTTTTGTTTTATCAATCAATAAGAACTTTAAACAAACAAAACAACAATACTAAATAATTTTCAACGTATAGACTTGTATTAAAACTCAATAAAGAATCTACAACCCACTTTGTTTGCGGAATAACAAAGTGGTTGAATGATAATGTTGGGGTGATCTCCTCTACTTAAACTTCTAACCAAAGTCAAGAGTTTAAGTCTCATCCAAAATGTTAATATGCCTTTAGCTATATGGTTTGGTTGATGTTGGGAGAGAATGGCTAATAGAAGATTTCAATCTTTCTAGTCCAAAGGGTTAGCCGATTCTCTCCCATATGCATCCCTTTTATAGGGGAAGCATATTAGGGTCTACATTACACATGTTACCATGCAAGTGTTTATCCAGTAGGTGGTTGAATTCCCATGTTGGATAAACAACACAAAGTACAATTAAATTTTAAATCTAAGAAAAGATAAAGGGTGTACTCATAGTTAACTTTACAAGCAACCTTTTCTACTTTTACTTAAAGTAGATCTTTTCCCGCCTAATGTAAACCTTCAGAATACTGAAGTATCTTCAGCATCCTAGAGGAGATCGATATCATTCAGTTTGGTATTGTCAGACTAAACTGAACTGAAAGCTCTTCTTCAAGACTTGTTCTTCAGCAACTAGACCGCCTGGTCACTGAAGCAAAGACTTATTTTTCTTCTAAGTTCTCTGGAAGAGGAAAGCTGAACATCTTTTAGCAAATCTTTTTTCAGTAGGAATCGTGTTCCTCTGGTCATGCTTTAGCAAAGCAACCTTTCTGTTGAACATGAAAACACTTAGGGGGATTTTATATTCAAATCCTAGAGTTGTTTCAGGGTCAGTAAATACTGACCCAACACTCTTCTTCTAAATCTCCGTTTAAATACCGTTTTCACATCCATTTGGTGAACTTCTAAATTTATTAATGCGGCAATAACAAGAATCATTCTAATATAGGTTATTCGTGTAACTAGAGAATATGTATCAAAGTAATCTAGACCTTCGCGTTTTCTAAATCCTTTGATTACAAATCTTGCTTTGTACTTGTCAATGGTGCTATCGACTTTCATCTTCTTCTTAAAGATCCATTTATAGCCTAGTGGTTTACAATCGGGAGCTAAATCCACTAGCTCCCAAGTATGATTTTGTAAAATAGAATCTGTTTCACTTTTAATGGCTTCTTTCCATCGAGGCCCTTCCGAGGAATTTACCGCTTCTTGATTAGAAGTGAGTTCATTTTCTACCAGAAAAGAGACAAAATCATGTCCAAACAATTTCTCGGTTCTCGCCCTTTTGCTTCTTCTCGGTTCAACCTCTTCTTCCTCGGGTTGATCTTGTCTCTCATCTTGGAAATCATTATCATCTTGTTGTCTCTTATCTTGGACATCAACGTCACCTACTCTAAATGAGCTTCCAGTTTCCTTATCTAACCAAGGAAATATATTTCAAAAAAGGAAACATTCCTTGATTCCATAACTGATCTGTATTCTTCTAATCATGTACAATGAAACGATAAGCACTGATATTCTTACCATATCCGATAAATATACTATCCACATATTTAGGTTCAATCGTTTGGGCCTTAGGTGCCGGCACAACTACCTTGGCAAGACAACCCCACACTCGTAAATACTAGTATGATGGTTTTCTTCCCATCCACAGTTCATATGGGGTTTCCTCTTTGTCCTTACGAGGTATTTTATTTAAAAAATAAGTAGCCATTAGAATGGCTTCCCCCCACATGTCCCGGCTCAAACCATAACTTAACAACATGGCATTAACCATTTCTTTTAAGGTATAGTTCTTCCTTTCGGCAATATCATTTTGCTAAGATGAATAAGGAGTAGTGAACTCGTGTTTGATTCCATGTTTTACATATAGATCAAAAAAAGGAGACACATGTTCACCTCCTCTACCACTTCGTACAACCTTTATTTTCCTACCAAGTTGATTCTTAACTTCGGTTTTATATAGAACAAACTTGTCTATAGCGTCATCTTTACTTTTCAACAAGTAAACGTAGCAATACTTTGTACAGTCATCAATAAATGTGATGAGGTACTTATTTCCACCTTTTTTGGGTAGTGATTTCAAGTCACATATGTCTGTGTGTATCATATCAAGTGGTTCAGTTTTTTCGTTCAACTGATTTGAAAGATGATCTTGTAAGCTTGGCTTCGACACAAGTTTCACACTTATAATTTGAATCACTATGAAAATATGTATGTTATTTAAGTTTAATTAAACAACGCATCGAATAAAAATTAATATGTCCAAGACGACTATGCCACACATTAAAAGATTCATTCAAGTAAGCAGAAGAAATCATTTTATTGATATCATTCTTAACAATGATTACATTAAGGTTAAACATACCATTTAGGATATACTCCTTACCAACATACATTTGATTCTTAGAAAGAACAACTTTATCAGACTAAAAAACAAGACAAAAACCAAACTTATCAAAATCCAATCAGACACAAGATTCTTGCGAATCTCTAGAACATCCAAGATATTAGTCAACTTGAGCTCTTTTTCAGATGCCATCTTTAAAATAACATCCCCTTCTTCATTGATATCAGTAGTTGCAGAGTTTCCCGTGTACAACTTCTTTCCATTGTCAATCGATCTGAAAGAGTAAAACATACTCTTGTCAACACACACATGACGGATTTCCCAATTATCAACCCATCAATCACTGCTATTAGAACCTACCAGGTTACTTCAGAGATCATGGCAACGACACCAGACACCATAGCAATCATGTCCACACTATCATTTACTAGTTGAAGCAATTTCCTTGGAACTTATTCTTAACAATTCCAACTTTAGGAGCAAGGTCCTCAAACTTCCCTTTGCTCTTCTTGTCATTCTTCCCTTTGCCTATGATTTTGCCTTTGAAGAATAAGAACTCTTAACTATATTTGCTTTGGCAAAAATCATGTGTATAAGTGTTTTTTTGAGCCGGCTTTTTGTCTTCTTCAATACGAAGACGAACAAACAAGTCTTCAACACTCATCTCCTTTCGCTTAAGCTTCAAGTAGTTTTTAAATTCTACCCAGCTTGGCGGTAACTTTTCAATGATAGCAACAACTTGAAAAGTTTCACTTAAAGTCATACCCTCAAGATGAATGTCGTGTAACAAAACCTGCAGATATTGAACGTGAGTTATCACCATTCTTTGAAATCAACCATCTTGTAGTACAAAAAAACAAGCTACCACGAACGTCTTTGTAGCAGTATCCTCAGTTTTGTACTTGAGTTCCAATAACTCCCATAATTCTTTGGCAGTCGTAGTCTTGTAGATTACGTTGTATAAAGAGTCCACCAAACCATTCAGAACATAGTTGTGACACAAGAAGTATGAATGCTTCCATGCTTCAACAACTTGCACAACTTTTTGTTTGAGTTTTGACCTTCCCGAGGAGGTTCCACCTGAGATGCAGTCTCTTTTAAGAACTTAGCAAGGTTCAAATTAGTAAGATAGAAGAACATCTTCTGCCGCCACCTCTTAAAATTCTGCCGATTGATTTTTTTGGTTTTTCAACATGATTAGAAACTGTGTGGGTAACTGGCGCACCTGTTACATTCACAGTAGTACTCGCAGGAGCTTCAGGAGTACCGTTAGTCATCCTGAAAAATCATGCAAGATCAAACACAAACAGTTAAATAAACTGTTATAAAGTCAGTATCTAAGAAATCGAGTCGTGATTTCTACCGGACCTGCTACAAAGAAACTCAATCGTGGTTTTAATGAATCAAATGCAATAATCAAATAGATCAATTTAATAGAAACTCAATCTTGGTTTCAATATAAACTAATTCGAACAACTTCTTAAAAATGTGGAAACCTAAGTTTCCTAGATCTTTTAGCTACTAGGCATAACCATTGTTCATATGATTAACAATCAAAGCGGAAAAGAACAACAATTAGGAAACAAGGTTTTTACGCACAAGACACATAATTACTAACAATTGGATTGCTCATTATATTAATAACAAACAATCACTAGGTGTGTATACATTGAATCCCACACCTAGTCGACACATGCTTTAGGTTTACATTGTGAATAAAGTTATGAATAAAACCTAAGACCCTTGTTCCTTTTATAGACTAAGGATTAGGGTTTTACAAGAGATAGCTATGAATAAACATGCATATCTTCTATTTAAATAACTAATACAGAATATTCATAAATAATATTCTTAATACTTATCCTAAATAGATATTTCCAACAACGTTTGACTTTTCTTGACTTCTGTCAGCGTTGCGTTAACTCTTTTAAACGCTTAGACACAATGTGTCAGCGTTGAAGTGATAACTTCATGTTTTCTTTGTTTTGAGTTTCTGCCACATCAACTTTTTGACCCAACAATATTCCCCTAGTTGATGTCGGCAAAACTCTTTGTGTATCTCTTGTAAGTTGTACATCATCTTCAAATTGCTTCCCCTCAATTGTAGCTGTATGTCTTCCCCTTTTTGTCACATCAACAGGGAAGTAAATAATGTACGCAATCTTGAAGATTCTCCAAATGTAGGCTCTGTGTAATGATTTTGAAGAAAAATAAATAAAGTAATCTTGATGTAGAAGTAGAGTAACCCAAACCTATGTTCCATGTCTTGTACTATCCATGTGATGTCGAACTTATACCGTTAGAGAAAAATATAAGTAGACCTCGATCCCATTGTCAAAATCCTCATCCTTTGTGAGACACTGAGCACGATAATGTAACTCCTTCAAGTGATAGCATCATACACTGCTAGATTTGACAAGTCTTCATCACCAACCATATAAGCGCAAACAAGTTATTGTTAAAGTCAATGGCTGATTTCCACCACTTTAACAATATGATGAAACACAAACTCGCGAAAATCTTCTTCAAACATCAAACTTACCATAAGAATTCTTCCCCTTAAGCCAACACCTCTTCATGACGAATTTTAATGAAATAACATCTTTATACCATATGTAAAAGTGTTAGATTGGATAACTCTTTTACAAGGCTATCCCGATTACATAATCTAAAATATCCATCAAATTCTTCACGAATTGTTGCTAACTTACTTAAAAATCATTGACCCCTTGTAAAAATATCCGAGCCATAAATATCAAATTGATATTCTGTATAAAAACAGAGATTACATGTACCTTTGCGTGTGAAAATACCTCTTTTTGTGTGCCAAAATCGTATCAATTTTCCAAACAGCAGCTATTCTTTTTTTGTCCAATAACCTCCTTTGTCCAACTTCTTTACCAGATGTATTGTCCAATATTGGACAATACTTATCAACGCTTGGAACAACACATATCGGACAACATATGTCAACGCTTTCTATCAACATTTAACTTATTCATGTCAGCGTCTCATGCAAGCACTGGCACCTTCTATGACTTACGGCTCTTGTCAATGGCGTTGTATAACATATCACTATAACCCATCATTATACAAACAACTCTTGTCATCACGTGAACCGCTTAATTTTCTTGGACCACAAATAACTCACGATTGACTTTTCAATCATCAATGCAAATTGTTTTATGATGCCAAATAACTCACGTAATATTTATATCTTGGGACCACATCATGTGAACACAATCATATCTTATGCTTGATTGGCTGGTAACGTATGAACAAAC
Organism: Glebionis coronaria; assembly: GCA_025667525.1. NCBI lineage: Eukaryota > Viridiplantae > Streptophyta > Magnoliopsida > Asterales > Asteraceae > Glebionis > Glebionis coronaria. The sequence goes on along the minus strand of JANFOE010000044.1, from coordinate 630,155 downwards.
ATCTTTGTTTCTTGTTATCCCATGCTCACGTGATTCATAAACAATGATTGACAAAGATTCAATACAGTGCCCATCCACGCGCTGTTGAGTCAAAGCATATACTCTCACACATCAATCGACTGTTGTAACTTTCTCAAGATTCCTTTGTCATTAATTATTATCCCATGTCTACGAGATAATACTATACTGAAATCTGTTATATTTGTACCAGTTGTTGTGTCAACCACAGACGTCTTCATGATTATGTGAATACCATAATACCTTGACTGCCACAATTAAATAGTCACTCACATCTAGGGTTTCAAACAAACACCCTAATGATAATCATCATGCCTAATCAGCAAGATCTATTTAGTACCATCTCACAGATCGTGACATTATCCTATATACTGCTGCAATGTTTTATTAAAGCGGATCTAGGGTTTATTCACAAAACCCTAAACATCAATCGATCAATCAACATAGCAACTAGGAACATTAACCATACTAGGGTTCATCATGGATTTATGAATCCACTCACCAAAGCTAGCATGATCCATCATTATCCACAACATCACACAACGAATCTAGGGTTTGTAAATAAAACCCTAAACACAAACTTTCAACCTGATGTGATCTTCGTCGACCTATAACTTTTAATTGAGGACTAATCTGGACAATCCCTCCGTTGGATATCTAGATATATGTGTGTAGAACACACACACAAAATTTCGTGTCGATCCAACGGTTCAATAAAAAGTTATGCCTCCCTGAATACTGCTGCGCACACAAAATCACCCAGAAAAACCCTAGACGGATTTTTCTTTTCTTCTCAAAACACGAACACCTTGTTGGTCCTAGCATCACGAGCCATGAGGCTCTGATACCAACTGTGGAAACCTAAGTTTCCTAGATCTTTTAGCTACTAGGCATAACCATTGTTCATATGATTAACAATCAAAGCGGAAAAGAACAGCAATTAGGAAACAAGGTGTTTACGCACAAGACACAGAATTACTAACAATTGGATTGCTCATTATATTAAGAACAAACAATCACTAGGTGTGTATACATTAAATCCCACACCTAGTCGACACACGCTTTAGGTTTACATTGTGAATAAAGTTATGAATAAAACCTAAGACCATTGTTCCTTTTATAGACTAAGGATTAGGGTTTTACAAGAGATAACTATGAATAAACATGCATATCTTCTATTTAAATAACTAATACAGAATATTCATAAATAATATTCTGAATACTTATCCTAAATAGATATTTCCAACAGCGTTTGACTTCTATTAACTTCTGTCAGCGTTGCGTTAACTCTTGTCAACGCTTAGACACAATGTGTCAGCGTTGAAGTGATAACTGCATGTTTTCTTCGTTTTGAGTTTCTGCCACATCAACTTTTTGACCCAACAAAAAATATAAGAGATCTGTAATTAAAATCTATAAAACTTATTTCCAAAGAAAAACAATCGTGGTTTCAACATCAAACAATTTTTAAAAAAACTTTTATAATCCGATTTTATTAACAAGAGTATTTTAATGCTGTTACACATAATCTATTTTAAGATTGTAGGGAAAGTTGTATACTTTTATCAAAATTATAGATTACAATGATTAAAGCAAATAGAAAATAATAATGATACTTGAATGAAAGCAGTAAACGGTTGTGGAATGAGGCTCATGTTTAACATGATTCCCTTAAAACAGATTCACAGTGTGTTTCCCAGGGTACAACGTCTAAAGCTGTTGTACAGCCAGACAACACAAACTTGCCTGAAAAGTCACGGAAGCCTTGCGTGTTTCTGACCGATGAACTGCTGGAATAATTCTGGTGATAGAGTTGTGCTTTTTTTTCGTGTCTAAAACCCAATGAGACAGATTCATTATATAGTGAAAATTTGTCTTGGTCAACAAGACAAAATAATTTATTCCATATAAAATATGCTGTTAGATATAAACTGATTTAAAAATCTTTTATTTCTATAACACGATTTAAATATCAATTATAACACGTAAAGTTATTTTGTTAAGACTTATTCAGTAAGTCTAAATCTATTCCTAAAGGAGATTACTGAATTTTATGGAAAGGAAATGAGACCCGAATTGGCAGCAAAAAGATAGGCGCGTAGGCGAACTTTCGGAGCTACATTCGTATCCGCAGGTCGCGTGGGCTCACCCAAGTTCAGTAGGTTCGAACTCATGGAATATTTCATGTGATGGAACTGTGTTTTTTCTGTGTCTAAAAGCTAATGATAGATATTCATTATATCATGAAAATTTGTCTTGGTCAACAAGACCAAACATTTCTATTTCATATAAAATATTCTGTTAGATGTAAACTGATTTACAAATATGTTATTTCTATAACACGATTTGTATATCAATTATAAACACAAAATAATTATGTTAAGACTTATTCAGTAAGTCTAAATCTATACCTAAAATAGATTATAGAATTTCCTGGAAAGGAAATGAGACCCGAATTGGCAGCAAAAAGATAGGCGCGTCAATGAACTTTTAGAGCTGCATTCGTGTCCGCAGGCCGCGTAGGGTCGCACAAGTTCAGTAGCTTCGAACTCATTTTTCCCATTAATATTGTAATGTTAATAAGTTAAATTAAGGGTAAAATCTGTATAATACCGTCGTATTTTTCAAATGTACCGACTTTAAACACTTATTAATTTTATGTGGATATATTAGTAGTCCACGGTGGATTTTGATTAGTAACATGAATTATTAAATTAATTTAATTAATGACGTGGAACTATAGCCTGTAATATTGGTAATATTGTTACAAAATAAAGAAGTTTGTTGATAAAGTCACGCCATGAATTAATAAGTGTTTAAAGTCGGTATATTTGAATAAATACGATGCTATTGTATAGTTTTACCCGTATATAACATATACTGATAGGTGAGGTTCTTTTCAGAACCAAATAAATGTACAGAACTGCGAGAACCATCTTTTTATTCTTAAAATGCATATGTATTTTCATCGTATTAGTTCATTGAGTAGAAATTCATGGATTTTCATCATGTAGGTCGCTACATACATGTATTTAAGGACCATGCACATGTATTTTGTTTCGCTTGTATTATAACTATCTTCGCGATGAATAGTATGAAAACACATGTGCACTCTTCATATCTCTCATTATACTCGGATCTATAACCAATAAAACAATTATTAAACCTTTAATTTAAACATAACAAAGAAAATATATATGCGTTGTTAAGAGAAAAGGTGGTCTTCGCATTTCTGTACATTTATTTGATTCTGAAAAGAACCTCACACTATACTGATATACATATATAAAAATATGTCCAAAATTCGCAAAAATCACTTTCCAAAATCAATTTTTCCTACATTTATTTTGGTGAGTAGAATTATGCACATCCACACGTGATGGGAATCAGGATACAAGAAGTCAAGATGCCCTAAGGAAAAAAGACCAAAATAAAACTTTTTAAAGTCAAAATGTATTGTAAAAAAACATAATATCAAAGTAACAAAGATAGATCTTACACCCAACCAACCACCCCTTGATGTATTTTATTAAGAATCAGAGTACGGAAACAAAAGAGATAAAGACTAGTCCCCAAATGGATGCTAGTCGAACGATTACAAAAGAAATGGTGAGATCGTCCCAACTAGGTTGATTCGATCTCCCTCACATACATAGATCACTCAAACACACTCTTTAAAAGATGAAAATCAAACTCCCATGTCAAGTCATGTTCTTGAAGAGAGAGAGGGTTGAGAGAGCTGCGCACACAGTTGTGTGTGTATATTATGAAGTGATAAGGAAAACCCTAGCCAAAGGCTAGGGTTATAATACTCGTCAAATGATAATGGGCCTCAACGGTTCCAAATAAAGCCCACCAAGAATAGATAAAGCCCACATATCAAAACCTGAAAATAAACCAAAGGTAACACAAGAAATAATAATAATAATATGGAAGATTGTCAAAACAACACCCTTCCTCAATCTGACATATGAGAGATCAATAAATCATCTGCCAAACATGTTCACAAGCCTCAACTGTTTACATAATTTCAAGTGTTGGTTAATACCATGAGCCTTTATAAAAATGTCAGCAGTTTGATCAAGTGAAGCAACTTTGATAGTGTTGATCACACCATCTTGTACCTTTTCCCTTACCAAGTGAACATCAACTTCAAAATGTTTGGTTCTCTCATGAAACACAGGATTGGCAGCAATATGTATAGCAGATCTACTATCACTATAAAGGTTCACAAGAAACAAGTTTTTAATCCTTAGATAACTAAGTAAATTAGTGATCCATATTACTTCACAAATAGCACTTGCCATACATCTATACTCAGCCTCAGCTAAAGATCGGGGTACTGTGGGTTGCTTCTTGCTCTTCCAAGAGATAAGAGGCCTACCAAGAAAAACATAGTATCCTGATATAGATTTTCTGGTCTTAAGACATTTTACCCAATCAGCATCAGTGAAACAAGATAGCCTTAAAGAAGTATCTCTATAGAACTGAATACCAATCCCAGGTGAATTTTTGATTTTAGAATCAAACTGATTTTTAACAAGATTAATAAACTGAGTTAACCAATCAAAAACTTCATCCTTAGATTTCAAGAGGTAACTCCACACTGCTCTAGAGTAGTCATCCACAATGGTAAGGAAGTATCTATGCCCTTCTTTACTTTGAACTTTGTAAGGGCCCCACAAGTCCAAGTGAACAAGGTCACCAAGCTGACTGGATTTGTGATCACTCAAGGGAAAAGGTTCCCTTGTTTGTTTAGCCCTATGACAAGTTTCACAAACAGAAATGGGGGTTTTGTTGGAAAGTTTAAGGTCAGTCTTGAGAGCACTGAGGATTTAGTCAGAGGCATGACCAAGCCTGTAGTGCCAGATATCTTTAGAGGTGTTAAAAGTCATGGTAGTGTTAACAGTACCTAAGCTCTTAGTCTTAAGGTCATCAAACAAATAGAGCCCCCCAAATTTACTACAGTCCCCAGAATGGTCCCCTTGGCCAAGTCCTGAATATAACATTTATCTTCATCAAAACCAACAAACAATTTGCTATCTTTAATACGTTTGTTGATAGACAACAAGCTAACACAATATCCAGGCACAACCAACACATCATGAAGAACAACATTATTAGAGAGGTTGAGGTCACCAGTGTGACTAATATTGGCAATAGTGCCATTGGGATGACCAACAGAAATGTTGAGATTGGAAATGTCAACAACATTGAACATACCAACTGTGGAAGTGGTAAGATTATGGTTTGCCCCAGAATCTATAATCCATCCCAAAGTTATGGTTTTGACAAAAAATTTAGTGTTTCCACAAAAAAACTTGGAAAAATTAATACTAAACCAAACAATAGCATTAAAGAAGGAGATTCTACCTGCCATATTGGACTGAGTGTTGCCAGAGGTTTCATTGATCAGATTAAGAAGCTTCTACATTTGTTTAGTGGTGAAAGAGTTTGGAGAATTACAAGTGAAAGCCTGTTTTTCTCCAGTTTTAATGTCACAATTGGCATTAAAATTAGATTTAAAACCAGTTTGCCTTTGACTGTTACCCCCTTTTGTAACCAACAGGATAACCAACCAATTCAAAGCATCTATCAACAGTATGACCAATTTTATTGTAATGAGTGCATAAAAGGTTAGGGTTAGGACCCCTATAACCTTTGGACCCATTTCCCTTGTTAGAGGTTCTATTAGAAGCATTGGAAGTACTTCTCCTATTTTGGTTAAAGGTCTTAGCAGCAAAAGAAGTAGCATTTAATTTTGCCTCTGTATGGTCAGAGTTCTCAAGAACACCCATATGGGATTCCTCTCTAGATACAGTAACATAGGCTTCCTTAACATCAGGAAGTGGATCCCTGGTGAGAAGTGTAGTTCTAACAGGTTGATAACATTCATCAAGCCCCATTAGGAACTGCATAAGCCTCATGATTTGCTTATGCAAAGCCAATTCAGTGCTAGCAGAACATGAGCATTTAACAGCACAAACACATTTAGGAATTTTAGAAACAACATCAAACTCTCTCTAAAGAGAGTTCAATCTGTGATAATAGTTAGATAAAGAACTACCCCCCTGTTTAACAGACCCAATCTTTTGAAGTAAGTTATAGACAATAGAACCATTCAGAATATGAGTTACTACAAATGCGAGCCATGGACTAGGATTGGCTAGAGCAAGTATCCACACCAGTCAAGGTTGGAGGGTCAAGATGTTAACCGAATCCGTTTGCACCCACAACCTAAGCAACAGTAACCCACAATAATTATCCAAGTGAGAGGTAAGTAAGATAATGAAAGAGGACTTACACCGCATAAACAGCAACCAGTATCTACCAAAAATCCACCCAATCTCTAGATTCACTTAGTCTAGAGGATGGGTGAGCCACCAATAGGAAACTCCCAAAAAAGAGAGAAACAAATTAGGGTTAGCAAAACCCTAAGAAAGATTTGCCTGAGAGAACTACCAAAAAAGGTAACGACACCACCAAAGGTGATACCAGGATACCAAAGTATGTAGAAAACCCAAAAATTATATTAGGATTTCAAGAAACCCTAATTCAATCTTTCAAGATTTTTAACGGCACTACCGAAATAAGCAACAGCACCACCAATTAAAGCTTCCTGGGCACCAAAGAATCAAAACCCCCAAAAATAAAATTAGGGTTTGTGAAAACCCTAATAATAATTTTTGAGAAAAAGGAACGGCACCACCAATACAAGCTTCCAGAGACATCAAGGGAACTAAAGATCACCACCAAAGTGTAAAACCCTAAAAAATAATTATGGCTTCACAAAACAAAAAATCTGATCTAACAAAGGACACAAGAGAGCTTAGATAGGCTAAAAGATCTACAACCTATTGCTCTGATACCATGTAAAAAAACATAATATCAAAGTAACAAAGATAGATCTTACACCCAACCAACCACCCCTTGGTGTATTTTATTAAGAATCAGAGTACGAAAACAAAAAAGATAAAGACTAGTCCCCAAATGTATGCTAGTCGAACGATTACAAAAGAAATGGTGAAATCGTCCCAACTAGGTTGATCTGATCTCCCTTACATATGTAGCTCACTCAAACACACTCTTTACAAGATGAAAATCAAACTCCCAAGTCAAGTCATGTTCTTGAAGAGAGAGAGAGAGAGAGAGAGAGAGAGGAGAGAGAGAGAGAGAGAGAGAGAGAGAGAGAGAGAGAGAGAGAGAGAGAGAGAGAGAGAGAGAGAGAGAGAGAGAGAGAGAGATGGGAGAGCTGCGCACACAGTTGTGTGTGTATATTATGAAGTGATAAGGAAAATCCTAGACAAAGGCTTGGGTTATAATACTCGTCAAATGATAATGGGCCTCAACGGTTCCAAAGAAATCCCACCAAGAATAGATAAAGCCCACATATCAAAACCTGAAAATAAACCAAAGGTAACAAAAGAAATAATAATAATAGTATGGAAGATTGTCAAAACAACAGGTATTGTGTTTCATGAGGCCCCCATCAAGCAGCATGCCACTCATAGGCGTAAGAATCCGACGGGTTGGTTATGTTTGAGTTAATTGGGCCAGGTTGAATTCGGGTCAAAGTTAAAAATAATTTACATGAACACGACCTAATTTGAACTCGGGTTACTTGGTTCGGGTCTATTTGAGTCGGGTTTAGTCGGGTTCGGGTCAACTCGAATTCGGCTAAACTATTAAAAAAATATTTTTATTTTTTAATAGAATTTATATTAAATTTAAATTTTAAAAATAAAATAAAAATTTTATTCGGTTCAATTTGATTGACTCGAACCCGAATTAGACATAAATATTATACCCGATGTCCGACCTGATTCTAAATTCGGGTTATTCAGGTTGACCCGACTAACCCGAATTAAAATTTCAATCCGAGTACCTCAACCCAAATATGCTCAGGTCGGGTCGGAAATATGACACCACCTTCTACACCATCTAGTTATTTTTTTTATTTTTTTTGGTGATCGTAATTTTTTAAACATTTACCGACTAATCCATGAGGTTTGAGCACTATGTTCAAACACTATGTTAATACAAGTGATGCCTAAAAACATTATTAATGTAAACTAATCTTTCTTAGTTTTGATCACAACAAACTATACAACACATTTAGTGTAAAACACAAAACGAATTATTTAACTAACACTATCATCAAGGTAATAATCATATCACTAACTTTTCTTAATCATACTTAGTGATCATCAAAGTGATTATCCTTAAAACTCACTTTTGTTAATATGACAAAAGATTTTTTAATAAACTTTCTTTTTAAGAAAATGTTTTATTAAAATGGAAAATGTAAATTTGAAAATGGCATATTCCATATGCCATAAGAATATCCTTTGAAGGTTTAAAATCAGATATTCCTACCCCACTAAAAGATAAAAAAGGGAGCGGACTCTACTGGGCGGTACCTTAAATAGCTAGGCGGTTCCTTAGCGATATGGAACCGCCGGCTAGATAAGGATCCGCGCCCAGCTAGCCGTTGGACTTTATCTTCTATAAATAATGGATCAAATCTCATTTTCCAACAAGCCTCTTGGACGTTTTTCTCAGCCCCCTTTCTCTTTTCTATAGCATAATCATTAGTAAATTATCACTTAAAGTGTTACGTATGTTTACATATGATTATCCTCTTGATCCCCTCCTTTACCTTGTCCAATGAGAAGATCACTCACTCACTAGTGTTGTGATAAAGATGAATCTATGAATTAGTCATGTTCATCATTTTAGCCTTTTTATTTTTCTTGTTAATCCATTTGTATTTATGAAATACTTGGACTAGTTGTGTTCATCCAAGCTATTTGTGAATACTTGGATTTGTTGTGTACATCCATTGCATATGTGTTTGCTTGGATTTGTGTTATGTAGATCCAAACTACATGTGTGTACTTGGATATGTCTAGTTGAGTTATAATAGATTTGTGTAGTAGTTCTCACTAAACTATAAAGTGATGTGGTTGTGTCTTGTGAGTTCTCACTAAACTTGAAAGTGATTAGTAGTTGTGTTGTGTGAAGTTCTCATTTAGCTTCAAAGTGAAGAGTCATGAAGATTGGTTCTAGCTTTGGATTAGAACTCGACATCTAGCCTTGTGTCGATAAATGGTAAAGTAGGCAACGTCGTGAAGATTGGTTCTACCTTGAGATTAGAACTCGACATCTAGCCTTGTGTCGTTAAATTGTGAAGTAGGCAACATTGTGTAGCTTGGTCCTAGATAATGATTAGGTCTCGACATTTAGCTTAGTGTCGGAAAATAATGTAAGCGACGATGTAAGGCTTTCTCCGCCAAGAAGGGAGCTTGTGGATATAGTGGAAATCTCGAGTAGGTGTACTCGAGGACTGGAGTAGAAACGAGGATAGAGCCTCGTTGTCGAACCACTATAAATCTTGGTGTCTTGTCACTAGGTTGTCTCTTTCCTTACTCCTTACTTATTTCATTATCATTATACTTACCTATTACCATTGCTAATGCATTTGAATTGAACCTAATCATTATGCAACTTAGCTTCAAGTAAAAGATAGTTTTGATACACACTTAATTCAAAGTAACTTAAATTAGGTGACTAATTGAAGAGAAACTATTCAACCCCCTTCTAGTTTCTACAATTGGTATCAGAGTGATGGTCACTCAAGATCTTTGAAGTATATTGTACTTAAAACTTGGATCGATCCATTGCTCCTCAAATTAGAAGGTCAAGTTATACTAAAGTTTCTCTTTGGTTAAAACTAGTTTTTCTTGGAAAATAGGTCTTTTAATTGGTAATATTGCATCCCTCTTAGATTAGTATCCCTTATGCATTTTAGATCTATTCTTGAAATGTATCTACTAGTTTGCATCTTGCTTTGTGTAGGTACTCATGAAGATCAATCATTTAATTGGTTGTGGATTGAGTTACTTGCACTTGTAGAAGACTCGTCTTCATTGATCTTCAACATCCTTGAAGGATGACATTAAGATGATTGGAAATGATACTAGTCCTTGAAGACTTAGTACTCATCATAGTCATTGTTGGGCATTGCATTGACTCCTTGATGGATTGCTCTTTATGGCCAAGGTACACTTTCGTTCTTCCACATGCCCTTTGATCATTCTTTTGATCATTACTTGACTATGTGCTTGTTCTTGTCATCCTTTCCTTGAAATTTGTTTGTGGCTTGTAATTATTTTCTTTTATCCTCTCAAACCTTCATTGCTTGGATACTTGACTCACTATGGTGATGTAGAGTGAGTTAGTAGTAGCTTAAAGTATCAAGCATGATTTCTATGGTTTGCACTCATACGGTTAGTAGGCCCTTTGTGGGAGAGAAAGTGAATCAATACCTTGCACATATTTTGGTTTAGACTAAGACTATTATTGAAAGTGATCTTAGTCTAGGCATCAATAATTGCTTTGTGTTTATTCATTACCAAAGCCGTTTAACGTTTCGCCGGAAAGGCACGTCTTAAACCACTATATATGACACAAGCTCTTCGTCTCCATGATTTGAAGATTGTCATTAATCCCTTGAGCATTGATCTTAGTCTTGATTCACTGCCCTTGACTTCTCTCCACTTTGCGTTTTCGCTACGAGTAGTCGTTTGTCTGTTTCGGTTCCTTTCGATCTCGACTCAACTCGTAATCCTTCATTAAGGCATATTGCTTAGTGTTATGATGATCCAAATGATATTCTAAAAGGTTTAAGATATATTTTTAAGTATATTAGAAAATTTGGTTTTAAAATTTTTTGGCGGGTTTCATAGATAAAAACCAGCCTCTACAGGTGGTTCTTTATCTCTGGCGGCTCAAACCTACGGTTCCTTATCGATAAGGTACCGCGGGCAGTAAAGTTTGTCAGAGCGCCAGTTTTATTAAAATAACCTTTTTCAAACCAAACCCTCTCTCTCCCAAAAACATACAGCCGACGATTTCTCATCTTTTCCACCATTATTGAAGCTTAAAAACCTTCAATCACTCAAATTAATTGATTCCAAGTTGTGGGTTTCACTCATCCTTCATCAAACATCAATTAATTGTAAGTACTTTCTTTCAATCGCATCTATTTTGTTCTAGGGTTCATCCTTTCATAATTGGGGATTTTTAAAATTGAAATTGAATTAGAACCTTAATAGGAATATGGGTTGACATGGTTATTTTACTATGATTCCTTAGGTTCATATTCATTAAGATTTCACTAAAACCCACTTGTAGAACAAATCCGAATTTTGGCTAAATGATTTTGGTTAAAAGATGGAATTGAAATGAACCCATGAACAAATAGGTAGTTGCATTGTTAATGCTTACCTAAAAACCTTGTTTTGAAAAACCAATGCTCTAGTCCATTGTTGATCCAACATAGTTCATATGTTCTTGGTTAATAATGGAATAGACACATTGTGAACATGAGAATGATATGGATTCAATCCTTTGTTTGTCAAGAAATTGATATAACACATTCTCATATTTTTGAGTTTTGATTTTATTTTTCATATGAGTGATTGGAAAAATATTCTCTTGTGTTTATTTAGGTACTAATCATGCCTTCTCAGTACCAAAAGGATCATCAACTCACTAGACAATACATGCCAAACCTTTCCCAAACCTATGCTTCCACTCAACTTCGTAACTCCTTTTCATCCCTTTCTACTCGATGTTTACATGAGGGTAGAGTCGTAGATGAGGGAATAACGGGTTATGACTATATCCAATCTATGTTTGAGATTTCGGGGTTTGATTGCTTTCTCAACATAGAAGAAGATATTTACCCTTTGTTTCTTCTAGAATTCTTTAGCACTTACCCCATGTTTTAATACAATGGAGAAATCTTCATTCGATTCTTGTTGAATGATCAAATGATTCAATACTCTCTCGAAAACTTTGGTGAAATTCTTGGTGTGCCATATGAAGGCACTTGTCGTTTTACGGATAAATGGAGACTTGATGCTCTCTTGGAATCCTACGATAAACCTCCAAATGACCATGCCGAAATTGATCCGGAGTTTATCCTTGACATCATTTCAAAAGAGCGTGATGGAAACGTTGTGACAATCCGTCAATTTATGGTTGATATTTTATTCTCAATATTTATTTGAAAACATTATTTTAATGTTACAATATGAACTCACTTATTTTTGGGAAGAAATTTGGATTTACGTCTTGGAGTAGCATCGACTACAACTAAACCGGAGGATTCAACGTTACGTGCTTACGTTTACATACACCGTCCTTGGTGACAGTCCGACATTTCAGAAAATAAATTTATCCATGAATATTATTTTGGAGTTTTAAATTTGTGTTGGTTCATAAACTCACAAATTTACGAGAAGAGATTAGGACTTAGGATTTTATTTTAACGTCCTTTACGACTAAACCGGAAACCCTAGGATTACGTATTTACGTTTTCGAACTCCGTTTTTGATGAAACCATTTTTATTAGATTCGTTTTGTGACGTTGATTCATAATTTATAAAAACGTTTTTCGTAAAACGACCCGAGGGCACGCAAATCGAGAAAACTAGAATCGAGGAGTACCCGTAAATAAATGGGGATGAGACAAGTTGGACACTTGTCCCACCCCCACTCAAAACCGGCCTAACTAAGCCACACATCCCTTGATGTGTCAAGATGGTAGCTTACTACTTACACTTGTAAGCATAAGCTTACAAAGTAAGCTACCAACTTCACAAAACCACAAACATTAACCACCAACTCCCATCTCCATACATGCAAAACAACTTGTTTTTTCTCTACCCTCCTCCCATTTTCGTCCCAAACTCACACCATATACACCATCTTGATCAAATTTAACCATAAACCTCATGTTATTTCTACATATGTTGAAGCCCTCTTGAAGCTCTCTTGAATGGTGGTGATTATAACATCCATGGAGGAGTTTTCATGGTGTCTTGGGGCTGATTTTCCACAAGGAGTTTATGAAGAATGGTGGTCTTGAAGATGGTCATGGTTATTCACAAGTTTCTCCATCAAAAACCATGTCCAAATCATAACCTACATCAACTTGGTGGTATAAAGATTGTCCTCCTCATCTTCTTGTTATTTTGATTATGTAATCATGTATTTTATTTCCTATTGTATATGTATATGATGATTATATGATGATAAAAGTATTGTGTGGGGATTTGGTGTTGATAAACATGATTAAAAAGGTGAAAAACTATAAAGAACAAGGCTAAAATCTTGCTTAAAAATGTTGGCTGTATAAAACAGTAAAGAAACATGTCATGAACTGATAAAATGATGAAGTAGAATCCATTTACAGTAAGCTATATGTCTTGTACACATGTGAGAGTTGGCCATGCAATGGAATCATTGTAATGAGTGAGATATGATCAAAACAAGTTTAAGATACAAATCTGAGTTCACTGTTTTGGACGATTTTTAGAAACTACTTAGAAGATGATTCAACAGTAGCTATAGAAGAGTTAAATGGAGCACATATCATGTAGTTTATGTGACAAAAATTTGAGCTTCTATCTCCATATAGAACTCTAGATATGGCAGTTTTGGTGAAAGTGAAGATAAAAATCAGATTTTGGAAATTTAAGTATAATACTATTAAATAAGCACTCAAAATTTAATAGTATAAAATATAAATTAAAACCCACTAACTTATATAATACATTTATATAAATATGTACAATAGTAAATAAGTGGACATTTTATAAAAATGGTAACTTGCTAAGTTTTATAAGTTATAAAACTATAAATATGATTTTTACGACTTTTTCGGCTAATACCGTAAAATTAACGTTTTTGTTAAATAAAACCTAGATGGTTGGACCCGTCTAATGTAAACTTTTATAAACTCATATACTGATATATAGACATGTATAACAAGTAAAAACCGATAAACCCGAACTATATAACATACGGACCTTAACGGACTAAGTAAACATATTGGACTAATAATTGGACTAAATAAGTTAAACACTTATAAAAAGAACTTATTGGGCTTAACCCATTTAGGACCAACTTGAAAAGTGTATATACTGATAAAATAGGTATAAAATGGATTAAAACAAGTTAAAGAGCTTGTAATAAGTTTATTGGACTTAAAACACGTAAATAGGTAAAACTAGTAAACTAGTAAAAAGATACCAATACGTAAACACTAAAACGAGTTAATGAGAATATGTAAACCCACTTGATCATCATATATAAATAATCATCATATGTATACATAATTGTTATTTTTATAAAGTCATTGGACATGAGTCTAAGACAAGTATTATTTGTCTAGGTTTCCGTGATTGAAGCACGTACCGTACATCCAAATCGCCGATAATCGTCTTCCCACAACAACGTGAGTTCATAGCCTCGCACTCTTTTAAATATTTTTATAAATGTTTTATAAACCCGCGAGGGAGATAACATGTTAGTTTTTATTAAATAGGACACCATTTGTCCCGATAGTTTGTTTATTAATTTTGGACCCGAATGGTTGAATGACCCGATTGTATGACCCGATAAATGATTAAAGGACCCGATAGATGAAATTAAATGGATTATTAAAGTTAGGTTATGTCACTAAAAGTCCCATTAGCATGAATTGTGAACTACCGGGATTTGGTAGACGCTTATGCATTTAATAGTACTATTTGGGGACGATCACCCCAGTTCGCGCCTTGACGGTTGATCCCCGTCGTGCCACATTGATTGGTAAGCGAATTTATGTATGAGAAGATTTCCATAGCGTGACCTTTGTGACGACACGCTACTTTAGATGGGCAAATTGAGTATCGGGTTAGCTACCCGTTGTTGGTTTAGTAAGGTAACAATGTCATGCGGCTTATAATAATCCAGAAAACTAACGAAATACTAATAGACGCTCCGAATTACGATGTATTGCCTGACTAGCAATACAGGGTCATACTATTGATATTATGTTCGTGTTTTGGTTTTCATAACCATATTCATATAACGGTTTTTATTTTCATACAACGTCATAAGACGTATTGTATGATGTTTTTACGACATTGGCTCGTATAATGATTTTTAAGGCAAACGGCTATATTATGATTTTGATGAAGATTTGTATAAAATGACTTTGGCTATTTTATGGCCTATTAAAATGATTTGTACAAAATGATTTTCAGTAATAATTCTATACTGATATTATATTCATGGATTTTATTAAACTCTATGAATTCACTCGGCGTTATCGCTGACCTTTTCTTTTAACATGTTTTATCTCAGGTACTTGAAGGTAATTCTCGGGAAGATGACAAGTATTCATGGCCCGCACTTAAAAAATATTTTCCATTCAAATGTTTGTAAAACCTGTATTAAATATAATGACTTGGGACCGATGTAACTTTGATATTTATGAATGGAAATGATTCATTATTAAACGACGCGATTTTTATGCGATGTCTATGATGTGAGTAATGTGCTATCCCGTAACACCAACGAGTCTTCCGCTGTACTGAGTTGTATAAATTTGGGGGTGTTACAGTTTGGTATCAGAGCTCTCGTTATAGAGAACGAAAGATTTTTAAAACCAAGGTTTTGAATAAAACATTTCAAAATCTTTTAACTATAAACATTTTTCTAAAAATGTCTAAAAATCTTTTGACTATAACGGTGCCGAAGAATTCCCGAGTTACAGACAAGGCCAGACTGAGAAGTGTTATTTTAATATATATATATAACTTGGATTATATATATATGATGTAATTTTATTACATGATTGTTTGATGATTATTTTGATATTTATACGAGGTATTTATACGACGTAGATTGTCACAAGTAACCTTAAATCCCCTAGTAAATTAATCGAAGCTATTCTCGTAGGAATTCTAGCTATCCTAGATCTAAACCAAGTTGTGGATATTTATGATCCCAACAAATGGTTGATATTCGAAGAAACGTTAATATTAGTTGATTGTGATATTGAAAAAGAATTGGCGAGATTAAATCTGATATCGATGTCATGACGATCTTTCCTTATAGAGTGGAGTTTGACAAAACGTTACCACCTAGAAAGATGTCATCTGATTCGTTATCATCCAATTCTTAAATTGAAATCGAAAGGGTGAATGTTGCACTTGAGGCTGTCATTGGAACCATTACCCAAAAGCCTCCTGCCACTAATACCTTTCCGAGAAGTCTAATTGACTGATCGAGTCATTTCATAATAGTGACTCATTTGATAATTGTTGTTGTAAGAGCTATAGGATTGGAAATTAAGTGTTGATTCATATCGAGCTTGTATTGCCCTTTTAAGGTTTATAAATAAGGTTGAAAGTATTGGGAAATGAGGTAGGATATTGAATTGAGTATAAGTGGATTGAAACTTGAATAAAGTAAAATTTAACCCGTATGGAATATGAGATTGATAAGAGGAAGTCGTTAAGTTTTGTGATTGAATTATAAGGTTTTAATTGATTGTTGATTTGTGTTAAGGGTTGTTCCTAGGCCATTGTCCACTAACGAGGATGCCCAGTGTCCAATAAATAAATTGAAGAAATATTCTTCTGAATTGAGACCGATGGATCTTCTAGAACATGTGGAACACCTAATGACTCTTGTAGATTAGTATTCATTGTGGTATCTTCTAAAAATCCCTAACTTAACTGAGATATCAGTTGGTAGGATGAGTTCTGAGAATTGTATGACATAGTGACACGTAATGTGTTACGGTACAATTTTGACTTGTTTGTGATTAATGAAAAAGACTACCTTTGATTGCTAAATTCTACATGTATTGATGTTATCTATCTTTTATTGCTTCATCCTAATGTTCGCATTAGCGATGTAACCATTGAACAAGTACTCATCTTGATTTGAGTTATGTTGTGGATTATTCTTTTTAAGTGCCATCGAGATCATGAACCTCATGATTATTTGGCTAAGGCTCATTTCCTATCTTATTGTAGTTAGTTCTTGATGAACAACTTTTCATCACTCTTTTGCAGATCACACATTGTTTTTATAAAGTTAAAACGGTATCCTTTGAGAAAATTTAAATTTTCATCACAATAAGGATTATTCAAAGTGAGATTTATAAGTGATTGACATAAAAATGAAGTTGTTTATGAAACACTTTGGAAACTTAATTGTTTTCATAACAAAGAAAATCTTTGTAAATTTGTTTTTGCTTCTTATTTAAGAATTAAGCATGAAAATGTTTTTATTATAAACATGATCATAAAATTTTGACGAACTGAGTATTGCATCGTTAGTCTTGAAATTGTATATAGTTGCGCGCCTACATACAATTTGGAATGGACCATGCAAGGCTGATTAGTAGTCACCATAAAATTGTTAATAAACATTATATCTTCTTTGAAGATTGTGAAAAATTAAATTTTATGAGATCTGCAAGAAGTGCAAAATAGGGACATAGTGTTAGGGACACCTACATATGTGCCTGTAGCATCTATTCCTCTGAGTCGAATTTACTCATCTGTGGAAGTTGTCTTATTTGACAATTGATATTCCGTTCTTGTCCAATTCTCCCGTAGTGAGATTCTTAGGAAAAGTATTTGATTACCGAGTGTTGATACCCGACTGGATGTATTGAAGTTCTTATCATTTCTTATGATTTGATTTCATTTGAATGACCTGGGTAACGATCCGAGGAGCTTTCGAATGCGTACTCAAATTATGAAAACATGGGATATATTCATATTCGTAAAATGTTTTCATCTGTATCTGATTTGAAATTCTCTCGCGTAGATTATGCGTTGACCTTACTCTTTTGAAGCAGTTATGTCTCTTGATATCCCTGAATTTTTGAAGAATTATGAATTATTATTAGTCTTTTGAGAAGTTCACATCTTATCAACGGCCATGCAACTGGAAAGTTGATAGTGCCTGTAGAATGGATTGATTGATTATGACATGACGACATTGTCTTAATTGATGGGAACTTGAGCAGAATTTCCCTAAAAGATAAGATGTTGATTATCAAAAGTGATATAAATAATTCTTGATGGATGATTTTATCCTGCATTTAGACTTAAAAGTATACCGTGAATGGTTATGAACTAGTTATAGATATTGTAATCTAGAAGAACCTAAAATGAATGTATTAAAAGATGTTTATGTTATCTGAAACTTTAGGAGGTATTATTGGTGAATTACCTAGACTTTTGCCATTAAGGCAAATTGAAATTGGTATTGATTATATTCCCGGTGCTGCACCTGTGGCTTGTGCATTATACGTCAGTACCATCTAAATTAAAGGAATTACCGTACAACTGAGAGAATTGTCGGAGAAAGATTTTATTATACCAAGCCTGTCATCCTGAAGAGCTAAGGTGTTATCATTCCTTATATTTATAGGTTACTGTGAACTGAGTAAATTGACAATCGAAAACGATATCCATAACTCGAAATGGAAGATTTTTTCGATCATTTACAAGGTTTTTGATCCTCAGCATGGTTATCATCAACTTCGCATCTGCGAAAAGGATTATCTATTCCAATCACTACATCCGGTACTTGTAATGAACGTTATGAGTTTCACGTGATGTCGTTTGGATTGACAATGCACATGTAGTATTCATAAATTTGGTGAATCACGTGTGTAGGCTGTAATTTGATAAATTCATGCTCGTGATCATTAAGGACTATATGTTTGTTTATAAGAATAAGAATGAGTTAATAATTATTTATAAATTGACCTGAATTGGCTGAACCATGAAAACCTGTATCTTAAATATTTAACATATGATTAAAGACTTAATCCTTTACATGATTTAACCATGTGATTAATAGATAATGGAATATAAATTGACTCTTCAAAATTTAGAAGTCATTTAGAACTTTGGGTTATACTAAAAAGAAAGTACAAATATATTTTGACAAATGTTTTAACAAAGGATTTTAAGGAATTATTACCTTATACACAAACCATTTAACTAAACTTCTGTTTAGGGGTAAATGTTTGTATATAACTTAAGACAACTTAAGAAGGGTTGAGTAAAACCATTTAAAACATGATTTGAAATCTGAAACGAAATTTTTTTCTTTTCAAACTAAGAAAACTTTGACCAAAGTATAAACAAAGGTTTTTCGAACATTTACGAATTTTATTAAATATTTTCGATAAATCAACAAAAATCTTGTTAATTAAATTCAAATTTAATTTTGAACATTTTATATAATTCGTCGAACTAAGAAATTTAAAACTTTTACGTTACGCTTCATAAAAATTAAATATTTATTTAATTAGTTGTAACAATTATCAACGCTTTAAAACGTCAGATTGAGTAAAACAGATAAAGATAATAGTAAAGACGAAACTAAAACTTAGAAAATATGAAGAAAGAAATTTTGAATAAATACGGTTATGATATTTATTTCATCAGGAAAGTGAACGTAATTATTGACACATTATGTATAAAAGATAAAGAACCAATTATGATGTATTTCTTAATAATGAAGGTGCAAAATAAATTGCCGAGCAATATAAAAATAAACGATGTTTGTAAAAAGGATAATATAGATAATAAAAGGAGTTCGCGTCTAATGTGAACCATTAGAATTGAGAAGCCGATAGAGTTAAATAATTTAAAGGCCACTTGTGGTTGCCTAAATATGGAGGATTGTGAGATATAGTTATGTTGGAATTTGTAAGTATAAGTATTCTATTTATGTCATTTATGACTAAAAGTATCTTTGTCTGAAGAAGTTGTACTGATGGCAGTTATGAAGGCAGACATCGCCTCATACATTAGTAAACATCTAGCTATTGCAAAGGTCATCATCTAAATTTGATTCGATTTGGGTCATCGTCGACAGACTGACCAAATCTGCTAATATCATTCCCGTTAATGATAAATGCAAAAGAGTTATGTAAACATAGTGTGCATGTACACGAACATCTTTATCAAGATCCTCGCTTCGCATCGAATTTCTAGAGATTTGCTTAGAAATCATTGAGAACGAACCTTGATGAGAGTACTATGTACCACCCCAATCGAAGGGACGAGGTAAAGTAACGATACAAAGTAATATAAGTGATGTTTTATGTTTGAATGATTGACCTTTGGTAATAGACCGTATAACCGTTTTTCTTTGGAGAGATTATCTTTGATAATCATCGTATTAGGATTGAGACCGAATCTTGTTAGGATCTAAATATTAGAGCATCTATAAGCAAGAGTTGAGATAAAGACACCCGACATACACCCATTGTGAGTTGGACATGTCTTTTAGGTTTAAGGTTTCCTATGATGGCGAACCTAACCTTACAAAATACCCGACCCGCGAGACCTGAAATGATTGGTGAAATTAGGATTTGATTATTGACAGCCGGTAGTGGGCAAGAGGTTATGTGGATATGAAATGTAGATCTTGAAGTGCCAAATGGGTAGCGAAGTTATGCCACAATTTTTAACCTTGGAAAAATGAATTCATGATCTGACAAATCATGGGATATAAGTCCCTGTTGTATGGGACCATTGAGATGATGTAAAAGTTAGGATTGAAAGGCATATAAGCTGGATCTACCCTAGGACTTCAAGAACTGCGTGAATTATGTTTCGTAAATCGAACTTGATGGAATATCTATCAAGTGAAAATCTGATTGTTCTTAGTAAAGCTTAGATCGGCGAAAAGTTGCATTCATCAGAAACCCGTGAACATCATGGATAGAGAAAGTAAGTCAACATTAAGCCTGATCTTATTCCCGTAGTTATATTTGATGAAACTCGCGTATTGTAATGAATTGCACTTGTAAGAAAAGACCGAGTGTGGAGGAAATACCCACATGGCTTTAACTCTATAAGAAGCGAGTAGTAAGATGATCTTTGAGGACAAAGATCCTGTTTAGGGGTAAATGTTGTGACAATCCGTCAATTTATGGTTGATATTTTATTCTCAATATTTATTTGAAAACATTATTTTAATGTTACAATATGAACTCACTTATTTTTGGGAAGAAATTTGGATTTACGTCTTGGAGTAGCATCGACTACGTCTAAACCGGAGGATTCAACGTTACGTGCTTACGTTTACATACACCGTCCTTGGTGACAGTCCGACATTTCAGAAAATAAATTTATCCATGAATATTATTTTGGAGTTTTAAATTTGTGTTGGTTCATAAACTCACAAATTTACGAGAAGAGATTAGGACTTAGGATTTTATTTTAACGTCCTTTACGACTAAACCGGAAACCCTAAGATTACGTATTTACGTTTTCGAACTCCGTTTTTGATGAAACCATTTTTATTGGATTCGTTTTGTGACGTTGATTCATAATTTATAAAAACGTTTTTCGTAAAACGACCCGAGGGCACGCAAATCGAGAAAACTAGAATCGAGGAGTACCCGTAAATAAATGGGGATGAGACAAGTTGGACACTTGTCCCACCCCCACTCAAAACCGGCCTAACTAAGCCACACATCCCTTGATGTGTCAAGATGGTAGCTTACTACTTACACTTGTAAGCATAAGCTTACAAAGTAAGCTACCAACTTCACAAAACCACAAACATTAACCACCAACTCCCATCTCCATACATGCAAAACAACTTGTTTTCTCTCTACCCTCCTCCCATTTTCGTCCCAAACTCACACCATATACACCATCTTGATCAAATTTAACCATAAACCTCATGTTATTTCTACATATGTTGAAGCCCTCTTGAAGCTCTCTTGAATGGTGGTGATTATAACATCCATGGAGGAGTTTTCATGGTGTCTTGGGGCTGATTTTCTACAAGGAGTTTATGAAGAATGGTGGTCTTGAAGATGGTCATGGTTATTCACAAGTTTCTCCATCAAAAACCATGTCCAAATCATAACCTACATCAACTTGGTGGTATAAAGATTGTCCTCCTCATCTTCTTGTTATTTTGATTATGTAATCATGTATTTTATTTCCTATTGTATATGTATATAATGATTATATGATGATAAAAGTATTGTGTGGGGATTTGGTGTTGATAAACATGATTAAAAAGGTGAAAAACTATAAAGAACAAGGCTAAAATCTTGCTTAAAAATGTTGGCTGTATAAAAAAGTAAAGAAACATGTCATAAACTGATAAAATGATGAAGTAGAATCCATTTACAGTAAGCTATATGTCTTGTACACATGTGAGAGTTGGCCATGCAATGGAATCATTGTAATGAGTGAGATATGATCAAAACAAGTTTAAGATACAAATCTGAGTTCACTGTTTTGGACGATTTTTATAAAATACTTAGAAGATGATTCAACAGTAGCTATAGAAGAGTTAAATGGAGCACATATCATGTAGTTTATGTGACAAAAATTTGAGCTTCTATCTCCATATAGAACTCTAGATATGGCAGTTTTGGTGAAAGGGAAGATAAAAATCAGATTTTGGAAATTAAAGTATAATACTATTAAATAAGCACTCAAAATTTAATAGTATAAAATATAAATTAAAACCCACTAACTTATATAATACATTTATATAAATATGTACAATAGTAAATAAGTGGACATTTTATAAAAATGGTAACTTGCTAAGTTTTATAAGTTATAAAACTATAAATATGACTTTTACGACTTTTTCGGCTAATACCGTAAAATTAACGTTTTTGTTAAATAAAACCTAGATGGTTGGACCAGTCTAATGTAAACTTTTATAAATTCATATACTGATATATAGACATGTATAACAAGTAAAAACCGATAAACCCGAACTATATAACATACGGACCTTAACGGACTAAGTAAACATATTGGACTAATAATTGGACTAAATAAGTTAAACACTTATAAAAAAGAACTTATTGAGCTTAACCCATTTAGGACCAACTTGAAAAGTGTATATACTGATAAAATAGGTATAAAATGGATTAAAACAAGTTAAAGAACTTGTAATAAGTTTATTGGACTTAAAACACGTAAATAGGTAAAACTAGTAAACTAGTAAAAAGATACCAATACGTAAACACTAAAACGAGTTAATGAGAATATGTAAACCCACTTGATCATCATATATAAATAATCATCATATGTATACATAATTGTTATTTTTATAAAGTCATTGGACATGAGTCTAAGACAAGTATTATTTGTCTAGGTTTCCGTGATTGAAGCACGTACCGTACATCCAAATCGCCGATAATCGTCTTCCCACAACAACGTGAGTTCATAGCCTCGCACTCTTTTAAATGTTTTTATAAATGTTTTATAAACCCGCGAGGGAGATAACATGTTAGTTTTTATTAAATAGGACACCATTTGTCCCGATTGTTTATTTATTGATTTTGGACCCGAATGGTTGAATGACCCGATTGTATGACCCGATAAATGATTAAAGGACCCGATAGATGAAATTAAATGGATTATTAAAGTTAGGTTATGTCACTAAAAGTCCCATTAGCATGAATTGTGAACTACCGGGATTTGGTAGACGCTTATGCATTTAATAGTACTATTTGGGGACGATCACCCCAGTTCGCGCCTTGACGGTTGATCCCCGTCGTGCCACATTGATTGGTAAGCGAATTTATGTATGAGAAGATTTCCATAGCGTGACCTTTGTGACGACACGCTACTTTAGATGGGCAAATTGAGTATCGGGTTAGCTACCCGTTGTTGGTTTAGTAAGGTAACAATGTCATGCGGCTTATAATAATCCAGAAAACTAACGAAATACTAATAGACGCTCCGAATTACGATGTATTGCCTGACTAGCAATACAGGGTCATACTATTGATATTATGTTCGTGTTTTGGTTTTCATAACCATATTCATATAACGGTTTTTATTTTCATACAACGTCATAAGACGTATTGTATGATGTTTTTACGACATTGGCTCGTATAATGATTTTTAAGGCAAACGGCTATATTATGATTTTGATGAAGATTTGTATAAAATGACTTTGGCTATTTTATGGCCTATTAAAATGATTTGTACAAAATGATTTTCAGTAATAATTCTATACTGATATTATATTCATGGATTTTATTAAACTCTATGAATTCACTCGGCGTTATCGCTGACCTTTTCTTTTAACATGTTTTATCTCAGGTACTTGAAGGTAATTCTCGGGAAGACGACAAGAATTCATGGCCCGCACTTAAAAAATATTTTCCATTCAAATGTTTGTAAAACCTGTATTAAATATAATGACTTGGGACCGATGTAACTTTGATATTTATGAATGGAAATGATTCATTATTAAACGACGCGATTTTTATGCGTTGGCTATGATGTGAGTAATGTGTTATCCCGTAACACCAACGAGTCTTCCGCTGTACTGAGTTGTATAAATTTGGGGGTGTTACAAACGTTGTGAGAAGCCTTCATTCTAATGTGCGAAATGTGAATCGCTATGAAGTGCTCTCTAGCGACCTTAAGGATTTCATGGTCCAATGGGCAAATATCCTTAGGGAGAATGTATTTTGTCTTGGTGGAAACCGAGATCATATCCCGGCTTGTATGTTGCATATGTTGAGTTGCATCTTTACATCAACCAAGTACAATTTGGCATTCTATATCGCTCGACGAATAAATTACGCCCTTTCAAAGCCCAAAACAAACCTTCCATATGCTATGCTTCTTGATACATAGATTTACTATGGGGTTCAGATTATGTCTCGATATCCTCTCGAATTGATCTCGGTCTCAAGTGGAATGATTTGTTCTTGGTTACTAAAAAGGAGTTGATTTGTTTATCTATTTTTAAACTAATGACAATTAAATGTAAATGACGTTGAGTAATTTTAAAACTTTGGAAGATTAACTAAATTGACAAGTTAAAATTGAGTGCTTGAAAATGTTTAAAAACTTGTTCTATCGGAATGTTGAAAATTATTACTATCGGAATACCTAGAAGTCAAAAGCATCGGAATGCACAAAAAAATGGTCCATCGGAATGTATTTGTTAACCACCATCGGAATGTTCAAAATCCAAACTGTCGCAATGATGCCGTCGGAATGAAGACAATCGGAATAAAGCTATCGGAAAGTTCTAGATCGGAATGTTGCAAATAAAAATTGGCCAGAGTTTCGACTAGAAAAGGGACCTGAACCCGTCGGAATGTGCGATCGCAATATGCGATCGCAATCCCAGATCGGAATAGGGGAACTTACACCCTATCGCAAAGTAAAACCCCTTTTGGGTTATTGCGATACCAAGTAATGAAGATCCGTCGGAATGTGTTAAAACCCTCTTATTGCGATGAGGTAAATGCGGTTCCGAAATTGGTGGAAAGCTAAAAACTTCAATAAGCAAAAGCAATAAGCCAAGGGATTCGAAACTTGAACACTTCAAAACGATTAAATTTGATAACTTTTGAAAACAAGAAACTTTAAGACTTAATAAACAAAACTTTTGAATGATTAAAACTTGAAGAAATCCGAAAACAATAAACTTTAACAAACAATAAGCCAAAAAGCATAGAGAGCTTATGGCTTATTCACGTAGAGCTTAAGAAGAAATAAGAAAGATCAACCTTTTAACACGAGCTCATCCACAAAATACAAACCGTATAGAATGATGTAGTCGGATCAAAGGTTTTGGATAGACTAAGAAAAGTAGAAAAAGATTAAAGAGCTTAAAAAACTTAACTTGAATAAGATAGATGAAATCTCCAATACAAGGATTAAAAGAAGCTTGAATTAAAAGATGAAAAACAAAGAAAAAGTTTAGTGAGAGAAAGTATGGAACTTTCTCTCTCTAGAAAACTAGAGAAGAAAATGAAAACTAAAGACTAGCTAAAACTAAGTGTGTGAAAATTTGTGAGGTGAAGGCTTTATATAGGCGTGTGTATGGTGTTGATGGGCTTTTGATTGGGCTTTGATTTGGGCTTCTTTTTCTTCTTTCTTCTTAAGTCTTCATGCGTCTTTAAATAAACGTTTCTGACTTGGATTTGAGAAGTGTCGGTGAATAATTCCAACTCGTCTTATAATCTTTTATTTAATAGACTCGAGTTCTTCGACATAAATGAATCTTCCATCTTTGGCTCTATTCTTCGATAAATCTTCAAATAGGCACAATGACTTCAAATCTTTTGCACCTTTTGGACAATAGACTTCGTCTTGAGCCCTTTTCTTCGATAAAACCCGTGCAATCCCATGTTTTCTTCAATATTCTCCCGGTTGACTCTGAAAACACAATAAACACAAAGACCACGCATAATTCCAAACAAATGATATTAAATACGTGTTTTGGTCTTGTTTTAGCCAGAATTAAGTGGTAAAAGGATGGGTGTTTACACACCTATCAAATCCCCTACACTTAACCATTGCCATGCCATCATGCAATGCTTAGTGATAAAGCAATTTTGCACTTTTCTCATAATTAATCAACCTTGGCCTTATTAAAATACTACTAAACAAAAATTTAAAGTACTAAGAAATTAAAATTTTAATGTAAACAAGAGAATAGAAAATAACTTATGTGGTAATAACTTGGAAAGAGATCGAGGACTTACATTAGGGCTTCGGTGCTGCGAAGATTTATCACCCTCAAGTTTCACGTTCCCCAAACTAAGCTTAAAAACGAGATCATTGTTATTATAAGTTAGTAATTCAAACACTCACACACATGGCTTAATTAAATGCTTAAACTCCCTTATTCCTAGATGTATCTCTTATATTTTATTTTTGTCTTAGAATGATCATGAAGATGCATTTTTGGACTTATTTCGATAGTTTATTAGGGCTGAAAGCAAAGTAGGACGATTTGATCAATAGTTAGCTAAAGGACAAAATCTTTTAAAACTGCTTCTCGGGATATCAAAAAGTTCATATCTTGGCATAACTCGGTTCGCGATTTGAGACCTTTCTCGGGCCGATATTTGGCATGTACTTCATACTTCATATCTTGAGAGACGTTCTTGAGATAATGGTCTTCTCATCGTAATAGGGTTTCTTCACTTGGAGACTTTTAAGGGGTACTCCAACTTTGTTGAACACGACTTCATGATTATTCTTCAATCTCTAATTGGGATTTTGAGATACAACGATCCGCCTCCTTTTCGGACTTGGATCTATTTATCCTCATACCTTGTTAGGGTCTTTTCGGATAGACTTCTCCATGATCTTTATGGGAGTTGATTGCTTTTCGTCGTGAGTCTTGATCCTTCATATTGACTTAGGAATAATGCTTTTCACATCACTTTGGATCTTCAGCAATAAAATTGAATCCTCATGCCTTGTTAGGGCCTTTTCGGACTCGCCAATCTTCGCGCCCCGCTTCATAAGTTATGCCTTGGCTATGAACTCTTATCATTACCGAGCAACTTTTAAACGATCTTGGGCTAGAAGCTAAGTAACTTTTCAAATCGTAAGACCTTACTTATTGCAGATAAATTATTAGCAAGTGATGGGAGAATAGGCAAATAATTACACCAAGTGAGCTTGCGCAAGAACACCGACTTATAATTGACTCTATCATTTCTCGTCCTCCACAGTTTAAAATCTCAAGTAATGAGACTCGTGGACACTTAGCCTAATAAACCAATTAAGGCCTATATGGTTAAGGATACTAGCTAGAATAAACTTGGATAAGTCTATTCGGGTTGAGTCAAAATAAACACAACGGGCCTAATATGTCAAAGATTTCTAAACTAGCTACACCACTTATTAATATTTTTGACTTTATTGCGGGATATATACATATGAAAGCAACGATAAAAATTTAAAAATTACAACTAAATGGCCAAAGTTAATAAAAAATTTGAAAAATGTTGAAAAATAGGATTTCTGGTTAAATGAAGGCATTTTCATGGAAAAGTCCACTTAAAACTTCGATAGAAGTCCCCCCTACACTTAAGATAAACATTGTCCTCAACGTTTAAGCATGTGGGAAAAGTTTCCCCTACACTTATGACATTGTGCACGTTGGTTAACTCGAGTTAAGGAAGAGACGACTAAAGTGATTAATTTCAATTGTGAGTATGAAGAAAATTGAATCACGATAGTTGAGAGATATAACCGGTTCTTCAAAGGTTCCAAGAGTGCACTTATCCCTGTAATCACATCACCACACAAATACAAACACCTATGCAGTCCCCCCTACACTTAGGAGGATAAAACATTAAAGGATAGATACTCGGGCTGCCTCCCGAGGAGCGCTTGTTTTTTATAATCGAGTCCCGAGCCTGACTCGACCCAAATTTAGTTCATGGGGAACGTGGTGAGGGATGGTATCATCTCCTGAGAGATGTCCTCACCAAAGTACAGCTTCAGACGCTGGCCATTCACCTTGAAATTGGGCCCATTTGGCTGAGAAAGCTCAATGGTCCCATATGGAAAGATGTTGGCAACAGTGAATGGACCAGACCAGCGGCTCTTCAACTTGCCAGAGAAGATCTTCAACCGAGAGTTAAAAAGTATGACTTGATCACCAACATGGAACTCTCGGTTCTTGATTTTTGCGTCATGGAGGATCTTCGTCTTCTCTTTGTAGATCAGTGAGTTCTCATAAGCTTCATTTCTCAGTTCGTTGAGCTCGTTGAGTTGAATCTTGCGATGATCACCGGCTTTGTTGATGTCGAAGTTAGCCCACTTTAAGGCCCAGTGCGCCTTATGTTCCAGCTCGATGGGAAGGTGGCATGCTTTCCCGTACACAAGACGATAAGGTGTACAACCGATCGGGGTCTTGTAAGCAGTACGGAAAGCCCACAGAGCATCATCTAACTTATCAGCCCACGCGGCACGATGCTCTCCCACAGTACGCTCCAAAATTCGTTTCAATCCACGATTCGATATCTCGGCTTGCCCATTGGTTTGGGGATGATAAGCGGTGGAAAGACGGTGATTGACACCATACTTGGCCATGACTCTTGCAAATTGATCGTTGCAAAAATGAGTCTCGCGGTCACTGATAATAGCACGAGGAACGCCGAATCGAGCGAACAGTGATTTCAAAAAGTTACAAACCACCCTTGCATCATTAGTAGGTAAAGCTTTGGCTTCAACCCACTTGGAGACGTAGTCAACGGCAACAAGGATGTATTTGTTTCCTTTAGATGAAGGAAATGGCCCCATAAAGTCGATACCCCAAACATCAAAGATTTCACACTCTTGAATGAAATTCTGAGGCATCTCGTCTTTATGTGTGATCGTGCCTTGTTTCTGGCAAGCATCACATTTTTTTACCATATCGTGAGCGTCACGATAAATGGAGGGCCAATAAAATCCTGAATCAAACACTTTTTTGGCGGTGTAGTTGGGACCAAAGTGACCACCAGTGGGTCCTTTGTGGCAAGCATCAAGGATTTCGAAAGCTGCCGGTCCATCAACACATCGGCGAATAATCAAGTCAGCACATTGTTTGAAAAGATACGGGTCATCCCAGAAGTAAGTCTTTATGTCTTTGAAGAACTTCTTCTTTTGCTGGGATGTTAACCCGTCAACGAGGATTCCACCCGCCAAGTAGTTTGCAATGTCTGCAAACCACGGGGTTTCGTCAGCAGTCGAGGTAATAGACATTAAGGTCTCCAGGGGAAAAGAATCATTGATTTCTTTGTTCGGATGAGCCCCCTGGTAAGGATCTTCAAGTCTACTGAGATGATCCGCGGCTAGGTTTTCTGCTCCTTTTTTATCGCGAATTTCGATTTTAAATTCCTGGAGCAGCAAAACCCAGCGAAGAAGTCTTGGTTTGGAATCTTGCTTTGTCAACAAGTACTTCAACGCGGAATGATCAGTATACACAATGGTGGTGGAAAGGACAAGATAGGGGCGGAATTTTTCAAAAGCATAGACAACAGCTAAAAGCTCCTTTTCGGTTGTCGTATAATGCAATTGTGCCCCCGTCATTGTCTTGCTAGCGTATTGGATCGGTTGGAAGTGTTTGTTCACTCTTTGTCCAAGAACCGCTCCAATAGCAAAATCACTAGCATCGCACATCAACTCAAAGGGAAGCTCCCAATTAGGGGTAACCAAGACGGGTGCCTTTGTTAGCTTATCCTTAAGCGAGTCAAAGGCTTCAAGACACTCTTTGGAAAAGATAAAAGGAGTATCTTTCTCCAAGAGGTGGGTCATCGGGCGAGCGATTTGAGAAAAATCTTTGATGAATCGACGGTAGAAGCCCGCATGACCCAGGAAACTTCTCACACCCTTCACGGTTGAAGGTGGAGGCAACTTAGCGATAACATCGACTTTAGCACGGTCTACTTCAAGACCGGCTTTCGAGATCTTGTGTCCTAGGACGATGCCTTTTTTTACCATAAAATGGCATTTTTCCCAATTCAGAACTAGGCGAGTGTCTTCGCACCGCTTGAGCATACGTTCCAAATTGGCAAGGCACGCAGAGAATGAATCGCCATAGACCGAGAAATCATCCATGAATACTTCCATAGTGTCTTCCACCATGTCATGGAAGATCGCCATCATACACCTTTGGAATGTCCCAGGAGCATTACATAAACCAAAAGGCATGCGTTTGTAAGCAAATGTTCCATAGGGACAAGTGAATGTGGTCTTTTCTTGGTCCTTGGGATCGATGGGAATTTGAAAATACCCGGAGAAGCCGTCTAAGAAGCAGTAATAGTCATTACCAGCTAGACGCTCGAGCATTTGATCCATGAAGGGAAGAGGAAAGTGGTATTTTCTCGTGGCATCATTGAGCTTGCGATAATCAATACAAACTCTCCACCCAGTAACGAGACGAGTGGGAATCAACTCGTTGTGTTCATTGGGAACAACGGTTATTCCGCCCTTCTTGGGCACACAATGGACGGGACTTACCCACGGCGAATCCGAAATAGGGTAGATCAATCCGGCATCTAGAAGTTTGATAACCTCTTGTTTGATGACGTCATGAATTTTAGGATTAACCCTTCTTTGGTTCTGGATTGTGGGTTTGAAGTCATCTTCCATGAGAATCTTGTGAGTACAAAAGTTCGGATCAATTCCGCGGATATCGGAAATTTTCCAAGCAATTGCCTTCTTATGAGCTTTAAGCACATCGATGAGACGAGTTTTCTCTTCTTCTTGCAAGTCCTTAGCGATGATGACGGGTAACTTCTTCTCTTCTTCAAGGAACACATACTCGAGATGAGGCGGTAACTCCTTAAGTTCTAAATCCGGAGGATTGTCGACGGGAGGCGTATTCAAAGTCGTGGCATCGATAGCAATAACCGTGGGAGATGGAGGCGAAGGATTGTCTTCGTTGAGAAGATTGTCAAAGAAATTCATATCTTCATCCCCATCGATAGGAGAATCATTAGTAGCTAAATTCGCATCTCCCATGGTATCTTCAAGATTGTTCCAGAATAAATCACTATCTCCAAATAGAGACAACGAGGAATCAATGGAGGACACGGTCTCAACATTGGGAAGAGAGGAAGGAATACTTTTACAAGCATCAATAAAGTGTGCTTCACAAGCCTCATCCAGAATGTCAATACAATTAACACTCTCGTTGGAATAAGGTTGTTTAGACAACTTTCCCATGTTGAAGACTACTTTATCGTCACCCACTCTCATGATAAGCTCACCGGCTTCAACATCAATAAGAGTGCGACCGGTCCTAAGGAATGGACGACCAACAATTAGTGGCACACGAGGGTCCATCTCGTAGTCGACGACAACAAAATCAGCAGGAAAGGTGAATTTGTCGACTCCTACAATGACATCTTCGGCTATCCCCACTGGGTAAGCAACCGTACGGTTAGCTAACTCCAAAGTCATTTTGGTGGGGACTAGCTCTGGGAGAGATAATTGCTTCCAAACACTTAGAGGCATGAGATTAATACTGGAACCTAGATCGGCTAGGGCCATGCAATTCTCTACTCCCGGGAAATTGCAAGGGATAAGAAAACGACCCGGATCACCAAGCTTGATTGGCAATTTCCTTAAGAGCACTGCAGAGCAGTTCTCATTAAGTTGGGTGTTGGCGAGATCGAGGAGCTTTTCCTTGTCGCTCAGAAGATCTTTAAACATTTTCGCGTACTTAGGCATGTGAGCGAGAGCCTCAGCGAAGGAGATATTGAAATTCAGTTGTTTAAACATTTTAAGAAAGTTAGAAACCTGAATATCGTCCTTGCTTTTGAGCTTCTCTTTCCTCAACCTAGATGGATAAGGTATATTGGAAGAAGAGGAAGGCTTTGGGATGATAGGATCACTCACATCCTTGGGTGGAGGAGGGGTAGAAGGAAGAGGTGGAGAAATTGGGGAAGGAGAAGGGTGAGGAATAGGAGCAGGTGACTCGTTCTCCTTAGTCACAACCACCGGTGGAGGTATAGGAAGCTCGGGTTCCTTTGTACCTTTACCACTGCGAGTAGTGATTGCTTTCATCTCCCCTCTTGGGTTCGCAACGGTGTTACTCGGAAGAGTACCCGAAGAAGAGGGTTGACTACTTTGGAAGAAACTAGCCATCATGTTCCTTAGATCATTTGTCTGGCTATCCAACGTGTTTCGCATATCGGCTCTCAAATCATTTCCTTGCTTTACCAAATCTGCCTTCAAATTGCGCACTTCCTCTTGGAGATTGCCCACTATCACATCATTGGTTCTCATGTAGGTTGCGACCTCTTGGTGTAAAGCAGTGGTGGTTTGGTTGGGAGGAGCATTGTATGCAGGTGGTTGGTAAGCAGGTTGTTGGTAAACTTGATTGTTACGTTGAGGCGGTTGTTGCTGCTTGTGGGGTGGGATGTATGGTTGTCGAGGTTGTTGTTGTTGTTGAGGAGAGCGGTTAAGGTTGTGTTGTTGGTTTGGGTTGGTAGGAGGGAAACCAGGTGGTGAAAGATAGTTGTTGCTGCGGTAGCTAAGCAAGTTACGGTCACCTTGGGGCTTTGCTTGATAAGCAGGTTGAGGATAGGTGCCATATGCCGCATTCACATTCTCAGCAGGGTAATCTTGGGTGGCGGTACAAGTTGTGTAGGAGTGGGGACCACCGCATATCTCACAAGGTTGGCTGACAGCGTTCACTTGAGCGTTTTTGGCGTTGTTGCTGTTGTTGTTGCTGACGGTATGTGTGACAAGCGATTCAAGAAGCGTGGTAATTTTGTAAAGTCGCTTGTCGCTGTCATTAGTGCTAGCACTAGCAACATTGGTCCTAACACTCTTGGTTTGCACACGAGATTTGTTCTCAATGATGTCCCAAGCAGCATTGGAAGTTTTAGCCAATAAATTACCCCCTGAGGCACTGTTCAGTGAATCTTGGTCACTCATGCTTAAACCATTGTAAAAAGTATTAATTTGATGTACTTTGGTAAAACCATGTTGTGGGCATTTTCTTAAAAGATCTTTAAAACGATCCCAAGATTCACTGAACGACTCATCGTACTTTTGTTCAAAGTTTATAATCTCATTCCGCAAAGCGGTAGTACGAGAGGGTGGAAAAAAGTAATTGATAAACTTTGTTTCCAAATCCGTCCACGAGAGAATACTCTGTGGCGGTTCCTTAGCAAGCCAATGCCGGGCTTGTCCCTCTAAAGAAAAGGGAAAAAGTTGTAACCTTATCACCTCCTGTGGTACCCCATTGAACTTGACCGTGTTGGTGAGTTGTAGAAATCTCTTGATGTGGTCGTGTGGATCATCAATGGTGCGTCCCAAGAATGGTTGAGCTGAGACCATCTGGA
This sequence comes from Glebionis coronaria, assembly GCA_025667525.1. Classification (NCBI taxonomy): domain Eukaryota; kingdom Viridiplantae; phylum Streptophyta; class Magnoliopsida; order Asterales; family Asteraceae; genus Glebionis; species Glebionis coronaria. The sequence continues at coordinate 596,656 of JANFOE010000044.1, read as the reverse complement.
TAAAGCCTGACTTGAGCTCGAAATTGTTGGTGGCAATTGGTGGTATAACAATTGGATCCGTGTTGCCATCAACATGAGCTTGCAGCAGTTCAATCATTGGGCGATTATCCGGAAGGGGCTCATTGTTGTTGTTATTCATGTTGTTGAAAGGCGGGTTGTTGTTGTTATTATTGTTGTTCGGAGGTGGTATGTTATTGTTGTTTTGTACACCAGCCATGTCTAAGTTATCGAGAGGCTCGGGCTCTTGATAAGACGTGGATCGAGTGCGCATACACCTGCAAAAGAACGAACAAAGAAAAGCAAAGCAAAAATATTTTTGGTTTTTATTGTTTTTTAATTTTTAGGATTTTTGAAAATTTTATATTTTTTAGTTGTTTTTGAAAATTTTTGAAAAAGTAACGTTCACGGGGAACGGATCCCAAAATCCAAATTCTCACAAAAAACTTTTGATCTTAACGAGAGGAGCCGGCAGCGGCGCCATTTGATACATAGATTTACTGTGGGGTTCAGATTATGTCTCGATATCCTCTCGAATTGATCTCGGTCTCAAGTGGAATGATTTGTTCTTGGTTACTAAAAAGGAGTTGATTTGTTTATCTATTTTTAAACTAATGACAATTAAATGTAAATGACGTTGAGTAATTTTAAAACTTTGGAAGATTAACTAAATTGACAAGTTAAAATTGAGTGCTTGAAAATGTTTAAAAACTTGTTCTATCGGAATGTTGAAAATTATTACTATCGGAATACCTAGAAGTCAAAAGCATCGGAATGCACAAAAAAATGGTCCATCGGAATGTATTTGTTAACCACCATCGGAATGTTCAAAATCCAAACTGTCGCAATGATGCCGTCGGAATGAAGACAATCGGAATAAAGCTATCGGAAAGTTCTAGATCGGAATGTTGCAAATAAAAATTGGCCAGAGTTTCGACTAGAAAAGGGACCTGAACCCGTCGGAATGTGCGATCGCAATATGCGATCGCAATCCCAGATCGGAATAGGGGAACTTACACCCTATCGCAAAGTAAAACCCCTTTTGGGTTATTGCGATACCAAGTAATGAAGATCCGTCGGAATGTGTTAAAACCCTCTTATTGCGATGAGGTAAATGCGGTTCCGAAATTGGTGGAAAGCTAAAAACTTCAATAAGCAAAAGCAATAAGCCAAGGGATTCGAAACTTGAACACTTCAAAACGATTAAATTTGATAACTTTTGAAAACAAGAAACTTTAAGACTTAATAAACAAAACTTTTGAATGATTAAAACTTGAAGAAATCCGAAAACAATAAACTTTAACAAACAATAAGCCAAAAAGCATGGAGAGCTTATGGCTTATTTACGTAGAGCTTAAGAAGAAACAAGAAAGATCAACCTTTTAACACGAGCTCATCCACAAAATACAAACCGTATAGAATGATGTAGTCGGATCAAAGGTTTTGGATAGACTAAGAAAAGTAGAAAAAGATTAAAGAGCTTAAAAAACTTAACTTGAATAAGATAGATGAAATCTCCAATACAAGGATTAAAAGAAGCTTGAATTAAAAGATGAAAAACAAAGAAAAAGTTTAGTGAGAGAAAGTATGGAACTTTCTCTCTCTAGAAAACTAGAGAAGAAAATGAAAACTAAAGACTAGCTAAAACTAAGTGTGTGAAAATTTGTGAGGTGAAGGCTTTATATAGGCGTGTGTATGGTGTTGATGGGCTTTTGATTGGGCTTTGATTTGGGCTTCTTTTTCTTCTTTCTTCTTAAGTCTTCATGCGTCTTTAAATAAACGTTTCTGACTTGGATTTGAGAAGTGTCGGTGAATAATTCCAACTCGTCTTATAATCTTTTATTTAATAGACTCGAGTTCTTCGACATAAATGAATCTTCCATCTTTGGCTCTATTCTTCGATAAATCTTCAAATAGGCACAATGACTTCAAATCTTTTGCACCTTTTGGACAATAGACTTCGTCTTGAGCCCTTTTCTTCGATAAAACCCATGCAATCCCATGTTTTCTTCAATATTCTCCCGGTTGACTCTGAAAACACAATAAACACAAAGACCACGCATAATTCCAAACAAATGATATTAAATACTTGTTTTAGCCAGAATTAAGTGGTAAAAGGATGGGTGTTTACACACCTATCACTTCTTACTCGCCTTTTCAAAAGGGTTGCTCATGACTTTCCCCACCTCGACCTCTCTCGCTTTCACCCGGTGCATCGGGTCATGTTGCCTATTCAAGAGGTATATGCAAGAAAGCCTAGAAGTGATCGAGGTTCGCGAAAGTCCGATCATCAAGAGACGGATGATGAGGACACCTATATGCCAACAAGTGATGGTGATGGCATAGGTTCTAGTTCTCACTTCAACTCTTCGAGTAATTCCCACCCACCCTCAAACTCATTCGTGGATGGACTTGAAGACTTAGCTCCCCCACCTCATTACTCCTCTAGTGAAGTACCGGAAGATCTCAACATGGAGCATTTCTACCGTGAAAATCTTAGGACTCGAGGTGAATTGCATGAACATCGGGTTGAGTCAAGGAAGGGATTCAAGTATTTGGGGAATTTGATCAAGGGATTGGGCAAGAAAAGAAGGTGAATACTTTGAAGTGTTTTCAAAGAATACATGTTGGTAAACATGTAATGTTGAACATTTTTTTATCTTGGTTGTGTATTAACTAAATTCCACTTGTTTGAATTATTCGTTATTTATCCTAAATGTTTGCCATTATGATTATGATTTGCATAGCTTTGTGCATCCTATGTGTTAGTTAGCTTCCTAGATTTTGGTCAGTAGTTAACTTTGGCTTGAAAATCTTTTGGTAAAAATCTGGGCTAATTAAAGTTTGAGGAAGTACCATTTTTGAACACCACTGGTCGCGGTTCCTTATAGACCCGCGGTACCTTATTGATAAGGAACCGCCGCCCCTAGATAAGGAACCGCCGGCTACTATGTCCGACATAATCTTTGCTTTACACTATTTTCCTTAATCTGTGTAAACCTTGCTTGATTCTTTGCAAAAACCTGCACATTTCCTAAACTAGGTTAGCTAAATTCATTGTTCACATAAAATGTTTTTAACCCATTACTAGTTTGGATCATCCCCTGACCCTTTTAAACCCACCTTGTTAGCCATGTTCTTCACACATCAAACCATTCTTCCTTAAACCTTAAACCTTTCATTTCAACCATGGTTTCTACAAGAAGCTCAAACTCATCCAAAACCTCCACCACAAAGAAAAATCTTAAGATTAAGATTAAAATGGCTAAACCTAATTCCTCACCCTTTCACACTCCTAAAAATGAGATTGTCCCAATTCTCATTTCTTCATCACACTCACCTCCTCTTGCTCCATGCAAGACTTCATCAACCCATGGAACCAACCATTCTCATGGTTCTACCTCATCTTCATTCCAATCTAGGATGAATGAGCTTTCCTCACCCTTCACTCCAAGTAATCTCTTGGATGTGACTACCCAACCACAACCCATACAAAGCATTCCAATTGTGAATGACTTTGATGATACCTTGGTGACTTCACCATTTAACCCTCCAAACTCACCCTTTTCACCCTTGGATAGCATGCCTCCACACTCACCCACATCACCCTTGGAGAACATACCTCCTCCACCTCCACCTCCCTCAAACACTCCCATTTTGGGTGTTCCACTTCCTTTCTTTATGGGTGATCCTTACTTTCTTGGGTTCCTAGAAGCTCATGGTTCTCATTGTCCATGTTGCCTTTACAATAACTACATCATTCAAAACCTTAGGATGGAGATGTTGGGACTTCACATGAGGTTGCAAGATTTCTTGCTCACCTTGTTTAACATGCCTCCTCCTAGGAGATGAATGGTGATTTTCTTTAAAAAATAGTTTTCAAGAAAATTCAAGCCAAGGAAGATTACTAATCAAGACCTAGTTTTTATCTATCTTTAGTTTAGTTAATTGTTTTTCTTTATTTCATTTATGTATCTCTTTCATGAGTGTTTTATGAGAATGAATTATGGACTTAGCATTGTGTGTTTCTATCTTTATGTGCACATTAATCAACTTTAATTCCAAATTAAAATTGAACCTAAATCTCTCACATCCTCTAAAAGTTGACTAAAATTGGTTCAAAATGTTATCCAAATTTTTTTGTCACCCTTTGTCAAGACATTCTGGGTGAATGTGTTGCTTTTATGCAACCCTAGCATAATTTAGTGCTAATAGAGATAAAATTCCAAGATTTGCAGGTTTTTGAAAAAGTCTTAGTTTTTCTCAAAACCCTGAAAAATCAAGGTTTCAAGTCCACTACACGCGGCTCCTTAAAGTCGTGTGGTTCCTTAAGTGATAAGGAACCGCCGGTCCCTATAAGGTACCGCGGACAGAAAGTCATTTTATGGGTAGTTTTTGGTCTTTCTTCATCACCCTATTCCTTGTCAAGATTCCATGTTTACTCAATTTGGCTAAACATTCCTTGACACTTTACATTGGATTTTCAAACCCTTGTCTTGTATACTTTCTTCTTATACCCCCACCGTGAGATATCATTCTCACACCTCAACAATGCCTAACTCTCCCTTTCATAACCTTGACATTTCATTGTCACAAACCTCCTCACCCAAAGCTTCCTCATCCAAGCTTTCCAAGAAACCGAAAATCTCGGTTAGACCTATTTGGATCAAGAAAAATGAACCCTCTTCATCCAAACCACCCAAGAACCCCACCTTCTCTCCAAACAAGTATTGGAATGAGACCTACTCCATTAACCCCATCACCGGAGAAAAGGAAAATCCCCCCCCCCCCACCAAAACCCTTTGACACCCCTCAACTCAATGATCTTTCAACTTTCCCAAACCTCACAAGGCATTGTGAAGACATTACCTACCCACTCTCCTTACCACCACCAAACCCTAGGTGTGATGGCCTTCCCCCATCAACCAAATTTGTGTTGCATCATGGATCCTCGTGTGCTTGTTGTCGATTTCAACAAATTGAACTTGCTCATGTGTATGAGAAGTTAAATTTTCTTGAATTCCTCCTCACTCGACCTCCTCTCAATGTTTTTGTTCCCGTGGACAAAACTTCGAATGATGCATCGTCGTCTTATTTTTCCAACTTAGGGCTACACTCCCTTGGAGTCAATAAAACTTTAGTTGTTTTAGAGTCATTAGTTTTTTAAAGCAATCTTGGAAAATTATCACTATTAGACTAGCTAATGCTTTGTGGTTTATTTTCCATATCTTTTGCTTTAGATACTCATATTGTGTGTATGACTATCGACTTTGTTTGTCTTTTTCATATTTATGTAATATGAAATCTTTGTGTTGTGTTTGTTTTCTTTATTTGATCATTCTCTCTTCCTTTTGAGTTGATCGTGGTTAATCTTTACAATTGTTTATGGGTGATTCCATCAATTCTAAATTTTAACCCCTTGACAAATTTAACATCTTCATTGGTTGGATGTTTCCTTTCTACCTCCATTCCACCAATTGAACCTTGATTTTGTCATTTACCTTTTTGGACATACTTAGCAAATACTTGCTTCTAATTTGAGATTTCTTCTCCTTCTCCATCTCAAGTTACTTAGTAGGTAGTGATCATATATACATTGGTGTTTCTTTTCTTTTTTACTAACCTTTGTGTAGCATGTCACCTTAGCTCATACACTTGGTACCCCAAGCAAGGGGGAGCAACCACCAAGGGGGAGCTACTAGCAAAGTCCGGATATCTTCAAAGACTTGTGCTTACCTTTTTGCTACGACAAAGGGGAAGAAATGATAGTGATAAACTCGTTAATAATTCGATATTTTGTGTTTTTAAGTTAATGAGTTTATAGTTTGTCGTAATAAAAAAGGGGGAGATTGTTAATGCAAGTGATGCCTAAAAACATTATTAATGTTAACTAATCTTTCTTAGTTTTGATCACAATAAACTATACAACACATTTAGTGTAAAACACAAAACGAATTATTTAAGTAACACTATCATCAAGGTATTAATCATATCACTAACTTTTCTTAATCATACTTAGTGATCATCAAAGTGATTATCCTTAAAACTCACTTTTGTTAATATGACAAAAGATTTTTTAATAAACTTTCTTTTTAAGAAAATTTTTTATTAAAATGGAAAATGTAAATTTGAAAATGGCATATTCCATATGCCATAAGAATATCATTTGAAGGTTTAAAAAACCTCAAATATTCCTACCCCACTAAAATACAAAAAGGGAGCAGACTCTTCTGGGCGGTACCATAAATAGCTAGGCGGTTCCTTAGCGATATGGAACCGCCGACTAGATAAGGATCCGCGCCCAGCTAGCCGTTGGACTTTGTCTTCTATAAATAGTGGATCAAATCTCATTTTCCAACAAGCCTCTTGGACGTTTTTCTCAGCCCCCTTTCTCTTTTCTATAGCATAATCATTAGTAAATGATCACTTAAAGTGTTAAGTATGTTTACATATGATTATCCTCTTGATCCCCTCCTTTACCTTGTCCAATGAGAAGATCACTCACTCACTAGTGTTGTGATAAAGATGAATCCATGAATTAGTCATGTTCATCATGTTAGCCTTTTTATTTTTCTTGTTAATCCAATTGTATTTATGAGATACTTGGACTAGTTGTGTTCATCCAAGCTATTTGTGAATACTTGGATTTGTTGTGTACATCCATTGCATATGTGTTTGCTTGGATTTGTGTTGTGTAGATCCAAGCTACATGTGTGTACTTGGATATGTCTAGTTGAGTTGTAATAGATTTGTGTAGTAGTTCTCACTAAACTATAAAGTGATGTGGTTGTGTCTTGTGAGTTCTCACTATACTTGAAAGTGATTAGTAGTTGTGTTGTGTAAAGTTCTCACTTAGCTTCAAAGTGAAGAGTCGTGAAGATTGGTTCTAGCTTTGGATTAGAACTCGAAATCTATCCTTGTGTCGTTAAATGGTGAAGTAGGCAACGTCGTGAAGATTGGTTCTACCTTGAGATTAGAACTCGACATCTAGCCTTGTATCGTTAAATTGTGAAGTAGGCAACGTTGTGTAGATTGGTCCTAGCTAATGATTAGGTCTCGACATTTAGCTTAGTGTCGGAAAATAATGTAAGCGACGATGTAAGGCTTTCTCCGCCAAGAAGGGAGCTTGTGGATATAGTGGAAATCTCGAGTAGGTGTACTCGAGGACTTGAGTAGAAACGAGGATAGAGCCTCGTTGTCGAACAACTATAAATCTTGGTATCTTGTCACTAGGTTGTCTCTTTCCTTACTCCTTACTTATTTCATTATCATTATACTTACCTATTACCATTGCTAATGCATTTGAATTGAACCTAATCATTATGCAACTTAGCTTCAAGTAAAAGATAGTTTTGATACACACTTAATTCAAAGTAACTTAAATTAGGTGACTAATTGAAGAGAAACTATTCAATCCCCCCTTCTAGTTTCTACACACTATGTCACCTCCTCCTACACCATCTTGTTATGACCCTATGCCATCACCACCTGCACCATCTAGTTTAAAAATTGTGCCATCAGATGCTTGAACTATTTCAAACACTAGTGTAGGTTCTAACATTGTACCATCTCATGCAATATATGCTTCACGCGTCTTTGGAATGAATAGCTAATTATTAACTTATCTAGGAACATAAACGAGAAATGATTATACATGTTGTATATGAAATGGAACAAGAATGTCGTGCAAGCCAATAGGTAGAGATAGAGGTTCTAACAATATGCCATTCCAAGGTTTAATGGACGGATCACTTAATGGGGTAATGTACTAACATATCCTAATTCACCTTTTAACAAATTTATGCAAGGGGTGATTGATCTAACCACATATTAACTTATCTAGCTAGGAGAATCAATTTTTCCTCTTATTTTTACCCTTTCTATTACTTTAGTGTTGTCTGGTCTTGAATCCATAAACTACAAAGAGTAATTAACAAAGCACTGTAAACTATAAAACTTGTACTAAACTAAAAAGTGTGTACAAAACTTCATTGAATGGCTTCCATTAACGGGTAACAAAAAGTTGTAGATATTATCATACAACATATGGAATAACATAAAGAGACTAAAAACTACATTTTCATCACCATAAACACCACCATCATGCAAGCAATCATGATCTTCGTACACCTTCAACTTTTCCTTCTTTAATTTGTTCAAACTTTAACACTAACCCATCATGCTCAATTTTGAAGCCTTTCCGATTAATCTTGAGCCCTTAGAGGGGACGGAGTGGGGACGCCGTGGCCAGCCGTTGCCCGGTATTGGTCTGCGTGACCACACCGTAGTCGACGGTGTGGAGGACGCCGTTGCCCCACCCACAGGCGTGGAAGCCTCCCAACATTTTCAATTTCCACTCTCCTCCATATGTTTTTACATATTATACCTTTTTATTTTTAAGCTAACCAAACCCCTGAAACGGTTACATTTTTTTGGGGGAAATTTTTTTTGAACTTTTTTTTAAAAAAGCTAGCCAACGGCTAGTTTATGTAGCATTTAATATATTATTTTTGTGTTTTCAAAACAGCCTAAAACGGCTACTTTTTAAAAAAAGAATTTTTTTAAACAAACTGCTTGTAACGGCTAGTTTTAAAGAATCCAATTTTTTTTGAAACCCCTATTTATACATAACAGTATACCCCCTTAATTTACACACTTCTAATCTTTAATCTATTACACATCACACACAAAATCATGTCCGGAAACACCAACAAACCTTTTTTCGTTGGCCTTCTTAACACGTTTACCTGAGGTCCGTCTTCACAAGAAATGTTTTCTGATGATCCGGCATGGTTAGAAATCTAACGACAAGCCTACGAAAATTTCCAACAACAAAGATACACTCAAGTTCAATCCGACGAGGATATTCAATTCCAAAAGCTTCAACAAAACCCACCTTCCTTCGATGAACCACAATCCTCACGATCCTCACCATCCACACCCGAATCACAAAAAAACCCCGTAAACGGGCGGCCAAAAATAAGAATGTTGATTTGAGTCAACGTGGGGCGGATTTTGATAAAAACCTGGATGTGTCGAAAAGAAGTCACGTTGGGTTGCATCGGAGGAGGCATTGCTTGCCTCGTGTTATGTTGAAATTTCGGAAGACCAGAATGTCGGGATATCTTAAAAGGCGAAACGTTTTGGTATAGGGTTATGGCGACTTTTAATAACCAAAATTTTTAAAACCGTACCAAGGATATAATTTCGAGTAAATTGAGGGATTTGAACCACGCGTGCCAAATTTTCAATGATTGTTACCGACGTAGCAAGGCGGCAATCAAAAGTGGGGAAAGTGATTTGGATGTGATGGCGAGGAATCGGATAATTTATTGGGCGGAAAATAAAAACAACACTTTCTACCTCAAAGAAGCTTGGAAGGTTTTGAAAGCCCATACGAAATGGGACCCTCCCGAGGCCGTTAATTTACCCGGCGACGTTCCGTCTCTTGCAAATGAGGCTCTTTTTGGAACGGATGCAAGACCCCGCTCTCCCGGCAAAGAACGAACCGGAAAGAAGGCAAGATCCGAGTCAACGAGCACGGGAGCGAGTAGTGGGTCAAACCCATTCGGGGATGATTTAACCGCCAAGTTTCGATTCAAAAGGCAAGCTGTAACACCCCCAAATTTATACAATTCAATACAGCGGAAGACTCGTTGGTGTTACGGGATAGCACATTACTCACATCATAGACAACGCATAAAAATCGCGTCGTTTAATAATAAAAGCATTTCCATTCATAAATATCAAATTTACATAGGTCTCAAGTCATTGTATTTCATACAGGTTTTACAAAGCATTTGAATGGAAATTATTATTTAAGTGCGGGCCATGAATTCTTTGTCGTCTTCCCGAGAATTACCTTCAATACCTGAGATAAAACATGTTAAAAGAAAAGGTCAGCGAAAACGCCTAGTGAATTCATAGAGTTTTAATTAAATCCATAAATATAACATCGGTATAAAATTATTACCGAAAATCATTTTGTACAAATCTTTGTAATAGGCCATAAAATAGCCAAAGTCATTTTATACAAATCCTTATCAAAAATCATAATATAGGCTTTCGCCTTCAAAATCATTATACGAACCATTGTCGTTAAAAACATCATACAATACGTTTTATAACATTGTATAGATTAAATAAAAACCGTTATATGAATATGGTTATATAAAACCAAAACACGAACATAATATCAATGATAAGACCCTGTATTGCTAGTCAGGCAATATATCGTAATTCAATGCATAAAGCAGTATTTCGTTAATTGGATTATTATAAGCCGCATGACATTGTTACCTTACTACAACAAACAACGGGTAGCTAACCCGAAACTCATTTGCCCATCTAAATTAGCGTGTCGTCACAATAATCACGCTTGTGTAAATCCTCTCATACATAAATTCGCTTACCAATCAATGTGGCACGACGGGGATCAACCGTCAAGGCGCGAACTAGGGTGATCGTCCCCAAATAGTACTATTATATGCATAAGCGTCTACCAAATCCCGGTAGTTCACAATTCATGCTAATGGGACTTTTAGTGACATAACCTAACTTTAATAATCCATTTCATTTCATGTATCGGGTCATATATTCATTCATCGGGTCATACAATCATTCGGGTCCAAATCAATAAACAAATAATCGGGACAAATGGTGTCCTTTTTTATCAAAACTAACATGTTATCTCTCTCGCGGGTTTATAAAACATTTCATAAAAACATTTAAAAGAGTGCGAGGCTATGAACTCACGTTGATGTGGGAAGGCGGTTATCGGCGATTTGGATGTACGGTACGTGCTTCAATCACGGAAACCTAGACAAATAATATTCGTCTTAGACTTTTGTCCAATGATTTTATAAAAATAACAAATATACATATGATGATTTTATATATATGATGATCAAGTGGGTTTACATATTCTCATTTACTCGTTTTAGTGTTTATGTATTGGTAACTTTTTACTAGTTTACTAGTTTTACCTATTTACGTGTTTTAGGTCCAATAAGCCTATTATAAGTTCATTAACTTATGTTAATCCATTTCATACTTGTATTATCAGTATTTATACTTTACATGTTGGGCCCAAATGGGTTAAGCCCAATAAGTAATTTTTATAAGTGTTTAACTTATTTAGTTAAATTATTAGTCCAAATATGCTAACTTAGCTCGTTAATGTCCGTATGTCATATAGTTAGGGTTTTATCGGTTTTTACTTGTATTAGGTACTTATATATCAGTATATGACTTTTAAAAACTTTACATTATACGGGTTTGATCGTCTAAGTTTTAATTGGCGAAAAACGTTAATTTTACGGTAATAGCCGAAAAAGTCGTAAAAATCATGTTTTTAGTTTTTATAACTTATAAAACTTATCAAACTACCATTTTTATAAAATGTCCATTTATTTATCCTTATACATATTTATATAAATGTAATATATAAGTTAGTGGGTTTTAATTCACATTTTATACTATATTAGTTTGAGTGCTTATATAATACTATTAAACATTAATTCTTCAAAATCTGATTTTTTAGTTTCATCTTCACCATTTTTATCATATCATGAGTTCTATAAGGAGATAGAACCTCAAATTTTTATCACAGAAACTACATGATATGTGTTTCATTTTATTCCTCTATAGCTACTGATGAATCAACCTCTAAATATTTTAATAAATTCGTCCAAAACAGTATAGGCAGATTTGCACTCTAAACTTGTTTTGATCATATCTCACTCATTTTTATGATTCCATTGTATGGCCAACTCTCACATGTGTATAACACCTAATACTTACTGTATATTGATTCCACTTCACCATTTTATCAGTTTAACATTTGGTTACTTACAATTTTTATACAGCCATCTTATTAAGCAAGATTTAACCATTTTTACATGTGGTTTTTCCATCTTTTTACCCATGTTTATCAAATCTATCAACACCAAATCCCCACATAATATTTTTAATCATCATTCATCATCATATAATATTTTTAATCATCATTCATCATCATATACATATACATAAATAAAGAAAATACAAGATTACATAATCAAAATAACAAGAGGATAGGAAGAACAATCTCTATACCATCATTAGTGATGAAAAGATGAGTCTTTGATGAAGAAGGCTTGGATTTTGATGGCAAAACTTGTGATAAACCAATATCATCTTCAAGTCTACCAACCTTTATAAACTTCTCATGGAAAATCAGCCCTATGACACCAACAAATCTTCTCCTTGGATGTTAGAATCACCTCCAATCTTCAAAGCTTCAAAGTAGCATCATCATGTGTATGAGTAACACATGATTTTATGGCTATCATAGATCAAATGAGGGTTGTTTTTAATGAATAGTGGACGAATTTTAGAGAGAGAGGAGAGTGTTTATGGTGGTTTGCATGTGAAATGGAAGTAAATGGTAAAGTTTAGTGGTTTTTTCTAGTTTGGTGGGAAAAGTTAGCTTTCATGTGAAGCTAAGCTTCCATGTGTAAGCTTATAGCTACAACGGTGCCACATCATGGATGTGGTGTCCTCTTTTGGCCATCCCATGTGTTAGTGGGGTGGGATAAACTTTTTTTGTCCCATCCCGCTAATTTACGAGTATTCCTCGATTCTAGTTTCCTCGATTTGCGTGCCCTCGGGTCGTTTTACGAAAAACGTTTTTATAAATTATGAATCAACGGCACAAAACGAATCTAATAAAAATTGTCTCATCAAAAACAGAGTTCGAAAACGTAAATACGTAATCCTAAGGTTTCTGGTTTAGTCGTAAAGGACGTTAAATTATAATCGTAAGTCCTAATCTCTTCTCGTAAATTTGTGAGTTTATGAACCAACTCAAAATTAAAATCCCAAAATAATATTCACGGATAAATTTATTTCCTGAAATGTCGGACTGTCACCAAAACGGTGTATGTAAACGTAAGCACGTAACGTGGAATCCTCCGGTTTAGACGTAGTCGATGCTACTTCAAGACGTAAATCCAAATTTCTTCCCATAAATGAGTGAGTTCATAATATCACATTAAAATAATATTTTTAAATAATATTTGAGAATAAAATATCAACCATAAATTGACGGATTGTCACACAAGCCGCCCAAGAAGCCTACGAAGTGTCGATAAATAAAGACAACGAGTGGCTTAAGGAGTAACCAAAATTTCTCACGACATCGATTCGGGGTTGTGACGAAAGGGAAACTCGTTTGATCAATGCGAAAAAGGAAGAAATCAAAAATAAACTTGATCGAAGTGAGGATTAGTTTTTTAAAATTTTCGTATTGTTTTTTTTAAATCCGAATTGTTTTTTTTTCGTATGGTTTTTTTATAGAATGTAATGTTTTTTTATTTTGAATGAATAAAGTAAATTCGGATTTGAATAAATTAGTTGTTGAGGGTAATTTATGAAAATAAATGAAAAAATTGGTGTGGTGGTATGGAAATGGTGTGATGATAAGATGTGTTTTTTTGTGTAGATGTGAAAGTGAAAAAACTGACGTGACGGGGTGTTTTTTGGTGTGGGAGTGTGATCACTCCATGCCCTCTTAGATGCTCAACAAACAGATAACTGTCATCAGGCATCTGAGTCACATAGAGTATAAACATCTGATGTTTATACCAAGGACTACTAATCTTAGGATCAATCCACCAGAAGGCATTACATTTCTTCTTAGAGGGGACGCAGTGGCCAGCCGTTGCCCGCTGTGGGTCTGCGTGACCACACCGTGGTTTACGGCGTGGACCACGGCGTTCGCACAACCACGCCCGTGGAAGGCTTCCCATTTTTTCAAAACACCCTCTCTTCCATTTTACATTATTCCCCTATATTTTACAAAAATGGTAGTATAAGAATAGACGATGTTTGATGATTGTAAGGAGAAGATGAGATGTGCTTGATTTTTGTGTCTGCGATGTATGAGATGGGAATGAGGAGATGACGGTTGGGAGATGAGAGAATGTATGTGTTAGGTTAATGATATTAGGGCAAAGTAGTTACTTATATCCCCAAACAAATATTCATGGACTTTGTATTGGATTTGTCGCATGTGGGCCGGGTATAAATGAAAGAATGATAGAGCAACTAAATCCAAATTGTTTTTTTTCGTATTGTTTTTTTTGTTTTTATAATGTAATGTTTTTTATTTTGAATGGATAAAGTAAATTAGGATTTGAATAAATTAATTGTTTATGGTGGTTTATGAAAATAAGTGAAAATATTGGTGGTGTGGAAATGATGTGATGATAAGATAAGTTTTTTTTGTGTGGATATGAAAGTGAAAAAGCTGATATGACAAGGTGTTTTTTTGGTGTTGGAGTGTGATCAGTCTATGCCCCTCTTATTGGAAATTTAAATAGGAAAAGTAAAACCAAATCACATAATTTAAACCCCAACAAATCCAACACCAAATTATCAAATACCCTACGCATCTACTTACAAATTTGCAATGAGTTCGTAATCTACCTATAGTAAACTTAAGAGCATTTACTTACATTCGAATTGGCACAATTTAGAAATGGGCTAGCAGGGTTCAAATCTGTCCATGACACGTGTCTAACCAAAGGATATTCACATTTGAAATGAGTTGGTAATCGGGAAGAGATCCCCCACACACTAATATTTAACAAAGGCTTCATGGATAAATCCCCACCCTCCATCTCTAAATGATCTAACGGTTGAGATTAAAACCCCCTTTCTTATAACTTGCCTTCATTTAATAAAAAAAAAAAAAAAAAAAACGTAAACAATCTCAACAACCTGCACCGGCGACCCCCACCTTTCTTATGGATCCCGATGACCCCCACCGGCGACCACCCCAACAACCTGCACCTAATCGCCGACCACCCCAACAACCTCATCTGCAACCTTTTTCCGGCGACCACCACAACAACCCCACCTTCTTCCCGCGACCACCACAACAACCCCACCTTCTTCCTGCGTCATCCACACCAACCCACTTTTTTCCGGCGGCCTTTACCGTAAACAACCTTTTTCCGGCAGCCCCCACAAGAATCCATTATTTTACAGCAAGACCCACACCAAACCATCGTTTCCCAGCTACTTCTACAACCCCACACCTTCCCCAGCGAGTTCCACAACGTATCCACCATTTTCCGGCGACTTCAATACAAAACCCACGTTTTTGGCGCCCTGCACAACAAACCCAACAATTCCCAGCAAATAACAACCCTTTCCCGTCGATTTATACAACAAACAACACTTTTACGGCCAACTCCACAACAAACATCCAACTTCCGGCGACCTCCACAACAAATGACCATCTCGCAGTGACTTCCACGACCTCCACATCAAGTGACAATGTAGAAGTTGCTGATGATGCTAGCAAAAATGTAGAAGTTGCTGATGATGTTGGCGAAAATGTAGAAGTTGCTGATAATGTTAGCGAAAATGTAGAAGTTGCTGATGCTAATGAAGAAGATGCTGATGGGGAAGCTGAAAATGTAGTTGCTGATGATGTTGATGTTATTGAAAATGTAGAAGCCAATACAGGTAATAACTTTGTACCAGAAATAGATATGTTACTGAAAATGTGGTTGCTGATGCACACTGACTCATGCATGAGTCACACTGACTCATGCATGAGTCACTCTGACTCATGCATGAGTCACACTGACTCATGCATGAGTCACTCTGACTCATGCATGAGTCACTCTGACTCATGCATGAGTCACTCTGACTCATGCATGAGTCATATATGACTCATACAATTCCTGAACTTTTCTTTTATTGGATTGTGAAACAGATGCTCATAATTCACCAAAACCTACTTTATACATTCATTTTGAGTCACCCGGAGGATCAACATATTGGGAACCAAATGTTGATGAGCAGTACGTGCCTCTTGAGGATAAAGAATTTAAAACGATAGAGGAGAGTATTGAGTTTTATGAAGCTTATGCTGAAAAAGCGGGATTTGAAGTTAAAAAATACACACAAAAAAGAAATAGAAGTGGTGAAGTAAAAAGTAAATACATCACGTGTAACCGACATGGGAATATAAAAGATATAAATATCAACACATTGGTTAGTAGTGGAAAACAAACTAGGCACACAAGGCACCGTATAACAGGTTGCATGGCGCAAATAAAAGTTGATTTAGATTATGTCCGGAAAAAGTATGTTGTGACTAAGTTTGTTGCTAAGCACAATCATCCCATGATTCCTAAAGAATATAAGCATCTAACGAAGAAACAAAGAAAGATGACTCAAACAGAAAGGTTGTTTGTAGTCAGAGCTTCAACAATGAAACTTGGCGCAACAAAGGCACATACCTTGTTATCTGGCATCAAAGGCGGATCTCAGTATGTTCATGGAACTAGTGATGATTTTAAGAATCACATGAGGGATGTTAATGCAATTATAGGAGAAAGTGATGCACAAATGCTTATTAACAAGATGGAAAATAGGATGAAGTATGTTCCGGGATTTACATTTCAGTATATGATTGAAGATAGCGTATTAGTTGCGATGTTTTGGGCAGATGAAGTTGATAAACGCAACTATGAGGAGTTTGGAGATGTTATATCTTTTGATGCAACTTTTAGAACAAATAAGTAAGTTGTCTGTTACACATAAATCACATGTGACTCATACATGAGTCACAGTGACTCATACATGAGTCACAGTGACTCATGTATACAAAAAACAGTGACTCATTCATGAGTCATAGTATGAAATATTATATCTTTTTAATGTATCTGTTTTGCAGGTATGACATGGTTTTTGTACCATTCACTGGGATAGATAACCATAGAAAGTGCGTCAACGTTGGCTCTGGATTGCTTTTAAGAGAAGATACAGAAGCTTATACGTGGCTACTAACATCATTCATGACAGCTCACAAAAAACAACCAAAAATGATCGTAACGGATCAAGATGGGGCAATGAAACGAGCAATTGAAGCGGTTTTGAAAGAATCTAAGCATAGATTGTGCATGTGGCATATCTTGCAAAAAATTCCAGCAAAGGTACTGATTGTTTGATATTTATCAAATAACTCATACATGAATTATAAATATACATGACTCATGCATGAGTCACATGACTCATGCATGAGTCACATGACTCATGCATGAGTCACATGACTCATGCATGAGTCAGTGCGAATACATGATATCAAAATATCTTAACATTGATACATTCTTCATTTTCAGATATGTGAAAAGATTTACAAGGAAACTGATTTTAAAGATCGTTTCAACAAACTTGTGTGGAATATGTTCATCGAGCCAGAAGAGTTTCAAAAAAGATGGTTTGAACTTATTGAACGCTTTGGATTGCAAACACACAAGTGGATGACAAAGATGTATGACCTTCGTAACTTGTGGTTGCCGGCTTATTTTATTGACTCACCACTGTTTGGACTAATGAGAACTACTTCAAGATCTGAAAGTGAAAATGCATTCTTTAAGAGTTTCACAAATCATGGGTCAACATTAGTGAATTTCATGATGTGCTTTGAATCGGCAATCGAAAGACAAAGACATAAGCAAGAAGTTTTGGACTTCAAAACATGGGACGCGGCTCCAAATCCTGAAACGAAGTTAAATATCGAAGAACATGCGCGTAAAGTTTATACTAGAACAATTTTTCTCTTGGTTCAAGCTGAAATCGTAGAATCAATTTGGTCATGCCAAATACAAGAATTTAAGACGGAAGAGGGTATTGAGACGGTTAAGGTTCGAGACACGAGAGCGGGTCCTTATAGAACACTGTATACAGAAGAAGGAAAAGAGATGGTTGTACAGGAAGAAGACAAAGTAATAACGTACAAGGTTAGTGAAAACATTTAACTGATACATGAATGACTCATGCATGAGTCACATTGTGACTCATGCATGAGTCACATTGTGACTCATGCATGAGTCACATGACTCATGCATGAGTCACATGACTCATGCATGAGTCACACTGACTCATGCATGAGTCAATGTGACTCATATGTGTTATGCTCACTTATTAATATGTTTCATGTTTATGTTTAAGGTTCTCCGTAATCCTGGAGATGGATCCGTTGAGTGTACGTGTCGGCATTTTATGCGATATGGTTTTCTTTGTCGCCACATATTCTGTGTTTTGAAGAACCGTGATATTGAAGAAATTCCGGAGAATTACATTTTAAGGCGTTGGAGAAGGGATTTGATACCGCTTTCATTAAGAAGAAACACAAACAGATACGGAGAGAAGAACGAAACAATTCAGAAACTAACAAATGAGGCTAACTTCCATGTAGACGAATGCTTGTTTTGGTTGAGTAAAGATGCAGAAAAGTTGGCGGAATATGTGCAAAAGCTGGATAAAATAAAGAAAGAATATCAAGTTTTAGTGCCTAAGCCCCCTTCAAAGAAAACAAAGGACGTTATTGAAGATATATATGCAATTGAGGAACCAAAGAAAAATATTATTAAAAATCCAACTGGGGCTAGGCTCAAAGGCGGTCGTAGAGGAGCGCGTATAAAAAGTGCAAGAGAAATAGCTATGAAGGCTAAAAAGAAACAGCCTCGTGCGTGTGGTTACTGTAAACAGAAGACAAATGAGCATACAAAAATGACATGTCCACTAAATCCATACTATATCGCAAAACTAGCGAAGATCGCTGCAGCTGCTGAAAAACAAGCACAGAAAACAGGAGAATCAAGTACAAGTATTTGAATATCTGTTTTAAATTTTCTATTTTTCTTTTATTGAACTTTTGAAAACCAGTGTAGAATATCTGATTATGCTATGAATATGATGACTCCTATATTAGTACTCTTGAAATATCTGTGTATTGAAATATTTATGTTTTTAAATATCAAGTCATGTGACTCATGCATGAGTCATGTGACTCATGCATGAGTCATGTGACTCATGCATGAGTCATGTGACTCATGCATGAGTCATGTGACTCATGCATGAGTTACATGGCAAAAATGAAAACATGTACTACTATGACTCATGTATACGAGATAACTCTTGCAACACTTGCAAAAGACATACCTAAAATCATGCCGATACCGCAAGAAATCCTTATACGAGATAACTGTTGCAACTCTTTTGAGGCATGCATGAGTCACATGACTTGCATGAGTCATGTGAACACATACAAACATATATTACTATGACACATGCAAGTCATGTGACTCATGCATGCAAGTCACATGACACATGCATGAGTCAGGCGACACATGCATGAGTCAGGCGACACATGCATGAGTCACATGACTCATGCATGAGTCATGTGACAAATATAAAACATATATCAACACATATTCATAAACACTTATACATAGTCACTGTATGAGTAACAAACAGTTTTATATGTGTTACTAAAACACGGAACAATATTACACGTCTTGTAACAAACAAGGTTATTCAAAATCAAACTTCAAATTTCGTTCGAAAAAGTCAAGTACGACTGATATCAGAATTAAGAATTACTTAATATCATAAAGTATTACAAAATAGATCAAGATTTCTAGACAGCTGGTTTCTTCTTGGTAGCTTTCTTCTTAGTAACTAGTTTCTCGGTTACTGTTGCATCAACATTTGCCTTCTCGGTTACTGCTTGACCGGCTGCTGGCTTCACGGCTGCTGGCTCCTCAGTTACTGCTTCACCGGCTGGTTGCTCAACTGCTGGCTTCTTGGCTGTAGCTTTCTTGGCTGGTTGCTCAGCTGTTGGCTTCTCGGCTGTAGGTTTCTTGGCTGGTTGCTCAACTGCTGGCTTCTTGGCTGTAGCTTTCTTGGCTGGTTGCTCAGCTGTTGGCTTCTCGGCTGTAGGTTTCTTGGCTGGTTGCTCAACTGCTGGCTTCTTGGCTGTAGCTTTCTTGGCTGGTTGCTCAGCTGCTGGCTTCTCGGCTGTAGCTTTCTTGGCTGGTTGCTCAACTGCTGGCTTCTTGGCTGTAGCTTTCTTGGCTGGTTGCTCAACTGCTGGCTTCTCGGCTGTAGGTTTCTTGGCTGGTTGCTCAACTGCTGGCTTCTCGGCCGCTGCCTTCTCGGTTACATCTTCTTTCTGGGCTGCATGTCTCTCGGCAATTATAAGAGGATCACGCAGATCCCTGTTATTGATCGCATTCAAAATAATCGAGATCCTTTCTTTCTCATCATGTTCCATCTCAAATTTGTAAGCCAAATCAAACACTTTCTGCCTTTCAGCATTGAGCTCGTGCAACAAAATTTTTGTTGCAAACCTGTACCTCAAGCGCTTCAAAAGAGTTTCCTGTATGCTCGACTCTTCTACCAAACCAACATCCCATTCTTCAGGAGCAACACCCTTATAAGACTCCAAATGTACCATCGCAAAGACACCACAATCCACTTGGTTAACCTTAGTAGTCCATTTCAAACGCGGATTGCGTCCTTTGAGCTTAGAAACAGTACTGTGCTTCGGATGATTAACTTCTTTGAGATATCTGGCGAATAACTTTTTCTACAAAACAAACAATTTAGGGGGGAACATGTTATTTACAATGCATGAGTCAGGCGACACATGCATGAGTCAGGCGACACATGCATGAGTCAGGCGACACATGCATGAGTCAGGCGACACATGCATGAGTCAGGCGACACATGCATGAGTTAAGTTGAAAACAAATAAAACAATAATGACAATAATCAAGTATACAACTTACCAAAGGATCACAGACTCGTTTGTACTTCGGTGCATTTGGATTTCCAACATGAATGTTATCAAGTATAATCATTGATGAAGGTTTGTTGAGGCAGAAAACAACAACAAAGAAATGGTTTGAAGCACAGATTGGAAAGAAAACCTAGTTTAACCAAAAAAAAGTATTAAATGTAAATTAAAAATGATGAAAAGTTGATGCTTATATATTTAAAAAAGAACGTAAAATTACCAATTCAGTATCGGATAAAGAAAGTGAAGCAGCATCATTTTTGAAATACGTAGAAATGACTTCTGAAAACAATTTATACTGTTCACCATCAGACATTGTTTTGTCTATCATTCCTTGTACCTGCGTTTAACAAAAATACAGTATTACCAAAAAATAATAATAATTATTGAAAATCTAAAAGATATATATCATGTGAAACTTACAATACATCCAGTTGGCATAAAAACTCTTCTTGGTTCTGGATTCTCTTTCCGTGACTCCTCAAAATTTAGAATGGTAACCAAACAATCAACGACACTTGCATCTAACCACAACCCTGGTGTCAATGTTTCCAAATTTACTCGAACAGCTGATAATACATAACCATACGCAGGCTCTGCTCGGAAAATGGTTTCACTAGACATTAAAAAAAAGGAAAACAATCAGAATAAATCATGTGATATTCTAAAAAACATGAAGTTTACAAAAAGAAAAAGAAATAAAATATGCTTACAATTTTTCTTCTTCCATCGCAAATAAAGAATTACCCAAAACAAACTCAACCCTTTGAAGCTTACTCGTATCACAACACTGATGCATAAAAGGGGAAGGCAAGTATGGAATCCGCTTAGCAATCTGTTTCCGTGCAGCCACCTGGTTAGGAGTGCTAGGACGCACAGCATCGTCATTAACTGGCTCATCTTCAATAACTGGCTCATCTTCAATAACTGCCTCATGATCCCGAGGCCCAAAATACGCATCCTCCTGAAATATTACAAAAACTTTAATACTGAATCACATAATGTTAGTGACTTATACATGAGTCACACTGACTCACATAATGTTAGTGACTTATACATGAGTCAGGCAACTCATGTATGAGTCAGGCAACTCATGGACTCATGTAGACTATTGCATGAGTCATGTGATGAGAAGCCAACTTATTAAAAAGCTTAAAACTAACAAGGATATAACAGAGTACATTAAGATATATGTCAACAAGAAGATCCATCACCTCTGCATACCAATCAATGTTCTCATCAATCCACCTATCATCAAGTATTATATTTTCATTACCAACATCTTCATTACCAGCAGGTTTAACGGCAATATCTATCGAAATAGAATCGCCAAAAACTCCTTTATATCTATCATACAACACTAGAACATCTTCATCATGTGGAAACTGTGTGTTGGCATTCTTCAACATGGTTTCAAGTTCAATTTTTTCTCTAGATATAAGAGAAATCTTTTCTTCAACATCCTTCAACATTTTCTGTAAATAAAATGAAAATTCATAAATGTTCAAATGTACAAGTGTTTAAAAAACACTTGCAAATTTATATGACACATGCATGAGTCAAGTGACACATGCATGAGTCAAGTGACTCATGCATGAGTCAAGTGACTCATGTATGAGTCAAGTGACTCATGCATGAGTCAGGCGACACATGCATGAGTCAGGTGACACATGCATGAGTCAGGCAACACATGCATGAGTCAGGCTGTCGCATAAAAATAAAAACATAAAAATAAGCTAATACTAACCATTTTTTCTGTAGGAGGCACACTATCAGGCTTCGGACTCGCAACACTAGCAGGCTTAGGAGTCCCAACACTAGCAGGCTTTGCAGTCCCAACACTATCAGGCTTTGAAACAAAACCCTCACTTTGTTTCGCTTCAGACGGAGTCCATTCTCCATACAATTCCAATTTGCCCATAAGATCGTCATTTAACTCAACAGTTTGGCGACTAATCATGAGTCTTGTGTTCCAACTTTGAATAGCTGGCCTCAACCGAATAACTGGAACCCGATCACACTTGGTAGCATCTAAATACAGAAGCTGTAAACAAAAAAACATGTTTGTTATCTGAAAAACATATATGTTATATATAATTAAATCAGAAAACATAAAAAACAGATTAATGCACTTACAATCAGAAAACACAATGGTCCGTTGTAGTAGCCATTCAAAGTCGTTGGTAGTTTACTTGTTTCAAGACACCTATGAATGTACCCACACCAATCAATGTTCTTAACATCTGTATCTTCACGAATTCGGCGAACAGCAATCAAACTTGGGTAAGCATTCATTGTTTCACCTTTCCCAAAAACCAACGCAAAAAGTTCAAGAAAGTTGACTTTAAACATAAAGTCAATTTTATGCGCTTCAATCACCTTCAACGCGATATCAGCTGGACCGACTTTTCTCAACTTCCTTGGCTCAAACTGTTTAATCCATGTCCTAACAAACTCATCATCCATCTCTCTTTCAGGTAAATCATAAATGCTAGTACCACCAAGAGGAAGTCCTAGAATATCTTTTACTGTCTGAGGTGTGACATGAATATTACCATTTGTAAGCTCCAGATTGTAGGTTTCTGGTTTAAACTTCTTAACCACATACCTAGCCAAAATACTAGGTAATTTATCTATCTTGCGAATACACAATGAACCAAGACCCATCTCCTCCATGAATTCTTCTATACCCGCCACATTAGAACCACGGACACATTCAAAAAAGGAAGAAGGTACATTCCTACAAAATAGAGGCTTTTCATCCTCCTCCCCCTCCTTCATCTTCTTTGAAGGCTTTTCATCATCCTCCTCCTTTTTAACAGACTTGCGCTTCTTAGAAGGGCCGAACTCTTTTTTAACCTCCTTTTTCACTTCCTGTTTAACATTCCTTTTATCCTCCTTTTTCACTTCCTTTTTCACAGTCTGTTTTTTAGGAGGCTTTACGTCCTCTTTCACTTCCTTTTTAACATCCTGTTTGTTAGAAGGTTTTGTTTTAACCTTTTCTGCTAGCTCCTTCTTAAGATTTAACGTAGGCTTAAAATTAGATCTTGACCTCTTGCCAATCCTTTTAGGAATAATAACCTCTTCCTCACTTGTCTCCTCATCACTCCCACTCCCATCATCCGACCCCTGTTGACTGTCTACTTTCTCATCCTCATCATCACTATCGCCGTCACCGTCACCCCCATCCCCACTCTCATCCTCACCATCACTCTCACCGTTACCATCACCCCCACTCTCACCGTTACCATCACCCCCACTCTCACCGTTACCATCACCCCCACTCTCACCGTTACCATCACCCCCACTCTCACCGTTACCATCACCCCCACTCTCACCGTTACCATCACCCCCACTCTCACCGTCACCTGCACCGTTACCATCACCCCCACTCTCATCCTCACTCTCACTCTCACTGCCACAGCCATTACCACTTTCTTTAAGATCGGTCAAAACCTTCGCAGCAACATCCACATCAGCCTCTTTTAACTGCGCAACATCCACATCAGTTTTTTTTACCTGCGCAACATCCACATCAGCCTGAGAATCCACATAAAAATCATATAAACATATATCAACTGCTAAAAACACTTTTACCTACGCAGCTTCCAAATCAGTCACTTTTAGACGCTTACTTGAAGGCTCGGGAGAAGGTTTTGGCATAACAACAAAGTCAGTTGTAACACTTGAAGGTTTACGTTTAACAAGCTCAAATTTAGGAAGATTTCTATTTGTATGAGGTAGATTAGCTTTTGGAGATAGATTTTTAAAAGGTTGATTAGGTAAATGGATTGGAGGTAGATTATTTTTTGGTGGTGAACAAGGTTGTGTATTATATTTTTCTGTTATCTCTGCAACAAACAGATATAAAGAAATAATCAGTAAACAACAAACTCATAAGCAAATAACACATTAGTAAAGTCCCATGCATGAGTCAGTCGACACATGCATGAGTCAGGCAACACATGCATGAGTCAGTCGACACATGCATGAGTCAGGCAACACATGCATGAGTCAGTCGACACATGCATGAGTCAGGTCTGTATATTTACGGGGTACTGTGATATAGAACTAGGATTTGACTATGAGTTAACGCTTTTTTGTCAATTCCTCTTAAGCTAAAACATGTCTTCATGATGGGCGGCGATACAACTACTTTGACATGAGACACATCTATGTATTAAAATGCAAGTAAATCATAGCTTAGAAAGCGCAACTACAGTCTATGTCCGGACTTTGGTGTGCAGTCGTCGTGCGTGGTAAATCATAGCTTGATCAATAGCTTGATAAACCATGCACTGATGGGCAAATGTTTGTAGCCTGGCAATTGGGCCTATACCGATGTTAATCTAATACAAATACTCAGTTGTATTTCATATACCATCTTAGGCCTATAACATTGAACCAGGTCTGCTCAAGTTCTAAACACTCTATACTAGCATTAGGAAGTCCAACCCAACATAATCTATTTGATTTGATCCATTCACTTTTTGCCTATAAAAAGTTCTGCTTCTAAGTATATCAGCGTAATATTTGTATACACAACGGCAGGGGCTTGTAGTCTCAGTTTAGCGCGACATCTATTGTATACATTTAGTAGTAATGACTCATATATAATCAACAAAACTCATGTGTAAGTAAATAATAAGTCCGTAATAAGCAAATAACTCACGTATAAAGTCACTAATAATCACTAGTAAAGTCCCTAATAAGCAATAAATCATATATAATAAACAAAACTCACGTATAAGTCACTAATAACTCACTAATAAGCAAATAAGTCATGTATAAGTCAATAATAAGTCACTAATAAGTAACTAATAAGCAAATAACTCATGTACGAGTCATGAATAAGCAAATAACTCATGTATAAGTCACAAATAAGCAATAACTCATAAACAATAAACATAAACAATAATTATTAATTCATAACTGATTAATTCATAACTGATTAATTCATAACTGATTAAAAATAAACAATAATTAATCAAAATAAGCAATAATTAATAACTGATTAAACATAATCAATAAACTCATAAGCAAAATAATTAAAAAATTAGGGTTAGGGTTTAAGATCAATACTATCAAAGGCCTTCGAAGTCGCCATCTCCAATTTCTGACGGCCTTCAATACATCTATTAGTCGCAAGATCCATTTCCTCACGGATATCCATCAGAAACTAATTAGGGATTTTGATCGGAATCAATGGAGGTTAATGTAACCGGAATAAACTAACTCCGGCGATGATAAACGATTTTCCGGCGGTTGTGTGTTTTAATTAGTGTGTGTGTGTGTATTCGCGATGTGTGTGTAGAGGGAGTGGGTGTCTGTTTGTGTTTGTTAGTAAAAAGAAATGACGGTTATTAAAATAAAAAGAGGGAGTGGGGAGTATTTTTTGTTTTAATTTGGGCCTTTGGATGATAAATAGATTGGATGGTGGGGATTAGTCCATGAGGACTTTGCAAATATTAGGGACTTTATAGAACTTTTGGCGTTGGTAATCTATGACGAGAAGTGGGTGAACGGGTGTTATGATTTTGTGAGAAGTGTCTAAAATCGAATACCTGGTCACATTTAGGGTCACGAACCGGCCAACAAACCCGGGCCAACCCATCATACTAAGAGTACATGGAGTGGTTACACCACCACACCAAAAAAAACTCCGTCACGTCAGGTTTTTCACATCCACATCCACACCACATACATACAAAAAACAACCATCTTATCATCACACCATTTCCACACCAATTTACCCATTTTCCACTTTTTTTTTCAAAAACTACCCTCAACAATTAATTTATTCAAATCCTAATTTACTTTATTCATTCAAATTAAAAACATTACATTCTAAAAAAAACATTCGGATAAAAAAAACATTCGGCTAAAAAAAACATTCGGCTAAAAAAAACTACGAAAATTAAAAAAAAAAATTAATCTTCACTTTCATCTTCACTTCGATCAAGTTTGTTTTTCATTTCTTCCTTTTTCTTATTGATCAAACGAGTTTCCCTTTCGTAACAACCCTGAGTCGATGTCGTGAGAAATTTTAGTTGCTCCATCACAAGCCACTCGTTGTCTTTGTTTATCGAGACTTGATATGCTTCTTGGGCGGATTGCCTTTTGAGTCGAAACTCGACGGTTAGAGCATCCCCGAATGGGTTCGACCCACTACTCGCTCCCGTGCTCGTTGACTCGGATCTTGCCTTCCTTCTGGTTCGTTCTTTACCGGTGGGTGGGGTGCAAAAAGAGCCTCATTTGCAAGAGACGGAACGTAGCCGGTAAAATCAATGGGTTCGGGAGGATCCCATTTCGCATGGGCTTTCAAAATGTTTCAAGCTTCTTCGAGGTGGAAAGTGTTGTTTTTATTTTCTGCCCGATAAGTTGTCCGAGCCCTCGCCATCACATCCAAATCACTTTCCCCACTTTTAATTGCTGCCTTGCTACGTCGGTGACAACCATTGAAGTTTTGGCACGCGTGGTTCAAATCCCTCCATTTACTCGAAATCATATCCTTGGTACGGTTTTAAAAATTTTCGTTATTAAAAGTCGCCATAACCCTATACCAAAATGTTTCGCCTTTTTGAGATTTCCCTACATTCGGGTCCTCCGAAATCTCAACATAACACACTGCAAGCAATGCCTCCTCTGATGCAACCCAACGTGAACTAGTATTCGACACATCCGAATTTTTATCAAAATCCACGCCAGGTTGACTCAAATTAACATTCTTATTTTTGGCCGCCCGTTTACGGGTTTTTTTTGTGATTCGGGTGTCGGTTGTGAGGATTGTGGTTCATCGAAGGAAGGTGAGTTTTGTTGAAGCTTTTGGAATTGAATATCCTCTTCGGATTGAACTTGAGTGTATCTTTGTTGTTGGAAATTTTCGTAGGCTTGTCGTTGGATTTCTAACAATGCCGGATCATCCGAAAACATTTCTTGTGAAGACGGACCTCCTGTAAACGTGTTGAGAAGGCCAACGAAAGAAGCTTTGTTGGGGTTTTCGGACATGATTTTGTATGTGATGTGTAATATATTAAATATTAGAAGTGTGTAAATTAAAGGGGTATATTGATATGTATATAGAGGGTTTTTTAAAAACTAGCCGTTATAGGCATTAAATTTAAATATACTTTTTTTAAAAAAAAGTAGATGTTAAAGGCTTTTTTGAAAACACAAAAAAAAATAATTAAATGCTACTAAAACTAGCCGTTGGCTAGCTTTTTTTAAAAAAAATTCAAAAAATTTTTCCCCCCAAAATAATGTATCCGTTTAGGGGGTGTTTGGTTGGGTTAAAATATATAGGGTATAATATGTAAAATAGAGGAGGGTTAAATTTGAAAATAATGGGAGGGTTCCACGGCCGTGGGTGGGGCAACGGCGTGTTCCACGCCATCGACCACGGTGTGGTCACGCAGACCAACGCCGCACAACGGGTGGCCACGGCGTCCCCATTCCGTCCCCTCTAAGACGTGACCAGCCACCGCAGTGGATTACTAAAAAATAAAAATTTAATTCATAATGACATGGACGAAACCGGCTAGTAGTGGGTTTTGTTGATCATATTGATATTATTTTGATTACACTATGCGTCTATGCGTAACGAGACATAGAGAATAGTTCATGGTTCATTAATGGTGTTTACCATTGATTTAATGGTGACTTGTGTAACGCTAATGGATTAATGTTTACAAATAGACACAAGAACACATCTATATCTATATCCTAATTAAATCAAGATAATTTCATAATACGTGTCATAATTCTAACCAAGCCACCTAATGCAAAATACGACGTGTCTACTTCTCCTTAAACTTATACTTGAATCTTATTTGTTGCAAAGTAAAAAAAAGGTATCGTAAAACCACCCACGTTGTTAAGGGGTCTAGAATAACTGTGCCATGAATCTTATTTGTGCCAAAAATAACTCTGCCATGAATCTTTAACTACTCACCTCCTTCATATTCCAAATATTTACTGAACATTCTCTCAAATCCTAAAATATATCGATGATAATAATCGACATTTACGTTCCTAAGTGAACTATAGTTAATGATTTTACATTCTATTTTGTTCGGTCTTCATAATTGAAGATTCATGTGGGTAAGTTTTTGGGTTTAATTTTTTTGAATTTTATTTTTTTAATTGCGATATTGTTCTTTATTCTTCTAATCATCTTGCCCATAAAGTCTTTGCTGAAAAGGAAATCAACCCATTTAAATAAAAATAATACTTTTTATTTTGATAATTTACATTGCAATAAGTGTTTAATCAAATGTCTAATTGATATAAATAAATTTGAAATTTCCTGTTTTGTAGAAAATTATTCTTATTTGGATGGTCAACAAAATGGATGTTATGGTACAATGAAAACTTCATTATGATTGAAAGGGTATGTTCATGATTCACGAAAACCAGAGGAATTTGCTCTACGCAAATGTGATTCTTTAGATAAAACAAGTAATTTTATCTGAGTATAAATTTTCTAATTAAAAATCAAATCACTACATTTACTTTTTATTTTGAATTAGTTTTGAAAAAACTTCAACTTTAAACTTGGTTTTGCTTTCCTGAAAAAAAGATAGATTCAGTTTATCTACTAAAAAGCCTTGGTTTTTTATTGTGCTCAATTTATCTTCTTTTTAACACAAATTATTGATATGCAATAAGTTTTGGCAAGGGTTGGGGGGTTTGTCGACATCAATTTTACCGTCAGAAGACTTTTTGCATTTTCAGGCATTTCTCATGTAAAATATGTTGGATCATGTGGAGTGAAAGATCGTTGTTCCTCGACATAAAAAGTGAAGGAATCACAAGGGAATGTAATAGGTAAGTTGCATTTTGCTTGAAACTATTTTAGTTCAGTTAGCATTGACATAATTACGTAGATGACTATGATTACTTATGATCTCTTTTAAATCAGCTTAAACAAAACCCCCTAACTTAAATAAGCGAAATTCATTATTGATGTACACCAGGGTGAATTGTAGCCTCAGTAAGTCACATTCACTTTTTATTAAGAGTTGGCAAGATGGGTGGGTTGAGTAATGGGTCAAATTAGGCTCGGATGGAATTCGGTTAGGTACCTTTTTTGAAGCAGGGTAGTTATAAACTGATTATAAACAACATTAAATTGCTAATACTGTATATACTTTTAAAGGGCTGCAAACATTAACAAACATGCTTAGGTACACTAAACATAATACTAATTCCCTACTTGGTTATAAACATTTTATCTGATCCATTTGAGATAAAACACCACCTAAATTGACTAATTCCTACTAGATAATATTTCGAAATTCCCACCTCTACACTTGGAACGCAAGACGTACATGATATTAGTAAACTAAACTTTTAAATTGAGTGCGTTTTATTTGTTCTCGATGATTTTTCTGACTTAAATTTATTGTTTTTCATGTTTTTTTATTTACCTTAATTTTTGACTCTAAGTTAACTATGAACACCTAATGTTTTTAATGAAATCTGAGCTAGACTGCGGTAGTATGCTCAGTACCAAACGCCCCTGCAGCAACCAAACAACCCTGGCTGCAGAAGTGTGTCAAGAACCAAACACGACTTTTGACCGATAGTATATACCAATTTAACTTATAAGATTACAAATCAAACCAGTAGAAAAAATTACCGTAGAGAATAATAATGGATTGCAATGTCAGGTTCTTAATTAGTTCACAAGAGTTAGACCAGATGCTTCTTCTGCTACATGTGTACACCATACCTCCCTTCCTTAACAAGACTCTCCTAGATGTGGGATAGTGATGGAAATATGTTGAGCAAATTAGGTAACATATCAAATTAGGTTGTGGTCATTTAGCGTATTATCTAGCCTGTCGAAACCTATGGAATTTTTTAAAGATACTTAATTTTTTTTATTAAGGCTCGACAAAATAGGCATACGTTTCATTATGGGATGTTTTTCTATTAGTCCAATCAATATTTTTACTTTTCAAACAGACAAGTTAATAAGTTTAGTATAGTTACTATTACAATTGAGCTATTGTCTTCACATTTGCGATCTTTTTTGTTTTTCATTTTTTATAAGAAAAATTATATCTCGAAGCAAATTTTTTAATATTTAAAAATGGTGTGAAAATAGAGGAAAGTGGATGACTAGATTCCAAATGTACATACTTTTTAGATGGCATCTAATGCTTTTAACATGATCATGAAGCTACATGTTATTTAGTGTAGGTTTCTTTGAGAGTTACTTTGTTTTAGTTTCTTATTGATGTATAAAGCTCTTGATCAACTTCATTTTAGTAAATAGTTCATTTTTTTACACTTACTCTTGATGGTACATAATGCATTTCTACTATTTTGGATATCTCAGGGTATAATGGTGGTTACTGATTCTAGACATGCTTCTGGTTCAATGGCAAAAAGTAGACCTATTTATATAATAAAACAGATTTAAAGGTGAAGTATGCAAGTCACTCACTTTATCATGATCATTTTATATAGGCGTTTGTATACCTCTATAAAATCATTTACGTGTTACCGACTTACCACCCAATATATAAGGTGCTTGGACGTGGTACAACAAGAATATTGGTTAATTGTGTCTACATGAACCTTTGGCTTTAGAAACATGGTCTTCATCAAACCTATCGCAAGGCCTGTTAACTTTGATGGTGCGTTTGCTGATCATAAGTATGTCAGCCATTTATGCATCTTGATAAGGTATTTAATGAAATTAAACATTATTATCAGTTTGAAGTTATTTTTCTGACATTTTTAATAAGCATACATAAGCCACTATCTGTTATATAGAAGATCTTTTATTTGACTCAACTGATGAGATTTTTTTATATTAGATCTTGCATAACATCAAATATTTTTTGTGTAGTTGAGAGATCACTATGTTACTTTCTTTTTCATCTCGCAGTGTTTGAAATGTCTCCATTGGGATTAAAAGCTTTCGTGAATCCCAATGATGTATTCTTGAGTCTCATCTTTTGTATGGCCAATCGTTCTTTTTTTCATAGCTACTTTTTCTCACAACTTGGATGCAACAATGGTAGTTTTATTATATAAGGTTCCACTTCCAATAATCTTATGTCGTTCCTTTTGTAAGTTAATCCCTTATAGTTATTCTTTCTAAATAACCACATTATAGGAATTACATAGAGGCAAGATATTGAGCAAGTCAGGTAGTGGCTAGAGTTGTCAGGTATTGGTTAGAGTTGTCAGATAGTTTATATTTAAGAGGTCCAAACGGATTGATAATGTTGAGCATGCAAACGGATTGATAATGTTGAGCATGCTTTTATTTAATTTTAAGAGCTGCACCAAGTCTGTAATATGTTTCATCATAGAATCTATTCCTTATAGTAATGTCCTTACATTTTGAAATGTTTAAAATTTTAGTATTATCTCAAATGATGGTTTTTTCACATTTGAATCTTTTTAAGTTAGGATCCTGAAGCAACATGTAATGCAATAGATAGTAGACATAGCTAAAACTGAGCAGTTATTGACTGCACTTGGTAAAACTTAGTATCACACATGATTTTCATATAACTTTAACCATTGTTGTGCTAGGCCTCTTGGCCTAGCAGTATGTGAGTGGCCCTCTATCCTAAAGGTTGTGGGTTCAAGTCTCGGTGGAGACATGTGAGATATTAATTGTGAGATAATTAGTGTGAGTTGTAAAAAAATTGCCGTTCTAAAAAAAAGAAAAAAAAGACCATTGGTGTGCTTTTTATCTTCAGGTGATGATGATGTTTTGTAAAACACAAAGTCTCTTTAGCAAAGGTGATGGCCCAGTACAAGCTTCAAGTATACGAAAACTAAGTGTTGTTCGTAGCACAAGCTTAACCGTTGAGACACGAAAAAGTGGGATGTTGATGATATGCATTCTCTAACCCAAAACACATTCTATTTTTATATGGGATTACATGATTCTTTTAATCATCAAATATGGATTCTGGAATTTGGTATGATTAATTTATGACAAAAAGCATGTTAAGTTTTTCTTTTATAAATAATGATGGGACTTGAGCAAACTTGTAATCCACGCTTCTCACTTTATGCCACAGATGTTACAAGAAGGGCTTGTTATCTTTGGCAATGTTTATAGATTCTGACCTTTGACACTCAATAGTGTTTTACTAATTTACTCAGTTATTGAGAAACCGTCCATCGGACGGGTAGAGACCTAGTTAATTCAGTAAACAAGAACCAATAGTAGTGTAAAGAATCGAACTTACTTACAAGCATAAGACGAAAATAACTACTCGTATTTCATTACAGAAAAATTGAAAGTACAAAGAGATCACATACGAATTACATGATTCCAAACATTAAAATTAATTAAGGATTGAAATTTTGCACCTTGTGTGTAAGCGTGAAAGATAATTTCCTTTACTTCTAGTACTAGCATTTTCTGGTGTATGTTACTCGTCGATGCACTACTCGGAGGAGACATGATCAACATGCATATTCTTCTGCCTTGCAACTTTTTTGGTTGATTATTAACTCTAGTTTATTGTATGACATGGAAACAATGGCAGAACCTGGTCCATCAGCTACTACATCAACATATGTCACTTTAGATTCATAACCAGAAAGTGAGAAAGGACCTCGACGGGCTAAAAATATAGTATATCATAAGAAACAATTAGCAAAAAGTATCCCTCGCGATGCTCAAATTCAGTTTGAGAAATAAGATATACATGGGTAGGAATTGTTTACAAAGATCTTTCCATACAAGATCCAACGCATCAAGCCCACATGAACGTGATCCATGGATGAAAGCCAAACCATACACAGTCTCACTATCCTACAATCTCCATTTGTTGTCAAAACTAGTTGTACCCAAATACTTACCCCCTATATGGAAATAAACACAAGCTAAGAGGTCTAAATGGCCCTTGTATATGAATTAAGCAAAGTTCGTTGTGCGTTCCTTAGTCTTGATATTGTTGAAGTTAAGTGTGTGTTTATGGTTTAAATGTGAAGTAAAAAAGATGAATACTAAGAGCCACTACAAAATAAAAGATATTTAGTTATTAAAAGTTTTGCTTATTAATAAGATAAACAACTATTTAAGTGATTATAACCTTTTTTTTATACTAAAATACAATAATGATAAAAATAGGCAAAAGAAACCCACAGCTTTTACTTACTTTTTTGTCTACTAAAAAAAGTTATTAAAATTTTTACACTTATACTTACTAAATATTGAGTAGGAATCATACTCCCTTATAAAGCATTTTAGGATGTTATTTATTATAGAATGTTTGAAATTTCAACTTACATCTCTTTATGCATAATTTACAACCAAAACAAGCATAATTATATTTACGGAAAGTGCTTACATACTCATACAAAAGTAATTTATTACTCACATTAAAATCAATTAGTACTTAAAAATGAATACATATTTAAAAATTAAAACTATTAATACTAATTAATATCTAGCTCCCTTATAAAACATTTTGAAAATTAAAAATGTATACATAATTAAATTTTCAACTTACAACATTAATAACACATGGTATAAGCAAAATAAGCTTTATCTAACAAAAATAAAAACTTGAAACATAAAATTATAACAGAAGAATCAAATACTATATTTAAAATACCCAATCACCCAATTTTCCTATATATATAGCACTTGGTACAAGTAATATATGTTTAACACCCCCAAATATACACGCAATGGAATATATTTTTGGGTGCTAAACAATGGTACAATAACACATAATTTATAAAGAACGACTCGAAAAGAGACGTTTCAAATTTACCGTTCCTAAAACCTTTATCAGAGTACCGTAGTCCCAAGACATCGTAACCAAAGTACATCTAAAATAAAAGATTTAATTTGTTTTAAGCAATGGAACGATAAACATTCAAATAATTTTAAGAACAACATAAGTGCACAACTTCAATCCCGTGACCACCAAGCTTCACACTTCTTGATTACCTAAAATACATGTGAGTCAAATGATCAGCAAAATTGCTGAGTGAAATATATAGGTTTATGTAATCATTTTGAACACACGCAAAGATTATAATTTTGTGGTATACTTGAAATCAACAAGCATCGTATAATTTGCATCAACAACTATAAATGTATATAGCAACAATTGCATTAAGCTCATGGAACCGAACCCTTGGACACTCTCTTTAGGTCTAATAAGACAGGAAATTTATTAATTGTCAGTTACCTCCAGATTATTGGTACATTGCCGTATACCTGACTTCTCAATACAATATGTCCGTACAGTGGGCGTCCATGCCTAAGCATCGAGGGACATGACCCACAAACTGAATCGGGGCGGCTTCCCCCATAGATCTATTAATTGTACTAGAGGATAGCCCATCATAAGCTAGTTAATGGTCCACAATTGAGGCTTTAACAATGGCAATTACTTAATGTAATTTAAGGCAACCATGGGTCCATTCATATAGGGACAAGCATACCATAAAAATCTTGTGTTCTATGTTTATAAAAACATGTATTCCCCCTCGAGGGTTTTTAAAATATTTGAATGAGCTCAAAAAAGGCTATAGACTCACCTTAAGTAGTAGAAGTAGAGATGACGACCGCCAGCGATAGTAGATGCTAGTAGACACGAGAACCGCAACCTAGCAATATGGCGCGTACTTTAATAATATGTCCAAGTATAAACTTATACTTAATATAATCTATAATCAACAATTTAAAACAACAATAAACCTCAAGAACATCCCATGCAAGTGATATCACTAGACACTATTACAAAGTCTTCTTTACTAGGCAACACCTCTAAAACATTCTGCCGGAACATACCAAATGTTCAAACTGATTTCCCATACTTAGACTACTCCGTTTTTGACGAAACTTGGTGACAAACTCACACATAACCTGTATAAGACTCAGTTTTAATTTCATTCAAAAATATTACTCCTAAGGCCTTCTGCTCAAAGCATCTTTAGACTTTAAAATCTCGGACCGTTTTGTACCTTTGACTTATAAAACCATTTTGACCATCTTAAGCAATACTATTTTCAAATCCGACACTTGATTGTAAAAATAGACTCAAAAGGTTACATTTAGGCCCTGATATCAGCCTTTTAACATTTCTACAACTCTAGCTATAGTCCCCGGGATTTGACCCAATATCGACAACAATTTCGTATTGTGTCGATAAATATCTCCCAATACACGAAATCAAACTAGCGTATCTTCCTCATCGTTTTAAATTGGAAGGCCTACTTTATACCAAATCGAAGCTCTCGACATCCTCTAAAACATTATCCTATCATATCAAACTTTTATCAAACTTTGACCCACAAAAAACACACCTAAACCTGTTGGTAAAAAACATACTCTTGAAAATCATATTAAATCATCAAATTGACCCATTTTAACATCAATCATACCCCTAATATTGACTATATATCATCCTAGCCAATTCCTATCAATCCTAATCACTTGCATGTCCATTTTCAATAAAAATCTTACATGCAATGATTAAAATTTAATATATAATAACAATAACAACAGAATCATTCATAGATTTTGGATCAAACATAACCAAATTTTTTGAAACATAAATGTTCTTGCATGTTGATAAAAATAGGATCAAAAGGCTCACAATAAGATTTTATGAATGGGACTTCAATTGGTTTTCTTTGATTCAAACTAGATCAAATGATTTTTGATGATTTGTGTTGATGATGTTGTTGAAGGGACGACCAAAACAAGAAGAAAGAAAGAAGTGTGTGAAAATTTTAATAAAAAATGAGAGAAGGTTGGTGGAATATTAATTTATAGTGGGGGTTAGGGTGTAAATTATAAATATTGAATAGTTTTGGACTAAAATGCAACATAATAGTTTAAGAGCGGGAAATGACTATTAGTCGACTTATCAAAACTTCTCGGGAGTCAGGTTTCGTAAAAATACTTTTTAAAAGTTTAAACGCACACGAAAAATAACAATATAATTTCGACACGACTTGATACACAATTAAAACGAAAATATTATGTAGAAACTAGAAGGGGGGGGGGTGGGGTTGAATAGTTTTTCTTCGATTGGCAACCTAATTAAAATTACTTTCAATTAGGTATGTATCAAAACTATCTTTTATTTGAAGCTAAGTTGCATAATGATTAAGTTCAATCCAAATACACTAGCAATGATAATAGGTAAGTGTAATGATAATAAAATAAGTAAAGAGTAAGGAAAGAGACAACCTAGTGGGAAGACACCAAGATTTATAGTGGTTCGATAACGAGGCTCTATCCTCGTTTTTACTCCATTCCTCGAGTACACTTACTCGAGATTTCCACTATATCCACAAGCTCCCTTCTTGGAGGATAAAACCTTACATCACCGCTTACATTATTTTCCGACACTAAGCTAAATGTCGAGACCTAATTTTAGCTAGGACCAATCTACACAATGTTGCCTACTTCACAATTTAACGACACAAGGCTAGATGTCGAGTTCTAATGTCAAGGTAGAACCAATCTTCACGACGTTGCCTACTTCACCATTTTACGACACAAGGCTAGATGTCGAGTTCTAATCCAAAGCTAGAACCAATCTTCACGACTCTTCACTTTGAAGATAAGTGAGAACTTCACACAACACAACTACTAATCACTTTCAAGTTTAGTGAGAACTCACAAGACACAACCATATCACTTTATAGTTTAGTGAGAACTACTACACAAATCTATTACAACTCAACTAGACACATCCAAGTACACACATGTAGCTTGAATCTACACAACACAAATTCAAGCAAACGCATATGCAATGGATGTACACAACAAATCCAAGTATTTATAAATAGCTTGGATGAACACAACTAGTCCAAGTATTTCATAAATACAAATGGATTAACAAAAATAAAAGGGCTAACATGATGAACATGACTAATTCATATTTTCATCTTTATCACAACACTAGTGAGTGAGTGATCTTCTCATTGGACAAGGTAAAGGAGGGGATCAAGAGGATAATCATATGTAAACATCCTTAACACTTTAAATGATCATTTACTACTGATTATGCTATAGAAAAGAGAAAGGGGCTGAGAAAAACATCCAAGAGGCTTATTGGAAAATGAGATTTGATCCACTATTTAAAGGAGACAATGTACAACGGCTATCTGGGCGCGGTACCTTTTCTAGCCCGACGGTTCCTTATCGCTAGGGAACCGCCTAGCTACTTAAGGTTCTGCCCGTAGACTACGCTCTGTTTTTTGTCTGTTAGCGAGGTAGGAATATCTGAGGTATTTTAACCCTTCAAAGGATATTCTAATAGCATATGGAATATGCTATTTTCAAATTTACATTTTCTATTTTAATAAAACATTTTCTTAAAAAGAAAGTTTATTAAAAAATCTTTTGTCCTACTAACAAAAGTGAGTTTTAAGGATAATCACTTTGATGATCACTAAGTATGATTAAGAAAGGTTAGTGATATGATTATTACCTTGATGATAGTGTTAGTTAAATAATTCGTTTTATGTTTTTCATTAAATGTGTTGTATAGTTTGTTGTGATCAAAACTAAGAAAGATTAGTTAACACTAATAATGTTTTTAGGCATCACTTGCATTAACAGTCTCCCCCTTTTTGATTACGAAAAACTATAAACTCATTTACGTAGAATCACAAAATATCGAATTATTAACGAGTTTATGACTATCATTTCTCCCCCTTTGTCGTAGCAAAAAGGTTAGCACAAGTCTTTGAAGAAAACCGGACTTTGCTAGTAGCTCCCCCTTGGTGGTTGCTCCCCCTTGTTTGGGACACCAAGTAAATGAGCTAAGGTGACATGCTACACAAAGGTTAGTAGAAAGAAAAGAAACACCACTGTATATATGATCACTACCTACTAAGTAACTTGAGAGGGAGAGAGAGAAGAAATCCCAAATTAGAAGCAAGTATTTTGCTAAGTATGTCCAAAGAGATAATTGACAAAATAAAACTCCAATACAAGGAAGATGATAAGTTTGTCAAGGGGTTAAAATTTAGAATTGATGGAATCACCCATAAGCAACTGTAAAAATTAACCATGATCAACTCAAAAGAGAACTAAAGAAGTAAAACACAAACAACACAAAGGTTACATAAAATAGAAGACAAAACAAGGTAGATAGTCATACACACAATATGAGTATCTAAAGCAAAAGATATGGAAAATAAACCACAAAGCATAAGCTATTCTAATAGTGATAATTTTCCAAGATTGCTTAAAAGAAAATGACTCTAAAACAACTAAAGTTTTATTGACTCCAATGGAGTGTACCCCTTTAGTTGGAAAAATAAGACGATGATGCATCATTTAAAGTTTTGTCCACGGGAACGAAAACTTTGAGAGGAGGTCGAGTGAGGAGGAATTCAAGAAAATTTAACTTCTCATACACATGAGCAAGTTCAATTTGTTGAAATCGACAACAAGCACACGAGGATCCATGATGCAACACAAAATTGGTTGATGGGGGAAGGGCATCACACCTAGGGTTTGGTGGTGGTGGGGTGCTAGGGTAGGAAATGTTTTCACAATGCCTTGTGAGGTTTGGGAAGGTTGAAAGGTCATTGAGTTGAGGGGTGTTGAAGGATTATGGTGGTGGGGGAACATTTTCTTTTGCTCCTGTGATGGGGTTTACGGTATAAGTCTCATTCCAATACTTGATTGGAGATAAGGTAGGGTTTTGGGGTGGTTTGGAAGAAGATGGTTCATTCTTCTTGATCCAAATAGGTCGAACCGAGATTTTTGGTTTCTTTGAAAGCTTGGATGAGGAAGCTTTGGGTGAGGAGGTTTGTGACAAAGAAATGTCAAGGTTATGAAAGGGAGAGTTAGGCATTGTGGATGTGTGAGAATGAACTCTCAAGGTTGGGGAGGTGTGAGAATGAAATCTCAAGGTTGAGGAGGTGTGAGAATGAAATCTCAAGGTTGGGGTATAAGTAGAATGTAAACAAGGTAAGAATTTGAATGCAAAGTGTGAAGTGTCAAGGAATGTTTAGCCAAATTGAGTAAACAAGGATTCTTGACAGGGTAAAGAGTGAAAATTTTTTTTTGACCAAAAACGAGTCAAAAAAGGGGGTTTCTGTCCGCGATACATTATAGGGACCGGCGGTTCCTTATCACTTAAGGAACCGCGCGACTTTAGAGAGTCGCATGCAGTGGACTTTAAACCAAGTTTTTCCAGGATTTTGAGAAAAAACTAAGACTTTTTCAAAAAAGTTGCAAATCTTGGAATTTTACCTCTATTAGCACTAAATTATGCTAGGGTTGCATAAAAGAAACACATTCACAAAGAATGTCTTGACAAAGGGTGACAAAATATTTGGATAACATTTTGAACCAATTTTAGTCAATTTTTAGAGGTTATGATAGATTTAGGTTCAATTTTAATTTCAAATTAAAGTTGATTAATGTGCACATAAGAATAGAAACACATAAAGCTAAATCCATTAACCAACTTCATGAAAAACTCATGAAGGAAGAAAATACAATGACAAATGAAAGAGAAAAACAACTAACTAATACAAAGTTAGCTTAATACTAGATCTATATGAGTAGTCTTCTTTGGCTTGGTTTTGTTGAAAAACACTTATTAAGAAAACTCATCATTCATCTCCTAGGAGGAGGCATGGAGAACAAGGCAAGCAAGAACTCTTGCAACCTCCTATGTAGTCCAAACATCTCCATCCTAAATTTATGGATGATGTAGTGGTTGTAGAGGCAACATGGACAATTAGGACCATGAGTCTCTTGAAACCCATAGTAAGGATCACCCAAGAGGATGGAAAGTGGGACACCCAAAATTGGAATGTTTGAGTGAGGTGGAGGTGGAGGAGGCATGTTCTCCAAGGGTGATGTGGGTGAGTGTGGAGCCAAGTTCTCCAAAGGAGAAATGGGTGAGTGTGGAGGTATGTTCTCCAAGGTTGGTGATGTGGGTGAGTTTGGAGGGGTAAATGGTGAAGTCACCAAGGTGTCATCAAAGTCATTCATAAACGGAATGCTTTGGATTGGTTGTGGTTGAGTAGTCACATCCAAGGGTGCACTTGGAGTGAAGGGTGAAGAAAGCTCATTCATTCTTGAGTGGAATGAAGAGGAGGTAGAACAATAGAATGGTTAGTACCATGGGTGGAGGTT
Source organism: Glebionis coronaria (assembly GCA_025667525.1). Classification (NCBI taxonomy): domain Eukaryota; kingdom Viridiplantae; phylum Streptophyta; class Magnoliopsida; order Asterales; family Asteraceae; genus Glebionis; species Glebionis coronaria. The sequence continues at coordinate 555,896 of JANFOE010000044.1, read as the reverse complement.
GTCTTGCATGGTGCAAGAGGTGGTGAAGGTGATGAAGAAATAAGGATTGGAACCATCTCAATTTTGGGTGTGTGAAAGGGCGAGGAGCTAAGCTTGGGTACCTTAATTCTAATCTTAAGGGTTTTCTTTGGGGTGGAGGTCTTGGAGGTGTTTGAGGTTTTTGTAGAAACCATGGTTGACAAAGGTGGTTTAAGGGTTAGGGAAGGATGTTTTGATGTGTGAGGAACATGACTAACAAGGTGGGTTTAAATGGGTGAAGGGATGATCCAAACTAGTAATGGGTTAAAATCATTTTAGGTGAATAATGAATTTAGGTAACCTAGTTTAAGAAATGTGCAGGTTTTTGCAAAGAATCATGCAAGGTTTACTAAGAATGAAAAAAACAGTGTAAAGCAAAAGATTCTGTCAGACACAGTTGCCGGCGGTTCCTTATCTAGGACCGGTGGTTCCTTATTGATAAGGAGCCGCTGGTCGATATGGAACCGCGACCAGAGGTGTTTCAAAAATTTCACATTCTCAAATTTTGGTTAACCCAGATTTTTATCACATGATTCACAAGCCAAAGTTATCTACTAACCAAAATCTAAGAAGCTAACTAACATATAGAATGCACAAAGCTATGTAAATCACAAACATGATGGCATAGGCAACATTTAGGATTAAAATAAATAGTAATCCAAACATGTAAAATTTAGTTAATACACATCTAAGATAAAAAAAATTCAACATTACATGTTTACCAACATGTATTCCTTGAAATACTTCAAAGTTTTCACCTTCTCTTCTTGCCCAAACCCTTGATCATATTCCCTAAGTACTTGATTCCCTTTCTTGACTCAATCCGGTATTCATGCAAATCACCTTGGTTCGAAGATTTTGACGGTAAAGTTCCTCTAAATTGAGATTATTAGGAACTTCACTAGTGGAATGGTGAGGAGGGGAAGCAATGTCATCTAAACCATCCACGAATGAGTTTGTGGAGTGGTGAGAAGTGCTCGAAGAATCAATGGGAGCACTTGTGCCAATGCCATCACCATCACTTGTTGGCATGTCCATGTCCTCATCATTGGACTCTTGTTGGTCGGATTTACGATCACATCTTGTCTTTCTCTTATATACCTCTTGAATAGGTAGCACGACCCGTTTGACTGGTTGAAACTAAGAAAGATCAAGATTTGGAAAATCACGGCCAACCCTTTTAAAAAGGCGAGTGAGAAGCATTGCGTAAGGGAGGTTTGTTTTAGGCTTGTGAATAGCATAATTGATCCGTTGAGCGATAAAATATGCCAAATTGTAATTGGTGTTGGTAAAGATGCAATATAACATATGCACTAAACACACCGGAACATGATCCCGGTTTCCACAGAGGCAAAACACATTTTCCCTAAGGATATTCGTCAATTGGACCATATTATCATTAAGGTCTCTTAAGAGAACCTCATGACGTTTCACCGAACGTACCTTAGTATGAAGGCTCTTAACGGGTCAATTATGCTTTTTGGAGACAATGTCAACAATGAAGTCAAGATCAACTTCCTCATGATCATTTGGAGGACAATTGTAGGATTCAAGGAGAGCACTAAGCTTCCATTTATCCGTAAAGCGACAAGTGCCTACAAATGGGACATCAAGAATTTGACCAAAAACTTCGAGAGAGTATTGAATGAGTTGATCTTTCAAGATGAACCTAACAAATATTCCATCGTTGTTTTCAATGACGGAGTATGTGCTAAAGAACTCCAATAGGAATCGAGGATAGATGTCTTCCTTAATGTTCAACAAACAATCGAATCCAATGTTTTCAAAAATGGACTTGATGTAGACATAATCCTTGATATCCTTTGGGACAACTCTACCCTCATGAAAGCAACGAGATTGAAGGGAGGAAAAAGTATGGGTAAGGTGAGTTGAGTGACAAAAGTCGGAAAGGTTTGGATATACTGTTTGGTGAGTTGGTGATCCTTTTAATATTGTGAAGGCATGATTAGTACCTAAATAAACACAAGAAAATATTTCTCCAATCACTCCTATAAAAAATAAAATCAAAACTCAAAAATATGAGAATGTGTTATATCAATTTCTTGACATACAAAGGATTGAATCCATAACATTCTCATGTTCACAATGTGTCTATTCCATTATTAACCAAGAACATATGACCTATGTTGGATTAACAATGGACTAGAACATTGGTTTTTAAAAACAAGGTTTTTAGGTAAGCATTAACAATGCAACTACCTATTTCTTCATGGGTTCATCTCAATTCCATATTTTAACCAAAATCATTTAGCCAAAATTCGGATTTGTTCTATAAGTGGGTTTTAGTGAAATCTTAATGAATGTGAACCTAAAGAATCATAGTAAAATAACTATCTCAACCCATATTCCTATTAAGGTTTTTATTAAATTTCAATTTTAAAGATCACCAATTATGAAAGGATGAACCCTAGAAGAAAATAGATGAAATTGAAAGAAAATACTTACAATTAATTGATGTTTGATGAAGTATGAGTGAAACCCACAACTTGGAATCAATTAATTTGATTGATTGAAGGTTTTTGAACCTTCAACAATGGTGGAAAATATGAAAAACGTCGGCTGTGAGTTTTTTTTGGGAGAGAGAAGGTTTGGTTTGAAAAAGGGTATTTTATTAAAACTGCGCTCTGACAAACTTTACTACCCGCGGTTCCTTATCGATAGAGAACCGCGGGTTTGAACCGCCAGAGATAAAGAACCGCCTATAGAGGCTGGTTTTTATCAATGAAATTCGCCAAATTTTAAAAACCAAGTTTTTCTAAGATACTTAAATATATATCAAAAACCTTATAGAATCGCATTGGATCATCATAACACTAGGCAATATGCTTTAATGAAGGATTATGAGTTGAATTAAGATCGAAAAGAACCGAAACGGACAAACGACTACTCGTAGCAAAACAGCAAAGTGGAGAAGAGTCAAGGGAAGTGAATCAAGACCAAGATCAATGCTCAAGGGATTAATGACAATCTTCAAATCATGGAGACGAAGAGCTTGTGTCATATATAGTGGTTTAAGACGTGCCTTTCCGGTGAAACGTTAAACGGCTTTGGTAATGAATAAACACAAAGCAATTATTCATGTATAGACTAATATCACTTTCAATAATAGTCTTAGTTTAAACCAAAATATGAGCAAGGTATTAATTCACTTTCTCTCCCACAAAAGGGCCTACTAACCGTATGGGTGCAAACCATGGAAATCATGCTTGATACTTTAAGCTACTACTAACTCACTCTACATCACCATAGTGAGTCAAGTATCTAAGCAATGAAGGTTTGAGAGGATAAAAGAAAAGAATCACAAACCACAAAAAAATGTCAAGGCAAGGATGCCAAGAACAAGCACATAGTCAAGTAATGATCAAAAGAATGATCAAAGGGTGTGTGGAAGAACGAAAGCGTACCTTGGCCACAAAGAGCAATCCATCAAGGAATCAATGCTATGCCCAACAATTACTATGATGAGTACTAAGTCTTCAAGGACTAGTATCATTCCCAATCGTCTTGGTGTCATCATTCAAGGATGTTGAAGATCAATGAAGATGAGTCTTCTACAAGTGCAAGTAACTCAATCCACAACCAATTAAGTGATTGATCTTCATGAGTACCTACACAAAGCAAGATTCAAACTAGTAGATACATTTCAAGAGTAGATCTAAAATGCATAAAGACTACTAATCTAAGAGGGATGCAATATTACCAATTAAAAGATCTATTTTTTTTAAAAAAATTAGTTTTGACCAAAGAGAAACTTTAGTACAACTTGACCTTCTAATTTGAGGAGACAATAGATCGATCCAAGTTTTAAATTACAATATACTTCAAAGATATTGAGTGACCATCGCTCTGATACCAATTGTAGAAACTAGAAAGGGGGGGGGGGGGGGGGTTGAATAGTTTCTCTTCGATTGGCAACCTAATTAAGATTACTTTCAATTAGGTATGTATCAAAACTATCTTTTATTTGAAGCTAAGTTGCATAATGATTAAGTTCAATTCAAATGCACTAGCAATGTTAATAGGTAAGTGTAATGATAATGAAATAAGTAAAGAGTAAGGAAAGAGACAACCTAGTGGGAAGACACCAAGATTTATAGTGGTTCGATAACGAGGCTCTATCCTCGTTTCTACTCCATTCCTCGAGCACACCTACTCAAGATTTCCACTATATCCACAAGCTCCCTTCTTGGCGGAGAAAATCTTACATCATCGCTTACATTATTTTCCGACACTAAGCTAAATGTCGAGACCTAATCTTTAGCTAGGACCAATCTACACAACGTTGCCTACTTCACAATTTAACGTCACAAGGCTAGATGTCGAGTTCTAATCTCAAGGTAGAACCACTCTTCACGACGTTGCCTACTTCACCATTTTACGACAAAAGGCTAGATGTCGAGTTCTAATCCAAAGCTAGAACCAATCTTCACGACTCTTCACTTTGAAGCTAAGTGAGAACTTCACACAACACAACTACTAATCACTTTCAAGTTTAGTGAGAACTCACAAGACACAACCACATCACTTTATAGTTTAGTGAGAACTACTACACAAACTATTACAACTCAACTAGACATATCCAAGTACACACATGTAGCTTGGATCTACACAACATAAATCCAAGCAAACACAAATGAAATGGATGTACACAACAAATCCAAGTATTTACAAATAGCTTGGATGAACACAACTAGTCCAAGTATTTCATAAATACAAATGGATTAACAAAAATAAAGGGGTAACATGATGAACATGACTAATTCATGTTTTCATCTTTATCACAACACTAGTGAGTGAGTGATCTTCTCATTGGACAAGGTAAAGGAGGAGATCAAGAGGATAATCATATGTAAACATCCTTAACATTTTAAGTGATCATTTACTAATGATTATGCTATAGAAAAGAGAAAGGGGGATGAGAAAAACGTCCAAGAGGCTTATTGGAAAATGAGATTTGATCCACTATTTAAAGGAGACAATGTACAACGGCTATCTGGGCGCGGTACCTTTTCTAGCCCGACGGTTCCTTATCGCTAGGGAACTGCCTAGCTACTTAAGGTTCCGCCCGTAGACTACGCTCCGTTTTTTGTCTGTTAGTGAGGTAGGAATATCTGAGGTATTTTAACCCTTTAAAGGATATTCTAATAGCATATGAAATATGCTATTTTCAAATTTACATTTTCCATTTTAATAAAACATTTTCTTAAAAAATCTTTTGTCCTATTAACAAAAGTGAGTTTTAAGGATAATCACTTTGATGATCACTAAGTATGATTAAGAAAGGTTAGTGATATGATTATTACCTTGATGATAGTGTTAGTTAAATAATTCGTTCTATGTTTTTCACTAAATGTGTTGTATAGTTTGTTGTGATCAAAACTAAGAAAGATTAGTTAACACTAATAATGTTTTTAGGCATCACTTGCATTAACATATTAAATATCAAAATGATCATTAATAAAATGTAAAACTTTGGGCATCCGTCGGTATCGCGATCACTAGTAGTCCTCGTTACTCGTCAAAACATAAAAATAAAATGTTCAATATCGGTTTCAACTTAAACCGTTAAACATAATAGTATTTAACATCATTAAATGTTTCAAAAATACTTGAAAGATAGAATTAAATAATGACCTTATTTTTGTGGGTTTTACAATATGCCAATGTAATTAATCTACATTTATTGTTACAACACAACCAAAGCTCAAAACATCCTACTCCTAGCTCTTGATGAGAGATAGATAATATTTTAATTCATCATTAGATATTATTTTAAAATCAGTTTCGTAATTAGAATTGAGAATAAAACAAATTTTATATTAAAAACAATAATTTATAAATAAAAGGATGCTAAAGTCAATACAGTTTATAATTTTCAGCATTAATATTTTTTAACGCGACTGGTTGATGTAAAATTTTAGATAAATAGAATAGAAAATGTTCTGACATCAAGTCTATGTACCAAAAGAAAATAAAATGGTGTGTTTTTGAAAGACACGTATGTGTACTTACGCATATAGTTTATACTACATGTAAAGTTTTCGACGTGACAATACGTTGTCGGCCAACACGCTTTTGACGACAATACATGTAAAGTTTTCGACGACAATACGTTTTCGACGAAAAAAAGTGTTAATTAAAGCTTGTCAAATTTTTTAATAAAGACGGGGTGTACACTTCAATCGTTGCGTATCGAGAAATCTTACGAGAAGAGTAGAAATTTTGTCTTTCGATTGTTACACTTTATAAGTATACAATATCGTAATGCATTTTGGTTTACAAGCTCATTATTTGGCATTTGACATCTTGCGGATATAGTTCAACATTTTTTAACCATAATATTTTCTTAGGGTACCCGCCGCCACATCGTGCGGGTACCCTACTAGTAGACTTTTAATAATCCACTCTATTACTTACTTTTTTTTAGTACGAGTTGATAAAAATAAGTTTGGATAACTCTTGTTAGTATAAGTTGATTGAAAATATTTTTAGCGCCCCTCGCTACTACACCAACCTCCTCCTTCTACTAGTTACTCTCTACTTAACTAAGGAGTGACAGTTTGCAAAATAATTATTTTACCTTTTTGTCGTTACATGCAACATTTACCTTTTTAAATTTTTTTCTGAATATATTTACCACTTTAATCTTATACACAATATTTTTTTGCTCTATATAACTCTCTTGTATACAACACTATCTACACACACAAACTTAAAATCTTTTACTGAGGAACTGTCAATGTTCAACAATAATTGCCACAAGTGCAACGATCAATATAAACATTGTAAGCGTATGGTAAAAATGGTGAAAATGAGGTAGATATTTTGGATCGGGAAAATAGATAAAGAGGAGGCGAATCGAAGATAGTTTACTCAAGAGGGGCCTTCAGAATCTTGAGAATGAACTAGGATCCACCCAAACTGGTTGGTGTCACCGAACATGCTGAGTTACACATAGATGATCTACAGTCACGTCCTCCAAAACCACGTGCGGCTAAAAACAAAATCTGAGAGCTACGGGGAGTAACACACAAGAGTGTGTGGAGCATAAGGATAATGAATTTATATTCAAACGGGAATCGACTCAGTCAGCACACGAGCTGCCAAAGGAGAAAGACCGGACAAAAATTACAAAGATAATTTTCTTTGAACCTCAAGGCCTTTGTAACATTTGATTCGAACCTACACACACTATTCACCTAAAGAATGATGTTAAACTTCGAGTCTTGTCTATACAACAACATAACAATTAGCTACACTACCTATAGGGTTGTAAAACTTTTTCCGATACAACCTACCGCTTCACCTAATACTCTTTAATACATAGAACGTTAAAAGTCAGCTATTTATAAACTGTTGCTTCTTGTATAAAGATAAAATCCAATTATTTAAAATTTCCCAAATCTAAAACTAAAATACACGTGTTTTTATTATTCGGATCCATGCGCAACCTCTGTTGTAAGTGCATACCTTATCTTTCTCTAAACTTTTGTCTCTAATCGAAGTTATGTGTAGATACACCATGATTCAGAATTCTATATTTAAGAAACGCATTTTTAGGACACAAAACTAATAGTGTTTACATTCAATTATTTTTCTATTTCTAAGTTTAACTATATGCATTTAGAGAAAAGTTCATTAAAGTCCCTTTTTTTTAGTGAAGACATGATGAACAGATCTGGTCCTTATGTTTCTAAGATGATCGACGGTTCACATTAATCAACTTTTTTTAAGAAAAAAAACAAATAATCTTTAGGGGTACCACTCGTCCGTCCTCGTTTTCACTTCTTTCTCAACTGACACACACACACACACAATCTATATAGAGAAACTAACCATAATTTTTTACCCCCAAATCGGCTGATTAACGGATCTTTGTGATGAAATAACAGCTACCATGGGTAAATTGAGCATTGATTCATCGTCTATTCAATCCGAACCTGTGATGGTAAGGTTTTTTATTCTTATTTTTTGCTTTATTTTTTAGTTTATTATGTTTAATCGGTTTTTATTTTGATTTATGCTTATTTCTATGCTTATTCTCATTTAATTATGCATATATATAAGCCTTTTTATAATCATTCGATTATTTTTGAATTTATTAAGTAGTATCGTTTGATTATTGTTATGCTTATTTCTATAAATTTATGAGTTACATTTTGTATTTTTAGCAGTGGAAGATGTAGTAATAAGCTCGCCCAATAAATGTCGTATATAGGTTCAAATGTTGTTTAAATCGAGTCTGGTTAGTTAGTTGCAGGTTTTGGATGCTACTCGTTTGATGCCCCAAACACCCCTCGTTTCCGTAGTGATCTCACCTATCATCCTTAATTCGTAACAGTCTATTCATAACTTTTAATCAAATTACATGTGTCGAGAATTACAAATTTGGGTAGTCTTTATAGAATTTAAGACAACAATTGCCTATATTTAAGATATTAGGATTCTTGTAGTCATCAGCTTCACAGCTTGCAAGTAAATCTGAATTTATATATTATTGAGCAAAGCTTCATATGTTTTCTGATCCAGGTTATTGTTGTGAATGTTGCAAAGGATGCAACTGATTAGTAGCCAAGTTACATGCATATCACCATATTGCACAAACTACCAAGAGCAGGATATCGAAGAGTATAAACAACAACCATAGTAGCAGTACAGTTGGTGAAGCTCCAACTTAAGATTGTCGCATAATGTTAATCTGCTACCTTTACTTGCACGACCTAAAAGGTTTTCTACTAAAGAATTTTTTGTTTCGTCCCTTGGGTTTTTCTCTAAAAGGCGATGATTTTCACTCTCACAGATTTACAGCATGTTGCTGGTTCAAGTTTGATCATGATGGACTCACGTGGTAACAATAGGGGTGATGATAATGATTAACCTACCTTGTGTTTATGTGTTGTCTATTTGAATATAAGGATGGACCAATAACTTTGTTAAGGTGTAAAGTCTGTAGATGGTTTCCCTTTTCCAGTTTCTTAACAGATGTACCTGACTGCCTATTTTTAGTTTGTACCCTTTTGTTTTAATAATGATAAAGTGTTACCTTTTATATCCTATCTTTGTTTTCGGACAGACCCCTTTTATATCAGTTGATTACATCCATTAAGCATGTCATTATCCGTGTGCTAATAGGTACTGCATGCATTTGAGATATCCCACTTCATGATTTCATACATCCCATATAAAAGGTTCCAATTCCAGAACACCGCCAAGGCCTCTTTTTCATTTTCATCTTCTTTTTTCTCAGATTGTAACTGGATCAACGATAAGAATATTTTGAAAAGATGACATGATGAGACTTGTCAAGGATGGTCAAGATGATCAACAGTAAATCCATTTTACGAACTTGTAACATATATTTACAGATTTTTCTCGTACTAAATCCATCATAATTATGTTTCATAATTATAATGGTGTTAATGACAATAAAGATTTTTATGAATCGTATATGTGTCGTCGTGACTCATCCATGAGTCGTCGTGACTCATACATGAGTCGACGTGACTCATACAAGAGTCGACGTGACTCATACATGAGTCGACGTGACTCATACATGAGTCAGGGTGACTCATAACCGTGTCACGGTTATGAGTCCTGTTGACTCATATATAATTGGAGACGATGCTATAAAAGAGACAACTTGTAATAGTCTTGTTTCAATTTTGAAGGTCAATTAGACTTGCTAAACTAGTTCAATTTTATTTTAGCTCTAATAAATAATTTTGTTACATTACTATGTCCCGAAAGTACCATAGATAGAAACAAATGGTGTTAGAAAAGAAACTGTTTTTGAAATCCATAGGTTAAAGTTAACCTCTAGCGATGAATTAAAGGAATATTTAGATACATCTATGTTTGGCTAAGCGTCAATATCATTTTCTTTACTACTGCTCAAACGTTGATTGAAGTACTAATAGATAATAGGTTGAAACTGCTGATAAAGTAAAAAAAGAGATTGCAGACTGCACTCAATATATGTACAGAGGAATGTTTGCTGGTATATGGGGATAAGGTCTTGAATAGTGATCTTATACTGTAAGAAATGACTCTCTTGTGCTTCTTACTAGGAACGTTCTTCATAGAATCTCATCGACACCATGTCTATCGCCGGTTAGTTATGATACTCATAAAGGTGATTTTAGTGAGCCAGTTGAGATACTAGTGCCTTCAATGCAGTTTTCTAGTACCAAAAAACTGGTGCACGATATCATAAAGGCAATAGAGAGCGATACTGAACTGGTTCTGATTTCAAGTGGACTTGGAGATGCATACAATTTCAAAAATTGTGATGGCGATAATGTTGCTATAGTAAATCCTATAGACGAGGAACCTTTTGCGCCCAATAATCCAAAAGGGTTTGTAGGAAGACTACTTGGCCAACCAAGGTTGAAACCATCGGTTCGTGTTGGCGAGACTGGCTACCGAGAAGTTGTTGCATTTCTTCTTGATCATGACCAATCAGCGAAGTGCCCTCTACCACCCCTGTGAAGATCACTTATAATCACAACTAGGGGTGCAAACGAGCCGAGCTTTTATCAAGCTATTCGAGCTCGAGTTCAAGCTCGGCTCGATCGAGCCAAACTTTTATCGAGCCCAAACCCGAGATCAAGCCCAATAGTATGGCTCGAAACATATAATGAGTCGAGCTCGATCTTTTGATAGCTTGGCTCGAGCCCTTATCGAGCTTTTCGAGCCTTAGTATATATATATATTTTTTCATATAAGTAAGGAAACGTTGATTTGAGTATTAGCCTTATTATCAAGAGTAACTATATAAAAAATTAAATAATTTATTGATAGTCGTTATCATAGTTTACTACAAACATAGAATTTGTGGTGGTGTGTAAACGATATTAATATATTTGTTTCGTATATAATTTCAAGCTTTGCTCGAATCCTAATCGAGCCAAGCTCAAGCCTTAAAGGTAAAAGCTCGACGAGCGATCGAGCCGAGCTTGAGCCCACTATTTATGTTTCGAGCCAAGCCCGAGCCCTGTTGAGCTCGGGCTCGGTTCGTCTCGTTTGCACCCCTAATCACAACATATTACAACCATTTGATTTGATCTCATCTGATCTGATTCGCCATCACTATGGCGACGGTAACTGCTAATTCTCTGATCACTATGAAAGAGGCGGGAAATATATCTCTAAATACTGAAATAACCAATGGTATATACTGAAAATCTGAAATAACCTATGGTGGGTGGGTTTGGAGAAATGGTTGGTGTTTTGTTTATAACAAAAGGTCGGTGTTTTTTTATGAGAAAAGGTGGGTGTTTTAAGTTAGACCGTTGGATCAAAATAAAATAGATGGATGAGATGGGTTTATTGGGTCTTTTGAATAAAAAGAGACCATCAAGATCTTAACCCTATGCATTTATGGTAGTATACGATGTCGTTGGTATAAAATCATACAATATCATAGGGAAATTTATAAACGCAAAAGGAATGTTATCAAACAATTAGTGATTTGTCTTTCAAAAAATAAAGTAGTTACATGAAATAAACAAGAAACAAGTATTTATAGCGGGAAAAAAAGCTTCAACTACTTTCTAAAAAACTTTCAAACTTATTTACGCATATGGTCCTTCTATTTACAAGAGTTACCTTTTCATACTTAAAGTCTTCAAAAATCAAATTATATACCGCACCTAACATATGACTTTATTGGTAAGTTTATGTGCTTGCAAATAGAAGAAATGGAGAATTAGCTAACCTACATGTGCTTAGCTATGAGGTCTTAGAGTGCTAGGTGTTGGTAATATAGTAGTGTGTTATGATATCCGCTATATAAGCTTTTGGCCTATAATAATCATTTAACACACAAAAATAAAAACACATGCACTCATAACATTCATTTAACGCACAAAAAAAATGACACACTTCACTTTACGTTAAAAACCGGTTAATTAGACCCAATATTTGCTTGCCAGTGCACTTATGATCTGAGTCTAGTATATAATGGCGGCGCCACATGCACTGTTTTATGCGAAAATGATTTATTGATTTTTGATGTATTCGTGTTCTCTTGAAGTGTTGTTCGTACTCGATTCAATCCGAATTGATCACGGTTAAAAGTGGAATTATTGGTGTTGGTCAATAAAAGGGGGAGCTTTGGTTATCTAATTCTACTGTTAAATTAAAAACTAATCATATAAAAATAAACGAGAAATCTAACCTTGATTTTTTGAATTTTCTGAATAAACTGATCTCTGGAAAAAAAATCAACAAGTTCGGAATAATGCACTTCTTCGGATAAAAATACTTTCTTCGGAATAAGGCCCTGAATCTAGATAAAGAAAGATCTTCGGAATAATTAACTTAGTTCGGATAAAACAATTATTTTCGGAATAATCAGTTTTTTCGGAAAAATGCACTAATTTCGGAATAATCAGTTTCTTCGGAAAATGCACTAATTTCGGAATAATCAGTTCCTTCGGAAAAATGAACTAATTTCGGAATAAATGAATTTTTTGGAAAAATGCACTAATTTCGGAATAATCACTTTCTTCGGAAAAATGCACTAATTATGGAATAATCAGTTTCTTCGGAAAAATGAACTAATTTCGGAATAAATGAAATTTTCGGAAAAATGCACTAATTTCGGAATAATCAGTTTCTTCGGAAGAATGCACTAATTTCGGAATAATCAGTTTCTTCGGAAAAATGCACTAATTTTGGAATAAATGAAATTTTCGGAAAAATACACTAATTTCGGAATAATGCACTTTTTCGGAAAAATACACAAAATTCGGAATAATCTGTTTTTCGGAAAAATACACTAATTTTGGAATATTCAACATTTTCGAAAAAAATGAAATTTTCGGAATAAAAACTTTTTTCGGAATAATATCTTGGCGGAAAAAAAACAGTGGTTTTCGGATAAAGCTTTTTTCGGATAAAATTGATAAATTCGGATAAATGGGAGCTTAGGAATAATTTATATCTTCGGAATACAAAACCCTTTTCTGAAGATATAAAAACAAGGGCAGTACAGTAGCAGATCAAACGAATTAAGCTACAAATAAGCAAAACCAAATAAGCACTTGACCAAAACTTTAACCAAATTGATTTTAAGAAAAACTAAATAAGCCACAAATTGAAAACTTTTAAAACACAAAATAACCAAAATATTAAAATCAACTTTTTAATTAAAACTATTAATCTACCAAATCAACTTAATTAAAAACAAACCAAACACTAATAAATCAACAATCTCAATAAGCTAAAACATCCACCACATCAAAACCATAAGATCAATCAGATAAACAAATCAGTCACACAATCAACTTGATTAAGAAAACTACATGATTAATTAAATTACCACAAGATTAAGAAAGGTAGAATGAGAGATATAAAATAAGCTTGATTAAATTGAAGATTAAGATCCAAAATACAAGATTTAAAATGAAAGATTAAGAAAAACTAGAGAGAGAATATTCTAGAGAGAGAAAGTAACTTAAAAACTAAAAACTAAAAATGACAATTAACTCACTCCTCCTAATGAACCATTAGGAGGGTATTTATTGGAGGAGGGGAGTGTGTTGCTTCTTCCTTCTTTTCTCTTGTCTTCTCGTCTTTTTAAATAACTCGACTTTCTCGACTTTGTCTCGGGATTTGTCGAATGATAAAATGAACTTGTCTTCTAATTTTCTTCTTTTAGTAGACTTGGTTCTTCGACTTCGTTAAACTTCCGTCTTTAGACTTTTTCTTCGATAAATCTTCAGAATAGGCCTTTGACTTCCGTTCTTCTTGCACTTTTGATCTTTTGACTTCGTCTTTTGTCTTTCTCTTCGATAAAATCCCGTGAAAGCCCGTGTTTTCTTCCTTTTTTATATTTTTGTCCTAAAACACAATAAAAACACAAACCACGCATAATTCCGCCTTTATGACATTAAATACACGTTTTGGTCTTGTTATTATTAGAAATAAGTGGTAAAAGGATAAGTGTTTTCACACTTGTTAAATCCCCTACACTTAACCATTGCAATGCCCTCATGCAATGCATTAATTTCAAAGCATGGTTTACATTTTTCATCATAATTAATCCACCTTGGCCTTTATTAAAAACTAAACACTAAGGAAACTAAAAAGATATAAATATATACAAAATGCTTGAAGGAAGAACAAGTAAAGAGATCGAAGACTTACATTAGGGCTTTGGTTCTCATGAATGTTTATCACCCTCAAGTTTCACATTCCCCACACCAAGCTTAAAAACGAGATCATTGTTATTATAAGTTAATAAGCTAACACAAACTCATGTGGCCCCAATTATTCACTTAGACTCCCTTATTCCTAGGTGTATCTCTTATATTTTATGATTGTCTTGAATGATCACGAGGATGCATTGTTGACTTATTTCTTTAGCTTATTAAGGCAGAAAATAAAGTAGGACGATTTAATCAATAGTTAGGTAAAGGACAAAATCTTTTAAAACTGCTTCTCGGGACCTCATAAAGTTCATATCTTGGTATAACTCGTTTCACGATTTGAGACCTTTCTCGGATCGATATTTGTCATTGACTTCATACTTGGAATCTTGAGAGACGTTCTTAAAATTATGGTCTTCTCTTCATAATAGGAATTTCTTCACTTGACGTTTTTGAGGGATTCTTCATACTTGGACCACGACTTCTTCATTTTTCTCCAATCTTTATTTTGGATTTTGATATACAACGATCCGCCTCCTTTTAGGACTTAGATCTATTTATCCTCATACCTTGTTAGGGCCTTTTTGGATAGACTTCTCCATGATCTTTAGGGGAGTATTTGCTTTTCGTCGTGTGTCTTGATCCTTCATATTGATTTTTTATAAATGATTCTTCACATCACTTGGGATCTTTAGCAACAAAATATATCCCTCATGCCTTGTTAGGGCCTTTTCGGACTCACCAATCTTCGCATCCCGCTTTAAAAAGTTATGCCTTGGCTATGAGCTCTAATTAATACCGAGCAACTTTTAAATGATCATGGGCTAGAAGCTGTTGGAATGAATCACACGACAATATATGATATAGAAATGTAGATGAAGATTAAACCAAAAAAGAAAGATTAGATTAGATGAAGAAAAAAAAGAAAACAAAGTTGTGAATTCCTAGTGAGAGAAACACATACGTTTCTCTCTCTACAAAACAAATGAAATGGAAAACACACACACAAATGAGGCTTAGGAGGCCTTTTATACTAAGTAGTAAGTGTTTAGGAGGCCTTCCTCATTTGTGTGTTCGGGACTAATTCCCGTTACATAAACATTAATAACTAAGAACTCTCGACACCGTTGAATAGTATTTTTCACGAGCTTCGCAACGGTATATTATATGACCATCACTTTAATTACGGCTAACAATCTCCCCCTAAGGGGTGGTCATGTAATATGTGACTTCACTTCGTTGGTGTTGTAGACTTTGAAGCTCGTTGTCTTGAGAGTTCTTTCATAGATCCTTTCATGACTTGTGATCTTGGATCTTTGATCTTTGCCAGCTTGTGTTCTTGTGTCTTACTCCACATACTCATGTTTTGTGTTGACTTGAAAGCTTGTAAACAATCTCCCTTGATCATCAGAGTAGCGGAAGTCTTTGTCTTTAGATGTTCTTGAGCTTTCTTCAATAATCCTGAATATGTGGCCTTGAATTGCGACTCTTGAGATAACGCCACCGTTTGCATTCCACCGGTTTCCCGTTATACAGTACGAATACTGTACCTGTGATCAGGTAAGTTCAAAGAACTTCCTTGACAGGATTTCCAGCTGTGGTAGCCGTTCTCAATACTTGAATATATCGAAATATAATTCAAAGTAAGGAGTGAATCATGCAGTTCCATTCTGCTGATTAAGTCGTCAATTCACTTTCCTGGAACAAGTCTGAATCAATTAAGAATCAAACCATCGTTGCTTTCCAGTTGACACAAGTTTGATTCATATAGAATCGCACAAGTTACCTACCGCAGTGCTGTTTGATGATGACACTGGAAGGATTTCCATTCGTCACTGTAAATACTGAAAAGTATTACTCTGAATGTTCTGGCAAGATCATAAAGATATTGCGTAGAGACCTGGAACGAGTTTGAATCAACTAAGAATCAAACCACTGTTGCTTTCCAGTTAAGATATGTTTAATTCAAACTGAATCGTACATATGACCTACCGCAGTGCTGTTTGATGTTAACACTGGAAGGATTTCCATTCGTCACTGTGAATACTAAAGAGTATCACTCTGAATGTTCTAGCAATACCACAAGGATAGAGCGTAGGACTCAGTAAATCATCGCTTGTGTTCTAATGATGAACAACAATTGATGTATGGAATAAGTGTCCTAATGAGATTTTTTGATGAATATCGTTGGCTCTAGACTCTATAAGTGCACGTTTATTTGGTGATCGGAGGCTGGAGCAGACTGCCACCTATTCAATATCTACTATCTCGGAGTGAGAAAGTCGATAGAAATGAGTTGAACTCCATGACAATAAAACAAACTTCTTTTGAGAGAAGCTTGAGTAGGCTGGGATGGGTTGTGCATTACATCACTGGGTCCATGATGCTTTGTCTTCAATACCAGAAATCATCAACGTGATTCTGATAGTAGATGTATTGACCCGGTTTCTGCCTAAGTTGTATGGAGGGCTTCTTCCTTTACACCCTTTATCCTTGCATTTCTTTTTCATTCTTCAACCCCTTCAATGCTTACCAAGACGTCATAACTAGCAACTTGTTGTGATTGTTCCAGTGCTAGCTTAAGTCATTAGTCGGCATAATTCCCGTACACTCAACTACTCCATCTTTCCTAAGGACATCTATTTTCTAAGGGATTGTCCCTGGGAAGATCCCTCCGGTTCTGGTTGGATCATAGGACGAATACCTAACCACCTTTTGACACCAGTATCGTCGTGAATTAATGTGTTGAAGTTATAGATATCGTAGCCAGAAAAGACTTTCTTAATCACCAAAAACGCTCCCCCTACATATGTGCATCAAAAAAAGGAAAGGTTTTTGCACATATTAGGAAGAGAAAGCACTTACATCAAAGATCTTATCCAAGACAACACATTTTAATCACTATTCTCCCCCTCAAAAATTGCATGAAATGAAATTTTTGTGAAATTAGTGATGAAACATGGAGAGAATAACGTGTCATGAAACTTTGGAACAAATGTATATGAAATCATTATACTCCCCTTCGAAAAGAGATTCTATTTAAATAGGGGAGTATATGAGCACATTGTTTTGAAATACTTTGAAAAATTGTGCTCAAAAGTCCGAGAAAAATTGTGTTCATGAGCTTAAAACTTTGAATGTTTTGATATAAGCTCATGACCGAGAAAAATGAATTTCTCGTTGTTGAGGATAAGCCAAAGACTTTCCTTTATTTAGGGACCGGGTTATAGTCTGACATGTGACTATAAGCCATTATGAGAAGAAAAATGGAAAAGACATGTTTTGAAAACATTTGAACTCTCATTCGAACTTTATGTACGTACCCGTGTCGTTATTGAACAACATTTCTAAGCACGTCCATATTATCGATGCTGAGAGACATGTCGGAGGAGAATATTTTTGGTATTTTTTGAAAGGTTTTCTCATTTTTTATTTTGTTTTTATAGGTTTTATATTTTTTTTTGAATTTTGATTTTCTGATAAATATATACAAGATTACTGCGAATCTGCAAGACGTTCAAGTTCATCAGGAGTGAAACTACGCATACCAAGTCGACGAACCAATAATTCAAATCTGTCTTGAGGAAGAGCTTTGGTGAAGATGTCGGCTAGTTGGTAGTCCGTCTTGACAAAGAACAGTTCGATCGTTCCTTTTTCCACATGCTCCTTAATGAAATGGAATCGGACAGCTATGTGCTTGGTCTTGGAATGTTGGACCGGGTTGCAGGATATGGCTATGGCTGATTGTGAATCACAATAAATAGGGACTTTGTTAAAGTAAAAGGCATAATCCGTGAGTTGTGTTCTCATCCAAAGGACTTGAGCACTACACACGGATAGAGACACATATTCTGCTTCCGCGGTTGACAACGCCGTACAGTCTTGTTTTCTTGATGACCAGCTCACTAGCTTCTCGCCTAAGAATTGTGCTCCACCAGAAGTGCTCTTGAATGTATCATGACACCCTGCATGATCGGCATCTGAAAAACCAGTGAGATTAAAACCAGAATCCTTCGTATACTAGAGACCCATGTTAATGGTTCCCCGAAGATAACGAAAGATACTTTTAACCTCCTTGAGGTGCTTCTCGGTTGGCTGAGCCTGGTACCGAGCACATAAACAATTAGCATGCACAATGTCCGGTCTGCTTGAGGTTAAGTACATAAGGGACCCGATCATACTTCGGTATTTTGTAGCATCTACAAATGTCCCTTTCTTATCCAAATCAAGCTTGTGTTTAGTGTCCATTGGAGTACCAATAGGATCACAGTTTTCCATGCCAAATTTCGTTAGAATCTCAAGCACATACTTGGACTGATTTATGAAAATACCACGCGGGGATTGGTGAACTTGGAGACCAAGAAAGAACGTCATTTCCCCCATCATGGACATTTCGAATCGACTTTTCATAAGGTCGGCAAATAATATGGAATATTTTGGGTTAGTAGAACCAAATATAACATCATCTACATAGACCTGAGCCACCAAGATGTCGTTGTCGTAGTGCTTGATAAACAACGTTGGATCAATGGTTCCTTTGCTGAAGTGATTTTGTAGAAGCAATGATGATAACTCGTCGTACAATGCCCTCGATGCTTGTTTCAAACCATAAATTGCCTTTTTCAACTTGTAGACATGGCTTGGATGTTCAGTATTGATGAAACCTTCAGGTTGACATACATACACATCTTCTTTTAACGGCCCATGCAAGAAATCCATCTTCACGTCCATTTGATACACTGTGAATGATTTGTGTGCAGCGTATGCAAAGAAAATCCTAATAGCTTCCATCCGAGCAACCGGGGCAAAGGATTCTGCGAAGTCAATTCCCTCCTTTTGTTTATAACCTCTCACAACTAACCGAGTTTTGTTCCTAATGACCGTTTGCTCCTCATCCATCTTGTTTTTGAATAACCATTTCAGAGTGAGGGGATCGATATTGTCTGGTCGAGGTACTAACTCCCATACATCAAGCCGGATGAACTGATTGAGTTCTTCTTGCATAGACTCAATCCATGATGCATCGGTCATTGCTTCTTTCACACTTGCTGGTTCCATTGTGCTGACTGATAGTGCATAGATACACATATCACCATCGGTACGCAGCTGATTTCGTGTTGAGATCGGTCGTGAGAGATTGCCAATCACTTGAACCAAAGGATGATTCTTAGTCCATTTGTGTTCATGTGGAAGTGTATGAGAAACTTGATGCGAGCTTGACGGATCCACATATGGTGTTGAAGGCTGAGTAGTACTTGTGGAAGCCGCAAATGGGTTAACAAACTCATGTTCGTTGAGCATCACATTGTTTGCATTTTCAACAACTATTTCATTCTGAGATGAATATGATTAGGAATTTTCTGAGAATGTTGTTGAGTTGTGTCAGCAGTCGGAGAAGTGGTTGGAATATTTGGAGGCAGTATGGTTGAGGTTGATGTAGATGGTGCAGAAGTAGATGTCGTTGGTGTAGATGCAATCGGAGGTTCTTGAACTACCGAAGCAGGTGCAGCCGTGGCATTTTGAGGAACACCAAATGACGAAGGACCCTCCATATATTCATCATAGATTGGCCCAAATAAAACTTCCAAGTCACGTTCCGATGGTTGTAACGATGAGATTGCTGACGGTGCAAATTGAAGCGCGAGTCCTGAACTTACGTGTCCAGAAGTCTGACCTTGAAGCTCGGGATGTGAACTTCTATGCTAAGAGGCCATACCCGAGAGTTCATCAAAGGTAACGTTCATAGTCTCCATTACCTTTCTTGTCCTTCGATTATAAACCCTGTAAGCACAAGCAGTTGAAGAATAACCAATGAAAAAGCCAATATCACCTTTAGGTTCAAGTTTACCGATATCTTCACGATCATTCTTCGGATAACATAATGCACCGAAGACATGTAAAAATGAAATATCCGGTTTTCTTCCATTAATGATTTCATAAGGTGTTTTGTTGAAACGGGTGTGAATAATGGAGCGGTTTTGAGTATAACATGCAGTTGCTATAGCATCGGCCCAAAGAAATAACGGTGCACTAGAATAGAGAAGCATCGTTCGAGCAGCTTCAACTAACGTACGATTCCTCCGTTCCACAACTCCATTCTGCTCTGGAGTTCTTACAGCCGAAGTTTGATGAGAAATCCCAACTTCGTCAAAATAAGCTTTCAATTTCTGATTGGTGAATTCTGTACCGTTAACCGTTCTCACAATAATGACAGGGGCTTGCAGTAGTACTGATGTTTTCTTCAAGAAGTTAATAATTACATCAGGGGTTTCATCTTTTGAAGCAAGAAAATGAACCCATTTGTAACGAGAATAGTCATCCACAATGACAAGGACATACCGCTTTCCGTTAATACTTTTGATTCTCATTGGGCCACACAAATCCATATGTAGGAGATGTAACCTATTCGTTGCGTTGGGAACAGGTTTGGGTTTGTGAGGCTTCTTCTTACTTTTACCTTGCTCACATGAAGGACAAAGATTGTCTTTTGTATATTTGAACTTTGGAAAACCGGTAACGAGATCTTCTTTCGCGAGATGGGTGATGGCATCGAAATTGAGATGAGATAATCTTTGATGCCATAACCACGACTTTGTTGATGTGGCTCAGGCCATGAGACAAATTGGAGAAGCAGCAGACATTTGAAAAAGATCAATAGTGTAAAGGTTGGTGGTACGATTTCCTTTCAACAGATCAATTCCTTCAAGATCTCTTACAAAACATGTATGACTTCTGAAAGCGACCTCCAAGTCTGAATCACAAAATTGCCCAACCGAGAACAAGTTATGTCCCAAGCCATCAACAAAAGAGACTCTGGTGATGATTATATTTCCCCAATGAAGATCACCATAGCCTAGAATTGCTGCATCATGATCATTTCCAAATCGAACAGTTCCCATGAAACGCCATACAAAGTTCTTGAGAAGGCTTCGATTCCCAGTCATATGTTTGGAACAGCCCGAGTCCACGGACAGAGACAAATTTCAACAGCCTGCCAATGATAAGAGAAACAAATATTTTGGCAACCGATGAAATAGGTTCCTGTAGGGTTAGAATATAATTAAGCCGTTTCACATACCGACGTTTCACTGTCAGTATGAGATCTACTAGTGTCGATAATTTTGCCACTACAGTCAAAATTTCTACCAGTAGGCAACCATTTAGAGGTGAGTCTAGGGCTACTAGGCTTAGCAAGACTTTCTGTGGACCCTACATGCGTACTTTTTGGAACATACACCTTAGCCTTAGGAGTGCGTTGTTGTTCACTGACTGACAGCTTGTTAATTCGAGTGTAACCACCATAATTCAAACCATTCATAGTCAAACCACAAGCATCATGACTAAAAGTAAATAAACATTTATTACATTTGCACAAATAACTTCAGATTTTTCATTCCGAATAGCAAGCTTAAAGTCATTACATTCAGATGAATTAGGTTTCTGATTATGATTAAAAAGCGGTAAATTCCTAGGGTGTTCTTCTACTTCCACATTATCGATCTTGGGGCGACTACTTCTAGAGGCAAAAGGGACCCTATCATTCCTTGTATTGCTCGTAGGTTGTGGCCTTCTGCTCTTAGTGTAGTTGTTTATTCTTGTAGAAGAAGACACGCGTCTATTAGAATTAGCACTTTTTAAATCAATAACTTGTGGTTGAGTTATAGTGATCGGTTTTGTCCTAACGCTTGCTTTACGTTGTTTGCTAGGCACAGAGGGAGAACTAACACGAAACATTCCTGGGGCAATCACAGCAGTTTTCGTTCCAGCAACCTCGGGAAAAGGTGTCACAACAATACGAGTGGGTCCCGAGGTTGCTGGTTTCTGGATCATCGTATCCACAATCGAGCTAGGTTCAGAAGTCTTATCTTTTAACAAGGCCTTTAACTTACAGTTCTCACAGATTTTATCAATAAGTTTCTGATAGACAGACTTACTTTGTTCAACAGCCCGCTTATATGAAACAACAACAGATTCTAAATCTGCAATCTTAGCCTTAAGCTTCTGAATATTACCACCACTAGCACTCTCTAACCCTGACGAGGCCAAATTCGTTTCTGAAACCGCTCCTAACTGAGCCTGCAACCGTGCGATAGTTTGTTGCATTTCATTGTGAGCTTTTTCATACGAAATCTTGTCATATTTGCATTCATCACATTTTTTGACAAATTTATTCCAAAGATCGGTGAATTCTTTATCCTTTTTAATGACATAAGATTCCATTTTCTCTTTCATAAGATCAAGCTCAGTTTGGAGGTTTTCATTATGCGACATAGAGGTACCTAACTTAACAGGGCTACTATCAATACAATCACGAGCTTTAGAGAGGCGTTCAAGATCGTTTTCCAAAACTTTAATTTTATCAAGAGATTCATCAGCTTCCTTCGTCAATGATTTAAAGTCTTCAACAAAGTTGGCTAATTCTTTTAGAAAAGCATTTTCCAAATTTCCTAACCGAGCATCAACTTGATTAATAATCGGATTAATATCGTTTTGAAGAATTTTTTGAACCTCAATCTGAACAGGTGATGTAAAATTACCTCCAGTTATTTTTGAATTAACAACACGTTTAAGGATGACAAAGTTATCTTTAAGCTCGTTTAGAAATCGGCGAGTGATACTCGGTTTAGGAGGGTCATCAGACAATTCCTCACTTGGTAGCAAAAGCATTTCAGTACTCGTTTTAGACCGAACAAAAACAGTTGGAGGATTAACTTTCGGATAATAAACGGGTATCACTTCTTTATCAAGCTTTTTCATTCTTAAACGAGTCTCTACAGCAAGATCAGTAGTTTCCTCGGAATCATGCACACTAGGAGGATCATGCTCATCAGACAATAGCACACTACCATTATATAAAGTTTCATTAGTGGCCTGAACTTGCTTAAGGTATCCTGGATTAGGGGGAAGAGGACAACCTAAAGCCATTTTGTATCGAGTGTAATTTATCTCATTCACTTTTGGTGCGAGCATATTTATCGTCTGCATAGTTTGGCTACGTTTTACTAAAAGGTTGTCTAATTCTCTAATCCTATCTTGCGCTTTGCAAAAATCCTCAAGAAGCCCATCTTCTCGAATTTTGAAATCATGTTTTAGCTTTTTCCTTTCTTCTTTTAAATAAGAAACAATAGATTTTTTAGTTGAAAGCTGTTTATTAAGAGAAGTGATTTCATCATACAATTCGCTTATCTTTTTAGCACTACTTAAGTGTAAGGCATTTAATTTCTTAGTGGTGCATTTTTCTTGATAAACCGATGTAGCAAGATCTTGTTCAAGTTCCTAGATTAGCATGATGAATCTCAAAACTTTTCTCTCGTTCCTTATATCCCGCAAGCTCAGTGGTCAATTTGGCATTAGTTTCTCTAAACTTATTATTAACAACCGTAGCATGATCTACATCCTTAGCAAGCTTATAAAATAGAGATTTATAATACGCATGTGTCTCATCAGGAAGGGTTGTAGGCTGGGCAACTTGATCCACACTGAGGTCCACACTAGGCTCATTCGAAATAATATTACTATTATTCGTTTGATCCTCGTGTGTCTCATTGTAGGGCTCAAGCATCTCAGTATACTCTTCCTCCTGATTAGACATATTATATATATCATTATCATCAAAACTTGGGTGTACCTCAGAGGGACCGTCTGCATCATAGACGGGAGCTCTGTCATCATGCATTCCTGAGGTTGATGCTTATTGTAAGTTTGCCATCAAGATGTAGTTGGCATTCACCTCTTCTTCCTCGTCATATTCTGCAGCAGAAGCCATAAGATCAAATTCCTTAGCTTGAAGTGGGATTCATGCCTCTTCTTTTTGTGCTATGAGAAGATGAGTCTGAAGATAAGCAGCATCCCTCTTCTTTTTGGCTGTGCAATCTTGAGCATAATGACCAAATCCCCTGTAGTTGTAGCACTGAACCTGACGATTGTTGTTTCCATTTCCCGTACCAGTATTCTCAGCCCTTGCAGCCACAATGTTTCCCATCTGGTTACCAACCGCTGGCACAACTATTAACCCATTCTGATTACCCGCGTTCGGAACACCCGGATTTTGACTACGGTTTTGCCCATACTGATTTCCTGTATTGCTAACGGTCTGCCCAGCATTCTGACCATATTGTTGAAACTGAGTCCCCGTGTTTCCAGCAACTACCAATTGGAGATCTTGATTCGCATTCATAAAAGGTTGAGCAATCTGCCTATTTCTAGTGTTAGAGGAGATTCTCTGATTGTTTTTGGTGGGGTTAATGGTGAATTTGAATGCCTTTGCAAGAAGGGCAAGACCAGTATTAATAGCATGAGTAGGATCGGTAATGTCATCAAAACAGGCAATGGGTTGTTGTAAGTAATTCATAGCAGCAGGATGTTGATATCCATAAGAAGTGAGTTGTTGTTGTTGTTGTTGTGGCATGAAGTTACTTGATGAGGGTTGATGGTAGGGTACCATGGGATATGACATAGATGATGGAGAGTTTGCCATAAAAGCCAATGGATCTTGTGTCTTGGTACGTCTTTCTGCCCTAACTTCGTTAGCTTCTTCTTGATTCATCTTCAAATAGTCATAAACTTGAGTGTAGTCCACGACATGAAGATCCTTGGTTTGATTGACAAGAGTGACATATCGTGACCATTCAGAAGGAAGATTATCAAGAAATTTGATGTTGGCAGCAATTTGTGCAGGTTCATGTTTGTTTCTTCTAAGATGGTTCATGAGGGTTGAAAACCGATGATAATAAGGTTCAATTTGTTCCCCTTCAGTAGACGTAAATTTCTCCCATTCACGAAGCAACTTAGTTTCCTTTTCTTGTAAACCGATTTCACTGCCCTTCATCATTTTCTGAATCCTAAGCCACATCTCGTGTGCGGTTTCACAACTATCGACAGCAACATAAACATCTTCAGGAAGTCCCATAAGAATGACTTGAATTGCTTGATCATCAGCGTCGAGTTGTTTGGATTCAGCTTCAGTTAATTCTTCATCCGTTTGCTCATGACTAGAGTCAGCCACTGGGTTAGCATTCGTAGGGTCCCCTGGCACAATAATTGTTCTTCTAACATACGGACCCTTTTGAATCGAGTTGACAATCAACTTTCCCAGAGGTTTACATTTTGCATAACGAAGGAGACGACTAGCCCATGTAGTGTAGTTCTCCTTGGTAAGCATTGGTGGACGATTCTCAGTACCCGCATCATAAATATCTTGTTGAGACGTCATTGAAGAAGTCGTGTGAACAACAGGATCTCAATTCGTAGAAAGCGTGTGGTGATGTTGAAATTCCGAAACTTCCGATTTTTTCTCAGTCCGACAAAACGGTAAGCTGAAAAAATTGTGTATCGCCAAATTTGGAAATTGAGTTCGAGATAGCCAAAAACTAGTAGGGAAAAAATTTGATTCTACTTGACCTAAAAGTTTTAACTCTTTTTTTTTATCTTCGTGTAAACTATGTTCTGAGACTAGTCTAGATGGTGGCTAAGATTAAAAATTACTCAAACAAAATTTCCATCGGAATGCCCATCAGAATATTCTATCGGAATGCTTCTATCGGAATGTCCTACGATCGGAATGTCCTACTATCGAAATGTCCTTCTATCGGAATCCTAGATCGCAATGATGACCGGTCGGAATGCTTAGATCGGAATGTTCAGATCGGAATGCTTAGATCGGAATGTTCAGATCGGAATATGTTCAGATCGGAATAACTTCAGATCGGAATAAGTTCAGATCGGAATGTGGCTAAAATCAATTTGGCAGAGTAACGTCTCAAAGTTCCTTAAAAACCGTCGGAATCCCAGATCGCAAAGAATGATCGGAATGTCCAGATCGGAATAAGGTATCGAAATCTTTAGATCGCAAACTAGAACCTAGAGGTTATTGCGATCTGGCCACACTCCCTTTGTACTTTCCGATGGTGAAACTTGCAAGAATTTCGGAAAGATGAACAAACAAGAAATTTCTCAACTTTTGATCCAAAATACTTGTTTTTAAGCCAAAACCAAGATGCCCAAATCACTACTACACGATTTAAAGAAGGTATACGACTTAGAAACACAAACAAACACGATTTTTTTTTGATGTTTTGGCGAAAAACAATCAAAATCACACGAAATGCTTAAATACGAATCCCTTGGCGAATGATACCACTTGTTGGAATGAATCACACGACAATATATGATATAGAAATGTAGATGAAGATTAAATCAAAAAAGAAAGATTAGATTAGATGAATAAAAAAAAGAAAACAAAGTTGTGAATTCCTAGTGAGAGAAACACATACGTTTCTCTCTCTACAAAACAAATGAAATGGAAAACACACACACAAATGAGGCTTAGGAGGCCTTTTATACTAAGTAGTAAGTGTTTAGGAGGCCTTCCTCATTTGTGTGTTCGGGACTAATTCCCGTTACATAAACATTAATAACTAAGAACTCTCGACACCGTTGAATAGTATTTTTCACGAGCTTCGCAACGGTATATTATATGACCATCACTTTAATTACGGCTAACAGAAGCTAAGTAACTTTTCAAATCGTACGACCTTACTTATTGCAATTAAATTTATTAACAAGCGATGGGAGAAGAAGCTCATAATTAACTCACATAAATTCATGAAAGAATACCAAACTTATAATTGACTCTATCATCTCTCGTTCTCCACAATTTAAAATCTCAAGGAATGAGACTCGTGGATGCTTAGCCTATTAAATCAAAGTTTTGGGTTTTCAAGTCATCTATACGATCTTGCAACTTCTTAGACTTTTTCAAGTTTAGAATTCGCATTTTAAAGTTCCCTTGATAAACGACTTTCTAGGATCAATTATAGGAACTTGTGAAAAGTTCTTGTTCTTAACCCGTAAGAGTTAAGACTTTCCCGTTTTAAAGTTCTCTATATAAAAGCCTAGCAAAACTTGACTTAAACACGTTAAGGATACTAGCTAGAGTAAACTTAGATAAGTAAACTCGGGTTGAGTCAAAAGATTCATGACGGGCCTAATATATCAAAGATATCTAAACTCATTAAAACTATTTTATTCCTTTTTTTTACTTTATTCTTGAAATGAAATAAATACATACGATGCGATAACAAAAGGAAAGAACATAAAAGAGAATAAATGAAAAATACTACTAGGCCAAAATAGATCAAAAATTTTGAAAAATGTCGAAAAATTAGATTTTCCGGTTAAAATGAGGACAAATTAATGGAAAAGCCCACTTAACTTCGATAGAAGTCCCCCTACACTTGATATAAACATTATCCTCAATGTTTAAGCATGTGGGAGTAAACTCCCCCATACTTAGGACATTTTTCACTTTGTTTAAGTCTCGCTAAGGAAAGGACAACTAAAGTGATTTCAATGTTAACATATAAGATATGAAATTTTGAATCACAAGAGTTTAGGATAGAACCGGGAACACGGGAACACGGGATCACGGGTCGTCAAATATCATCAAAAGTTCTCCTTGAAAGCTTTAATCCATGCACATCATAAGAAACAAGACAACAAACACCTATGTATCTCCCCCTACACTTATTATGAAAACGGGTAAAGGATAGATCATCGGGTTGCCTCCCGAGAAACGCTTGTTTTTGTTAACCGAGTCACGAGCCTGACTCGACCCAAAATTAATTCAAGGGAAACGTGGTGAGGGATGGAATCATCTCGTGAGAGATGTCCTCACCAAAGTACAACTTAACAAGTTGGCTATTCACTTTGAAGTTTGGCCCATTTGGTTGCGATAACTCAATGGTGCCATAAGGGAAGACTTTAGCGACGGTGAATGGACCAGACCAGTAGCTCTTAAGCTTGCCCGAAAAGATTTTCAACCGAGAGTTAAAGAGTAAAACTTGATCACCAATTTTGAACTCTAGGTTTTTGATCTTAGAATCGTGAATGAGCTTGGTTTTTGCCTTGTAGATCAATGAATTCTCATAAGCCTCATTCCTAAGTTCATTAAGTTCATTGAGTTGGATTTTCCTAAGATCACTGGCTTTGTTGATATCAAAATTAGCCCATTTCAAGGCCCAATAAGCCTTATGCTCTAACTCAATGGGGAGGTGGCATGCCTTTCCGAACACAAAACGATATGGAGTGCAACCAATAGGTGTCTTATATGCGGTACGGAAAGCCCATAAAGCATCATCTAACTTATAGGCCCATGAGGCACGATGCTCTCCCACAGTACGCTCTAAGATTCTATTAAGACCACGGTTAGAAATCTCGGCTTGACCATTTGTTTGTGGATGATACGCGGTGGAAAGACGGTGATTGACACCATACTTACCCATGACTCGTGCAAATTGATCATTGCAAAAATGAGTCCTACGATCACCGAAGATAGCACGAGGAACACCGAGTCGAGCAAATAATTGTTTCAGAAAGTTCACAACCACCCTCACATCGTTATTAGGTAAAGCCTTTGCTTCAACCCATTTGGATACGTAGTAAACGGCTACGAGGATGTACTTGTTCCCTTTGGAGGATGGAAATGGCCCCATAAAGTCGATGCCCCATACGTCAAAGATTTTATATTCTTGGATGAAATTTTGAGGCATCTCATCTTTATGTGTGATCTTGCCTGGTCTTTGTCAAGCATCACAATGCTTAACCATTTCATGAGCGTCATGATAAATGGTGGGCCAATAAAATCCGGAGTCGAAAACTTTCTTCGTGGTATAGTTAGGACCAAAGTGACCACCGGTGGGTCCTTTGTGGCAAGCTTCAAGAATTAGTAAAGCTGCCAGCCCATCAACACACCGACGAATGACAAGATCCGCACATTGTTTGAAAAGGTAAGGGTCGTCCCAATAATAGTTCTTAATGTCCTTGAAGAACTTTTTCTTTTGTTGGGACGTTAACCTTCCATAAGAACTTCACCCGCTAAATAGTTTGCAATGTCCGCAAACCATGGGGTATCGTCAAGATTGGAGTTAATAGACATTAAGGCCTCAAGGGGAAAAGATTCATTAATCTCTTGGTTTGGAAGTTCCCCTTGATAAGGATCCTCGAGTCTACTAAGATGATCCGCGGCTAGGTTTTCCGCTCCCTTTTTATCACGAATTTCAATTTTGAATTTTTGTAGGAGCAAAACCCAACGAAGGAGTCTCGGTTTAGCATCTTGTTTTGTTAACAAGTACTTCAACGTGGAATGATCGGTGTACAAAATGGTGGTGGAAAGGACAAGATAGGGGCGGAATTTCTCAAAAGCATACACTACAGCTAAAATCTCTTTTTCGGTAGTGTTATAATGCAATTGAGCCCCCGTCATTGTCTTGCTAGCATAATGGATTGGTTGGAAGTGGTTGTTCACTCGTTGACCTAAAACCGCTCCAACCGCGAAATCACTAGCATCGCACATGAGCTCGAAAGGTAACTCCCAATTTGGAGAGACTAAGACCGGTGCCTTAGTTAATTTACCTTTAAGAAGTTCGAAAGAATCGAGACATTCTTGAGAAAAGATGAAAGGAGCATCCTTTTCTAAGAGGTGAGTCATCGGACGAGCTATCTTAGAAAAATCTTGGATGAAACGTCGATAAAATCCCGCATGACCTAAAAAACTTCTAACTCCTTTGACGGTGGTAGGTGGAGGTAACTTAGCAATGACGTCAACTTTAGCACGGTCGACTTTGATACCGGCTTCGGAAAATTTGTGACCTAGAACAATACATTCTTTTACCATGAAATGGCATTTTTCCCAGTTAAGAACAAGACGAGTGTCTTCACACCGTTTAAGCATACGTTCTAAACTGGTAAGGCAAGATGAGAAAGAATCACCATAGACCGAGAAATCGTTCATAAAGACTTCCATAGTTTCTTCAACCATGTCATGGAATATAGCCATCATACACCTTTGGAAAGTCCCAGGAGCATTGCATGAGCCGAAAGGCATTCTTTTGTAAGCAAATGTTCCATAACGACAAGTGAATGTGGTTTTCTCTTGGTCTTTTGGATCGATAGGAATTTGAAAATACCAGGAGAAACCGTCTAAGAAGCAATAATAGTCATTAGCCGCTAAACGCTCGAGCATTTGATCCATAAAAGGAAGAGGAAAATGATCCTTACGAGTGACATCATTGAGCTTGCGATATTCTATGCAAACTCGCTAACCCGTGACAAGTCGAGTAGGAATCAACTCGTTGTTTTCATTGGGAACAACGGTTATCCCGTCTTTCTTAGGCACACAATGGACGGGACTAACCCATGGCGAATCCGAAATAGGGTAAATCATTCCGGCATCTAGAAGTTTGATAACTTCTTTCTTGATGACGTCATGAATTTTTGGATTGACCCTTCTTTGACTTTGGATTGCGGGTTTAAAGTCATCTTCCATGAGAATTTTATGAGTGCAAAAGTTAGGATCAATTCCTCGGATGTCGGAAATTTTCCAAGCAATTGCTTTCTTATGATTTTTGAGCACATCGATAAGTCGAGATTTTTCATCCTATTTTAAGTCCTTTGCAATGATGACGGGTAACTTCTTATTGTCTTATAGGAAAACGTATTCAATATGAGATGGTAAATCCTTAAGCTCTAAATCCGGAGGATTGTCGATGGAAGGCTTAGTCAAATTCAGATCATCATTTATGATTTCCATAGGAGAAGGTGGAGAAATATGGTCCTCATTGAGAAGTTTCTCAATGGTACGAATGTCTTCATCCCAATCGGAGGGAGAATCGTCATATTTTAAGTTCACATCCCCTAAAGTTGCTTCAAGTTCTTTCAAAAGAAAGTCACTTTCTCCAAATGGAGTCAATGAGGGAGAAATAGAGGCAACGGTCTCAACAATGGGTAGAGAAGAAAAACCACTTTTACAAGCGTCTTTGAAATGTTCTTCACAAGCCTCATCAAGTACGTCAATGAAATTAACGTTCTCATGTTCATAAGGTTGCTTAGAAAGTTTACCCATGTTGAAGACGATTTTGTCGTCACCAACTCTCATGATTAATTCGCCCGCGGCTACATCAATGAGAGTGCGACCGGTCCTCAAGAATGGACGTCCAACAATTAATGGAACACGGGGATCCATCTCGTAGTCAACGACAACAAAATCCGCCGGAAAGGTGAATTTGTCGACACCGACGAAGACATCTTCAGCTATCCCCACTGGATAAGCAACCGTACGGTTAGCTAACTCCAATGTCATTCGTGTGGGGACTAGCTCGGGTAGAGATAAATGTTTCCAAACGCTTAATGGCATTAAGTTGATACTAGCACCTAGATCGGCTAGGGCTATACAATTCTCTACCCCGGGAAAATTGCAAGGAATGAGAAAGCGACCCGGATCACCAAGTTTCGTTGGTAATTTCCTTAAGAGAACCGCGGAGCAATTCTCATTAAGTTGGGTTTGAGCAATATCAAGGAGTTTTTCCTTATCACATAGAAGATCTTTGAACATTTTAGCATATTTAGGCATGTGAGCAAACGCCTCGGCAAAGGAGATGTTGAAATTCAATTGTTTAAACATTTTAAGAAAGTTTGAAACTTGAATATCATCCTTGTTCTTCAACTTCTCTTTTCTCAACCTTGAAGGATAAGTTATGTCGGGTTGAGATGAAGGCTTTGGAATGGAATTCTCACTCACATCCTTGGGTGGTGGAGGGGTAGAAGTAGAAGGTGGAGGAATTGGTGAAGGGGGCTCGTTATCCTTTGTCACAATCACCGGAGTAGGTTTAGGAATCTCGGGTTCCTTATAACCTTTTCCACTTCGGGTGGTGATTGCTTTCATCTCCCCTCTTGGATTAGCAACGGTGTTACTCGGAAGAGAACCCGAAGCAGAGGTTTGATTACTTGGGAAGAAACTAGCCATCATATCCCTTAAGTCATTCGTTTGATTGCTTAAAGAGTTTCGCATGTCATTCCTAAGCTCGGCTCGAAGATCATTCCCTTATTTCGCCATGTCACCTTTCAGGTTAATAATTTGACTCTGAAGATTCATCACCAGCGCGTCATTAGTCCTCATGTAAGTTTCAACCTCGTGATTAAATGCCGTGGGTTGGTTGGGAGAAGGAGCTTGGTAAGCGGGTGGTTGATAGGTGGGTTGTTGGTAAACTTGATTATTTCCTTGAGGTGGATATGGGTTTCTTTAAGGTTGATATTGATTAGGAGCTCGAGGTTGGTTTTGATTGTTGCGATTGAAGCTTTTTTTGGTTTTGAGGAGGAAAACTGGGTGGTGAAAGGAAGCTGTTTGAACGATAACTTAGCAAATTACGGTCACCTTGAGGACGTGCTTGATAGCCTCCATGGAAAAATTACCGTTAGCCGCATACACGTTTTCCGGATTGTCATGAGTAGAAGGACAATCAATGTATGAATGAGAACCACCGCAAGTCTCACAAGAAATTGCTATAGCTTTAGCTTGTTGAAATTGGATCGTATCCATGGTTAAGAAATTTTTGTTCATCTCGGCTATTTGGCGGGTGAGTTCGGTTAACTCGGGGTTTGATGAAGTAGAAGAAACATTGGCCCTCGGATTATTTCTTGAAGATGCGGATGAATCCCAGTTTTTGTGATGGGTGGTCATGTTCTCTATAAGCTCTCTACACTCCTCGGGTCTTCTCTTCATTGTAGAAAGTATCAATCAAAGAGACGAGGAGCATATTATGGTTAGGACAACGATCGATCAAGACATTATAACGTTCCCAAGCATCGAAAAGTGACTCATCGGGTTCTTGAGTGAAACCCCTGATTTGATTACGAAGACTAGTGACCATGGATGGTGGAAAATAGCACGACAAATTTTTTTGAGTCATCTCGTCCCATGTATGAATTGAGTTTTTAGGAAGACGATCAAACCATTTTTCGGCATGGTGGGATAAAGTGTGTGGAAAAAGATGAAGGCGAAGAAAACCCATGGAAACACCGGGCAAATTCATGCTTTGAGTGACGGTTATGAATTTATCGAGGTGTTTGTTGGCATCATCATCCGGTAATCTGCGAAATGGACAAGCATTTTGAACTTGTTGGATCATATGATGCTTCAATGAAAATTCGGGAGCCGTGATTTGCATCGGCGCAATCGGTCCTCCACGTCCATTCATAGTTGGTTGACATATCTCCTCCATCGTACGAAGGTCGGGTTGAGGGACATGGTTATTATTATTCAAATTGGGGTGAAGTGGGTTATTATTATTATGCACACCGGCCATATCTAAGTCTTACGAGTCTCTGGCTCAAAATAAGACGAAGATCGATTACGCATACACTAAAAATGAAATACAATATTTTTGGTTTTTTATCTTTTTTATTTTTTGGATTTTTGAAAATTATATATATATATATATATATATATATATATATATATATCTTTACATTATATATAAGAGGAGGGGTATGCCACATCATATCCACGTCATCACTTTTTAATTAATTTTTTTTTTATTTTATATTATTGATATATTAATTTGGTTACTAAATATAAATATTTTTCTTTTACGATCGACGTATGTGTACGTTTTATGTCGTTCAAAAAAATGCCATAACATGTTCCTCCGTAACAATCAAATTCGATTTTGATTCCAATACCAAAATCGATTCCGCCAAATTCGATTTCGATTCCTCTGTCGATATATATATATATAGGAAAGTTTAGATATTGATGATTTAAAGTTTTTATATCTCCTGTTTAACAAGAAAGCCCGTTGATTTATTATTTTCGCTTATGGAGAAAGAACATGGTACGTTTTTGTGGTATGTGTAATAAATACTCGATTTAATTATCTTCATCTGATCATGTATTCGATGTTCTTATGAAATATCAAACTGTATCAGGACATATTAGTTTATATAAATTAACTAGGATCCTCATTCACCATAGCAGTTGTAAGATATCATGTAGTAGGACTATTTTGACAATTGGTATTGCGTTGGACAGAGATGTGTATGGTTTTGCAGCCAGTTCTCAACATCACAGATATATCATTAACATACAGTTATCTACAAGGTATATCTCTTATCTACCTTACAAAGTTTGTGCAATTATTCATTGCTATACTTTTTTTTTTTTTTTTTTTTTCTTCTTCTTTAAAATATTATCATAAATTGATCAAATATTAGATTTACATATTAGGAGAAGGCAAACGGGCAACAAGTTGCGCCGCTAGGCCTTTTTGCTTTTTACTTTATTTTAAATTGCTTTTTGAATCAGTTGTGTTTTGCAATGCTACTATCTATTTAATAAGTTGGGATGTGAAAGTTAATTTAGGACTAGACAAAAAAACGTAATATATATATTCATACGCTGACAATGATGTATTTATCATAAATTTAATTGAATAGTCAAGTGAGCTTCTGGGCCAAATGCCTATATGTGTGTTCCTTTGGACATTCACATATAATTATGTTTAAATCTTATTGTGCTGAATACAACACGGCACAGGTCCATACGCACAGCGCCTAGAATCAATTATTTACAACTAGGACTACTGGATGTACACTTGAAAAGTTTAGATTTATGCTATTAGTTTTGGCACACTTTCTCTTCTAAGTGATTGATGTCAATTGACAAATCCTTCATCGTCCATATTAGAAATTCATCATCGATATTAGAGTGGTGATGCAAGTTTATAACCTCTTGCTGAAGCATACAGGTACTTGACTTACAATGAGATAAATCTGTTTAGTTACATCATTGTTGAAGAAAATAAAAGGAGGTGTAGGAATCATATGATAGTTCCCTTTGATTTTTCTCTGTTAATAGATATCTTTTATCAGCGTACTAAAAAAGGAGGACGATTCTTTTGCCTTGAACTCAACCATCTTGACACTCCAGTTTTCAAGCAGCTGTAAGTATCTAAGAACTTATATACGATTCAATGTTTGATTATTAAAGTAATAAGTCTCTGAAAAATTACTTTTTAATGCTAGAAATAATGTTCAATGAGTCGTTGTGAGCAAATTAATAACTGAATCAAACAGTCATTACCTATTAGCTCACCACTCTTGGTATACTACAAAGCTTTCTGATGCACTGAATAGGTGATAATTATCTATTTTAGGAAACATCGCATGATATGAACATCACAGAGTTAAATTACTTATAGAAGTATGAATATCCTAAGCCCCACATACACTTCTTAAAAGGGTCGGCATTTGCTCTGCATGTTCATCTACAGGATCTGATGAGCATTCTTTGACTACTTCATAAGGTACAGAATCAAATCTACGACCAGTTTTATTGTGGGAATTATGACATTGATAATATGCACTAGAATGGAATGTGCCTAGGAATTCGTGATTACTCTACCGTAGTTTTATGGGTTTACGAAAATGCAGATTAAGCAGCTGCAGCCATAGCTGCCACATCAGTAACCGCCCATGCAAGCACTCTTGGAGCTCTAGCTTTAGGTGCCACGGTTCCTGTTGCTGCGGCTGGACATACTGTCATTGCAGTTGGTGCAACTGTTGCCGGTGGTGTGGTTGTTTAAAAGGAGCGGGAAATGGCGCTCCTACAATAGTTGATGAATTGAGGAGGATTTCTACATAACTATTCTCCTAAGAAACTTTTAAGTCTTCCGAGGTATGTTTACCTCTAAACAACTAATAGGTTGCATTAGCTTCTCACTAAAAACAATAGCTTTGTCTATTTTAGGTGAAGTCCATCGGGAAACGTTACCATTGGGCACCTTATATTCTGGTCTCAACAGATAATTACAGACAAGTAGTTTAAGTAGGTCATCCCAAACACCCCCTGTTTGCTTATTTACTCAAAAATGAAGAGACGGGTACTTTTTAAATATATTACTACCTATTCCAAACAGTGGTTCACAATATGCAACCGAATTGGAGGTACGCCTCTAAAACAGTTTTTCCCTTTTATTTTTTCTTCTTTTGTAGTGAGAATTGAAAAGCACATAACAGGTAATAGGTTTCTGAGGATGATTTATTAATAGAGAATGGGATCTGAACTCTACTTATTGGTTGCAACAAACTTGAACGGCTTAATATTTGCTTTATATACTAAGCCATTTACATACGCTAGGATTATTAATCAATCTAATAAGTAGAATGAGTCAAAATGATAGCAAGAAGAGGAGGGTCATTTTATAGTGTTCCTAAATATATACTACAGATTATTAAATTTCATATCAGGAGGCAAAATGAGGAGGGTCATTTTATGCGGTTTGAGTTGCTATGTTACAGGATATTAGCAAGCCCAGCTTGAACACCAATACTAAAGCAACTAATAAGAAAATAATGCATGTTATCTTTTAATGGTTATATTCCGATAATGTATGGTTAGACGGATAGTTTGTATATTGTTGTGTATAATATCCTCATCGATGGTGCACGTAAATGTGGCAAACCTGACATTAATATTCTTTTCGCTGAAGTATCAGTTAATGTTTAGTCTAACGTTTATACTAACACTTCAATGACTAGGTGTTTTGGCGTGGAAGGTCTACCCAGAGATGCAAAACAGTTATTTTTGAAAATGAGAGCGTGTTTATTTAGGATCATGAAAATAACCAAATTTTGTCTGATATGGCTTAAGCGTAAATGCACCTGTGTGTCCCAAACTACTTGGCAAGGAAAACGCATCTAGGTATATTACTCATCATTATCTATATATATATATATATATATATATATGTATGGTTCATGCAGTTTTCCCGTTACATACTTTGCCCTCGCATATCTGAACATAGAATTTTGGTCTCATCGCAACAAATCTGCTAATTTCCTCCTTGATATTACTTTCGTTTAGTTAGTCATCTGGTAGGCATTGGTACTATATGGTGTGTAACTGTGTAAGTTAAGTCAACTATCGCAATAGTGATGATGCCTTCTACATCTACAAGATGCCAAATTGACTAAAATTCGATGCTCACGATACACCTATAACCTGTTGGTTTATTTTACTCTACATGGCATTGAGACGTTTGAGACAAACCTATTCGCACCGAATGTAAACGCTTGAGACGTTTTATTATGTAACTGTCCAAAATAAGTACTTTTGGTATTGGTTGATTTGTGTTTAGCCTAAATCATTTCTTTTATTTTTAATGAACTTTGACTTGCTGATATGCAGTGCTATTGGTAATGGAGTCGATTTCAGTTATGTGGTTCCTGAGCCCATATGAACTGAAAATTACACTCCGCAATATCAACAAGTTGTGGATGACTTCTCTAAGACAACAACAGAAGTTGCAAAAGTACATATATAATGTTTGATTTTTATTATGTGTACTCATACTTCAATATGAGCATCCTAAATGAAAACCTTAAAAAAAACCATCAAGTAGCTCACAACGATTTTCATAATCTCATTCATCCTATTCTCCTTAGGATTTGATGCTTTCTTTATCTCATCTCAACTCAAGTGTGACTAATCATTATATCGATATTGCAACTTGGTCAATCGTCATATCTTTCACACCCAATTGACAATCACTCTTATGAAAGAGTTTTTCTTTGCTTAATATTATTATGTAATCCAGATTGACAGATAAGAAAAATATGGCTGCAGTCTTTCCGTGAAAATTTTGTTCAAATATTGGCGAAGAAACAGCTGTGGGAAACAAAGGAGTTAAAAGCCAAGGCTCAGGTTTTATATGCACAACCTGATGATCTTATCGACTTTTACCATATGAAGATCACGAAGGTACAAAAATTGCTAGCAATTATCATTATTTCATGACACTGTAGCTTTTAAATATTATTTATGTTGCTTAATTTGATTAGTTTTTATTACTTGACCCCCAGCTGTAATTACTAGGAACTTTTTTCGATCTCTCATCAGTCGTTAAGTATCTGCATAGGTTGTGGATTTCACAAAAAAACTACTTCATATCAGGTATTGTTAAAAACACGGGTGCTAGAAGTTAAGATCCATACTCGAAACTGTTTTAACCAACTGTACGTATGAGGTATGTCTTGATTTTTAGTTATATACCTTCGATACGACTTTAAGGTCGTTGGAGTAATTTCTGTTTTTCTTTTGTATTTAGAAAAATTAGATTCCTGAGTTTTTATATATCCAAAATTTACAATAGATCGTAACACTTACTGTTATTTCTATTCAGAGAAACATTGGTCAGAACTATAGATGGTTGAATACCCATCTTTGTGAAGTATTAATTGTGGCTTCTGGGTGAGATTTACGCCATTGCAGAAGATATTCCTGAAGGCATGTTTTTTTGCTAACACCATGCTCATTTATTATATTAATTTTATTTGTTTACTTTTGTACAGATGTTAATGATTCGTTTTCCTTTGATTTTTTGCAGTGATTGGGACAACTTTCTTACTGAATGTCTTATTCAAGATTCACGTTTGGGTTGTAGTTCAAGGTCGATGTTGTATGAATTTTACCTCACAATGTTATTGTTATAGATAGCACAGTTGCGGTGTTGGGTTTGTGCATGAGTAGCCAAGGTGCTTTAATATATTCAATTTCAGCAGACACATAGCGTGAAACACGTTGAAAATCCTTGCTTACCATGAGATCTTAAAAGCTCGATCATCCCTATTCCCTAATATATCTGCATTAGAGGTAGTGTATTCGTAGGAAGATCAGCCCGTGGTCTAGATTGATTCTTCTTTTTCTTCTGCATATTAAGAAACACAATAACTTGAATTACAAAAACATTTATCTGATTTGATAAGGTAGTCTAGGAAAATTCTTTGTAACTGATAATCGAGATGAAAGTGAAATATAGCGTGAGTTTGGAGCAATTAGTAAATCCCTTTTAAATAAGCAACAGTAGGAGTAATTTCGGAACACTATAAAGATCAAAATATGATAGGACCATAGATAAGTATAGCATTTTAATGGCAGCTACTGGTTTCAGTCAAAAAAATGTTTGCAAAAGTGGGTAGATGAAGTTTTTCTTTCATGCTTTTACATGTATCATATATACACTATGTGTATCATTTTGGTTATTTGGATTCGACAGTTGCAAGGTATCAAAGTATCAAACATCAAGTAACCAACTTCAGATTAAACATGGCCTAAATCTTTTTACTTACTCAAATTTTTCATAAATTTATCCTTTAAGTTATCAATGATTGAAATTAAACTTGATTCTTTGGTTTGCATAGTTTAATCATCAAATATGTTCTGTGCAATGGAAATATTAATTATGTATTCAACGGTTTGCAATTTGTCGGAGAAAATGTGAAAGCGTATATTTTGAAGTTGGATATAGTAGGTATAAAGTAGGGTTTTAATAGAACAAGCATGTCTAGAATGATACGCGCGTAATACGACGATGTTAATATCCTTACCCGTTAAATTTGTATTTAAATATTAAAATTGTAAAAAACAATTAATATAAAATAAATCTTTAAAAAAAACTAAAAATTAATTAAAATATATCAAAATAAATATTGAATCAAAGAGCTAAATTTAAAAATAATTGGATAAATATATTTTTTAATTTTAAAGATAAAAATGACTTTTTAATAAGTTCTTATAAAAGATTGTTATAGAAGGAGC
The DNA here is from genome assembly GCA_025667525.1 of Glebionis coronaria. NCBI lineage: Eukaryota > Viridiplantae > Streptophyta > Magnoliopsida > Asterales > Asteraceae > Glebionis > Glebionis coronaria. Next base: position 516,275 of record JANFOE010000044.1, on the reverse strand, counting down.
TAATGATTAATTACAAAATGAATATTTTTATATAAGTTAATTTTAAATATATTAATTTTTAGACTTTTTAAAATTTAAAATGTTTCAAATGATTTTTATATGGTTTTAATAGAATAGTACTGATGACTCCAAGACAATATAATCTCAACATATCTTTCTAATATAGACACAAAAATAGTTCCTACAACATGTAGTTGCTCAATTCCATATCTTTTATACGTGTACACTATCCTTTTTCAATGGTTCGTTGACTAGAAGTAAATCGTTTTGCATGTGTTACCGAAAATGATAGATTCTAGGGCTGAGTGGCGTATTTAAATTAGATCGAACTGGTTAAAATTGGACCGAATCAAAGACTAAATTAGTCCAAAATCCCAGATCAAGACAGGATCAAAATAGCCCGGTCCGGTATGGATCGGTCCGGTCCAGGTGAGGTCGGTGTGGTCTAAATTAGGCGAAATGAATGAATTTTTGGTAAGATCGAACCGGACTAGACCGACCGGAACGAAGGCCAAAATGGTTCAAAATCACGGACCGAGGACCAGACCGAATTTGCTCGGTCCGATCCGGGTCGGTCTGGTTCGGTTTTCCGGTTCGGTCCGGTCTGGTCCAACGATACAAATGATCCCACTTAATTAAAACCATAAATAGTACCATCGAGTGTTTTTTATTCAGGTTAATTCAAGCCTGAATAAAACATTGGAACGATCAACCCCATCAGGGGCATTAAAAAGCACCGACTACAAACAGAGAAATATGAGACGATCATTGGTTCTATTGGATTGCAGCTCAGGCCAAAAAATTTTGTCGATAAATTTTAATAAGTTGTGAACATAATATATCGCGTGAAGCTTAGACAGTGTGATATTGGTTGTTCATCCAAATATTCTTAAATCAGATTACTCCTTCGTAAATGAGCATAACCAATGGTTGTCAAGTCATTCATGACCGGTGGTTCTTGACTCCATAAACCCAAGTGTGCCTGTCCTGAGGGGTTTAAGGAAGTTGGTGAGTCAACTGAGTTGTTATTAGCAGTTCTTATTTACGGTTAAGAGGAACTTGAAACTCGATTTTTATGTCTCTGCGGGAAGTTATTGAAGATGCTGAGAAAAATCCAACCATTGTTGTTATTGTTAGTCCTCTGGTGAAGATCCTTTTACGTAGCATGAAGAAACGAGTGACTAGCAACCTTTTTCTATGTAAAATTGTAAACCACTGTTGGTGAGTGAAATCATTGTTGTATTTTGATGGTTCATAATGTGAGAATACTTCAAGAGATCAACAAAAGTATACTGAATCTTAGGATTGTAAGTTTTTTTAATCTGTTGTCGTGTAGAATTTACAATATCCATGAAAGATAATATAAGTTTTATACGGTTACTTCTAAAATCCAAAAACATAAATAATATAATAAATGCAAATAATTTGACAAATGTTGATACCATGCTTAAAAAACTTATGTAAGATAGAAAATTATTTTACACCAATATTAGTGAAACTAAAAAATGTAAATAATAATTATAAGTCACCGAAATTGTCAATTGATAAGATAAAAATAAAAAGTAAATGTTTATCAAGTTACGGTTACTTATCACATTTTTTAAAATCTATATAGCCCTTCAACTATTGTAAGATTATAAGACAAATTCTCTTATTAAAAAAATACTTTCAATCTTTTTATTAAAATAAATCCTGTTAAATATTTATAATCTTTATCTTACTTAATGTATAAAACTTTTGATGTTTTGTAATATACAATTTTAAATAACCCTAATATTTGTTTTATACACTTGCTACAAAAATCATAAAATATACTTACTAATATAACTAACATAAACGACCACTAAAAATATAAAAAACAGAATTTATTAATCACAATATTTAACTAATTAAACAAATATTAACGATAATCACAAGTCATACCCGCCAATCGGGCGGGTTTTGCCACTAGTATATATATATATATATATATATATATATATATATATATATATATATATATATATATATATATATATATATATATATATATATATATATATATATATATATATATATATATATATATATATATATATATATATATATATTATTTTTTTTTTTATTTTTTGAAAATATTTATGCTTGAAAATAACGTTCCCAAAAGAACGGATCCCAAAATCCAATTTTTCTCACTAAAAACCGTTAATCTTTACGAAAAGAGCCGGCAACGGCGCCATTTGATTTAATGAATTTTGTGTGTGTTCGGGTTCTCTTGAAGTGTTGTTTGTACTCGATTCAATCCGAATTGATCACGGTTAAGAGTGGAATTATTGGTGTTGGTCACTAAAAGGGGGGAGCTTTGGTTATCTAATTCTACTGGTAAATTAAAAACTAATCATATAAAAATAAACGAGAAATCTAACCTTGATTTTTTGAATTTTCTGAATAAACTGATCTCTGAAAAAAATCAACCAGTTCGGAATAATGCACTTCTTCGGATAAAAATACTTTCTTCGGAATAAGGCCCTGAATTCAGATGAAGAAAGATCTTCGGAATAATTAACTTAGTTCGGATAAAACAATTATTTTCGGAATAATCGTTTTTTCAGAAAAATGCACTAATTTCAGAATAATCAGTTTCTTCGGAAAAATGCACTAATTTCGGAATAATCAGTTTCTTCGGAAAAATGAACTAACTTCGGAATAAATGAAATTTTCGGAAAAATGCACTAATTTCGGAGTAATCAGTTTCTTCGGAAAAATGCACTAATTTCGTAATAATCAGTTTCTACGGAAAAATGAACTAATTTCGGAATAAATGAAATTTTCGGAAAAATGCACTAATTTCGGAATAATCAGTTTCTTCGGAAGAGTGCACTAATTTCGGAATAATTAGTTTCTTCGGGAAAATGCACTAATTTCGGAATAAATGAAATTTTTGGAAAAATACACTAATTTCGGAATAATGCACTTTTTCGGAAAAATACACTAAATTTGGAATAATCTGTTTTTTCGGAAAAATACACTAATTTCGGAATATTCAACATTTTCGGAAAAAATGAAATTTTCGGAAAAAATGAAATTTCGGAATAAAAACTTTTTTCGGAATAATTTCTTGGCGGGGAAAAAAATAGTGGTTTTCGGATAAAGCTTTTTTTCGGATAAAATTGATAAATTCGGATAAATGGGAGCTTCGGAATAATTGTATATCTTCGGAATACAAAACCCTTTTCCGAAGATATAAAAACAAGGGCAGTACAGTAGCAGATCAAACGAATTAAGCCACAAATAAGCAAACCCAAATAAGCACTTGACCAAAACTTTAACCAAATTGATTTTAAGAAAAACTAAATAAGCCACAAATTGAAAACTTTAAAAACACAAAATAATCAAAATATTAAAATCAACTTTTCAATTAATACTATTAATCTACCAAATCAACTTAATTAAAAACAAACCAAACACTAATAAATCAACAATCTCAATAAGCTAAAACATCCACCACATCAAAACCATAAGATCAATCACATAAACAAATCAATCACACAATCAACTTGATTAAGAAAACTACATGATTAATTAAATCACCACAAGATTAAGAAAGGTAGAATGAAAGATATAAAATAAGCTTGATTAAATTGAAGATTAAGATCCAAAATACAAGATTTAAAATGAAAGATTAAGAAAAACTAGAGAGAAGATTCTAGAGAGAGAAAGTAACTTAAAAACTAAAAACCGAAAAAAGACAATCAACTCACTCCTCCTAATGAACCATTAGGAGGGTATTTATAGGAGGAGGGGAGTGTGTTTCTTCTTCCTTTTTTTCTCTTGTCTTCTCGTCTTTTTAAATAACTCTACTTTGTCTCGGGATTTGTCGAATGATAAAATGAACTTGTCTTCTAATTTTATTCTTTTAGTAGACTTGGTTCTTCGACTTCGTTAAACTTCCGTCTTTAGACTTTTTCATCGATAAATCTTAAGAATAGGCCTTTGACTTCCGTTCTTCTTGCACTTTTGATCTTTTGACTTCGTCTTTTGTCTTTTTCTTCGATAAAAGCCCGTGAAAGCCCGTGTTTTCTTCCTTTTTTATATTTTTGTCCTAAAACACAATAAAAACACAAACCACACATAATTCCGCCTTTTACGACATTAAATACACGTTTTTGTCTTGTTATTATTAGAAATAAGTGGCAAAAAGATAAGTGTTTTCACACTTATTAGAATACAGATGACGTATAATCGCCCACACAGTGTACTCTCAAGATATTTGAAATTTTAATGACATAGATTAAAACTTCAAAAAACCATGGTTGTAAAATATAAAAATGTAAGTCTTTAGAAAAATACTAGTAGTATGTCATACTTTTCCACGTATATCTCAACAATTACAATATCAATAAAGTTAATGAATTTGCCATTTTGAAAATTCAAACACAATACATATTGCATGCTATATTGATAAATATATAAATAAATAAATCGCTCATTCCCAAGCATATAATTTGGTCCATCCATCATCTGGACTTGGAGGTTGTGTATTTCCTACATAAATTCCATCTTTTGTAACTAACCAAACCAATATTCGTTCAGCTTTAGTAGCTGATCCCGAGCCATACTTATGACCCACATCATTATCCCACACATGCCAACTGGTGGTTCTTCCTCCTTTGAGAAAGATATCAGCCCAGAACATGGTGTTTGCAAAAATGCTTTCACAAAAATGCCAATTTTGATTTTCGTTCACTTCAAGTGTATTGTTTCCCAGATCATCATCATGTGATTTTACATGAATGGTGAATGGATCGTCCATTAAATTATAGATATAGACGGTCCAATTAGAGATGAAACAAAACCTTTTTGTGCTACCAATGGGATTTTTTTCTATTGAAGATACATTTGTTGTGAGAATGAAGAAAAGAAACAAAAAGCTTAGTATCTTCATGGGTGTGTTGAATGGGTACATGAACATATATGATGATAATTCTATTATATAGACAAAAAGCTGGTCGATTCTTCTATAATTTTTTTCAAGAGGATGGGAAATAACATAATAATGTAGCATTTATTAAAAAATAAATATTGAAGTCTTTAAGGAGTATTAATTACTCTTCTTAATTACTATAGTTGGTCTTCCTATATTTCTGTAATTTGTTATTAATTACTCTGTATTTATTTTGAAAATGTCTTTGATTAAAAATCTTGTTTGAAAAGTCAAACAAATGTATTAGACTTTGGTTATTTTAAGCATATAATTTATTCAAAAAAAACTTTAAGAATATAATAATTCATATTAATAAATGTCAAATACACTTTGGTTTCTTTTTTTCACATGAAACTACATAGGGATGTTTGTAACTTCTTTTTAATTTCTAAGAGTGATATTGTATTTAATTTAATTTAATGTATTTAACTATTTATATAATTTTATACTACTTTTTAAATTTTTAAAAATTCAAAAAAAAATCTAAATTTTTTTAGAAAAATCGGAAAATATTTTTTTTGAAAATTCCGGAAAACTAAAAAAATTTCAAAAATTTCAAAAATTATTATATAAATGCGAAAATGAAAAAATAGAAAATGAATAAAATGAATAAAAAAATATAAAAATTTCGAAAATTAAAAAAATCTTAAAAAAAGATTTGATTTTTATCTTCAAAAGGCATGTATAACATATTGACAATTAAGCATGGATCATATATCTCATATCAAACACCATGATCCACGATAAAAGTGCACGTTTTTATCATGGATGATCAAATTAACACTTAGTAACGATAAATATTCAACTAATAACAATTATAACATGATAATTATCAAGCAGAAATTGCATACAAGCTAGGGTTTATATAATTTAATTTTATTAAACATAATAACACCATATAATTCTTCCTGTTGATTATCATTCCTTGGATAATGTTGGTATTTTTCCTTGATTCATGATTATTCTCCTGACATTCTCTTAAGGATTCGACGTAGTTGCAGATCTTGGGTCCTGATCTTCGACTGGTTCTCAATTTGGTGTGATATTCATCCTTAAGATTTCCTTAGGTTAATTTTCACATGTCAGATCAGATCCATCTTTATCTAGGTCAACATAATCATTAGGTTAATTTTTAGGGTTTGTGTTTTTTCTCTCCTTAGGTTACGATCTGTCTTACAAGATTGGATCTTTGATGGCTAACTTAGGATATGCTAGTGAGGTTGTGAATGGGCATAGGCTTGTGATTTATTGCTCCTTATGCTTCATGGTGATCGCCTATCCGTAGGTTCTTGGTTCCTCATCTAGGGTTTGGTTTACTAAGCTTTTCGTTTTCTTTTGGGGATTTTATTTAGGGTTTTTTGTTTTCAACTTTATTCTTACGATAATGGCAGCTAAATACCGCTCTAACGCGGATCAATCAATCTCAAAATCTATTTTCATAACAAATTATCCGAATAACACTACGTCAAAAGATCTTTGGAAGGTTTGCAAGGGTTATGGTACTGTAGTTGATGTTTTTATTCCGAACAGAATGTCGAAGGCGGGGAAAAGATTCGCTTTTGTTCGTTTTATTAAGGTGGATAATGTCGATCGACTTGTGGGTAACCTCAGTATACTTTGGATCGGTCGTATGCATCTCCATGCTAATATTTCCCGGTTCAAACGCCCACTTCAGCATGTTCCTCGTTCACAAGGTGTCAACACACCTGCTCCTACTGGGGTTAAGTCTTTTGCTTCAGTGCTTCCAGGTATCCCTCAAAATACTCACTATAACGTATCTTCACCTGCTATGGTTCTGGGAGATGAATGTATTGTCAATCGTGAGCTGGATAATTGTGTGATGGGGGAAGTGAAAGATTTTTCTTCCATTCATAATTTGTATGTTATTCTGTTCAACGAAGGTTTTCAACATACGAAGCTTGTTTACTTGGGTGGATTTTGGGTTATGATCGAGTTACCTACTGATAAGACTAAATCGAGGTTTATGAAACATGATGGAGTTGCGTCATGGTTTCGACAGCTTAGAGAAGCACAATCAGACTTCGTTTCTAGGGAGAGGATCATCTGGGTTGATATAGAGGGATTCCCACTGCATGCTTGGTCGAGACCTACATTTTCTAAGATAGGTTCACGCTGGGGAGAAGTCATGGAAATGGAGGAGAACAAAGATGATTATTTCTCTCGCAAACGGATTTGTATCAAAACTACGCAAGATGACAACATATTGGAATGTTTCAAAAGAATAACAAAAGGTAAGCTTTTTGTTGTCCGTGCTAAGGAGTTGTTTGTTTGGTCTCCATCTTTCAAAATGGTTAGTGAGGCTGATTACTGTTCGGATTCTGTATCAAAAGTCGATGGTATTAGTAACTCTAATGACGGTGAAATTAATCTGAATGACAATGAAATTAGCAAGACCGATAAGGTGTCAGAGACTCTTTTTGAAGACCAGGAGATTAATGAGGTTCAAGTTTCGGCAGGTAATGAGGTTCATGAGTCGGCTAATAAACGTCAGTCAAATGAGCAGGAGATATCTAGTGATCCGCTCAATATATATGAGCTCCTAAATAAAGCTGGTACTGTAGACTCAGTCCCTAGCAAACCGTTTCCTCTAGGTTACATACACCAGAGAATGAAATTAATGAGAATAAAGAGCTGAATACTTCACATGGGGAGAGGGGAGATAGCTCGCTAAAGCCTTGAAATTCTGATGGCCTTAGCTCTCGTTTTATGGCAGATGCAAATAATATTAATTTTCAGGAATCAGTTAAAGCCGACTTCTAAATCAAATCAGGAGGACCTATGGTAGATGTACTAGAGAACATGATTAAAGTTGGTACTACTATGGGTTTTACCATGGAAGAGTGCATAATCAATATGGAAAGAATAATTGGATCCCAAGGAGGTTGTGAAGGGTTCCAATGAATTGTCTTTCTATAAATATTCAAGGGCTTGGTTCCAAGGCCAAGAAAGATTGGATCAAGGAGATTAATAATAAGCATAAGGTGAATTTTATTTCAATTCAGAAAACAAAAACTGGTGTTTTTTCGGATATGGATGTAAAGGCTATATGGGGTAATCAGAGGTTCGAGTTTATTAATTGTGAAGCTGTTGGTCTTTCAGGGGGAATTTTATGTGTTTGGGATCTAAGTTTGTTTAGTAAAGAACAACATATCATCTTAGATAATTTTGTAGCTATTTATGGCACCTGGGTTCCTAAGAAAATACGACTTCTTGTGATTTCTGTATATGCTCCTCAACCTTTAGTGAGTAAACGTGTTTTATTGGACTACTTATCGTCTCTCATCAGCCGGTGGGACGGTCAGTGTTTAGTTTTGGGTGATTTTAATGAAGTTAGCTGTATAGGTGATCGTATGGGTTCTGTGTTTAATGTTCAAGGAGCCAACAAATTCAATAACTTCATATCAAATTAGGGTCTTGTTGAAGTTCAACTGGAAGGTTATTCGTTTACTTGGTCTCTTCCTTCGGCTAAGAAAATGAGTAAATTAGATCGTTTTTTGTGACTGATGACATGATTTCTCTTTTCCCTCACCTGTCGGCGATTTGTCTTGATAGAAACTTATCAGATCATCGCCCCATTTTTCTTCGGGAAGTGGTTACGGATTTTGGACCCACCCCATTCGTATATATCATTCTAGGTTTTCATTCGAGGCTTTTGACTCAATGATTTCAAGAGTTTGGAATAGCATTAATATCGCTGATTCTAATAAGATGGCACGGTTTAAGAAGAAACTTCAAGCTCTCAAGAAGGAGATTAGAGGATGGATCACAAATTACAAGCTCAAACATTTCGGTTGTATTAAAGATATTCGAACTAAGCTACATGATATAGATATTGCTTTAGATAACGCGGGTTCTAATGATGATCTTTTAGCTCGTAGGGATCTGATGAAAATATTGAATGACATTCAATCTGACGAGGCTCGAGATAGACTCCAAAAGGTGAAGGTGCGTTGGGCGATTGAAGGGGATGAAAATTCTAAATTCTTTCGTGGTATAATTAATCGCAAACGTGCTAACTTAGCTGTTAAAGCTGTCATGGTAGATGGAGATTGGTTAGATGATCCGTGCACTGTTAAAGAGGAATTCAAGCAACACTTCGCCAACAGATTTTTAGCCTCGATTCCTATTAGTAGTAAGCTCAATTTTGACTTTCCAAACAGATTGTATTCTGATCAGATAGATGATTTGGAGAGTTCGTTTACTTATGCAGAGGTTCGGAAAGCTGTTTGGAACCGTGGGGAAAATAAATCCCCTGGTCCGGACGGTTTTACGTTTGAATTTTTCGTCAGTATTGGGACATTGTTGACTCTGATTTTAACGACGCGGTTCAATGGTTTTTTGATCATTTAAAGTTCACTAGAGGGTGTAATTCCTCTTTTATTGCCCTTTTCCCTAAACCTCACGACCCTAAATACGTTAGTGATTTCTGTCCTATTAGCTTGATTGGGAGCCTCTACAAAGTAGTAAAATTCTTGCTAATCGCCTCTCGATGGTTATTTCTGATCTTGTTTCTGATGTTCAAACTGCTTTTTTACGTAATAGGCAGATCCTTGATGGTCCGTTTATTATTAACGAGTTACTTTCATGGTGTAAGGCTAAAAACAACAAGCTATGGTGTTCAAACTAGATTTTGCTAAAGCTTATGATTCGGTAAGGTGAGACTCTCTTTACGATGTGCTCGATGCATTTGGATTTGGTCCCAAATGGCGATCATGGATTCGAGGTAGTTTATACTCCAGTATGGCATCAGTTCTTGTAAATGGTAGTCCATGTTGGAAATACGTTTTCCCTATAAAGTCTCGGTCACATCTTAGTTAGCACAGATCACGAGTTATAGACTATTTAGAACTTTGTTTCTTGGAGCGACCTCCCTTAGGGGGAGATTGTTAGAAATACGTTTTTACGTATTTATGAAGGATCGGTCGCTCCAACGATAATTATGTAATGGGCTCGTGATCTATTTAATTATTGTATGGTCCATATAGCCCACATGTAGGGTGGGCTATATATAACCCCTCCTAGCATGTTAGGAGGGGGTTGTTGATTTCATTTTACAATTAATCATATTTCCATCTTTTACTTTCTCTCTCTAATTCTCTCCCTTCTCTCCTTTCTCTCTCTAATCCTTCATCTCTTTCCTTCATCTCTTTATGTTTATCAACTAAATCAACCAACCTAATCCACCAAATCCATGATATAGAATAGGCCATAAATCACGTAGACCTTCAATTGGTATCAAGAGCCATGGTTAGTTTGGTTTATTCTTGTTTTATTTCTTTTTGATTTTGGTGGGTTTTGATTTAATCATGCTTAAACTTTAAAAAGTTTGTATTTTTTATAAAAAGTTTGTGTTTTTTGTGTTAAATCACATCAAATCTTCAAATCTACTTACTTTTTAGATAAAAAATCACAAATTTTTATATAAAAATCAAATTTTTCTTATATAAAACCTTAAAAAGTTTGTGTTTATAAAAAAGTTGGTGTTTTTTATAAAAGTTTTTGTTTTTCTCTTTTTAATTTTGTAGTTTTTTATAAAAAGTTTGTATCAATTTTATCAATTTTATAAATCTCTAAATTTTTATCAAGTTTATCAATTTCTAAATTTTTTTTAGTTTTATCAATTTTATCTTTTTTATTACTTTTTTTATTTTTTTAATCAGTTTTCAGTTATTATTATCCGTTTATCAGTTTTCATCAATTTCATTCTTTTTTTTTATTTTTCAATTTTTTATCAATTTCAATTTCATCATTTTTGTCAAGTATTGTCCAGTTGTCCAGATTGTCCAGTTGTCCAGTATTTTTTCCTTATTTTTAATCTATTGGGTCTCAGTCCTTCAGTCCTACTGTCCAAAATCAAGGTTCTTGTGCAAATTCAGTCCTGCTGTCCAAAATCAAGGTTTTTGTCCAAAATCAAGGTTTTCGAGTGAGCCAAAAGTTCCGGGTGAAAGAACTTCCGGACCAAGAAGTTCCGGATCAAGAAGTTCCGAACCAAGAACTTCCGAACCAAGAACTTCCGGATCAAGCCAGAAGTTCCGGATCAAGAAGTTCCGGATCAAGAACTTCCGAACCAAGAACTTCCGGATCAAGAACAAAGTTCCGATTCGAACTCTTCCGAATGAATGAAAGGTTCCGAATGAAGCCCATTCAAACATAACGGAACATTTGTTTTTGTCTCGACTCCAATTTAAAACACTCACACCAAACAGTACACTCTCGACACTCATCTCACGACAACACAAATCACCCAGACCCTCGTCTCACCAACACTTTTCTCACCCTCGTCACAGACCACAAACTCTCGACAAATAACACCCCCTCACACCTCTCGCCTCGAACACCCAACATCTCTCGTATCAACCACCCACCCTACCCCTCGACCAAACCACTCTCACCCCGACTCGACCCTCCCACACCACACAGACCCAAATACCACACAGACCCGACTCAAACATCAACAACCACGACTCATTGACCCACCCTCACCACCTCACCCTCGTCCCCATCAGACCCTCGTCCCACACCCACACTCGTTCAAAACCTCGACCCACACCCTCGACCCACACCCTCGTTCAAAACATTCGACTCGATCCAAATACACAAACAACCCGTCACATACACCCAAAAACCTCTCAATATTTTTCTCCCTCACCCACACTCCCTCCCCCATATTTCTCTCGACACAAACCCACTCGACTCATTACAGAAAGACGCTACAGACGAAGAGAGAGACTAAAATTAAAAAAAAAAAAACACACCTACCCGAGACCCACATTAAGGATCTTGAAGACTTTATTTCCTGAGCAAATTAAGGAGTCGGAGGAGATAGTTTTTGATGAAGATACCTGTGATTTGTGAAAAGTGGTGTGATTAGATTAGGTTTTTGAGATTAAAGTTGAGAGAGAATTTTTTTTGAGAGATATACGATTTGGAGAGAAGAGTTTTTTTTTGTGAGTTTAGTCAACGAAGGAGAAATTAGGGGCGGATATAACTAGGACTTGGGCGGTGGAGGTCTTTTTATTGGTCCACGTGTTTTGGTTGACGGAGAAAACAAAGAAGTGATATTTATTTTCTTTGGAGGCCACGTGTTAGACGGAGTGAAGCGTATTTTTTTATTTGTGATGGAGAAATCTAAATCTACTTTAAAAATATCACATTTTTTATAGTTTTAAAATATCAGATTTTTTTATTTCTTTTTTATTAAACGTTTTATTAAGTAAAAGTTTTTTGTTAAGTTATTTTTTTTAGTTTATTAAGTAAACGTTTATTAAGTAAAAGTTTCAAGTTTAGTTACTTTCGTATTTTTATCAATTAACATTTGTCACTTTTGAATTTTTGTTTAGTAAATTTTGTTTATTAATCTTCGGTACATCGTATTGAGGCGGGTATTCCGAAAGATCTAAAGTGGTAAAATTTTTTAGAGTGAGCTGAGTTTGAATTGGTCCCCTGTTTATTTTATCAACATTTGAGCCATTATAAATTGTTGAGCCGAGAAAAGAGTTACATCATCAATCGAGGATTATTATTTTTTTTAGATTTACTTCGGATCTTTTGTTGGTATTGTTATATCCACAATCATTTGTTATCGAATATTCAATGGATTCACTCGATTCAACATGTCAAAAGGGAGAAGTACATAAAATGCAAGACAAAGTTAGTGAAAATGGCATCACTTCATTTCAACTACTTCAGTCTCATCTTGTCACTCTTTCGGGGATTCAAGGAGGGAGCGAATTTGTGACAATCTTTGGACAAGATCGTCATATATTCATCGACTCAATTTTCACCACTTTGACCCAACTCGCCTAGCAACTCAACCATAACAACTTTAATCACTCTGCATCGGTACTTGCATATAAGGCTCTTGTGACACACCTCACGCCTTTCCTCCAATTTAATACCATCAAGCCTGAAAGTTCAATGATTTGCCAATCGTTTCTTCGAGATACACATACCGAGCTTCGAGTTTTCCGTGATACGATTTTGAAACTCATGTCATCGGTCTCGTCCTCGATATATCAAAGATCACAACTTCAGCAAGGGTATGATAATGGAGTGCAAGAATCAATGACGCAGATGCAAGAGGATAATGGTCATACGGTTGACAACTTGGAGCCTAACGATGGCAAGAGCACCGAATCAGGAGGACAACATGATGCCAGTGGCACGTCAGGGAATGTTCACGAGATTTCTCTTGATGACACCTTACCCATTTATGACGCAGAGCCTGCAAACATGGTACAATGTGATGTTGTTTATGATGTATATGTTGATGATATGCCGCATATTGAGAATTCTGAACCTAATTATGACAAACATGGGATGGAAACGAGTGATAGCAATACCACTTCTGATTCATCCGATGTAAGTCATAATGGGGGAGAGATTATTCAGAATGCTAAACTTCATGATAATTATCCTATAACTGATTCATTGACTGCTTCTGATTCCAAGATTAAAGAGCTCGAAACGATCATAGCTCGGCAATCAAAAGATCTTGAGGATGCCAAACTTGAATTTTCTAAGAAAACGGACAAATTTGAAACATACTTTGAAAAACTTGAAAAGTCAAACGTGGTTCTTGAAAGAAAATTGGATCAAACTGTTCTAGATTCTAAAGCTGAAAAGGATAATCTTCTGAAACAAATTCAACTGCTTGAATCTAAGTTGGCATCCCAAGATAACGTGCTCAAAGAAAATGAAACATTAAAGGCTCAAGTACAGGAAAAGGTCTTTGCTATAGCCGCGTTGAAAAACGAGTTAAGGAAAACTAGAGGACCTAGTGTGGACACTAAGCTTGAAAAACCATCAATCTTGGGGAAACCGCCTACAAATCAGTTCGTCAGACAACCGATTGTCAGACAACCTACTGCATTTAGATCCGAGCGACCACAATCCTCGAGACCGCGGTTTGCCTCCCAAGTTGATTTGGTTCATCTTATTAGACCAGTCACTCCAGCAACTAGGCCCAATGTGATCACTCTAGCTTTAGCAAGACCAAATCATATGATTGCCTCTAGTTTCCCTAAAACTACCAAGACCACGTCTAGAACTAGTTCAAATGACGTTTGCCATGAATCTGATCTTAGGGAAGCTAAGCAAAAGACACATGTAAGAGATAGGAATTTCAAACCTAGTCAGATGCCTTCTAGTTTACCCAACACTGCTAACCGTAGCATGTCCAATCCTAGGAGCATCAATCAATCATCTAGGGATTCTAGATCTTACTCGGACATTAAATATGCTACTTGTAAAACATGTAGAAAATGTGTCTTTACGGCAAATCATGATTCCTGTATCAAAAAATTGCTTAATGAGGTGAACTCCCGTGCTAGACTTAAATCCCAGTGGGTCGCTAAAATCAAACCCTTTGGTAAAATGTGGCGCCCCACTGGTAGAACTTTCACTATTATAGGAAACGAGTGCCCTTTAACTAGGATAGTCTCCGATTCTACTAAGTCTACTAGGGAGGAAACTGATAAAGATGATACTTCACTTACGCCTAAACTTAAGGTTTTCTATAAAAGGAAACGTTTGCCAGCCAAGACTAGTGAATCATCTCCTCAGGCCACCTCTGAAACAAGTAAAGCCAACTGTGAACCCCCATGTGCTTCTGTAATTGATATTGCTAATCCACGTCAAAGCATGCAAATTCCTAATGAGATTGCAGGTACCAAAGTTGATGTTCCAAAAGAACGAAGCGGTCCAATCGTTGTGTACCGTTCAACTAAGGACACTCTTAGAGTTTGGTTGCTGAAGAAGCAGATATCAGAGAAACAAATGTCTCAGGGGATTCATGGTTAAGCTGCAAACTAGGACTTACAGTCACATAACAGACTGTAACTCGATCTCAAAAGACAGGAAAGTTCATCCCGATGATGACTTATCCTAAAAACGAGAAATTCATTTTTCTCGGGCATGAGCTTATGTTCAAAACATTCCACGTTTTTAAGCTCATGCACAAGGACTTACAGTCACATAACAGACTGTAATTCGATCCTCAAAGAAAGGAAAGTTTATCACCGATGGTAAACTTATCCTAACAACGAGAAATTCATTTTTCTCGGGCATGAGCTTATATCAAAAACATTCCAAGTTTTTAAGCTCATGCATTAAGGCTTATAGATAAATGACAGTCTGTAACCCGTTCTTCAAAGGCAGGAAAGTTTATTGCCGATGATAAACTTATCCTTACAACGAGAAATTAAATTTTCTCGGACACGAGCTTACATTAAAACCATTCAAAGGTTTAAGCTCGTGTATATGACTTACAGTTAAATGTCAGACTGTAACTCGAACTTAAAATAAAGGAAAGATTATCTTTTATGATAACTTATCCTCTTAACGAGAAATTCACCTTTCTCGGTCATGAGCTTGTATTAAAACATTCGAAGTTTTAAGCTCAGAAAGGAAAGTGTATCTTTTAAATAAGAGAACTTTTCCTCGTAACGAGAAATTAACCTTTCTCGGTCATGAGCTTTCCGTTAAAACAGTCAAAGTTTTCAAGCTCATGAACACGACTTCTAAGTAAATGTCAGCTTAGGACTCGTCCTTCAGATAAAAGGAAAGTTTATCGCCGATGGTAACCTTATCCTTAACAACGGGAAGTTCACAACTTCTCGGACTTGAGCTTCCTAAGATATTCCAAATCTTAAGCTCAAGTAATAGTTTTTCAAAACTTTGAACACAATTTTTCGAGAATTTCTCAAAAGGTTTTTCTAAATCTTTCAAAATTGTGTGTTCAAAAATGTTTTGATAAAACGAGCATGTCTTCTGGAATCGATAATATTTACGAACCTAGAAATGTCATTCAATAATGACACGGGGTTGTAAATAAAGTTCGAGCAGAAGTTCAAACTTTTTTAAAAACATGCTCTATATGGTTTGCTATTATTTCAGATAGCAACCCGCTTTTCATAATCAAGTCAAGCATTTCACCGAAAAGCTTTGACTCAACAACGGGAATTAATTTTCTCGGGAACGTGACGAGGTGACCAACATTCGTGAACAAGAACCATGTGAATCTTTCATATGATGTTCTCCATCATTCAGGTCCAACCTCGTAAATTGCTAATCTTGTGAATTCATTATCATATATGATCTTTGCACGTAATGAATACCTTACACTTGTGTTTAAAAGGTATTTATTTTACGTTTCAGCACACCCTCATTAATTTGAGGGGGAGCTTGTGTAATTCATGAAGATAACTGGACTTGCATTTTTCTTCCCAAATTTTCTTAAAATGCTATTAAATCAATTGATATTAAAAACATCGATTGGGTTAATATTTTTAATATGGGGGAGAAAATGTGATTTAATATGGGATATGATCAATCACAAATGGTTTGACTTAACGTGCTGGCTCATCCCGACATGTGCGAAATGTTTTCGAAAATCGTGGCATATGTTAAGGGGGAGCAAAATGGATTTGCACTTCAAAATGGATTTCATGGTGACATACACTTACCCGCAACCCATTTATTTCACGACGATGAAGATTGTGGTGACATAAGGATGGTAGGATAGGTTAAAGTCCAATGATTCCTCTAGAACCGGAGGAATCTTCCCAAGGACATTCCATAGCTAGAAATAGTAGTCCTTAGGAAAGATGGAGAAAGATTGTGAATGTAGCTGAATGCCGACCAAGTACCTAAGTTAGCACTGGAACAATCACAACAAGGTGCTAGTGATGACGTATTGGTAAGCATTGAAGGGGTTGAAGAATGAAAAAGAATTGTAAAGATAAAGGGTGTAAAGAAAGAAGCCCTCCTTACAACTTTAGGCAGAAACCGGGTCAATACATATGCTATTGAGGTCATTTTTGCTAATGATTCTCGGTATTGAAGAAAGACATCATGGACCCAGTGATGCAATGCACAACCCTTCCCAGCTAACTCAAATATCTCTCAAAAGGTATTTGTTTTAATCACACGGAGATCAACACGTTATCTATTGGTTTATTCACTCCGAATAGACTGGTATTGAAAAGGTGGCACTCCTCTCCAGCCTCCGATCATTAAAAATCCAAAATGCACGATTGAGTCTAGAGCCATTTGAGATCATCAAATATCTCATTAGGACACGCTTTCATATTCCCTTGCTTCTTCACACACTGTGAAAAGTAAGAAAGATCTTAAGAGTCCTACGCAAAATCTTCATGATCTTGCCTGAACATCCGAGTAATACGAAAGTATTTACAATGAAGATGGAAATCCTTCTTGAGCGAACATCAAAAAGCTCATGGTAGGTGACTTGTGCGATTCTTTATGAATCAAACTTGTGATAACTGGAAAGCAACAGTGGTTTAATTCTTAAATGAATTTAAACTCGTTCCAGGCCTCTACGCATTATCATATGATCTTGCCAGAACACTCAGAGTGACTCTTTATTGATCACAGTGACGAGTGGAAATCCTTCTAGTGTTAACATCAAACAGCACTTGGTAGGTAACTTGCAAGATTCTATATGAATCAAGCTAGTGACAACTGGAAAGCAACGATGGTGCGGTTCTTAATTGAACTTCACTTGTTCCAGGAACATGAATTGACGGCTTCAAATCATGCGGATAATATTATCCAAATGATTCACTCTTTACGTTCGCAGTCAGCTTTGGACGGTCGAGTAAAGAGAACGGGTTTACCCGCGAAATCTTGTCAAGGAGGTTCTTTATTGAAACTACCTGCCACAAGTACGATATTTAATATCGTCCAACGGTCTTCACCGACCGGAGGTAAATTGCTACCGAATTAGAATGAAATGTTCAAGGCCATTTCATCCGTGTATATTGTTTTGTTGCTAACTGTCTTATGCAGCGTAACAAGAAGGTGGCATTGCGGTGTATAATCCAGAAGAAGTCGTCACCACATGCTTATACTATATACAATTAGTACTTCAACAAATTCAAGAAAGCCTGAAGGTCAAGTCTTCCGCTGTATCAAACTCTGAAGCTTTCAAGAATTTAAAAGTATAAGTATGTGGAACATGAAGTCACAAAGAGGCAAATATCACAAGTGAAGAATGCACAAGGTCAAGGCAAGGAAACATGCTCAAGACTAAAGTCAAAGATCACATCAAGCATATTCACAAGAACAAGATCGAAGACTCAAGCATAGATGCTAGGTTTAAGATTTTGTAAAAAGATGTGACCTCCCTTAGGGGGAGATTGTTGGAAATACGTTTTCCCTATAAAGTCTCGGTCACATCTTAGTTAGCACAGATCACGAGTTATAGACTATTTAGAACTTTGTTTCTTGGAGCGACCTCCCTTTGGGGGAGATTGTTAGAAATACGTTTTTACGTATTTATGAAGGATCGGTCGCTCCAACGATAATTATGTAATGGGCTCGTGATCTATTTAATTATTGTATGGTCCATATAGCCCACATGTAGGGTGGGCTATATATAACCCCTCCTAGCATGTTAGGAGGGGGTTGTTGATTTCATTTTACAATTAATCATATTTCCATCTTTTACTTTCTCTCTCTAATTCTCTCCCTTCTCTCCTTTCTCTCTCTAATCCTTCATCTCTTTCCTTCATCTCTTTATGTTTATCAACTAAATCAACCAACCTAATCCACCAAATCCATGATATAGAATAGGCCATAAATCACGTAGACCTTCAGTCCATCTCTTGAATTTGAATTTCATCGTGGTCTTAAGCAAGGGGACCCGCTAGCCCCTTACTTGCTTATTCTCATAATGGAGGCCCTTCACCTTTCGTTTTCCATAGTAGTTGATGCCGGTTTATTTCAAGGGATTAAGATTGGCGCGGAGCTTACTATCTCACATTTATTTTATACGGATGATGCATTTTTTATTGGGAAGTGGAGCGACTCTAATATTTCAGGTATTACCCAAATTCTTCCTCTCATGTCTGGTCTTAGTATTAACCTATCGAAGAGCCAGCTTCTCGGTATTGGTGTCTCGAATGAAGCTGCTGATATAGCTGCTTTGAATTTAGGATGCTCCATTATGCGAACTCCTTTTAAATATTTAGGTGTGATGGTAGGAAGTAGTACCTCCAAATTACAGACATAGGATGACAAGGTTACTAAAGTTAAGACAAGATTGTCCAGTTGGAAGCTTAAAACCTTATCTGTTGGGGGTAGACTTACTCTCTTAAGTTTGTACTTGGGTCGACACCCATTTATAATATGTCTATCCGAAGGCAATTTTGTATACATTGGAGGCTATTCGAAGGGATTTTTTTAATGGAGTGCATGCTGGTGAGAGGAAAATTGCATGGGTTAGTTGGTCTAAAATTTTTGCTTCAAAGAAATTTGGAGGCTTAGGGGTCTCCAGTTTTTACGCCCTAAATAGAGCGCTTCTTTTTAAGTGGGTTTGGAGATTTATATCAGGAGATAATTCGTTATGGCTTCGCTTTATCAAATCTATGTATGGTACTTCGCTATCTGCTGCTGCCAATTCTAGACCTTCGTTATGGAATTGCATTCTTAGAGAAATTTCGTCTCTTAAAGATCGTGGTGTCAATCTATTATCCCATTGTAGCATTCGGGTGGGCAATGGGGTTCATACTCAGTTTTGGAATGATACATGGATCACTGGTTCTCCACTTCGACATTCTTTTCCCCGTATATATGCTCTCGAAACTGATAAACAATGTTTGGTGGCGACTAAATTACACAGTTCGGTTATTCAGTCCCTCCGTCGTGCCATTAGATGTGGGGCTGAAGCTTCACAACTTGTTCTTTTAGAAGAGCTTGTTTCTTCGGTTGTTTTGTCGAATTTAGAGAACATATGGGTTTGGGATTTAAATGGTGAAGGTATTTTTCGGGTTAAAGATGTGTGAAACCTAGGGGTGAGCATGGTTCGGTTTTTGTATAAAACCAAAACCGAACCAACAAATTTCGGTTTTTGATTTTTAGGAACCATTCGGTTTCGGTTTTGTGTCGGTTTGGTTTTTCGGTTGTCGATTTACTTTCGGTTTGGTTTTTCGGTTTTTTGGTTTCTATATGATTTATCAAGCTTCGCTTTTACAAGTCGATTTCGCATATACCATAAACAACACGTTAAAAGATTTAAATAAACAATAACAACAAGAAACACAACATTAACAATATAGAAAAAATATCATATAAAATCCTAAAAAATAATTTTGCGTATAAATCAGCACAATAGCAACGATAAAAACCTAATTAAAAAACAACCTAGAAGAAAAATTATTATTTAGTCATGTTCAATAAGCATATGAAACAATGATTAGTTATTAAACATGATATAAATAATTTAGCGTAGCATATTCATCGTCCATTAGCTTTGATGTGTTCACACTAAAGGAATTGTTGTGTCATAAGGGGAAGACCTCGATGGGAAAAAGGAGTAGATTATTGTGGCAAATGACTATATGGGTGACTACTTACTTTGTTTGGAGGAATATGAATAATCGGGTATTTAAAGGGAAGTGTGACAACAACTCAAGACTCTTCAATGAAATTCAACTAAAGTCGTTTGAGTGGATATCCAGGAGGGCTAAGAAATGGGAAATTCATTGAGATAAGTGGTTGACGAGTCCAGCAGAATGTGGTGTTGTGAGAAATAGGTGCGTGGTTGATGACTCTAATGTGGGATGATGTGGTTGCATTGGTTTTCCCTATTGCATATATCTCATGTGTGATGGATGTTGGTCCTCACTAATCTAAATAGTCGTGTAGATTTTGGTGTTTGTTTATGTTATTGTGAGGGGCTCTTGTGTGGTGGCCTTCTCGTGAGAAGATGTCCCTATTTCTTGTGTTTTAATGTAAATTGCCTTACAAAAAAAAATATATATTCTCATGTTTATAGAGATCGGTTCGGTTTATATCGGTTTTCTTTAATGCTAAAACCAAACCGAACCAAAAGCTTCGGTTTTTTCAAAATGCAAAAACCGAACCATCGTTTTTTCAATTGGTTTCGATTTTTTAGTTTTCGGTTCTTCGGTTTTTTCGGTTTAGGTTCGGGTTTTCGGTTTCTTGCACACCCTTAGCGAAACCTCCTGGACGAACACTTTTTGCCTAAGGCTGATACGCCTACTCGGTGGGTTATTTATGTTCTGATCAAGCTTAATGTATTTGCCTGGAAGCTTGTCTTGGATCGTCTGCCTACTCGCTACAATATATCGCTTCGTGGTGTGCATGTTCCTGATTTGTCTTGTTCAGTATGTTCCTCTGATACAGAAACTTGGTCTCATCTCTTCTTTAGTTGTGGTTTGGTCTCGGATGTTATTGGCCTAGTGTGTCGTTGGTGGAATTTATCGTGGAACTCCGTAAGCTCGTATTCTGAATGGCTTATTTGGTTCAAATCCATCCAGCTTACGTCCTTTGCTAATGACTTACTGGAGGGGGTATTTTATGTTTTATGGTAGAGTATTTGGCTCTACCATAATCAGTTGTTGTTCTCGGATCACACACCCTGTAAGGATGTTATTTTTGACGACATTGTTTATCAGTCGTCTAATTGGTGTCACTCTAGATGTAGACGTTCTTTTAGTTGAGACAGTTGGTTACAACACCCTTATTTAATTTCTTTGTAATTGTTTTTGTTCTAGCTTCTTGCTAGTTTAATAAAAGTTGCCGTTAAAAAAAATAACATCATATAAAATTAAAATCGACACCAAAACCAAGTTCTTGCATTTTTTAGGGTTCTTAAATTCGTTTTATTTTGTTAAAACCTATATGAACAGCTCATGATGCCACTGTTAAATTCTATAGTCATATAACCACATTTTAAAGATTACGAGTACATATCGAAATATAAACAAGAACACATATAGGATAATAGATAAAATTTCTATACCTTTCAGCAGCACGATCAAATCACCTTTTACCTTTAAACGAACAATCAACAACTACTAAAAATCTAAGTATGGCTCCTCTATATAAACACATACAATACGTTCCAAGCAAGCAATAACGTATGCTAGTACATGTGTGTTAAACCACCAATAACCGAATACCTTTGAATCAATCAACACAAGAAACGTATAATTTCTTTCTATTCGGTTGAACAAAGCAAAGAGAAGACCCTTTTGAGGTTTTTGTTCGATCGCACAAGGAGAGGAGAATGAGAAATTTTTCGATTTTAGGGATATTTTGCATTTATGAATAATGATCCTGAAGTATTTTTATATAGCCTCAATACTTGGAGGAAAAAGGAAATAAGCCAATTTTCTCTTTTGAGTACGTTCGAGCGAACAAGGAGAGAGAAATGATCCCATTTGTAACCTTTCTTTCGTTTTGTGATTTATTTTTAGTGCGTAACACTTAATTAATATATCATAGACAGTAGGAGAGCTAGACATTTTACCGTGGGAGGACCACATGCATAATTTGTGTGTTGTAAGAGGGCCAAAGTGAAAAAAAAAATTTACTATACAAAAATAGCAAAATTTACACTACTAGACAAAGTTGTGGGGAGGCCACAACCCCCCTTTGTCCTCACATTCCTCCGCCCCTGATCATAGATATTAGTTAGTTATCGCTCTTACGTATAACATGAGTGTCTCCATAAACTAGAGACGTTATCAAACATATATTATTTATATTTGTACATATTTCAACACTTACATCCTCCTAACATTTGGATGAGATTGGATGTTATTCTCACGGACAATATTGTTTTTTACGTTTTTATTCTCTTAACTTTAACTTTGCATGAGATGGCAGTCCCATATTCATATCCACCACAAGAAAGTTAAGTAATGTCACTATGCATTGATTTCGAAGTCAAGAAAGTTTTATTCGCTAATAAAAGAGGAGAGGATTACAATATGTATGGGATTGCAAATTTGAAGTTTAGAACATTACGTTTTTTCTAACATTTTTAAGAGATCAAAGGCTGGCAACGTTATATTTTCTGCGATAGAATTGAGTTTTCGTGCGGGTGGGTGCGAACGTTATTCACATAGAAGTTTGCAGCTACTCAAATCGAAACGTCATATTGTTATTTGTTTTTTATGTATAATTTTTATAATCATTAAAAGTTTAATTGTAGAAGTCAAACGAGCAACAACCTGCACCGCAAGCCCTTTTTGAATTGCAAAGCCAATTCTAGTAAAAATCATATTTGTAGATTTAGGTGTCATAACGTTGTTATTCATAACACGTTGAACTTAAGTTCCACCGCTTCACGTGCAAGAAAACCGAAGGCATTAAACGGAAAAGGAATAAACACGTGTTGATTTTTAATGCATGCTTTTTCGTGTTTTGTCACTTTGCATGAGGCGGCTTTCAAAGACCCGCTATAAAACCCCGGCTACTCATCCCCACAAGCGGAGAAACCCCAGATCCACACACACATGTTTTCCTCCAACCCATCCAAAAACCAGAATGTCCGCCGGTCTGAGTGTGGATCTTCCATCTACCGGGTCAGTCAAGAAGTTCACAGGTGCTTCTTTCTTGGCGGAGATACCAGCACGCCTATATATGTCAAAAAGAACGTCTCTAACCATATCGTGTCGATACTTGAAGCCCAAGAGCTCTTTACAATGAACCGCATGTTCCCCAAAAGAATCCAAACATGCCTTGCGACAAACAGGGCACATTGTATCAGTTGGAAATAATAGGATCATGAGGCGATACTTAAGAATAGAACGGTATTCCACTGGTGACATATGTTGACCAAGCCCGTAGCTAGTAGGAAATCATGAGCATATGTGACGCGCGTAAACACTCAAAACCGCTTTCTGCCTCAAATTCATGTCAAAGTGGACCTCCATATCCTTAACCATTTCACTAAAAAGGGTAGTCGCTAGCTATTTATTAAAAAGTTTAGAAATACTGTTGAAAAAATTCAAGTAATATATTTACGAATCTAATTGAAATTACCGTACTCGAAGATATTAGTAGCAACCCGTGTATGCACACGGACCTAAAGCTAACTAGTGACATATTTTTTTTGTTGAACATGTACTATTGATAACAAAAAAGAGAAATTGGGATCGGATGGTTTAGGTTAATTATCACCGTGAGTCTGCATAATTAGAGTAAAAAAAAGGATGGTGAAATACCATGTAAAAAGCCCTATGTAAATAACAACAGAAAAAGTGTGGAAATTTATACAAAGATCAAGATATAACACAACCAACCTCCCCTTTTTCTTATTAACAGCCTCAGACTATTACTTCAAATGTAATATCTGGGTTTGTGATCAAAACATACAACCAAAAGAAACAAACTAGATCTCACAGATTGAGATCAAATATCAAGAACGATACAAACGAGAGAAACAAGTCAACTGTGTGAAACAAGAGAGAGATAATAACCAGACTGAATGAGTCAATATACGCTAGACCTAACTATATATACATCTTGACACTTAGTCCTTGGCCCTTTAGCTTATTGCTACCTTTAGTCCCTCATAATTGCATAAACCAGTCCCTGCAAAGCAACAAGTATTGCAAACATAGAATCTGTATAAACAAACTTACCTGACTTACCTTGAAGTATAGAAAATGGCAATAATACTCCCTGTGTACAAGAGTTGGTATAAAAACATATACAGAAAGTATACTTTTAATATTCCCCCTTAGACTAACTCTTGTACATGTCATATAAACCAAGCTGCTCACAAAACTTATTATGATCCTGAACACTCAGCCCTTTTGTGAAGATATCTACAACATTATCTTCTGATTTCACTTTCAATGTCTTAACAATACCATCAGCAACTTTTTCTCTTAAGAAAAACAACTCTATTTCAAAATGTTTAGTTTTCTCATGGAAAACAGGATTAGCAGCAATTTGAATTGCTGAACTGTTATCACAATGTATAGGAACTGGAAGAGAGATGTCAACATTCAATTCTGTAAGTATTTTAAGAATCCATATAACTTCACAAGTTACAGTATTAATGGCTCTATATTCAGCCTCAGCAGAAGACTTAGCAAGCATAGATTGTTTCTTGCTTTTCCAAGATACAAGAGAACTACCTAAGAACACAGAATATCCAGTAATAGACCTTCTAGTAGCCTTGCATTTTGCCCAGTCAGAATCAACATAAACACTTAGCTCAAGATTACTTTTAGAAAAAGAAATACCTTTACTAGGTGAATTCTTTAAGTATCTAAGAACTCTAAAAGCAAGCTTCAAATGTGATTCTAAAGGTGCATGCATAAACTGACTAAGAACATGTACAGCATAACTGATATCTGGTCTTGTGTGTGTTAAGTAAATCAATTTTCCCACCAACTTTTGATAATTGTTAATACCAATTAAAGGTCTGTCTATAACAGGTTTATTCTTAACAGATGTAACTTTTTTTGTTTCTATAGGAGTACCACAAGGTTTGCAAGCTAGCATACCAAACTATGAGAGCACTTCTAAACAATACTTTCTTTGAGTTAAAAACAAACTGTTATTAGAATCTATAACTTCAATTCCCAAGAAATAATTTAGCTTACCAAGATCCTTAATAAGGAACTTAGAACTAAGATATTTCTTAACATTATCAATTTCATCAATATTATTTCCAGTAATAACAATATCATCTACATAAACAAGTAAAGCAAGAAACACACCATTACTGTTTTTAATGAATAATGAGAAATCATTCTTACTTTGCACAAAACCATTTTCAATCAAAACAGAAGTAAGTTTCTCATTCCATTTTCTGGGTGCCTGCTTTAATCCATATAAGGATTTAACAAGTTTGCAAACTCTTTTATCATTCTTATCAAAATATCCTTCTGGAAGTGTCATGTAAACATCTTCCTCTAATTCACCATAAAGAAAGGCATTATTTATGTCTAATTGATACAACGGCCAATTAAGATTAACAGCCAAAGTCAATAGACACCTAACAGTGACAATTTTGACAACTGGAGAAAATGTCTCCTCATAGTCTATGCCTTCTTTTTGGTTAAATCCTTTTGCTACTACTCTAGCTTTGAATTTTTCCAATTTTCCATCAGAAAAATATTTAATTTTATAAACCCATTTATGTCCTACAGCTTTCCTCCCTTTTGGAAGATCTGTAATTATCCAAGTACCATTCCTATTCAAAGCTTCCATTTCTAAGTTCATAGCTTCTATCCATCTATTATCTTTTACTGCTTCAGCATAAGTTTTTGGCTCTTTAATTTTATCTAGATTAACAGTAAAGTTAAAGTGTTCAACACTCAACTTAGAATAATTCACATGATTATCTATATTATATTTAACCTTTGTATTAATTTGAAAATCTTTAAGCTTGACTGGCATACTTGTTTTTCTAACAGATTTTCTAATAACACTCTCAACAGGACTGACAAACTGCTCATTAAAGTTTTGATAATTTGTGTCATCACCCTCAGAATCTACATTTTCATCAAGTGTTGCACTTTCCAAGGTTTCACTGGTGTCTTCTTCTATAATACTATCATTAGGATGCTTACCTTCATCCTTATTAGCACTATTAGTATTCTCAGTGCCTCCAAGTGAACACTGGTCTGTGCCCTCACTTCTCTCAATTATTTTTATTTTATCTCTCTTATCATCATAGGTATCATTTGACAAACTTCCCTCTAGATCACTATTAAAAAAGTTTATTCCATTAACATTTTCAAACTCAAATTGAAAATCCTTATTTTCAGATTTAATTTTGAAAGGATAAACTGTTTCATAAAATTTTACATCCCTGGAGTAAAAGAATTTTTTACTTTCAAGACTAAACAACTTATAACCCTTTTTGTCAAAAGCATAACCCATGAAAACAGACTTTTCTGACCTAGAGAAAACTTATCAGAATTATTCAAAATAGTTGAAAAACAAAGGCAACCAAAACATTTCAGATGAGAGAGATTAGGTTCAGTCTTATATATTATTTCATATGGTGTTTTTCTAGACAAAACAGAGCTAGGTGTCCTGTTAATAAGGTAAACAGCAGTTAGAACACATTCAGTCCACCTGTTCAGAGAAATTCCCCCCTGGAACATGAGAGACCTAGCAACATTTAATAAATGCCTATGTTTTCTCTCAGCTACACCATTTTGTTGAGGAGTATAAGCACATGTAGTTTGTTGAATAATCCCATTGTTTTTACAATAAACAGTCACATTATTATTCACAAACTTTGTTCTATTATCACTTCTAAAAATCTTAACAGATTTATCAAATTGATTCTTAATCAAATTACAAAAACCAACAATTTGTTCAAAAACATCATTTTTCCCCCTCAACAGAAATACCCAAACAGCCCTTGTAAAATCATCAACCAAAGTCAAGAAGTATTTAAAACCTTCTCTACTAGAAACCTTGTATGGTCCCCATACATCCAAATGAACAATTTGACCAAGATCTTTAGTCTTGTGTTCACTAAGTGGAAAAGGCTCTCTGGTTTGTTTTGCCTTATGGCATACCTCACAAACATTATTATTATTACTCATATCTATATTTAATCTTTGTTTAAGAACTTGTAAAACTTGGTCTGATGGATGACCAAGTCTATTATGCCATATGCATTTAGATAAACAACAAAACTAAACATTATTATTCTCAATTCTTTTACCTATATTAAGAAAATACAGACCATTTTGTTCTCTACCAGTCCCCACTTGGGTCCTTAGCACAGAATCCTGAATCATACAAGAAGTTTCATCAAATATGACTCTGCACTTATTATCTTTGCTTAATCTTTGAACAGATAACAAACTAACTTGATATCCTGGAACAACCAGAACATCATGGAGAATAATGGTATCAGTAAGTCTAATACTGCCAATATGTGTGACCAAAGCTTTAGTACCATTGGGGTGACCAACAGTCATGTTAAGCTTTGACACATCAACAACATTAACCATACCAATAATAGTGAAAGTCATATGTTGACTTGCACCAGAATCCATTATCCAACCAATGTAAACATGATAGGTACTTATATTAGTATTATGATTAAAAGATCTAGATGAACAAAAACTAATAGCACAATCAATACCTGCAACATTTGCAGATATGCTTTCAGACCCAGTCTTATTATTAATCAAGTCCATCAGTTTCTTATACTGTTCATCTGTAAAAGTCTTAGATGAAACATTCAAATGATCATTGTTTCCAGCAACAACATTGTTACTAGAAGTACCTCTGTTAACACCATTATTCCTTCTAAAATTTTGTGGATACCCAACAAGTTCAAAACATCTATCAACCGTGTGACCACTCATATGACAATGAGTACAAACCAAAGAAGACCTATTGTTGTTATTAGATCTAGCATTACCAGATCTATTATTATTCCAATTAGAACCATTATTATTAGGTCTAGCATTATTAGGTCTAGCATTATTAGGTCTAGTAACAAAAGCAGTACTAGTCCCACTTCCTCTAGATTCACTTTGAGAATAAGATCCCTTATGTGATTCATCTCTAGACAAAGTAGCAAAAGCACCCTTAACATCTGGAATAGGATCACTAGTAAGAATTATACTCCTAATAGGAGCATAGATCTCATCTAATCCCATAAGAAACTGCATCAACTTGATAAGCTGATTATGAGCTTCAAGTTCTTTAGAATTATCACAAGTACATTCTGGCAAATTGACAAGAGAGTCATATTGCCTCCACAAAGCATTAAACTTGTGATAGTACTCAGATAAAACCATTCCAGACTGAGTTAATGAATGTATTTTATAGTGTAAATTGAATATGACAGAAGCATCTTTTTTACTATAAGTTTCTTCTAATTCATCCCAAACATCTTTAGCATTATTAGAAAAAACTTGTCCCATGTAAACATCTTGTGAAACACAACCTAAGATCCAATTTAACACAACTGCATTACACCTGTCCCACTGGTTTTGTAAAAAACCAGCAGCTTCAGGTCTTTCAATATTACCATCTATAAATCCCAATTTATTTTTAGTATGGATAGCTCTGGTCATAGCAGCTTTCCAAATCTTATAGTTTTCTGTTCCTTCTAGTTTAAACCCAACTAGAGGAACCCTACTAGTATCATTACTATGTAGGTAAAGTGGATCAAAAACATCAGTCTCATTATTACCAGAACCCCCCACTTTTTCTTTATTCTTGGCATCAGGAGCCATATTAACACAAACAAAAACCAAACAAAACAATCAACCACACAAAGAAACACAACAAATATCACCTTATACCTCCACAACACCAAGATCAATCAATAAAACTCCCTTCGACACCTAATCCCACTAAACAAATATAAAAGTATAAGAGAGATAAGCGTGAGAAGATACTATCACGCGCAGCAACCAGCATAGAACAATATAGATCAAGAAGATCTAGAAGCAAGAACGCAGCGGAAATCAAACACAAAACCAAGCTAAACCTACAAGATAAAGCACACAAACAATAAATCCAAAACAAAACAAAAAACTTACCAGATGAGAACACCCCAACTTCTGATTTTGGGGTTTTCAACCAAGATTACCAAGAAAACTTAATTAATCAACTACAATGTTGATTAATTAAACAATATAACAAGAAAAACCCAAAACCCCCAAAAATCGTTCAAACCCTAATTTTTGAGAATCAACAAATTGATCACGAAAATGATCAATTAATACCAAGAATCAACAGATTCTATCAACAATTACTTTAAAACGGCCTTAATTGAAAAACCCCCTAATTTTGAAAAACCCTAAAAACAACTTTTTCAAAAAACGATCAAGATCCTTGTATCAAAGCCTACCAGGCTGTGATACCATGTGGAAATTTATACAAAGATCAAGATATAACACAACCAACCTCCCCTTTTTCTTATTAACAGCCTCAGACTATTACTTCAAATGTAATATATGGGTTTGTGATCAAAACATACAACCAAAAGAAACAAACTAGATCTCACAGATTGAGATCAAATATCAAGAATGATACAAACGAGAGAAACAAGTCAACTGTGTGAAACAAGAGAGAGATAATAACCAGACTGAATGAGTCAATATACGCTAGACCTAACTATATATACATCTTGACACTTAGTCCTTGGCCCTTTAGCTTATTGCTACCTTTAGTCCCTCATAATTGCATAAACCAGTCCCTGCAAAGCAACAAGTATTGCAAACATAGAATCTGTATAAACAAACTTACCTGACTTACCTTGAAGTATGGAAAATGGCAATAATAGTCCCTGTGTACAAGAGTTGGTATAAAACATATACAGAAAGTATACTTTTAATAAAAAGAAAGATGAAAATAGAGCAGGGAAAAAAATATCATAATCACTGATAAACTAAAGCTAAAAAGATGATAAATTTGGTGTTTGACATATGATTTAACGCTTTTCTCTCAGATAAGAAATATTTAAATCATAGTAGTTTTCATTGGTTGTGCAGCACTGATAGACAAAATCAAATGAATGCCAGAATGGTACTTGTTTCCCGCACCTGTAGCAAAACTGAGTTCCACATCTGCAAAAACAATGGTTGAAGATTAGTGTCAGCACGACAGCCAAATAAATGTGTAATGCAGGGGGTTAAAACTATGATTAAAGTTAGAAAATGTATATAATTTACAAAACTATTTGGTGGGACTAATTAAGATCTCCATTACCTTTTTTTTTAGGGGTGTCCATTGTTTGGGTTTGACCCATAAAAATCGAAAATCGATCGAATCGATCGAATCGAATCCAAAATATATAGAATCCGGGTTGTGGGTCATAACCGAACCGAACCGAACCGAATTACAAATTTTGTTTTCGGGCTAGATATGAGTTTAGCAATCGGACTCAAAAACCGAACCGAAAATCGAAATTATACAAAGATATATATTTTTATACATATTTATATATATAAAATAATTATTAAAATTTAATCTTAATATAAAAACTATATGATGATAAAAATTATTAGACATTAATAAACACACTATAAGTACTCATAACAACTCATATTAAGGTTAATAATCTTTGAGGTCATAATCTAATGCAAAAAAATGTTACTAGTAATATCTTATTAGAACTATACACTCAGCTCACTGGTAATGGCAAGGTTTGTACTTTAGTGTATAAGGTTTAAAAGTTGTCACCCTCGACTCAGAATCTTTTTTGTTGTGGATGATGGACTTGATTTTGTTACAAACAAAGAGCTCAATGTGGTTGAAGTTGGGATAGTGCCGCCAGACTCGCATATCGCATAAGATCTATACGATCTAAGCAGGACCAGACTCGCAGATTGAATAAGATCCTATATACAATCTAAGCAGGGACGGACGCAAACAGGACTAAATATTGTCGGCTACACTTAATGAATTGGCTGAATAACACTGAACCAAAATCTACGTACTATTTTGTAGAAAAAAGCCAATGTTATATACGATTGTGTGTGTAATGTAGGAGTAGAACAAACCTGCACTTAACGGTATTGCAACCACCAATGAACTGGATGTAATACCTACACTTGGGACACCTCTTCCAGTTCCACCGATTCGTCTTGCAAACAACATCAAAATCGACATTGTTTCCATCCCTAGTCTCTTCGCATGTATAACCATCGTGCCATGGAACCATACACTTATAACAAAGTGGTTTTAAGCAAGAAGGACACACACATCTCTTCACATCAGCATCACCAAACTCATTCATTATTAATTCAGAACACTCGTTGTTAGGGCAATAAACCTTATCAAATCCTAGCAACGTTGATTCACATAACACATCGCACCATTTGTTGAATAACTGGTGGGCAATCTTGTTGCGGCATGATAACGGATCAAGAGAGTGACTGCAGGAGATATGAGGGCATTTGATGTCTGACACGTTATCTTCGAGCTTCACTCGAATGTATCCGTTGCTATTCGTGAATCTTTTGTTTGGCAACAATATGAATTCCTGGCAAATCTCGCATGCGAATGAATCTTCTTCGAGTTGTCTAATTATAAGATCCGCCATTCAATCATATATAACTGTTTTGTAAATTTATTAGTTGCTAATATTTATAGCTTATTCTGTATATTTGGATAAAGATTAAAGATTGTATGGGTAAAGTGCAAGCCGTATTCGTGTGTACCTCATACTTCAGTCAAATATATTTTGACTATTGATTTTGGAATAAATTTTCGATAGAATGATAATGCAGCCGGATAATTAGCAACAAATGTTTTCAAACCTTATCGTACACTAAAAAATTGTGCAGACTTATTCTTATCAAGTCTTATTTCATGAAAACGTAATAAAATCAAGTAACAAATCATCAAAATAACTTTTATGCCATGGCGGATCTAATACCTCAAGTAAACCTTAATCAATATGGCGATGAAGATACATTCACATGTGAGATCTGCTATGAACTCGTATCACTGCCCAACAAAAGATTCATTAATAGCAACCGATGCGTCCACTCGTTTTGCACGGCTTGTATGATCAAATACATCCAAGCTCAGCTCGAAGACAACGTGTCAGACATTAAATGCCCACATGAATCTTGCAATCACTCTCTTGAACCCTTGTCATGTGGCACCAAAATTTCACACAAACTCTTCAACAGATGGTGTGATGCATTATGTGAGTCGACGGTGTTAGGCTTTGATTTGGTTTATTGTCCTAATAAGGTGTGCTCTGAATTGATTATGAACGAGTTTAGTGATGGTGATGTGAAGAGAAGTGTGTGTCCGACTTGTTCAAAACCTTTTTGTTACCAGTGTAAGGTTCCATGGCATGACGGTTATACATGTGAAGAGACGAGGGATGGGAATAATGTCGATTTTGATGTTGTTTGCGAGAGGAATGGCACTACAACAATCCAGCCCTTTCCCATCGGGGTTTTCCCCAGCGACATCATGTCGCTGGGGAAAAGTCGCTAAACGACAAAAACTTTCTGACGTGGCAAACTTTCTCGAAAAAAATTTGACCAAAAAATAAAGAAACTTATCCCCAGCGACATGTCGCTGGGAACAGTTGACTGAATTTTGACCAAACTACTTCACAATTAATGCAAGCGGGAGATTAACCCGCCAACTTTTCCCCAGCGACATGTCGCTGGGGAAAATTTCTCCCACGTCTAATCCAAGTGATTAGCGTTAATGCGTTGTTTAATTTATGACAAAAGTTTTCCCCAGCGACAAGTCGCTGGGGAAACTTTTAGGATTCCCTCCAAAGATATTCAGTTAACGCGCCTATTTTACAAAAAGTTTTCCCCAGCGACATGTCGCTGGGGATAAGTTGACTTCTATTTGACCACCAATTTTCAAAAAATATGTAATGTCTATATAATATTTTAGTAAATATAATATATATATTAAAAAATATAGTTATTAAAATTTAAAATAGTATATCTTTTTTTATGATAAAAAAAAGTGAGACAAATGGTTAATTTTCCCGCCAATGTTTTCCCGCCAAAAGTTAACATTCACAGATAATTGTTAACATTCATTGTTAATATTAATTAAAAATTGTTAACATTCATTGAGGCTTAAAAACAGACACGCCTAAACCTAACTTTATTCTACACTGACACTTAAACACGCGCTTAATTAAACATGGATATTAAACCGATAATAGACTCATAAACACGAAAACAGATACATCATAAACTAGTTCAAACGAATGTTCCCCATGTCATCGTAAAGGTCGTGAAGTAGTGCAGCTGAATCCAATGTGTGCCTATCGGAGTTGCGGTACAACTCTATCGTACGCTCAAGTACCATTATCATTCCATTCAAGCGCACACAGTTTGCACACGCTGAAGAGCTTGGAGAAGAAATTGGAATCGTTGAAGGTCTGGTAGAAGAGCTTGGAGGAGAAAAGCTCGTTGAAGGTCTTGAAGAAGAGCTTGGAGGAGAAAAGCTCATTGAACCTCCAAGAGATTTGATTAGTAGTTGGACGCGTTCGTCTTTCCATAAAAAAATTTTGCATCCATATGAAACTGGAGGTTGAACCCGTGAACGTGGACAAGCATAGTACAGTCTACCAAAGTTTTCAGTTGTCCACGATTCTCGAAGAACTACATCTCCATGTCCACACCTGCACGGAAAAGCTTCATGCTTCAACATGTACATAATAACAATTTGTTTATGATGATAAGTGTGTGTAATCTGCTGGTGGTTGTGATGATAAGGAGTGTGTGTGGTTCTCTTTTTATGCTAAAAAAGTGAGGGAAATTGTTAACAATTTCCCTCCAATGTTTTCCCTCCAATGTTTTCCCTCCAATGTACTCGACATCTCATGGTAATTATTATTATTATTATTATTATTATTATTATTGATTTTAAATTATTATGGTTTTTTTTATTTTTTTTTATTTTATTATTATTATTATTGTTTTTTATTTTTATTATTTTATTATTATCATTATTTATTTTACATACATATTATTATTGCCGCATTTAATTAGATTGATCTTATTTACGTGTGTATGTACAGCAAAAGGCGTCCGAAACCCAACAGGAGCCTACAGAGATCGACATGTTCTATCGTCTGCATACGAATTCAGATGGTGTATTTATAGATGAGCAGTCTCTCCAGTTGTATGTAAGTATTCTTTTCAAAACACACTTTAATGAATCATTGATTAATAATCTAGCAACCCGACTAATATATTTACTATCTTGTGTTATTGTCACCACACAGGATCAGATGAGGGAGCTAGAGGCGACGGGTGAGCACACCACTGCCGAGATCAACAGGATGGTGCGAGGAAGCAAG
Organism: Glebionis coronaria; assembly: GCA_025667525.1. Classification (NCBI taxonomy): domain Eukaryota; kingdom Viridiplantae; phylum Streptophyta; class Magnoliopsida; order Asterales; family Asteraceae; genus Glebionis; species Glebionis coronaria. The sequence goes on along the minus strand of JANFOE010000044.1, from coordinate 481,716 downwards.
TTTCGCGGCCACCATCCTGGCGTGGGTATGGTATTGTCGGGATACACCAGTACTCCCCCGTGCTTTCCGCCACCACCCCCTGAGACTCGTCGGGATCGGGATGTTGATTTCATGATGGGCTTGTTCAGAAACGACCCCAGGTATGGCGATCTTTTTGCCGCATATGAGAGTGGTGGTGCTAGCGGGAGTGGGAGTCGCCCGGGTGATGATGCTGGTGCCAGCGGGAGCGGGAGTCGCCCGGGTGATGATGCTGAGGATCGGGAGGGTGGCGATGACGCGAGCTAGTCGTGTCATATATGTGTTTGTTAGTATGGTACATAGTTTCTTTATGTTCATCTTCACTTGTTTCCCTATTATCCTAAATTAGAACGCTTGTTTCCCTAGTATCCTTAACTATCCCGACTTATTCCTAGTATCCATGTGATCATTAGAACGTTATATTATATTTTGGTGCAAGTTTGAACTTATTCCGCGTTTGTGTTGATTTGTATTTCAAGTTTACTTTATATGTGTCTTTTGGTGAGCAAATACAGGTTTTGGTAGATTTTTTCCGAAAAAATTCTGGAAAAAATCTGGAAAACGCCTGCTGTGCAGGCAATTTAAAAAAAAAACCTGCAGACTCTTCCCCAGCGACATGTCGCTGGGGAAACATTGGTTATTCGTTGACAAGTCAAACGCAAATCGTTGACAAGTCAAACGTAACAAGAGTTTCCCCAGCGACATGTCGCTGGGGAAACTTTGGAACGCGTTGACAAGTCAACGGCAACGCGTTGACATGTCAAATGAAAGGAAATTTTCCCCAGCGACTTGTCGCTGGGGAAAATTTGTAATTAGCTAAAATGGTTAAGTTTAACTTAATTTTTTTTATTTAATAAGGATTTTCCCCAGCGACATGTCGCTGGGGAAAATTTTGCCACCGTGGCATCTGTTCTTCCAGGAAAAGTCAGTGGGGCCCACGTGTCGCTGGGGGAAGTCGCTGGGGATACTTTTAACAACTAGCGTACCCCAGCAAGTATACCCCAACGACATGTCGCTGGGATATACTTCCCCAGCGACATGTCGCTGGGGAAACACCAAAAATATCGCTGGGGTAGGGCGCGATTGTTGTAGTGTGGGTGGAAATGGAAGAGGTGTCCAAAGTGTAAGCATTGCATTGAGCTTCTTGGTGGCTCCCATATTGTTACATGCAGGTTTGTTCTGGTCCTCTATTGCACACACAATCGCTTTATCAATTGTCACATGTTAAACATTGATTTACTCATGGATTCAGTCCTTCAGACTCAACTAGATAACAATTGTTATGTAAAATTAGGAGGTTAAGTAGAAATTAGTTTTGTAGGATATATCTAGGGCTTCTCAATTTATTAACAACAGGTCTTACATATAATTAAACAGGTGTGAATGTGTGCATAATTCATTCAACAAAACTAAGTTTTGCTAAGTTTGACAATCTGTAATCGGATGCGTTTAATGTTCTCTAGAGCATTGACTCGTTGCACTTTGAATGATACTTTTCTATTTATGCCAGCATCCTTTTATTGTTTCACCGCCGCTCAGATGTCAGATTCACTCACATATAATTCTTGTTAAATGGTTTTTTGGAATAATATATTTTACCGGATTCACAAGGTTAAGGTGTTTAAACTTAGTTAAATCCATGCCCCGTTCATTAAATTTGTCTATCTAATATAGATATTTCCTTGCTACCAAAAAAAGTAGGGTAGCACCAATACGGTCTTATGGTGGAGGTTGAAACATATAGGTCATACCCCTACTACCTTAGGTAGGTAGAGACTTTCTTCTAGTTTTACGAAACGTAGAAAATGACCTGCAACCTTACAAAGAGCGAGGGTCGAACTCTTAACCCTCGTTAAGTTGTTTTAACAGATATATGTATTATTAGTAGCAATCTAACCACGTGAAAACGAGGTATGTTAACCTTTATAATAGAACTAGTTAAAAACTTGTAATGAGGCTCAAAGCAAAGTATAGATAGAGAATTTAAATGTCTTACTCTTGTGATATAATCTATAAGCATGAACTGTCATATTTGACTAGTCTGGTAATCTGCATATGTGTTTTCTAGCTTAATATTGATTGAGAAACAGAAAAATTGATTCCCAGAATCAAATGTCTGCGGGGTTCGATCAGGTTAAAACCATAAAATTTAGCACAGCTATATTATTTAGTCAATCCTAATAGATGCTAACCTTCAACCATTGACGTTGTTGCAGATGTAGAACTCAATTTTGCTACTGGTGCGGACAACAAGTACCATTCTGGAATACGTTTGATTTTATGTATATGTGTTGCATAACAAATGAAAACTACCAGGAATTTGATTTAACTTATAATGGGAGAATCTATTGAGAAATAAATTAATTTGTAATAAAAGTCTATTGGTTCGGCCTACTTGTTTATACTCTTTATGTTACGCGTTTGAGAAACGGAAACTAATTATTGACTTACTCGATTGTTTTTTACTGCAGCGGATCACTTCCTGAACATGCATATGAATAATGACATGTACTAATTTACCTTGAGTAGACAATTTTTTTTGTCCATATGCTCGCCAAATTTGAGAAAATTAACACAAGGTGCGATTTTTGGCCATTCACGTGCAAATGAGCCGAGTTGGGTTGCTATTTCTCTTCCATCAGCTCCACTACAAAATCCAAGTTGTATCCAACAAATGCATACATACAACTTAACTATAAGTCGTTAGATCCTTAAATTATTGTTGTATCGGCTTTACTTTTTCCAACCCACTCCTGCAAAAACATTTCTGTCCGAAAAGCCATACGCTCTCATGTGTACATACTTGCTAAAACAAACTATCGACTCATTCATAATTATGTGAATAATTGAGTTCAAAGAATGTCAGGTGAGACTCGAAACAATAGCTAGCACAGAAAAATCATGAAATAGCTTACATTTTTGCACACCGAGAACAGCCTGTAGTGAGAAAGCAGTAATTTGGGTGACCCTTATATTAGGACAAAGATATGCGTCTATTCCATCATGCATCAGAAAGGCACCTAGAAAGGAGAAATGCAAAATTGTTACTTACATATACTAAGAAGATAATATGTAATATAATGCACTCAAGACTCAAATAAAGTGTAATGTAAGTAACAGGCAAAGAGTCAATAGCTTGACTAAAAGTTAAAAGCTAGGAATGAAACAAAATCAGCACCCATAAGTGGTAACTAAGCAACATAAAAATAGAATAGTGCGTACGTCAGACTGAGAATAATCGTGTGCCTCCTATAACGCTATATAAATCTGTATCAAATTTGATAATAAAATTATTGAATATTTTGTGGAAAACGGTGTATACTTTTATTAAAAACAATAATAAAAATTAACAGTTAAACAAAGAACATAATTAAATAACAAATAAATTGAAAGCAGTAAGAATCTAGAGACGAGGCACGTGTTTAACACGCTTCTCTTAAAACAGATTCGCCGTCTGTTTCCCAGGGTACAACGTCCAAAGCTGTTGTACAGCCGGACTAGGCAAACTTGCCTGAAAGATCACGGAAGCCTTCTGCGTGTTTCTGATCGATAACTGCTGGAAAAATCGTCTGGTAATGGAGTAGGAAAACCTGCGTTTTTCTGATGATTAAAAACTGAATGAGAATGGTTTATTTTATAGTCAATTCATGTCTTGGTCACCAAGACAGAATATATGCTCCTAAAATAATCTGACATACAAATCTGTTAAAAATAAATACGATTTGCATATATTTTACATACACAAGAAAATTCTGTCATGACTTAATAAGAAAGTGTAAATCTATTCCTAAAATAGATGTACCGAATTTTTCTGGAAAAATACGAATTCGCAGCAAAAAAAGATACCGAAATCTGCTCGCACCCAAGCCAGTTTTCGGAGCTGCATTCGTGTCCGCAGGTCGCGCGCTCGTGCACAAGTTCAGTAGCTTCGAACCCGTTTTTGGCCTAAATATCCCACTTTCTGCACCCCCCCCCCACTGCGCGCGCGTAGGCGTGGGAGTAAAAACCCACAAATGAATATTGTAGGGTAGAAACTAGGATTTCCTTATAAACATGTTTTCATTTCATGTTTCAAGCGATGTGGGACAATATATTTTCCAAATATTGTGTTTCACGTGACTCACTTTGAGACACGATATCTCATTCATATTAACATCATATTGGACATACTTTAGCTCGTTGCGAAGCTCTCTTCGCGGAGAACGCAAAGCTACTAAGTACTACGAATATATATAACATATACATATATAAAATTATGTCCAAAGTATTGCAAAACTATATTTTGCAAAACATTTTCCAAAGAACAGAATACTTGTAGAGGACATACCCAGGTGGCCTAAACCGGTAACGGTCATTAGTATACATTGTGATAGTCAATCGGCAATTGGCAGAGCTCATAGCACTATGTATAATGGAAAGTCCTGACATATCCGTCGTCGACATAATTCGGTACGACAACTACTCTCAACAGGAGTTATCTCAATTGACTATGTGAAGTCAAAGGATAACATCGCCGATCCGCTTACGAAAGGCTTAAGCAAAGAGTTAGTTAGTAAGTCGTCTAAAGGAATGAGACTAAATCCCTTGAAGGAATGAGTTTCTATGGAGGAAAACCTAACCCAGTTGACTGGAGATCCCAAGATCTGGGTTCAATAGGACAACCTAATCATAGAAATGTAGGGGAAGTCACGTCAATGTGGGGGAGTTACTTAATACAAGAACTTTCCTAGTCCATTCCTATAACAATGTGACTTGTTGAGAGGTTAAACATATGGCTTAATGATTCAGGATGAAATCATAAAGCATAATGATTCAAGATGAAATCATAAAACATATGTTTTTAATGATTCAATATGAAATCACCTATGTGAGAGAGAAGTGGGGTCGCTTCGAAGGAAATTATGGGGGCGCAATTTCTAAGAGCTCTTGCAGAACCAGGCGAGTGTTCATGACCATAACGAACACGACTATGAGGACTTCACAAGGTCAGGGAGAGTCTTTTGTGAGTGCGTATTGCCGTCTACGTAAACAGAGGCTGAGTTCAAGGACATCGCGTATACTTAGATCTAGGAGACTAAGTGCATCTCATAAGGGAAGGTTCAAAGGGTTACACCTACCTATCCTATGCAGGACTTAACCGCAAAAATTTTGTCGAAACTTTCGTGTGTTTTCGACCGATTCCCATTCATGTGGGGGATTGTTGGAAAATGTTTTGCAAAATATAGTTTTGCAATACTTTGGACATAATTTTATATATGTATATGTTATATATATTCGTAGTACTTAGTAGCTTTGCGTTCTCCTCGAAGAGAGCTTCGCAACGAGCTAAAGTATGTCCAATATGGAGTTAATATGAATGAGATATCGTGTCTCAAAGTGAGTCACGTGAAACACAATATTTGGAAAATATTTTGTCCCACATCGCTTGAAATATGAAGTGAAAACATGTTTATAAGGAAATCCTAGTTTCTACCCTACAATATTCATTTGTGGGTTTTTACTCCCACGCCTACGCGCGCAGGGGTGGGTGCAGAAAGTGGGATTTCTAGGCCAAAAACGGGTTCGAAGCTACTTAACTTGTGCACGAGCGCGCGACCTGCGGGCACAAATGCAGCTCCGAAAACTGGCTTGGGTGCGGGCAGATTTCGGTATCTTTTTTGCTGCGAATTCGGATTTTTCCAGAAAAATTATGTACATCTATTTTAGGAATAGATATAGACTTTCTTATTAAGTCATGACAGAATTTTCTTGTGTATGTAAAATATATGCAAATCGTGTTTATTTTTAACAGATTTGTATGTCAGATTATTTTAGGAGCATATATTCTGTCTTGGTGACCACGACATGAATTGGCTATAAAATAAACCATTCTCATTCCGTTTTTAATCATCAGAAAAACACAGGTTTTCCTATTCCATTACCAGACGATTTTTCCAGCAGTTATCAATCAGAAACACGCAGAAGGCTTCCGTGATCTTTCAGGCAAGTTTGTCTAGTCCGGCTGTACAACAGCTTTGGACGTTGTACCCTGGGAAACAGACGGCGAATCTGTTTTAAGGGAAGCGTGTTAAACACGTGCCTCGTCTCTAAATTCTTACTGCTTTCCATTTATTTGTTATTTAATTCTGTTCTTTGTTTATATGTTAATTTTATTATTGTTTTTAATAAAAGTATACACCGTTTCCCACAATCTTAAAACAGATTCTATTTAACAGAATTAAAACTTTTATTAAATCGGATTAATAATTTTATCAGATTTATTTATAAAATGTTTCTGCCAAAATCAGGATTGAGTTTCATTGGAAATCAGTTTTAATTTACAGATTTTAATTAACAGTTAAGGGTTTTTTTTAGCAGTTGTTCTATTCAGTTTATGGAAACCAAGATTGTCTTTCTGTTAAACTGATACGTTTGATAATTGCATCTGATTCATTGAAACCAAGATTGAGTTTCTTTGAAGCAGATCCACTATAAGTATATAGAGATCACGATTGAATTTCTTATATACAGATTTATAACAGTTGTCTAACTGTTTGTGTTTTGATCTTGTTTGATCTTTCAGAATGTCTACCAGCACTCCTGTAACTCCTGCAACTACTACTGTGAATGTAACTGGTGCGCTAGTTCCCCACACAGTTGCTAATCATGCTGAAAGACTAGAAAAATTCAATGGGCAGAATTTTAAGAGGTGGCAGCAGAAGATGTTCTTCTATCTCACTACTTTGAACCTTGCGAAGTTCTTAAAGGAGACTGTACCTCAGGTGGAACCTCCTAAAGAAGGTGTACCCTCTAATCAACAAGCCGTGCAAGCTGTTGAAGCATGTAAACATTCAGACTTCTTGTGTCACAACTATATTCTGAATGGTTTGGTGGACTCTTTGTACAATGTGTACTACAAGACTACGACTGCCAAAGAATTATGGGAGTCGTTGGAACACAAGTACAAAACTGAGGATGCTGGTACAAAGAAGTTCGTGGTAGCTCGGTTTTTGGATTACAAGATGGTTGATTCAAAGAGTGTGATAACTCAGGTTCAAGATCTGAAGGTTTTGCTTCACGACATTCATGCTGAGGGTATGACTTTGAGTGAAACTTTTCAAGTTGCTGCTATCATTGAAAAGTTACCTCCAAGCTGGGTAGAATTTAAAAACTACTTGAAGCATAAGCGAAAGGAGATGGCTGTTGAAGACTTGGTTGTTCGTCTTCGTATTGAAGAGGACAACAAGTTGGCTCAGAAAAACACTTATACACCTGATTCTGCCAAGGCAAATATGGTTGAGCATGGTTCCTCTTCTTCAAAGTCTAAAGTCAATAGCTTTCGCAAAGGGAAGAATGAAAAGAAGAGCAAAGGGAAGTCTGAGTACCTTGCTCCTAAAGATGGAATTGCGAAGCAGAAGTTCCAAGGAAATTGCTTCAACTGTGACAAGCCAGGTCATCGTTCTGCTAATTGCAAAGCGCCGAAGCAGGTGACTCCACGCGAGGCTAATATGGTGAATGATAATGTGGACATGATTGCTATGGTGTCTGATGTCCTTGCCATGATATCTGAAGTTAACCTGGTAGGTTCTAATAATAGTTATTGGTGGGTTGATACTTGGGCAACCCGTCATGTGTGTGCTGACAAGAGTATGTTTCACTCTTTCAGAGCGGTTGACAATGGAGAGAAGCTGTACATGGGCAACTCTGCAACTGCTGGTATCAAGGGCGAAGGAGATGTTATTTTGAAGATGACATCCGAGAAAGAGCTCAAGTTGACTAAAGTTTTGTATGTTCTGGAGATTCGCAAGAATCTTGTGTCCGGATAGCTTTTGAATAAGTTTGGTTTTCGTCTTGTTTTTGAGTCTGATAAAGTTGTTCTTTCTAAGAATCAAATGTATGTTGGTAAAGGGTATGCCCTGAATGGTATGTTTAAGCTCAATGTAATAGTTGTTAAGAATGCTATCAATAAAATGAATTCTTCTGCTTACTTGATTGAGTCTTCTAATGTGTGGCATGGCCGTCTTGGACATGTTAATTTTAATTCAGTGTGTCGTTTGATTAAATTTAATGGCATACCAAATTTTCATATTGACTCAAATTATAAATGTGAAACTTGTGTCGAAGCCAAACTTACAAGATCATCTTTCAAATCGGTTGAACGAAAAAACGAACCACTTGATATGATACACACAGACATATGTGATTTGAAATCACTACCCACAAAAGGTGGAAATAAGTACTTCATCACGTTTATTGATGATTGCACAAAGTACTGCTATGTTTACTTGTTGAAAAGTAAAGATGAAGCTATAGACAAGTTTGTTCTATACAAAACCGAAGTTGAGAATCAACTTGGTAGGAAAATCAAGGTTGTACGAAGTGATAGAGGAGGTGAATATGTGTCTCCTTTTGCTGATCTACGTGCGAAACATGGAATTAGACATGAGTTTACTGCTCCTTATTCACCTCAGCAAAACGGTATTGCCGAAAGGAAGAACCGTACCTTGAAAGAAATGGTTAATGCCATGTTGTTAAGTTCTGGTTTGAGCCGGGACATGTGGGGGGAAGCCATTCTAACGGCTACTTATCTTTTAAACAAGATACCTCGTAAGGATAAAAAGGAAACCCCATATGAACTGTGGATGGGAAGAAAACCATCATACCAGTACTTACGAGTGTGGGGGTGTCTAGCCAAGGTAGCTGTGCCGACACCTAAGGCTCAAACGATTGGAACTAAATCTGTGGATTGTATATTCATTGGATATGCTAAAAATAGCAGTGCGTATCGTTTCATTGTACATGATTCGAAAAATCTAGATATACACAAGAACACAGTTATGGAATCAAGGAACGCGTCCTTCTTTGAAAACATATTTCCTTGTTTAAAGAAGGAAAATGGGAGCACATCTAGAATAGATGATGCAGTTGTCCAAGATAAGAGACAACGAGATGATAATGATCTCCAAGATGAGAGACAAGATCAATCAAAGGAAGAAGAGGTTTAACCTAGAAGAAGCAAACAGGCGAGAACCGAGAAATCATTTGGACCCGATTTTGTCTCTTTTATGGTAGAAAATGAACCCACTTGTTATCAAGAAGCTGTAAATTCCTCGGAAGGGCCTCGATGGAAAGAAGCGATTAACAGTGAAATAGAGTCTATTTTACAAAATCATACTTGGGAGCTCGTGGATTTACCTCCTGGTTGTAAACCACTAGCCTATAAATGGATCTTCAAGAAGAAGATGAAAGCTGATGGCACCATTCATAAGTACAAAGCAATATTGGTGATCAAAGGTTTTAGACAACGCAAAGGTCTAGATTACTTTGATACTTATTCGCCTGTTACACGAATAACTTCTATTAGGATGATTATTGCTATTGCTGCATTAAGAAATTTAGAAGTTCACCAAATGGATGTGAAAATGGCTTTTCTAAATGGAGATTTAGAAAAAGAAATATACATGAACCAGCCCAAGGGTTTCATGGCTCCTGGAAAAGATAGCAAAGTTTGTAGGCTTGTTAAGTCATTGTATGGCTTAATGCAAGCTCCAAAACAATGGCATCAAAAGTTTGATCACGCCATGCTAGAGGGTGGATTCAAAATTAATGAATGCGACAAGTGTGTTTATGTCAAAGACACGAATAGTGGACATGTAATCGTGTGTCTTTATGTTGATGATATGCTTATCGTTGACAGTAACGACAAGATGATCAAGTCTACTAAAGATATGTTGAAATCAAAGTTTGACATGAAAGATATGGGTTTGGCTGATGTGATCCTTGGAATAAAGATCATGCGAACTCATAGTGGAATTGCATTAAGTCAAGCACATTACGTGGACAAAATTCTCAATACTCATAATGCGGGGGATTCCAGCCTAGCTAGAACTCCAATTGACACCAGTTTGCATCTATCTAAAAATAGAGGCGCATGTGTTGCCCAATTAGAGTATTCAAGAATTATTGGCATGTTGATGTATTTGATGACATGTACCCGACCTGACTTAGCATATGCTGTTAGCAGGCTAAGTAGATATACTAGTAATCCAAGTGATGCACATTGGAAATCTATGACTAGGGTACTTCATTATTTGAGATACAGTCGTGATAATGGACTGAATTATACTAGATATCCATCTGTTATTGAAGGATATAGTGATGCAAATTGGATATCTGACATAAAGGATTCTAGATCGACCAGTGGATATGTATTTACACTGGGAGGGGTCGCTATATCTTGGAAGTCTTCCAAGCAAACTGTAATAGCTAAGTCCACGATGGAATTTCCTTGGAACTTCTGCTTCGCAATTCCAGCTTTAGGAGCAAGGTACTCAGACTTCCATTTGCTCTTCTTTTCATTCTTCCCTTTGCCAAAGCTCTTGCCTTTAGACTTTGAAGAAGACGAACCATGCTCAACCATATTTGCCTTGGCAGAATCAGGTGTATAAGTGTTTTTCTGAGCCAACTTGTTGTCCTCTTCAATACGAAGACGAACAACCAAGTCTTCAACAGCCATCTCCTTTCGCTTATGCTTCAAGTAGTTTTTAAATTCTACCTAGCTTGGAGGTAACTTTTCAATGATAGCAGCAACTTGAAAAGTTTCACTCAAAGTCATACCCTCAGCATGAATGTCGTGTAGCAAAACCTGCAGATCTTGAACATGAGTTATCACACTCTTTGAATCAACCATCTTGTAATCCAAAAACCAATCTACCACGAACTTCTTTGTACCAGCATCCTCAGTTTTGTACTTGCGTTCCAACGACTCCCATAATTCTTTGGCAGTCGTAGTCTTGCAGTACACATTGTACAAAGAGTCCACCAAACCATTCAGAATATAGTTGTGACACAAGAAGTATGAATGTTTCCATGCTTCAATAGCTTGCACGGCTTGTTGATTAGAGGGTACACCTTCTTTAGGAGGTTCCACCTAAGGTACAGTCTCCTTTAAGAACTTCTCAAGGTTCAAAGTAGTGAGATAGAAGAACATCTTCGACAAAATTTCTGCGGCTAAGTCCTGCATAGGATAGGTAGGTGTAACCCTTTGAACCTTCCCTTATGAGATGCACTTAGTCTCCTAGATCTGAGTAGACGCGATGTCCTTGAACTCAGCCTCTGTTTACGTAGACGACAATACACACTCACACAAGACTCTCCCTGACCTTGTCAAGTCCTCATAGTCGTGTTCATTATGGTCATGAACACTCGCCTGGTTCTGCAAGAGCTCTTAGAAATTCCGCCCCCACAATTTCCTTCGAAGCGACCCCACTTCTCTCTCACATAGGTGATTTCATATTGAATCATTAAAAACTTATGTTTTATGATTTCATCTTGAATCATTATGCTTTATGATTTCATCCTGAATCATTAAGCCATATGTTTAACCTCTCAACAAGTCACATTGTTATAGGAATGGACTAGGAATGTTCTTGTATTAAGTAACTCCCCCACATTGACGTGACTTCCCCCACATTTCTATGATTAGGTTGTCCTATTGAACCCAGATCTTGGGATCTCTAGTCAACTGGGTTAGGTTTTCCTTCATAGAAACTCATTCTTTCAAGGGCTTTAGTCCCATTCCTTTAGACGACTTACTAACTAACTCTCTGCTTAAGCCTTTCATAAGTGGATCCGCGATGTTATCCTTTGACTTCACATAGTCAATTGAGATAACTCCTGTTGAGAGTAGTTGTCGTATCGAATTATGTCGACGACGGATATGTCTAGACTTTCCATTATACATAGTGCATGAGCTCTGCCAATTGCCGATTGACTATCACAATGTATACTAATGGCCGTTACCGATGTAGGCCACCTGGGTATGTCCTCTACGAATTGACGTAGCCATTCCGCCTCTTCTCCGCATTTATCCAACGCGATAAATTCCGATTCCATCGTGGACTTAGCTATTACAGTTTGCTTGGAAGACTTCCAAGATATAGTGGCCCCTCCCAGTGTAAACACATATCCACTGGTCGATCTAGAATCCTTTATGTCAGATATCCAATTTGCATCACTGTATCCTTCAATAACAGATGGATATCTAGCATAATTCAGTCCATAATCACGACTATATCTCAAATAATGAAGTACCCTAGTCATAGCTTTCCAATGTGCATCACTTGGATTACTAGTATATCTACTTAGCCTGCTAACAGCATATGCTAAGTCAGGTCAGGTACATGTCATCAAATACATCAACATGCCAATAATTCTTGAATACTCTAATTGGGATACACCTGCGCCTCTATTTTTAGATAGATGCAAACTGGTGTCAATTGAAGTTCTAGCTAGGCCGGAATCCCCCGCATTATAAGTATTGAGAATTTTGTCCACATAATGTGCTTGACTTAATGCAATTCCACTATGAGTTCGCATGATCTTTATTCCAAGGATCACATCAGCCAAACCCATATCTTTCATGTCAAACTTTGATTTCAACATATCTTTAGTAGACTTGATCATCTTGTCGTTACTGCCAACGATAAGCATATCATCAACATAAAGACACAAGATTACATATCCACTATTCGTGTCTTTGACATAAACACACTTGTCGCATTCATTAATTTTGAATCCACCCTCTAGCATAGCGTGATCAAACTTTTGATGCCATTGTTTGGAGCTTGATTTAAGCCATACAATGACTTAACAAGCCTACAAACTTTGCTCTCTTGTCCAGGAGCCATGAAACCCTCGGGTTGGTTCATGTATATTTCTTCTTCTAAATCTCCATTTAGAAAAGCCGTTTTCACATCCATTTGGTGAACTTCTAAATTTCTTAATGCGGCAATAGCAAGAATCATCCTAATAGAGGTTATTCGTGTAACAGGCGAATAAGTATCAAAGTAATCTAGACCTTCGCGTTGTCTAAAACCTTTGATCACCAATCTTGCTTTGTACCTTATCAATGGTGCCATCAGCTTTCATCTTCTTCTTGAAGATCCATTTATAGGTTAGTGGTTTACAACCAGGAGGTAAATCCACGAGCTCCCAAGTATGATTTTGTAAAATAGACTCTATTTCACTGTTAATCGCTTCTTTCCATCGAGGCCCTTCTGAGGAATTTACAGCTTCTTGATAACAAGTGGGTTCATTTTCTACCATAAAAGAGACAAAAACGGGTCCAAATGATTTCTCGATTCTCGCCCGTTTGCTTCTTCTAGGTTCAACCTCTTCTTCCTCGGGTTGATCTTGTCTCTCATCTTGGAGATCATTATCATCTCGTTGTCTCTTATCTTGGACAACTGCATCATCTATTCTAGATGTGCTCCCATTTTCCTTCTTTAAACAAGGAAATATGTTTTCAAAGAAAGAGGCATTCCTTGATTCCATAACTACGTTCTTGTGTATATCTGGATTTTTCGAATCATGTACAGTGAAACGATACGCACTGCTATTCTTAGCATATCCAATGAATATACAATCCACAGATTTAGGTCCAATCGTTTGAGCCTTAGGTGTCGGCACAGCTACCTTGGCTAGACACCCTTACACTCGTAAGTACTGGTATGATGGTTTTCTTCCCATCCACAGTTCATATGGGGTTTCCTCTTTATCCTTACGAGGTATCTTGTTTAAAAGATAAGTAGCCGTTAGAATGGCTTCCCCCCACATGTCCCGGATCAAACCAGAACTTAACAACATGGCATTAACCATTTCTTTCAAGGTACGGTTCTTCCTTTCGGCAATACCGTTTTGCTGAGGTGAATAAGGAGCAGTAAACTCATGTCTAATTCCATGTTTCGCACATAGATCAGCAAAAGGAGACACATATTCACCTCCTCTATCACTTCGTACAACCTTGATTTTCCTACCAAGTTGATTCTCAACTTTGGTTTTGTATAGAACAAACTTGTCTATAGCTTCATCTTTACTTTTCAACAAGTAAACATAGCAGTACTTTGTGCAATCATCAATAAACGTGATGAAGTAATTATTGCCACCTTTTGTGGGTAGTGATTTCAAATCACATATGTCTGTGTGTATTATATCAAGTGGTTCGGTTTTTCCTTCAACCGATTTGAAAGATGATCTTGTAAGTTTAGCTTCGACATAAGTTTCACATTTATAATTTGAGTCAATATGAAAATTTGGTATGCCATTAAATTTTATCAAACGACGCATTGAATTAAAATTAACATGTCCAAGACGGTCATGCCACACATTAGAAGAATCAATCAAGTAAGCAGAAGAATTCATTTTATTGATAGCATTCTTAACGACTATTACATTGAGCTTAAACATACCATTCAGGGCATACCCCTTACCAACATACATTTGATTCTTAGAAAGAACAACTTTATCAGACTAAAAAACAAGACGAAAACCAAACTTATTCAAAAGCCATCCGGACACAAGATTCTTGCGAATCTCCGGAACATACAAAACTTTAGTCAACTTGAGCTCTTTCTCGGATGTCATCTTCAAAATAACCTCTCCTTCGCCCTTGATATCAACAGTTGCAGAGTTGCCCATGTACAGCTTCTCTCCATTGTCAACCGCTCTGAAAGAGTGAAACATACTCTTGTCAGCACACACATGACGGGTTGCCCCAGTATCAACCCACCAATCACTATTATTAGAACCTACCAGGTTAACTTCAGATATCATGGCAACGACATCAGACACCATAGCAATCATGTCCACATTATCATTCACCATATTAGCCTCGCGTGAAGTCACCCGCTTCGGCGCTTTGCAATTAGCAGAACGATGACCTGGCTTGTCACAGTTGAAGCAATTTCCTTGGAACTTCTGCTTCGCAATTCCAGCTTTAGGAGCAAGGTACTCAAACTTCCCTTTTCTCTTCTTTTCATTCTTCCCTTTGCCAAAGCTCTTGCCTTTAGACTTTGAAGAAGACGAACCATGCTCAACCATATTTGCCTTGGAAGAATCAGGTGTATAAGTGTTTTTCTGAGCCAACTTTTTGTCCTCTTCAATACGAAGACGAACAACCAAGTCTTCAACAGCGATCTCCTTTCGCTTATGCTTCAAGTAGTTTTTAAATTGTACCCAACTTGGAGGTAACTTTTCAATGATAGCAGCAACTTGAAAAGTTTCACTCAAAGTCATACCCTCAGCATGAATGTCATGTAGCAAAACCTGCAGATCTTGAACCTGAGTTATCACACTCTTTGAATCAACCATCTTGTAATCCAAAAACCGAGCTACCACGAACTTCTTTGTACCGGCATCCTCAGTTTTGTACTTGCATTCCAACGACTCCCATTATTCTTTGGTAGTCGTAGTCTTGCAGTACACATTGTACAAAGAGTCCACCAAACCATTTAGAATATAGTTGTGACACAAGAAGTATGAATGTTTCCATGCTTCAACAGCTTGCACGGCTTGTTGATTAGAGGGTACACCTTCTTTAGGAGGTTCCACCTGAGGTACAGTCTCCTTTAAGAACTTCGCAAGGTTCAAAGTAGTGAGATAGAAGAACATCTTCTGCTGCCACCTCTTAAAATTCTTCCCATTGTTTTTTTCTGGTCTTTCAGCATGATTAGCAACTGTGTGGGGAACTGGCGCACCAGTTACATTCACAGTAGTAGTTGCAAGAGTTACAGGAGAGCTGGTAGACATTCTGAAAGATTAAACAAGATCAAAACACAAACAGTTAGACAACTGTTATAAATCTGTATATAAGAAATTCAGTCGTGATCTCTATATACTTATAGTAGATCTGCTTCAAAGAAACTCAATCTTGGTTTCAATGAATCAGATGCAATTATCAAACGTATCAGTTTAATAGAAACACAATCTTGGTTTCAATAAACTGAATAGAACAACTGCTAAAAAAAACCCTTAACTGTTAATTAAAATCTGTAAATTAAAACTAATTCTTAATGAATCTCAATCCTGGTTTCGACAGAAACAGTTTATAAATAAATCTGATAAAATTATTAATCCGATTTAATAAAAGATTTAATTCTATTAAATAGAATCTGTTTTAAGATTGTGGGAAACGGTGTATACTTTTATTAAAAACAATAATAAAATTAACAGATAAACAAAGAACATAATTAAATAACAAATAAATTGAAAGCAGTAAGAATCTAGAGACGTGGCACGTGTTTAACACGCTTCCCTTAAAACAGATTCGCCGTCTGTTTCCCAGGGTACAACGTCCAAAGCTGTTGTACAGCCGAACTAGACAAAACTTGCCTGAAAGATCACGGAAGCCTTTTGCGTGTTTCTGATCGATAACTGCTGGAAAAATCGTCTGGTAATGGAGTAGGAAAACCTGCGTTTTTCTGATGATTAAAAACTGAATGAGAATGGTTTATTTTATAGCCAATTCATGTCTTGGTCACCAAGACAGAATATATGCTCCTAAAATAATCTGACATACAAATTTGTTAAAAATAAACACGATTTGCATATATTTTACATACACAAGAAAATTCTGTCATGACTTAATAAGAAAGTCTATATCTATTCCTAAAATAGATGTACAGAATTTTTCTGGAAAAATCCGAATTCGCAGCAAAAAAAGATACCGAAATCTGCCCGCACCCAACCCAGTTTTCGGAGCTGCAGTCGTGTCCGCAGGTCGCGCGCTCGTTAACAAGTTCAGTAGCTTCGAACCCGTTTTTGGCCTAGAAATCCCACTTTCTGCACCCCCCCCCCCCCCCCTGCGCGCGCGTAGGCGTGGGAGTAAAAACCCACAAATGAATATTGTAGGGTAGAAACTAGGATTTCCTTATAAACATGTTTTCACTTCATGTTTCAAGCGATGTGGGACAAAATATTTTCGAAACATTGTGCTTCACGTGACTTACTTTGAGATACGATATCTCATTCATATTAACTCCATATTGGACATACTTTAGCTCGTTGCGAAGCTCTCTTCGAGGAGAACGCAAAGCTACTAAGTACTACGAATATATATAACATATACATATATAAAATTATGTCCAAAGTATTGCAAAACTATATTTTGCAAAACATTTTCCAACAATCCCCCACATGAATGGGAATCGGTCGAAAACACACGAAAGTTTCGGCAAAATTTCTGCGGTTAAGTCCTGCATAGGATAGGTAGGTGTAACCCTTTGAACCTTCCCTTATGAGATGCACTTAGTCTCCTAGATCTGATTAGACGCGATGTCCTTGAACTCAGCCTCTATTTACATAGACGACAATACACACTCACACAAGACTCTCACTGACCTTGTCAAGTCCTCATAGTCGTGTTCGTTATGGTCATGAACACTCGCCTGGTTGTGCAAGAGCTCTTAGAAATTGCGCCCCCACAATTTCCTTCGAAGCGACCCCACTTCTCTCTCACATAGGTGATTTCATATTGAATCATTAAAAACATATGTTTTATGATTTCATCTTGAATCATTATGCTTTATGATTTCATCCTGAATCATTTAGCCATATGTTTAACCTCTCAACAAGTCACATTGTTATAGGAATGGACTAGGAAAGTTCTTGTATTAAGTAACTCCCCCACATTGACGTGACTGATTGTGGGAAACGGTGTATACTTTTATTAAAAACAATAATAAAATTAACAAATAAACAAAGAACAGAATTAAATAACAAATAAATTGAAAGCAATAAGAATCTAGAGACGAGGCACGTATTTAACACGCTTCCCTTAAAACAGATTCGCCGTCTGTTTCCCAGGGTACAACGTCCAAAGCTGTTGTACAGCCGGACTAGACAAACTTGCCTGAAAGATCTCGGAAGCCTTCTGCGTGTTTCTGATCGATAACTGCTGGAAAAATAGTCTGGTAATGGAGTAGGAAAACCTGCGTTTTTCTGATGATTAAAAACTGAATGAGAATGGTTTATTTTATAGCCAATTTATGTCGTGGTCACCAAGACAGAATATATGCTCCTAAAATAATCTGACATACAAATCTGTTAAAAATAAACACGATTTGCATATATTTTACATACACAAGAAAATTCTTTCATGATTTAATAAGCAAGTCTATATCTATTCCTAAAATAGATGTACAAAATTTTTCTAGAAAAATCCGAATTCGCAGCAAAAAAAGATACCGAAATCTGCCCGCACCCAAGCCAGTTTTCGGAGCTGCATTCGTGTCCGCAGGTCGCGCGCTCGTGCACAAGTTTAGTAGCTTCGAACCCGTTTTTGGCCTAGAAATCCCACTTTCTGCACCCCCCCCCCCCCCCCTACGCGCGCGTAGGCGTGGGAGTAAAAACCCACAAATGAATATTGTAGGGTAGAAACTAGGATTTCCTTATAAACATGTTTTCACTTCATGTTTCAAGCGATGTGGGACAAAATATTTTCCAAATATTGTGTTTCACGTGACTCAATTTGATACACGATATCTCATTCATATTAACTCCATATTGGACATACTTTAGCTCGTTGTGAAGCTCTCTTCGAGGAGAACGCAAAGCTACTAATTACTACGAATATATATAACATATACATATATAAAATTATGTCCAAAGTATTGCAAAACTATATTTTGCAAAACATTTTCCAACAATCCCCCACATGAATGGGAATCGGTCAAAAACACACGAAAGTTTCGGTAAAATTTCTACAGTTAAGTCCTGCATAGGATAGGTAGGTGTAACCCTTTGAACCTTCCGTTATGAGATGCACTTAGTCTCCTAGATCTGAGTAGACGCGATGTCCTTGAACTCAGCCTCTGTTTACGTAGACGACAATACACACTCACACAAGACTCTCCCTGACCTTGTCAAGTCCTCATAGTCGTGTTCGTTATGGTCATGAACACTCGCCTGGTTCTGCAAGAGCTCTTAGAAATTGCGCCCCCACAATTTCCTTCGAAGCGACCCCACTTCTCTCTCACATAGGTAATTTCATATTGAATCATTAAAAACATATGTTTTATGATTTCATCTTGAATCATTATGCTTTATGATTTCATCCTGAATCATTAAGCCATATGTTTAACCTCTCAACAAGTCACATTGTTATAGGAATGGACTAGGAAAGTTCTTGTATTAAATAACTCCCCCACATTGACGTGACTTCCCCCACATTTCTATGATTAGGTTGTCCTATTGAACCCAGATCTTGGGATCTCCAGTCAACTGGGTTAGGTTTTCCTTCATAGAAACTCATTCTTTCAAGGGCTTTAATCCCATTCCTTTAGACGACTTACTAACTAACTCTCTGCTTAAGCCTTTCGTAAGCGGATCCGCGATGTTATCCTTTGACTTCACATAGTCATTTGAGATAACTCTTGTTGAGAGTAGTTGTCGTACCGAATTATGTCGACGACGGTTATGTCTAGACTTTCCATTATACATAGTGCTATGAGCTCTGCCAATTGCCGATTGACTATCACAATGTATACTAATGGACGTTACCGGTTTAGGCCACCTGGGTATGTCCTCTACAAATTAACGTAGCCATTCCGCCTCTTCTTCGCATTTATCTGACGCGATAAATTCTGATTCCATCGTGGACTTAGCTATTACAGTTTGCTTGGAAGACTTCCAAGATATAGCGGCCCCTCCCATTGTAAACACATATCCACTGGTCGATCTAGAATCCTTTATGTCAGATATCTAATTTGCATCACTGTATCCTTCAATAACAGATGGATATCTAGCATAATTCAGTCCATAATCACGACTGTATCTCAAATAATGAAGTACCCTAGTCATAGCTTTCCAATGTGCATCACTTGGATTACTAGTATATCTACTTAGCCTGCTAACAACATAAGCTAAGTCAGGTCGGGTACATGTCATCAAATACATCAACATGCCAATAATTCTTGAATACTCTAATTGGGCAACACCTGCGCCTCTATTTTTAGATAGATGCAAACTGGTGTCAATTGGAGTTCTAGCTAGGCTGGAATCCCCCGCATTATGAGTATTGAGAATTTTGTCCACGTAATGTGCTTGACTTAATGCAATTCCACTATGAGTTCGCATGATCTTTATTCCAAGGATCACATCAGCCAAAACCGTATCTTTCATGTCAAACTTTGATTTCAGCATATCTTTAGTAGACTTGATCATCTTGTCGTTATTGCCAACGATAAGCATATCATCAACATAAAGACACAAGATTACATATCCATTATTCGTGTCTTTGACATAAACACACTTGTCGCATTCATTAATTTTGAATCCACCCTCTAGCATGGCGTGATCAAACTTTTGATGCCATTGTTTTGGAGCTTGCTTTAAGCCATACAATGACTTAACAAGCCTACAAACTTTGCTCTCTTGTCCAGGAGCCATGAAACCCTCGGGTTGGTTCATGTATATTTCATCTTCTTCTTGAAGATCCATCTTTAGGCTAGTGGTTTACAACCAGGAGGTTAATCCACGAGCTCCCAAGTATGATTTTGTAAAATAGACTCTATTTCACTGTTAATCGCTTCTTTCCATCGAGGCCTTTCCGAGGAATTTACAGCTTCTTGATAAGAAGTGGGTTCATTTTCTACCATAAAAGAGACAAAATCGGGTCCAAATGATTTCTCGGTTCTCGCCCGTTTGCTTCTTCTAGGTTCAACCTCTTCTTCCTCGGGTTGATCTTGTCTCTCATCTTGGAGATCATTATCATCTCGTTGTCTCTTATCTTGGACAACTGCATCATCTATTCTAGATGTGCTCCCATTTTCCTTCTTTAAACAAGGAAATATGTTTTCAAAGAAGGACGCGTTCCTTGATTTCATAACTGTGTTCTTGTGTATATCTGGATTTTTCGAATCATGTACAATGAAATGATATGCACTGCTATTCTTAGCATATCCGATGAATATACAATCCACAGATTTAGGTCCAATCGTTTGAGCCTTAGGTGTCGGCACAGCTACCTTGGGTAGACACCCCCACACTCGTAAGTACTGGTATGATGGTTTTCTTCCCATCCACAGTTCATATGGGGTTTCCTCTTTTTCCTTACGAGGTATCTTGTTTAAAAGATAAGTAGTCGTTAGAATGGATTCCCCCCACAAGTCCCGGCTCAAACCAGAACTTAACAACATGGCATTAACCATTTCTTTCAAGGTACGGTTCTTCCTTTCGCCAATACCGTTTTGCTGAGGTGAATAAGGAGTAGTAAACTCATGTCTAATTCCATGTTTCGCACATAGATCATCAAAAGGAGACACATATTCACCTCCTCTATCACTTCGTACAACCTTGATTCTCCTACCAAGTTGATTCTCAACTTCGGTTTTGTATAGAACAAACTTGTCTATAGCTTCATCTTTACTTTTCAACAAGTAAACATAGCAGTACTTTGTGAAATCATCAATAAACGTGATGAAGTACTTATTGCCACCTTTTGTGGGTAGTGATTTCAAATCACATATGTCTGTGTGTATCATATCAAGTGGTTCGGTTTTTCGTTCAACCGATTTGAAAGATGATCTTGTAAGTTTGGCTTCGACACAAGTGTCACATTTATAACTTGAGTCAATATGAAAATTTGATATGCCATTAAATTTAATCAAACGACGCATTGAATTAAAATTAACATGTCCAAGACGGCCATGCCACACATTAGAAGACTCAATCAAGTAAGAAGAAGAATTCATTTTATTGATAGCATTCTTAACAACTATTACATTGAGCTTAGACATACCATTCAGGGCATACCCCTTGCCAACATACATTTGATTCTTAGAAAGAACAACTTTATCAGACTAAAAAACAAGACGAAAACCAAACTTATTCAAAAGCCATCCGGACACAAGATTCTTGTGAATCTCCGGAACATACAAAACTTTAGTCAACTTGAGCTATTTCTCGGATGTCATCTTCAAAATAACATCTCCTTCGCCCTTGATATCAGCAGTTGCAGAGTTGCCCATGTACAGCTTCTCTCCATTGTCAACCGCTCTGAAAGAGTGAAACATACTCTTGTCAGCACACACATGACGGGTTGCCCCAGTATCCACCCACCAATCACTATTATTAGAACCTACCAGGTTAACTTCAGATGTCATGGCAACGACATCAGACACCATAGCAATCATGTCCACATTATCATTCACCATATTAGCCTCGCGTGGAGTCACCCGCTTCGGCGCTTTGTAATTTGCAGAACGATGACCTGGCTTGTCACAGTTGAAGCAATTTCCTTGGAACTTGTGCTTCGTAATTCCATCTTTAGGAGCAAGGTACTCAGATTTCCCTTTGCTCTTCTTTTCATTATTCCCTTTGCCAAAGCTCTTTCCTTTAGACTTTGAAGAAGACGAACCATGCTCAACCATATTTGCCTTGGCAGAATCAGGTGTATAAGTGTTTTTCTGAGCCAACTTGTTGTCCTCTTCAATACGAAGACGAACAACCAAGTCTTCAACGCAATCTCCTTTCGCTTATGCTTCAAGTAGTTTTTAAATTCTACCCAGCTTGGAGGTAACTTTTCAATGATAGCAGCAACTTGAAAAGTTTCACTCAAAGTCATACCCTCAGCATGAATGTCGTGTAGCAAAACCTGTAGATCTTGAACCTGAGTTATCACACTCTTTGAATCAACCATCTTGTAATCCAAAAACCAAGCTACCATGAACTTCTTTGTACCAACATCCTCAGTTTTGTACTTGCGTTCCAACGACTCCCATAATTCTTTGGCAGTCGTAGTCTTGCAGTACACATTGTACATAAAGTCCACCAAACCATTCAGAATATAGTTGTGACACAAGAAGTCTGAATGTTTCCATGCTTCAACAGCTTGCACGGCTTATTGATTAGAGGGTACACCATCTTTAGGAGGTCCCACCTGAGGTACAGTCTCCTTTAAGAACTTCGCAAGGTTCAAAGTAGTGACATAGAAGAACATCTTCTGCTGCCACCACTTAAAATTCTGCCCATCGAATTTTTCTGGTCTTTCAGCATGATTAGCAACTGTGTGGGGAACTGGCGCACCAGTTACATTCACAGTAGTAGTTGCAGGAGTTACAGGAGTGCTGGTAGACATTCTGAAAGATCAAACAAGATCAAACAAGATCAAAACACAAACAGTTAGACAACTGTTATAAATTTGTATATAAGAAATTCAGTCGTGATCTCTATATACTTATAGTGGATCTGCTTCAAAGAAACTCAATCTTGGTTTCAATGAATCAGATGCAATTATCAAACGTATCAGTTTAACAGAAACACAATCTTGGTTTCAATAAACTGAATAGAACAACTGCTAAAAAAACCCTTAACTGTTAATTAAAATCTGTAAATTAAATCTGATTTCGAATGAAACTCAATCCTGGTTTCGGCAGAAACAGTTTATAAATAAATCTGATAAAATTATTAATCCTATTTAATAAAATTATTGAATATTTATCCGTAAAACTCAATGCACCGGTTATCTCGAGGAAGTACTAAACTTCTTGTAAGACATAGTATGCTTGACAGAATGCATACACCAACAAATTGTCTATCTTGAATCTGAGTTCCCATAAACTCATAAATCAAAATTTGAATTTTTGAAATATAGGGCTAGTAAATTAGTCCATAGGCAAAAAAATAAACTTAAACAAACAATGCTTTACAATTTAACAGTCAGCCATAAATACTTTGAGAATACAAACCAAGATTTCCACACAAATGACTCAATTTCCCAACAAAAACCAAAATAAAAAAGATTATACCTCAAGCGGGTATTGGAACCAATAAAACCGTCTCCTTGTGCACTCCACGACTGCAACTACACCATTCTCACTTTTCGCTACTTGTTTCTCACAAACCTCAACCACACTACCCAGATTCAACCCTCTTGGAGCTCAATTGGATTACTCTTTTTCCAAACAAAACTAGGTGGTCACATCTGAAGCGAAAACATCATATGGAGTTTATAAGAACACGTGATACTAAAACAATATTCATAAGATTACTCTTGCATAAAAGTATAAAAAAACAAACAAAATACATCTTATAAAGCCAAAGTCACATAAAAAACCGATAGAAACAAAATTTGCCAAATCATGTTCATCTAACACAGATGCTACTTCCTTTTTGAAACCTTAATTCAATCATCATCGAAATAAAAGAAACGAAAATGCAAATATGAGAATGTAATTAGTCCATGTACCTAGATATCTGAACCATTTCGCGTTCCAATTCAAATTTGTAGTAATTCGACTACAATCTTAGAAACTAGATGCAGAACACAACGATCAAAGAAGCATCGACAGAAAAATAAAGAACCCACAAGGTATGTACCCTAATCTCACCGATTAATTTATTGATAAAGACACGTTGTGAATCTCATCCCCCTTCACCTCTTTTTATAGAGATGAAGGGGAACCGACTATTACAAAGTCCTACGGGTCAGGTTGGGCTAAGAACAACCAACCGACCTTTTATTGTTATAAGCTATTAGGAAACTTGATAACTATCCCCTAGACATGACTTAGGCTAATAAAGATTAAATACATAACAATTTCCACCTTAGGCTTATATTAGCCTATCCCAACACTCAGCAGGTCCAAGCAGTGTTGTAACTTGCGTCTAGGTACCACCTTCGTTAAGGTATCTGCAGCATTGTGTTCAGTACTCACCTTTAGAACTTCAACCGTTTTCGCTTCTAAGACTTCTCTAATAAAGTGATAATGCACATTGACGTGCTTAGTCCTATCATGAAAAATATGATTCCGGGATAAATGAATCGTGCCCTGATTATCATAATTAATTGCCATAGTGTCGAGTTTCACGTCAAACTCTTTCAAGAGTCCCCTTAGCCAAATAGCTTCTTTCAGAACCTCCGTAAGTGTCATATACTCTGCTTTAGTTGTCCACAAAACCTCCGTGTGCTGCAACTTAAGCTTCCCAGCTCCTCACACATCCATGTATCAGCAACCCGTACCATGTGATTGATCTACCCATGACAGTGATCGATCTACCCATGGTGTAGTCAAAATCCACAAAAACATACACGTTTGTCTGTAATCCACAATCAAACCTATCCAACATACTCACATCTGCAAATGCTATGTCAGGTCTCGTGCAGACCACCTGATACTCCTGGCTTCCAACTACATATATATATGAACATTTACTATTATTTTCCACATCGCAATCCCCTAATAGACTATCTCCCAACGACAGTATGGAGTGTCCCTTCAACAAAGTCTATACCAACTTTATGTTGTAAAACCTGGACTTTAACACCCTCAGAGTATTGCCACTCTGATTCCTTATGATCTTAATACCAAGTATATTTTCCTTTGCTTTAACCAGCAAACCCTTGGTAACCGAGATCTCAGCCTTGCATCCGCAAGAAAATACCATACAATCTATATAGAGAAATAGATGTATGAACATACCTGGTGTATAC
Organism: Glebionis coronaria; assembly: GCA_025667525.1. Classification (NCBI taxonomy): domain Eukaryota; kingdom Viridiplantae; phylum Streptophyta; class Magnoliopsida; order Asterales; family Asteraceae; genus Glebionis; species Glebionis coronaria. The sequence goes on along the minus strand of JANFOE010000044.1, from coordinate 456,449 downwards.
TCCTAGTAATAACCGTATCTGTCGTCACTACTTTTCCTGCAACCGTTGCTGAGCACATACACATCTAACCGAGTATCCATTTTTTCTTTTAATTCACCCATCCATTTGGAAAGAACCTCACAAGCAAATGTATCATTGAAAGTCAATGAATCATGTGCATAAATCTTCTCCACTGTAACAACTGTAAAAGAAGTATCATTATTGTCTTCTCTATACTTGAATAGTTCTCGTGCTAAGTGTTGCTCCCTATCACGTGCTAGATGATAGTATATCAAATATTCAGTTTGTACTTCCTTTGGAACATCTACATGATCAACATTCCTCCGAGGTTCCAACTCAAATGCATGATCCTCCCTAGGTTCCACCTCAAACTCAACTCCTTGCAACACCTGTACTGAACTTGTACATACACCAGAACCAATGAAAGTTTTCCTGTATTCCAGCCTTTCATTGAAAACCATATTCCTGTAAAGCACTCCCTTTGAAGTGACGTCATCTAACCTCCAAAGTTGATAAACATTCATACCTTTACGGTATCCCAAAAATATGCACTTGGCCTTAACCGATTCAAGCATCTCTTGCTTAATAATAGCAAGCCAACCAAAAAACCCCAACATATCAATAGTCTTCTTGAATCCAATCGCTGGTGATGGTAACCTATTATCTAGATATGCGGACATGTTGTATCCTCTGTCCAAAAAACCTTGGACAAACCAGACTGAATCAGAAAACAACGTACCTTAACCACACATCACAAAGTTTGTGACATTCGGGGTTTGTTTGGTAAGAAAGAATAAAACGTCATATGAATAGAATAAACGACGTAATTGAATAAATGATGTAATGTAATGATTCATTACTGTTATTAATAATGTTTGGTTGATAAGATAAGACGGCATTTAATCGGTAAAAAAGACTAAAATACCCAATTGTTCATAAAATGTTTATTTAATGTGTTAATTAATGATGGACATTTATGTCATTTGATTCTATTACAAGACACAATAAAAAAAAGAGGGACCCCTAACGAATGAAAATGATGTAATGAGTCATTACATGTAATGAATCACTACGTACTATAATTGTAAACAAACAGGATTTTTTCATTCAATCGTAATAACACTTTTCATTTTTCATTATAGCCTACCAAACGCAATGTCGGTAACTAAATTAAATGTGAAAAACTAGGTTATAAGTGGATCATTAAAAGTTTAATCCTGTCAATTTCTACTCAATATTTAGTAAGCAAAATAGCAAAACTTTAATGACACTTTTATTTAGTAGGCAATGTTTGTGAGTTTGTTATTACCTTCATTTTTATTTATCGTGTTTTGGTAAAGAAAAATTATAAATGATAAAATAATTATTTATCTTATTAGTAAGCAAAACTTATAGTAAGTAAATGACTTTTATTTTATAGTTATGTTTTTTTATTTTTGGATACCCTCGTCCTTGTGGGTTTTTAATTATATGAATTACTTTAAGGATGTGTTTGGTGAAACTAGCAGTAGCTAGTAGTAGCACTTCTCAATAGTAGTTAGTAGTAATAAGTTAGCGTTAGCAGTTAATTTCTAAAAGTGTATCTTAGATTAGATTAGCAGTAATGTAAATGTGTAAAAAAGCTTAAAAAGACATACATATATAAATAAAACTTTCAAATTTGAATGTGTTTTATTAATATAGGTATTTAAGTAATTTATTAAGTTTATGTTTTTAATTATTTATGTTGATCTAAATATGTTTTTTGAAAGAGCATATTAGAAAGTAACATGTTTTATGTTAAATGCTAATGCTCTTTATTCCAACCAAACTAGTTTTTATTTTTTACCATTTATTCTAAATATTTATGCTATTTGCTAAAAAAACGCTTTTAAAAATGCTGCTTTTAACTTTTTTAACGGCATAAACAACTTTAATAAAACTAGCAAGAAGCTAACAAGAATTAAATGAGTTTCGAAAAAGCAATACAAGGGCTACAAATCCATTCAATCTAGTTTAGTTTATTTTTTTTATTTTTTTTTTTGCCTAAAAGTAATTCAGTTATGCGATGAGAGTTTAATGTTACTTAAGATAAGGTGTTTGTTGGGTCGTTTTGTAAGAAAAAAAGCCACGCCGTCGCGGAATATCCATAAGTACTAAAGAGTGGTTTGTACCACGACATCGAGTTCTTTAGGCTGCCTCGAACATGGACCGTATCAGCAAGAGTGATCACGTCATGAATAGATGCTTTTCCGACTCTAACGCGCCCAAAATATGCATTACAGATTTGCCTATGAAATAAAGGTCGATAAGAATAAAAAGTTTCCACAATCTATCTATTTTTATTGAAAAATAAATTTTTTTACAAGTTTTTTAAGCTAGAAGCACTAAAATTGTTAATTTTCTTATGCGTAGTACCTTGATTAGGGACTTGACTACAATATTCTCATGCACAACTTGAACAAAAAATATATTACATCTATGGATAAAACGTGTGTAGCAGGCATTGAAATTCTATCATGAATGCACCCCGATAAAATAGCAACAAATATTTTCGAACCTTATCATATACTAAAACTTGTGGAGACTTTATTCTTATCAAACCCTTCATCAAAACGTATTAAAATTAACTACCAAATCATCAAAATAGCTTTTATGCGATGGGGGATCTAATACCTCAAGAAAAACCCTAATCAAGATGATGAAGATACATTTGTTGGAAAATGTTTTGTAAAATATGATTTTTGCAATACTTTGGACATAAATTATATATATATATATGTTATATATATTCATAGTACTTAGTAGCTTTGCGTTCTCCTCGAAGAGAGCTTCACAACGAGCTAAAGTATGTCCAATATGGAGTTAATATGAATGAGATATCGTGTCTCAAAGTGAGTCACGTGAAACACAATATTTGGAAAATATTTTGTCCCACATCGCTTGAAACATGAAATGAAAACATGTTTATAAAGGAATCCTAGTTTCTACCCTACAATATTCATTTGTGGGTTTTTACTCCCACGCCTACGCGCGCGCAGGGGGTGCAGAAAGTGGGATTTCTAGGCCAAAAACGGGTTCGAAGCTACTGAACTTGTGCACGAGCGCGCGACCTGCGGACACGAATGCAGCTCCGAAAACTGGCTTGGGTGCTGCAAATTCGATTTATTTTTCCAGAGAATTCTGTACATCTATTTTAGGAATAGATACAGAAGTTATTCACAGAATATTTTGTGTGTTAAAAAGATACAGAAAATATTCACAGAATATTTTTGTGTGTTAAAAAGACAAGAAACCTGTTTTAGTTATAACAAATTTTCCTGACTTTGGTATATATTTTTTCTTTGAGAACAAGTCAAGTTTTCAGTATAAATATAACCTCTTCTCATTCAGTTAAATCATCAGAAAAACGCAGCTTTTTCCTTACTCCATTACCAGACGATTTTTCCAGCAGTTCTCGATCAGAAACGCAGAAGGCTTCCGTGATCTTTCAGGCAAATTTGTCTAGTCCGGCTGTACAACAGCTTTGGACGTTGTACCCTGGGAAACAGACGGCGAATCTGTTTTAAGGGAAGCGTGTTAAACACGTGCCTCTTCTTAGTTTTACTGCTTTCAATTTTATTTGTTATTTAATTCTGTTCTTTGTTTTCTGTTAATTTTATTATTGTTTTAATAAAAGTATACACCGTTTCCCTCAACATTCACATGCGAGATCTGCTATGAACTCGTATCACTACCCAACAAAAGATTCATTAATAGCAACCTATGCGTCCACTCGTTTTGCACGGCTTGTATGATCAAACACATCCAAGCCAAGCTCGAAGACAACGTGGCAGACATTAAATGCCCACATGAATCTTGCCTTGAACCCTTGTCATGCGGCACCAAAATTTCACACAAACTCTTCAACAGATGGTGCGATGCACTATGTGAGTCGACAGTGTTAGGCTTTGATTTGGTATATTGCCCTAACAACGATTGTTCTGAATTGATTATGAACGAGTTTGGTGATGCTGATGTGAAAAAATGTTTGTGTCCTTCTTGCTTAAAACCCCTTTGTTATCAGTGTAAGGTTCCATGGCATGACGGTTATACATGTGAGGAGACCAGGGATGGAAACAATGTCGATTTTGACGTTGTTTGCGAGAGGAATGGGTGGAAATGGAAGAGGTGTCCAAAGTGTAAGCATTGTATTGAGCTTCTTGGTGGCTGCCATATTGTTAAATGCAGGTTTGCTCTAGTCCTCTAGTTGCACACACAATCACATGCTATCATGTTTTTCTGCTTTCTTAAGCAAAACAGTTTGCATTAATAACGCTTTATCCTCCTAATGTCACATGTTAAACATTGATTTACTCATGGATTCAGTCCTTCAGACTCCACTAGATAGCAATTGTCATGTAAAATTAGGAGGTTAAGTAGGAATTAGTTTTGTTGGATATATATAGCGCTTCTCAATCTAGTCTTATATACAATTAAACAGGTGTGTATGTGTGCATAATTCATTCAACAAAACTAATATGACCAGTTTTGCTAAGTTTGACAATCTGTAATCGGATGGCCGTTTAATGATCTCTAGAGTGTTGACTCGTTGCACTTTGAATGATACTTTTCTATTTATGCCAGCATCCTTATATTGTTTCACCGCGGACTCGAATGTCCGATTTGCTCACATATTATTCTCGTTAAATGGTCTCTTGGAATAAATATATAAGCATGAGGTGTCATATTTGACTAGTCACATATGTGTTTTCCAGCATATATGTTTTCCAGCATATGTGTTTTCGATCAAGGTCTCTAAACCTAATAGATGCTAACCTTCAACCATTGACGTTGTTGCAGACGTAGAACTCAATTTTGCTACTGGTGCGGAAAACAAGTACCATTCTGGGATACGTTTTATTGGATGTATGCGTGTTGCATAACAAATGAAAATTACCTTGAATTTGATAGAACTTATAATAAGAGAAAATAAAGGTCTATTGGCTCGACCAACAACTTGTTTAGGCCATTTATTTGCTTTCTATATACTGTTTTTGTATTCTAAATGGTTAATAAATATGCTTTTATTATTTTCGGGTTTCTATATGATGTCAAAAAGCAGAATGAAACACCGTAAAAAGCAAATTGTTCATTCCAACAGTTTGGTTTAATTTATTCTTTACATCTTTGCCGCTTGTTATTATGTTTTCTTTTTTATTTGGTTGGCATACGTCAGGTAAATTAAATCCTATTGGAAAACCAATTAAGCTAGCTTAATTGGTCAACAAAGGTAATTTTAGGAAGGTATTTTTAAAGAGGTGTGGAGTTGGAATTTAATAGAAGCAGAAGTGAGATTTATCCATTAGTAAGAGAGTTCGATACTTGCATACTGCCAATTGAATGTCAATGTAAGCCCGAATCACTAACTATTAACTCGCCGTTTAAAAAAAAATCCTATTGGAAGCAATGGTTTTTTATTAGTATTTGATAGGGTGTTTTAAAACACAGGTTAATCGAGTTTGACGTGACGGGTTGAATGGATTGAGTCGTGCTCCGGTCATGTGATCGGATTTTGATTTTGAGAAAATATGCTTGAACTGTCGGTTGAAGGGTGATTTGATAGTTTGATCGAGCCGATTAAAAAACTTATTTTCGAAACATTACTAAAGGGGTGTATGGGATTGTTTATTAAAAATAAATTATGTGTTTCGTAAATGGATAATTAGATAATCAGTAATTAAAAAACGTGATTTTTAGAAATAGTGCTCGAATTAATTATTTTGTTTGAAATCATAATAATTAGATTATCAATTTTTTAGGCAAATCAAATTATTTGTTTAGTTTATTTAAATAAAATAACTAAAACAGTCATTTTAATATTTGTCAATTAATGAACCTTACAACATTAAGGCTTTTTCTAAAATGTGTCACCATGGCATATGTTAAAAGTGTAAAAACTTATGAATTAAACCCCGTATCAACTCAACAGATTATTGTGAACCCAGCCAACCTCCCTTTGACTCACTTTTATTAATCAATGAATTACAATATCCAGTACAAAACAAGAATGAAAAACTCTCTCAAACTCATAAGATCAAAACGTATTGATCAGAACAAAATAACTAACTTTTCACACAGTGATAACAAAAAATAATGAGATGATAAGATAATGAAACTGACAGTAGGTGAGGAGTATATATACTCCTATATTCCACTTCAACCCTTCTAGTCTTCAATAGTTACAATTCCAGTCCTTCAGCAAATAATCTTGACATCACAATTGTACACCAGCACCTTCATCTTTGTAACTTGACACAATAAGCCCTTCAGGTTAGGACTTATTACTTCTAACACTGCACCATAAGTCTTAGCCTGCAAATGCATTAAACAAATCAAGCAAACTCAAAACCTTTTATGGTCAGAAATCAACAATCCTTTTGTAAATATATTTGCATTATTGTTTTTAGATTTCACTTTTAAAGGCTTTATAAAACTTGCAGATAATTTTTCTTAATAAAGCTCAATATCAAAATGTTTGCTTCTTTTATGGAGTACAGGATTCAAAGAAATTTGAATAACTGAGTTATTATCACAACTCATTTTAACATGTAGAATCACATCAACCTTCAGATCATTAAGAACTTTTTGAATCCACATAACTTCACAGCAAACATAACAAATAGCCCTATACTCAGCCTCAGTAGAAGACCTGTAAACAATACCTTGTTTCTTACTCTTACATGAGATCAAATTACTTCCAAGACAAACACAATAACCAGTCAATGACCTTCTAGTCAATTTACATTTTTCCCAATCAGAATCCGCAAACACATTTAATTTATTACAGACTCCTCTCTTAAAAGTAATACCCAAACCAGGTTCATTTTTCATATATCTCAAAATTCTAAAAGCAAGTCTTGGATGAGACTTCGTAGGATTATGCATTACTTGACTAAGACAATGCACAACATATGCAATATCTGGTCTAGTCATAGTAAGGTAAATCAATTTACCAACAAGTTTTTGGTTATGGAGTAATTTCACTAAGTTTTTCATCATCACCAAATTTATCCTTAAGCTTTTCCCTATCTGGATTAACTTCAATAGGAGCACCACAAGGTTTACACCCCAACATTCCAAACTCAGATAGTAATCCGGTACATTATTTCTTTGTGTTAAACAAATGCCCTCATTAATGTCAATGACCTCAATGCCAAGAAAATACTTAAGTTTTACAAGATCTTTAATAAGAAACTTAGAGCTTAAGAACTGTTTAAATTTGTTTACTTCATCAATATTATAACCAGTAATGACAATGTCATCAACACACACTAATAAAACAAGAAACACTCTATTTGTATTCTTAATGAATAATGAAAAATCATTAAAACTTTGAGTAAAACCATTTTCAAGAAGAAGATAAACAAGTTTCTAATTCAACTTCCTTGGTGCTTATTTCAAGCCATATAAAGACTTAGCTAACTTTAACACCTTATTATTATTATCACCATAACCCTAAGGTATTTTCATATATACCTTTTCATCAAGTTCACCATATAAAAAAACATTATTAACATCTAACTGAAACAACGACCAACCATTACAATTGGCTATACTTAAAACACATCTAACAGTGACCATTTACACAATAGGAGAAAAATTCTCCTCATAATCAATTCCTTCTCTTTGATTAAATCCTTTAACAACAAGTCTTGTTTTACAAATATCATCATCCCCACTAGATTTATACTTAAGTTTCCATTTACATGGAATAACCTTTCTTCCTTCAAGAAGATCAATAATAATCCAAGTATTATTCCTGTTTAAGGTTTCCATTTCTTGATTCATAGCCTCTATCCATCTGCTTTCTTTGATAGCTTCAGAATAAGTAGATGGCTCACGAATCTTATTCAGATTAGTAGAAAACACAAAATTATCAATTTTAAGATTAGCATAACTCGCAACTTTGTTAATGCTATATTTAACATCTTTATTAAGCACAAAATCCCTATATTTACTAGTTCTCCTAACAATATTATCTGTTGCTGGTTCTGTTAACCAATTTGTTAATGCAAGTGATGCCTAAAAACATTATTAGTGTTAACTTATCTTTCTTAGTTTTGATAACGACAAATTAAAAAGAAATTTATCGTCAAAGAAAATCGTAAGACAAATTATTTATCAAACACTATCATCAAAGTAATAATCATTTAAGTATTTCACTAACATATCTTAATCATGTTTATGGATCATAAAAAGTGATTAGCCTTAAACTTACATTTTGTCAAATGTGACAAAAGTTTTTTTAATAAAATTTCTTTTTAAGAAAATGTTTTATTAAAATCGAAAATATAAATTTGAATATGGCATATTCCAAATGCCATAGGAATATCTTTTGAAGGTAAAATTTACCTCATATATTACTTCCCCACTAAAGGACAAAAAGAAGAAGAGTCTATACCTGCGGTTCCTCAAAAAGCTATGTGGTTCTTTATTGATAAGGAATCACATGCATAATTAAGGAACCGCAAGCAGAGACCCGTTGGCTTTTGTCTCGTATAAATACTGGAACAAATCTACATTTTCCAAGAACCTTTTTGGACATTCTTTTTGCCTTCTTTCTCTTTTCTAAATCTTAATCATTAGTAAATGATCACTTAATGTGTTAAGTATGTTTACTTATGATTATCCTCTTGATCCCCTTCTTTAACTTGTCCAAAGAGAAGATCACTCACACACTTGTGATGTGATTAAAGATGAAGCCTTGATGAAGATCAACCCACCTTAGATCTAGTTATGTTCATCTATTTATTTGAGACTTGTTTAGATCCAATGTATTTGTGTATACTTGGATTAGTGTTGTGTTTATCCAAGGTATTAGTAAATACTTGGATTAGTCATGTGTAAATCCATTGTATATGCGTATACTTGGATTTGTCTTGTGTGGATCAAAGTGACATGTGTATACTTCGATATGTTTTATTGAGTTGTAAGTGTTGTGTGTTAGTTCTCATTAAACTATAAAGTGATTTATGTATGTGTCTTGTAAGTTCTCACTTAGCTTCAAAATGAGTAGTTGTGAAGATTGGTTCTTGCTTTGGATTAGAACTCGACATCTAGCCTTGTATCAAAAAATAAGATGGGCGACGAAGATTTGTTGTACCCTTTGATTAGAACTCGACATCTAGCCTTGTGTCGGAAAATAGTGAAGTAGGAGACGTGTGTAGATTGGTCCTAGCTAAGATTAGGTCTCGACTTTTAGCTTAGTGTCAAAAAATAATGTAAGCGACGTTGTAAGGTTTTCTCCACCAATAAGGGAGCTTGTGGATAGAGCGGAAATCTCTAGTAAGGTGTACTCGAGGAGTGGAGTAGGAACGAAGATAGAGCTTCGTTGCCCAACCACTATAAATCTTGGTGTCTCCGTATAAGGTTGCCTCGTTCCTTACTCTTTACTTACTTACATTATTACATTGCATTCAACTACCACTTGTCATTGTTAATGCATTTGAAGTGAAGCTAATCATTATGAAACTAGCTTTCAAGGAATAGGTAGTTTTGGGACAAACCTAATTGAAAGGAATTTTAATTAGGACATTAACCGAAGGGAAACTACTCAACCCCCCCACCCCCCCTCTAGTTTTATCGTAGAGATGGTCACTCAAGGTCTTTGAAGTATATTATTCTTTAAAAGTTGGATCGATCCATTGTCTCCTCAAATTAGAAGGATTCGTTGTACTAAAGTTTCTCTTTGGTCAAAACTATTTTTTATTGAAAATAGACCTTTTAATTGGTAATATAGTATCTCATCTAGATTATTAGTATTTATACATTTTAGATTTACTCTTGAAATGTATCTACTAGTTTGTATCTTTCTATTTGTAGGTACTCATGAAGACTAATCATTAAATTGATTTTGGATTTAGTTGCTTACACTTGTAGAAGACTCGTCGTCTTTGATCTTCAAAATCATTAAATGATAATATCAAGATGAATGAGAGTGATACTAGTCCTTGAAGACTTAGTAGTCACTTTAGTCATGTTTGGGCATTGCATTGGTTCTTAGAAGACTTGGAAGGCACTTTACGGCTAAGGTACGTTTTCGTCCTCCCACATGCCCTATTGATCATTCTTTTGATCATTACTTAACTATGTGCTTGTTATTGGCATCCTTGCCTTGACATTTGTTTGTGGTATGTGATTCTATTCCTATACCCTCTCAAACCATTATTGCTTGGATACTTGACTCACTTAGGAAATGTAGAGTGAGTTAGTAGAAGCTTATAGTATCAAGCATGAATTTATGGTTTGCACTCATACGGTTAGTAGGACCTATATCGTGTGTAATATGTGCAATTGAGCTCATCTCTAGGATGATTGATTAATCCCTTGAGATACCAAACTACTCCGTAAGTTTTAGTTATGATATCACACATTTGGAATTGAAATATTCCAAGGATATTGTTATTACAATCCCTAGAAATAATATTTGTCCAATCATGTGGGGGAGAAAGTGAATCTATACTTTGCTCGTATTTTTAAATAGGCTAAGATTATTCTTGAAAGTGATCTTAATCTATTTAACAAAATTTCTTGGTATGGTTCATTAACAAAGCCATTTAGACTAGGGCTACAAAGGCATGTCTTAAACCACTATAGATGACATAGGCTCTTCATTTCTACTACTTGAAGATTGTCACTAGTCTCTTGAGCATTGAACTTAGCCTTGATTCACTGCCCTTGGTTTCTATCTTCTTTGTTTCTTTCTTATGAGTATTCGTTTTTTCGTATCGGTCTTTTTCGGTCTCGATTTAACTTGTAATCCTTTATTAAAGCATTTTTACCTAGTATTGAAGTGGTCCAATTATTTTCAAAAGGATTGAGATATATTTTAAGTATTTTATAAAACCCTGGTTTTGAAAATTTCATTGATTTTCTTGGTTAAAAACCGTCTTCTTAGGCGGTTCTTTAATTGTCACGGCTCAAATGCGCGGTTCCATATCAATAAGGAACCGCGGGCCACCATGTGACTAAAATAATCTGGTTTTTATTAAAAATCATTTTTTCAAACCAAACCCACTCCTTCTCCATAGGCGACGGTTTCCTTCAATAAACCACCATTGCTGATTTACAAAAGCTTCAATCACTCTAGATAAATTGATTCCACGACTTGGGTTTCACTCATCCCTCTTCCTACATCAATTAACTGTAAGTATCTTCATTCAGTTTTAATCAATTTGTTCTAGGGTTCTTATTTTTAATTGTGGATTTTTAAAATTAAAATCGAATTGGAACCTAATTAGGAATGTTGGTTGACATAGTTATAATGCTATGATTCCTTTGGTTTAATTTCATTTTGATTTCATTAAAACCCACTTGTAGAACAATCCAAATTTTGACTAAATCCTTTTGTTTAAATGATGGAATTGATATGAACCCATGAACAAATTGGTAATTGCATTGTTAATGCTTACCTAAAAACGAATTTTTGATAAACCAATGTTCAAGTTCATGGTTTATTTTACATAGTTCATATGTTCTAGTGAATGATAAATTTAGTACATTGTTAACATGGGAATGATAAGGATTAATCCTTTTTTTGTCAAGCAATTGATTAAACACATTCTCATGATTTTGACTTTTAGTCATTATGTAGCATAAGAGTGATTGTGGAAATAGTTTCTATGTAATTTATAGGCGCTTAATCATGCCTTCAGAATATCAACAAGACCACCAATATACCAAGAGATACATGCCTAACCTTGTTGACTTTTTCCCTTCGGTAAATCTTGCTCATACCTTTCGTTCTCTACAAAATCGTTTTTTACATGAGGGTAGAGTTGTCCATGAGGACATTGAGGATTATGAATACATCAAATTTATGTTTAGTAAAATTATATTCGATTGCTTGTTAAAATTGATGAAGTCATTTATCCTCAATTCCTCTTAGAGTTCTTTATCACATATTCTCTTATCTCTAATGATAATGGAATATTTGTTAAGTTCATCATCAATGGTAAACTCATCCAATACTCTCTCTCGACGATTTTGGTGAGGCACTTGGTGTGCCATATGTTGGTCAATGTCGATTCATGGAGTCGTCGAGAATTGATGATTTAAATAAGTGTGTCGAAAACCATCCATATGACACCGACATGTCGGACCTTGACTTCATACTTGAATTCATCACCAAAGGACGTGGTAGATCCGTTGTACGAAGTATTCACTCTACAAAGCGATCTTTGAATCACTATGAGATACTAGTAAGCGTCCTTAATACTTGTTTGGTTCGTTGGTCCGGCATTCTTAGGGAAAAGGTGTTTTGTCTTGGTGGAAAGCGGGATCTTATCTTGTCATGTATGGCACATATGATATATTGCATATTTACCGACACCAAGTACAACCTTGCATATTATATCTCTCGACAGATCAACTATGCTCTTTCTAGGCCAACCACAAGCCATGCTCCTCACTTGCCTTTTTAAAAGGATTGGTCAAGACTTCCCCGAACTCGATCTCACTGGCTTTCAACCGGTCAACCATGTGATGCTCCCTATTCAAGCGGTGCAACCACGTAGGCCTAGGAGTGATCGAGAGAAGAGAAGAGGCGACCCTCATGAGTCTGACAATGAGGACACTCCTATGCCGCCAAGTGATAGTGGTGATGTAGGTACTAGTGCATACGTTGGCTCTTCGAGTGACTCCACCCCATCCATGAACACTTTCATGGACGGGTTAGACCAATTTGTTCCTCCTCCTCCTCCTTACTATGCCACTAGTGCTCTTCCGGAAAATTTCAGGCTTGAGCACGTTTATCGTTCAAATCTTCAAACTCGTGGTGAGTTGCATGATCATCCTGTGGAGTCAAGGGGTGTTTTCAAGAACTTAGGGAAAATTATCAAGAACTTTGGAAATAAGAAAAGGTGATTATCTAGTGAAGCTATGGTATTGATGCAAGGTTGACATTTTTGTTAACATGTTTGTGAAATGTTGGATTATTTCTTCTCTCATTAGACTTGTTTATTTTCTTGCACTAGATTTGGGTTTGTTTAACTAATACTTTTTGTTTGGATTACTTTATATTTTAATCCTAATGTGCTCATGTGATTGATGTTTCAATTTACATGACTTTGTGCAATCATGTTTTAGTTAGCTATCTAGATTTTGATTGGTAATCTATTTTGGCTTGTTAAACCTTTGCTTAAAAACTGGCTTATGAAAATTGTTGGAAGTTCACTTTTTGAAGTCTTCTGTCTGTGGTACCTTAATTCTTGGCGGTTCTTTATCAATAAAGAACCGCGCCTCTATTTGAGGAACCACATGCTGAGTCTTCGGGGGCATATTTGCTTTACACTGTTTTCTCTAAATCTTTGTAAACATTGATGAAATTTTTGCTAAAACCCAGCTTTTTCCCAGTTTAGCCTACCTAATTTCATTTTTCATCAAAATGAATTTTAACCCATTACTAGTTTGGATCATCCTATCTCCTTCTTAAACCTCTCTTGGTTATTCTTCTTCTTCATCCACTAAGCTTTCTTCTAAACCTAGACACACAACCATGGTGTCCACAAGGTCATCAAATTCATCCAAACACTACTACTAAATGAAAGCTTAAGATTAAGATCAAGTTTCCTAAACAAGGTTCTTCATCCTTTCTTATAACCAAGAATGAGATTTGTCCTATTCTCATCTCTTCATCACCCTCACCACCTCTTGCACCATCCAAGACTAGTTCAATTCATGGTACTAACCATTCACATGGTTCAACCTCCTCTTCATTCCAATCTAGGATGAATGAGTTGTCCTCACCCTTCACTCGAAGTCCTCTATGGGATGTGACCCCTCAACCTCTCCAAAGCATTCTTTTTGAGAATGAATTTGTTGAGACCTTGATTACCTCGCCTTTCACTCCACAAAACTCACCCATTTCACCATTGGACACCATGCCTCCCACTCCTCCTTCAAACAATCATGTTTTGGGTGTTCCTCTTGCTAACCTCTTGGGTGATCCAAACTTATTTGACTTTTTCATGCACAATTTCACTAATTTTCCTTGTTTCTCAAACAATTTCTACCTCATTGGTATCCTTAGGTTGGAGATGATTAGGGATCACATTAAGTTGCAAAGCTTTTTGTTGAATCTATTTTGCTAATCCTCTTCCTCCTAAGAGTTGAATGATGATTTTCTAAAAATGTTTATAATGAAAATCAAGCCAAGGAAGTCTACCAAATCAAGAACTAATTAGCTATCTTTGTAATACTTAGTTGTTATTTCTTATATTTCATTTCCTTCATGAGTTTTTCATGAAGATGTTTAATAGAGTAAGCCTTTGTGTGTTTCAACCTTTGTGATCACATTAATCAACTTCAATTTAATTAAAATTGAGCCTTAATCTATCATAACCTCTAAAACTTGAATAAAATTAGATCAGAATGTTATCTAAATATTTTGTAACTCTTTGTCAAGACACTCTTTGTGAGTGTGTTGCCTTTTGTGCAACCAAAGCATAATCTATTGCTAATAGATGTCAAAATCTTGAAAGTCTTATTTTTTCTCAAAACTTTGCAAAATTGATTTTTCATGTCCACTGTGGGTGGCTCATTAAATTCCGTGTGGTTCCTTATATTTAAAGAACCATAGGTTCATTTGGCTCGTTTTTGGTCTTTCTTCTTTGACCTCGGTATTTTTCAAGATTCTTTATTTGCTAATTTTGGCTAAACATTCCTTGAAACCTTTAGTTTTTATTTCAAATCTTTGCATTGTGTACTTTCTTTAAATCCTCTTGTTTTGGGAGTTCTTCTTCTCATCCTCATAGTGTCTAACTGTTCTAATCTTAACCTTGACATCTCTTTGTCACAATCTTCTAAACCTAAAGCTTCTTCTTGTAAGCTTTCCAAGAAACCGAAAATCTCGGTTCGACCCGTTTGGATCAAGAAGAACAAGGATCATTATGATTCCTCTTCTCCCAAACCTTGCAATACTTCTTCTTTCTATCGTATTTAGTATTGGAATGAGACTTTCTCAATCAATCCAATTACCGTAGAAAGAGAAGCTCTTCTACCACCACCTAAACCTTGCAACATAACTCACCTCAATGACCTTTCTTCTTTCCCCGACCTTTCAAAGCATTGTGAAAAACTCTCTTATCCGCAATCTCCTTCTCCGCCACCACCTTCTCATTTTGATGGTCCTCCCCCATCAAACGACTTTGTTTTGCATCATGGAAGCTCGTGTGCGTGTTGTCGATTTCAACAAATTGAACCTGCTCAGGTGTAGGACAAGCTAAATTTTCTTGAATTTCTTCTCACTTGACCTCCTCTAAAAGTATTTGTTCTCGTGAACAAATCTTCCAATGATGCCTCATCGTCTTCTTATACCAATTGAAGCACATATTGTGTGTATGAATATTGTAGTTTATGCTTATGTTGTTTATTTTTCTTATTTGTTGGTTTAATATTCATATTGTGTGTATGAATATTTACCCTGTATGTTCTCTCTTATTTTTGTAATATGATTTTTATGTGTGTTATTTCTTTCCCGCTAATTCTTTATCACACATATTGTTAAGAGTTGATCATGGTTAAAATTTATAATTGTTTTTGGGTGATTTCAACAATTCTAAGTTTCTAACCCTTTGACATATTATCATTACAATTGGTATGGATGTTTCTTTTCTATCTTTATTCCACCAATTGTACTTTGATTTATGTCAAAACACCCTCCTTGGACATACTTAGCAAATACATGCTTCTAATTTGAGATCTCTTTTCTTCCTCCCTCTCAAGTTATTTAGTAGGTAGTGACTAATATATACATTGGTGTTTCTTTTCTTTCTACTAACCTTTGTATGTAGAATGTCACCTTAGCTCATTCTCTTGGTGCCCCCAAGCTAAGGGAGTAAGCACCAAGGGGGAGCTACTAGCAAAGTGGATTCTTCTCTTCTTTAAAGACTTGTGCTAACCTTTTTCCTTCGACAAGAAATGACAGTGATAAACTCGTTAATAATTCGAATGATTTTGTATTTTACTTAAATGAGTTTATAGTCTATCGTAATCAAAAAAGGGGAGATTGTTAATGCAAGTGATGCCTAAAAACATTATTAGTGTTAATTAATCTTTCTTAGTTTTGATCACGACAAATTAAAAAGACATTTATCGACAAAATACAATCGTAAGGAGAATTATTTAACAAACACTATCATCAAGCTAATCATTTAGGCATTGAACTAACATATCTTAATCATGTTTAGTGATCATAAAAAGTGATTAGCCTTAAACTTACATTTTGTCAAATGTGACAAAAGGTTTTTAATAAACTTTCTTTTCAAGAATTTTTTTATTAATTGGAAAATGTAAATTTTAATATGGCATATTCCAAATGCCATAGGGATATCCTTTGAAGGTAAAATTTACCTCAGATATTACTTCCCCACTAAAGGACAAAAAGGAGCACAGTCTATACCCGCGGTTCCTCAAATAGCTATGCGGTTCTTTATTGATAAGGAACCACATTCACAATTAAGGAATCGCAGGTAGAGAGCCGTTGGCTTTTGTATCCTATAAATAGTGGATCAAATCTACATTTTCCAAGAACCTTTTTTGACATTCTTTCTGCCTTCTTCCTCTATTTTAAATCTTAATCATTAGTAACTGATCACTTAATGTGTTAAGTATGTTTACTTATGATTATCCTCTTGATCCCCTTCTTTAACTTGTCCAAAGAGAAGACCACTCACACATTTGTGATGTGATTAAAGATGAAGCCTTAATTAAGATCAACTTACCTTAGATATAGCCATGTTCATTTTTATTTGAGACGTGTAGATCCAATGTATTTGTGTATACTTGGATTAGTGTTGTGTTGATCCAAGTTATTAGTGAATGCTTGGATTAGTCTTGTGTAAATCCATACTTTGATTTGTCTTGTGTGGATCCAAGTTACATGTGTATACTTGGATATGTTTTATTAAGTTGTAAGTGTTGTGTGTTAATTCTTACTAAACTATAAAGTGATTTGTGTATGTGTCTTGTGAGTTCTCACTTAGCTTCAAAGTGAACAGTTGTAAAGATTGGTTCTAGCTTTGGGTTAGAACTCGACATCTAGCCTTGTATCAGAAAAGAAGATGGGCGACGAAGATTGGTTCTAACTTTCAGTTAGAACTCGACATCTAGCCTTGTGTCGGAAAATGGTGAAGTAGGCGACGTGTGTAGATTGGTCCTAGCTAAGATTAGGTCTCGACATTTGGCTTAGTGTCGGAAAATAATGTAAGCGACGTTGTAAGGTTTTCTCCACCAAGAAGGGAGCTTGTGGATATAATTGAAATCTCGAGTAAGGTGTACTCGAGGAGTGGAGTAGGAGCGAAGATAGAGCTTCGTTGTCGAACCACTATAAATCTTGGTGTCCCGCTATTAGGTTGCTTCCTTCCGTACTCTTTACTTACTTACATTATTACATTGCATTCATCTACTACTTGTCATTCTTAATGCATTTGAAGTGAACCTAATCATTATGAAACTAGCTTTCAAGTAAAAGGTAGTTTCGGGACAAAGCTAATTGAACGGAATTTTAATTAGGACATTAACCGAAGATAAACTATTCAACCCTCCTTCTAGTTTCTATAGAGTTATAAATTTGACCAAAAGACTCTAGAACTTCATCCTCAGAGGAATATTTATCATCATTAATAGAGTCTGCTATACCCTCAGAAACAGGATTTTCTTTTGCATACTCACTACTAGTGTCCTTCCTACTAGAACTAGTGTCAGTACTAGGTGATCTATATACCTCAGAAGAAATATCTGTATCAGTAGTATGAACACCGTATTTACCTCCACTAGATTCTACAGTGTTGTCACTAGTATAAAGACTACAATCTACAGGTACAGTCTCAAGCTTACTACCTGCACTACCTCCATTATCATTATAGGATTCACTAGGTCCTTGACTGCTTATATTAAAAAGTTTAAGTCATTAACATCATTTTCACAAAAAACAAAAATTTTCACTAACCACATCATTTTTTAAAGGAAAAAACAGTCTCATAGAATTTAACATCCCTTGAAAAAATAATCTTCTTATTATCTAAACTAAACAACTTACATCCCTTCTTATCAAAAGAATATCCAACAAAGACACATTTTTCTGACTTTGACCCAAACTTGTCAGAATCATTTAAAATAGTAGAAAAACATAAGCAACCAAACACTTTAAAATGAATAATACTAGGTTTAGACCCATAAACCATTTCATAAGGACTTTTACCAAATAACATAGCAGTAGGTAAACTATTAATAAGATAAGTAGTAGTCAGGCCACACTCAGTCCACATGCTTAATGGTATGCCCCTTGAAACATGAGTGCTCTAAGTATTAAGTAAATGCCTATGCTTTCTCTCAGCAACACCATTCTATTGGGGTGTATAAGAACATGTTGTTTGATGAACAATACCATGAGTTTTAACAAAATCAGCAAACTTATGATTAATAAATTCTGTTCCATTATCACTTCTGAAAATTTTAACGCTTTTGTTAAACTGATTATCAAGAAGATTAACGAAACGCACAATACAATCAAAAACATCACTTTTGTTTTTTAATAAAAACACCCAAACAGATCTGGTGTATGATAAGTGTGTAAATACTTACCCCTTAACCACTAAAAACAAGTAAAAACAATACCTAATCATGTATTTAATATCTTAAAAGTCTGAATTATGCGTGGTTTGTGTTTTTTTGTGAAATAGGTACAAAAGGACAGAAATGAAGAAAACACGGGATTTCACGGACATTTGTTGAAGAAAATAACAAAAGACAAAATACAAGGACCAAAAGTGCAATTGGAATGAAGTTTAGAGGACTAGAAGTGAAGATTCTATGAAGATATGTACTAAAATTCAAGTTTGAAAATTACAAGGACTTAAATTGCCATTATTAAAAGATATAGGGCTTAATTAGAAGTTTTATATGCATTGTACAAGCTTGAAAAAGTATTAAAACGAATCTGCCAAAGCTCTAATTCTTCAAGGGTTTAATCTGCCAAAGGAAGAAAGTAATAGAGATAGTGGAGGCCAGTTGGACCAACCACACACGCCCATCACCCTTCACACAGATTGCCAGCGTGGAGGACATTTTCAGACGAAAAAAACAAATAAAAATAAGCCACGTGTTTCTCTTTCTTTGGTCGTCTTCAGCAGAAGTTGGAGATCGCTACAGGCATTTTCACAACTCGACTTCAACATAGAAATTGGTCGTCTCAAAGAGACGAATCAAATGGTACAAGTTTCATTCAATACCTTTCACTGAATCATAAACACCCAAATCAAACTACAAAATTGACCCAAACCCTAACCCACGTGTCCCATCTTAATCGGCTCAATTAAGCTGTCCTTCTCTGACATCTGTGACCCTAGAATGTTCCCCTCACTCCCACGCTTCCTTACACACCTCAACAACTCACCTACCCTCCACAACTCTCCTATAAATACCCCACCCCTCACACACACCTCTCGTCCACTATCCTTAGCTTAAATTTTTTATCAATTTCATCTTATTATGTAGCTTAGATTAGTTATTGTAATTTTCCATTCAATTGTACTCAAATTTCTGAAGTTATTAATAAAATTTCACTTTATGTAACTGTTCATCATCGTCTTTGAATTTCCAGCCTTCTCTAGTGTTTGAATTGTTTTTTTTGTGGTTAACTTAGATCGATTAGCTTTGTATTATCAAGATTGAATCAAGTAGAATATGTGGAGAAACTTTGTATAATCAATAGCCTAAGTATTATGCGGAATTAACACTTATAACAAAGAACAAAGTAAAGCAACGTATGTATACCAAACTTTCACTTCGATTGATAACACTGCGTACAATGAAAGTGTGGAAAAAGTATGTTGATATCAAACACTAAGACCTCCTTTTATAACACAAGGAGTCTTGAACAATAATATATCTATCAACTATTTTAGGAAAAGATAAATATAGAAAATACAATATACGATCATATCTATCAACTATTTGACAGTGGCTGGGATTTCCTTTGTCAGCGCCTTGATTTATCTTGTCAGCGTCCAATCTGTTAGCGCCACTTTGTTCTTGTCAGCGTTCAAAATCCCTTTGTCAGCGGTTGAGTGACTCAGCTATTTTTATTCCCAACAATCCTCCCCTAAACTTGATACTTATACTAATAACAAGTTTCTAAATAAAAAACAAAATACAAAGAGGATTCTTACAAATAAAACCTACTGAAGCTGAGAATATATAAATCTCATAAAGTCCATGCTGACGTCACTTGTGTAATCAACTTCAAGTTTGCTGGTGACCAACTTCTTCAACAAATCTTGTGGCAGTGGATACTTCACATCTATGAACAAGTATTCTGCAAACTTTGTAGTACTAAGATGGAACACACCAGCAGCTGAATAAAAATGCCACTTCAAACTACTTAAGTCATCCAGATCCAACCAGATTGGATCAGCAACATCATGGGAAAACATTCTTCTAAATGTTGTCCAGATTTTTATTCCATTCCATAATGAAGGAGCTTCGGCCTCATACTTCTCATTCATCAAACTACAAAGAGTTTCTACATCCTCTCTATCCAGGCTGGCAAACAAAGAAATAAATGAAGAAAAATATGTTCCTTGTCACCAGCCCTGGTGATCATCCAAAAACCAATAGAATCCTCCTCATACTTGATGGTTAGATTCTTGAAATCAAGAAGCACAACAGTAGTCATATCATATGCCTCCAAAGTAGAAAGCACCATGTTCTTCTTCAATACTACCTCATGTGGATTCACTTGATCAAGATCTGGAAACTTTAGCTTGAATCCCTTCTTTATTGGTTTTGGCACAATAGAAGCTTTCTTCAGCTTCAACTCTTCCTTAACTTATTCTTGTCTCTCAGCAGACAACAGATCGTGTATGGTTGCATCACACACATAATCCCACATTGGATAGGAAAAACACTCTAACTGCTCAAATGACAGCTTCCTCAACTTTGCATATGTCCATCCTGTTTGATGACATCTCAGAAGCATGTAATACAATTCCCTTCTTGCAGTTTTGTTTTCCCTTAATACATTATCTGCCCTATTATTCAAAATGATCTTACAATCACTTTGAACTCTCATCATTATCTCCACACCCCAAATTTTGTCAAATAAAGAGACATCAGGATTCTCCAACATCTCCTCTTCATACCTAAAATACAAATCACAAATAGCAGGTATGTCAAAATCAACACTCGTCTTCAAATGGTTGAGATTTTCTTTTGCCATCTCATCCTCACCATACTCCAATCTCTCTGGTTCTTCTAAAACAACATTAGAACAATGATCACTATCCCCTTCTTCATCATCAGAACTACCAAATTCATCACTTTCAGAATCTGATGACATAATCTGAGCTTCAATAGCTCCTTTCCCAAGCCCTTTCTTCTCTTGCTCATGAATCTGTTGAGCAAGCATGGCATCAACTTGTTGATGGGCTGCATCCTTGGGAACATCTTCTTCTACCAAAACTACTTTACCTTTATACAAAGGATCAATAACAGGCAAAGTAGTCGTTACCTGAGTGGAGGGCTCCTTAATCATGAAAGGTGGTTGGGATACACCAAACAAAACTGGAGTCCTGTCAGCGGCTGAAATAGGCGTGTATGTGTGCAAAGTACTCTTGTCAGTGGCTACCAGTCCACTTGCCTGTAACATCATCTGTGTGAAAGACTGCTTCATAGGAGTAACCAAAAGAGTAGTAGCTTGTTCCTTCATCCCTATCAGTGCTTCAGCTACCTCCTTCATCCCATACGAACCTTCATGGGACCCCTTGTCACTCACATTAAATGGTTCAGTAGGTCCTTCCTCCCCTTTGTAAGAATCAGCTTCGGAGGACAACACCATAGCTTTCCTTTTCCTAGAACCAGGAGCTTCCAAAATAACTATCCTCTCCCTCAATTGATTGAGTTCAAGTCCTTGCTCAGTGACTTTCTGTACATTTTCTGCATTAGACTTTTGCAAGCCTATGTAGATAGTTGTCAATTTCAAATTATTGAGTGGTTGCAAACTGCCCTCCTCCATGTGTGGGATGTGACTCCCAAAAATGGATTCATCGGGCAAACTTCTCTCTGCTTCATGGCTGGGACTACTAGAGGCGAAGACTCCAGTAGTCCTTTGTCATTTCTCCAACCTAAAATCAATGGGTTCAGAGGAAGAAGTGGAATGGTGTGGATGTGGGTGAGGTGGTGAGGTGACAACGGGTGAAATGGGTGTAATAAGTATGAAAACACTTATCCTTTTACCACATAAAACAATTAAAAACGAGACCAAAACGTGTATTTAATGACGTAAATGTCGGAATTATGTGTGGTTTGTATTTTTGTTATGCTTTAGGACCAAAAGATTAAAAAGGAAGAAAACACGGGCTTTCACGGGCTTTTATCGAAGAAAAGGACAAAAGACAAAGTCAAAAGATCAAAATTGCAAAAGTAACGGAAGTCAAAGGCCTATTCTGAAGATTTATCGAAGAAAAAGACCAAAGACGGAAGTTTAACGAAGTCGAACCAAATCTAATAAAAGAAGAAATTAGAAGACGAGTTCATTTTATCGACAAATCCCGAGACAAAGTCGAGAATGACGAGTTTATTGTCAAGACGAGAAGACAAAAGAAAGAATGAAGGAAGCACCACACCAACCAATCCTCCACTATAAATAGATCTATTTTCCTTCATTTGTGATGTTAGATAGTTAGTTAATTTTTAGGAGTAGGTGTAATTTACTTTCTCTCTCTAGTTTTCTTTCAAGTTTTTCAAGCTTTTCATCTTAATCTTTAAGTTGGTGAATCTTAATCTTCATCTTTAATTCAAGCTTTTTATATTAATCTCGTTCTTCCTTTCTTGTTTCAATTTTGTGTTTGATTTGAATGATTATTATGGAGCTTATTTGATCTTATTGCTTATTTTGCGTTTGGCTTATTTTTATTTGAGCGGATTTAGTAGTTTAAAGTTTTTAAAAGTTGATTTTATTAATGTTGCTTAATTAGTTCTTTTTAGAGATTTAATTCGTGTCTTGTTTAGCTTTTTCTAAAATTAGTTTAGCTTGATTTTTGTTTATTTTCTTATTTGGTTTTAGCTTATTTTCCTTTAATCCGAATTAATAAACCCTCTTTTCCCAACTTATTTTCTTTTATTTATATTCCGACTTATTTTCTTTTCCCATATTCCGACTAAGCATCACTTTTCTTTCCCGTCGAAACAACCTTTTATTCTGACTTAGTTTAGAATTCTTTTTCCCGAATTAGGTTAGAAATTATTTATTCCGAACCAGATTACATTTGTGTTTCCCAAATTAGGCGAGTTTGGTGTATTCCGGATTAAAGTAAGCAACAAATTCCGAATTATCTTCTTTTCCTCTATTCCGAATTTTAGTTCGGAATCTAGTTATTCCGAATTACATACTTTTCTCTTATTCCGAATTAAGTTCATTTTTGTGTATTCCAGATTAGATGTATTATTCAAATATTCCGAATCAAAGACTTTAACCATATTCCTAATTAAGTCACTTAGCCCACATTCCAGATTACGTATAGAATCCACATTCCGGATTACGTGTAGAATCCACATTCCGGATTACGTTAAAAACTGGTATTCCGGATTATTTACATTTTCAACATTCCGACTTAAGTTTTCATTTCGATTCCGAATTAGGTTAAGGTTTTGTTTTTCGAATTAGGTTAAATTTTTAGGATTCCGACTTAGGTGCAATTTCTGGATTCCGAATTAGGTCGAGTTTTATACATTCTGACTTAGTTTAGTTGTATTTTTCCCGAATTATGTTTTGATTTTTATTCTGAATTGTTTTTCAAATTTTATTTTTCCCGCCATTTTTGTTAAGTTTATTTTAAAGTGTTTTATTTTATTTTAATTTTCAATTTTACTTTTTATCAAGTTCCTAATTTGTTTTATTTCCTTTATTTTACTTTTAATCTTTTCAAGTTTTCTTTTTTAGTTTAAAATAGATAATCAAACTTTTCTTTCTTTAACCAAGAACAACTGCGTCACATTTTAAACCGGGATCAATTCAATTATAATCGAGAGAACAATTTTCCTATTAAGAAATGAATATTAAAATGGCGCCGCTGCCGCCTCTTTTCGTGAAGATTAACATTTTTTTGTGAGAGACGCGTTGGATTTTGTGATCCGTTCACTCGTGAACGTTATTTTGCTTGCAAAATTTTCAAAATTTTTCAAAAATCCAATAAAATAAAAAAATTCAAAAACCCAAAAACATTTAAAAAATCATAAAAAGCATTTCTTTTCTAAAGTTTTGCACCAAAAATATTTCCTTTTACGTTAAATTTGTTTATTCTTCTATTTCTTTTCTATCTTTTTCTTTTGTAGGTGTATGCGTACCCGTTCTCGCAAGAGGAAATCCATTCAAGCCGCTATTATCAAGACTCTTGCTATTGAAACCATGGATAACCGACCAATGATCGAGCTCTTGCAATCACACGTTGAAGGTAATGACGATGCTATTGTGGTGCCGACTATTGACGCAAACAACTTTGAGATCAAAACCGGTTTTATTCAGATGGTTTCTGCTACACCTGGACGCACTCATCATGATCCTCACGATCACATCAAGAGGTATTTACACTTAACCAATACCGTGAAATAAAATGAGGTCTCACAAGAGGCAATTCATTTGCTCCTCTTTCCTTTCTCTCTCGAGGGACAAGCCCAGATTTGGCTTGATAAGGAACCACCTCAAAGTATTGTCACATGGGCGGACTTAGAGACTAAATTCATAAATTACTTCTTTCCACCCTCCTGTACTACCGCTTTGCGAAATGATATCATCAATTTTGAACAAAAGTACGGTGAGACGTTTAGTGAATCTTGGGATCGTTTTAAGGAACTTTTGAGAAAGTGTCCACAACACGGTTTTCCTAAGGTGCATCAAATTAATACTTTTTATAATGGATTAATTTTGAATGACCAAGATTCACTAAATAGTGCTTCGGGGGGGGGGGGTAATATTCTTGTTAAATCAATGAATGATGCATGGGCAATAATAGAAAACAAGGCTAAAGTACAAACTAAGAGTGTGAGGGCTACAATGGCTAGTGCTAGTGATAGTGAAGTAACTAATCAAATTAAGGAGCTTACTTCAATAGTAAAACAACTTGTTTTGAGAGATAACACTCCCACTCAACATGTGAATGCCTTTAATGTTACTTGTGAAACTTGTGGTTGGCCACACTCTTATGCTAATTGTGATAAGGCTTATGACCATTCTCATGGGGAAGTGTATGCTTACAACAACACAAAGAGGGTTCATTTGAAGCCGAATGTCAATGTTAATCATTTGTCCTATACTTCGACTAATTACTTGGCTCCACCCGGTTTTAAACAAAGACCACACCCACCTACCCAAAACAACCAAGGGCCACCACGAGCTAATTTTCAACAACATGCAAATGTGAGGGGCTACAATGCCAATCAAGGAACTTATCAAGTGCCAAATCAAGGCTATCCAAACCAAGGTTTTAATCCTCAAAGTTTTTGACCATACAACCAATACCCAAACCAAAGTTTTCCACAACAAGGGTTCAATTTACCTAATCCGCAAATGGACTTGGTTCTACAAAAATTGACTGAACATGAGAAAAAAATGAAAGCGATGCAAGAATCGACTAGAGCGATACAAGAGTCCACGGATATGAAATTCGTCCAAATGTTTCAAGACCTGCGTCCCAAAGGTGCTCTTCCTTCTAAAACTGAAACCAACCCTAGAACCTTCTATCCCTCCCCCAGTTACTACATCTACACCTCCTCCACCCCCATTTATCCCTCCTACTACCATGCCTAGTACTATTTCTTCATTACCGTCTCGACCTCTTACTGAAGATGTACCCAAGAAAAACCCTTCACCATCTCAACCTACACCATCTCAACCTTCACCATCCCACCTTCACCCTCTACACCTACACCTCCTAAGCCCAATATTCCTTATCCATCTAGACAAGTGTAAATTTCTCACTAAGGAGGATACTCAAGTTACTTCCTTTTTAAAGATGATCTCCCAAATGAACTTTAACATTAGCCTTGTTGAAGCACTTGTCCAAATGCCAAAATTTTTTAAAACGTTCAAGGAGTTGCTTAGTAGGAAGGAGAAGATGGCTGAGTTTGTTAATACTCGATTAAATGAGAATTGTTATGCAATCCTTCTCAAAGAACTTCCAGAGAAACTTGGAGATCTCGGTCATTTTGTGTTACCTTGTTCATTTTCTCAAATCGAAGATTGTACTGCCTTAGCCGATCTCGGGGCTAGTATCAATTTAATGCCATTAAGTGTTTGGAAGAAGTTATCATTGCCCGATCTTATACCAACCTGTATGACTCTTGAGCTAGAAAATCGAACTCTCGCTTATCCTGTTGGTATTGCTAAAGATGTTTTTGTTAAAGTTGGTACTTTCACTTTTCCGGTTGATTTTGTTGTTGTTGATTATGAGATGGATCCTCGTATTCTGTTAATACTTGGACGCCCATTCTTGCGAACCGGAAAAGCTTTAGTCGATGTTTCCGAAGGTGAGCTAATTCTTAGGGTCGGAAATGATCAACAAGTGTTTAAAATGGGGAAGATTACAAGTAAATCGAATGGAAAAGAAAAGGCGATAATGATTGATGTTCTTCAAGACGAGCTTATTACAACTCATTTGGAAACCACAATGCTTGATATCAATGATTTTGTACTACACAATAATCCTCTTTTCGAGCCTCTCTATGATAATCCACTTTTTCAAGAAAATGTGGCAGATTCTGAAGATCCTCTTCCCGTTTTGGATGCTCCATCAATCTATGATGAATATGATGATTCTACTTCTGAGTATAAAAACATGCCGATTTATGATGACTTCGATGATGTTGACACTCTCTCGAGTGATTCTTCAAGTGCCGTATCTTCTAATGATGTTTTTGCTCCTATCTTTGATGAGGATCCTCCACCAACAACGCTTGATTCTAATTTAGAGGATTACTCTTTTGAGGAAGATTTCAACAAGTTTCTCAACACTTACTTTCCTAATAAGCATGATTCTCCTACTTTGGATTTTGATTATGGCCTATACCCTCCTTCGAATGTTAAGAAACCCGTTTCAAAAGGAGAAGAAACCAGACGACACCAACATTCGCAGTACTTATGTTTTGACACCTCTCTTTCCACCTTCTTCGGATGAGATTGTGAGATATATGAGCGGATTTTCTTCAAGTTCTACTGAGTGCCATTCTTATTTTCCCCTAAATTAAAAGGTATTCGATCCCGGTGTCACAGTTTTTGAGCCATCTCAGTATCTATCTGATGCAATAAAAGGAAAGACTTTTGGAATATTCGGAGCTATGCTTTCACCATACCACACCTTCTGCTATCATCGTTCTCAACATTTGGTTAAGGGAACCTCGCCTACTCTACTTTGTCTTGTGCTCTTCACCTTAGGTTTATGCTACTTGTTGGATGAGAACCATGTATTTGACCCCGACGAATTATCTTCAAGGTTTTCTATGAGCTTTTCACAATAGTATTCGGGTTTGAGTTAGGCTCGTGACTCGGTTAACAAAAACAAGCGATGCTCGGGAGGCAACTCGAGGATCTATCTATCTATCTTTATCTACTTTCTACCCTAAGTGTAGGGGAGCCAAGTAGGTGTTTGTTGTTTTGTTTCTTATGATGTGCAGGGATTGGAGCTTTCAAATATCCACTTTTGATGATATTTGACGACCCGTGATTCTGTGTACCCGTCTTCCCGGTTCTATCCTAAACTTTTGTGATTCAATATTTCATATCATATATGTGACATTGAAATAACATTAGTTGTCTCTTCCTTAGCAAGATTTAAACAAAGTGCACAATGTCCTAAATGTAGGGGAGTTTACATCCACATGCTTAAACATTGAGGGCAATGTGTTTATTAAGTGTAGGGGAGACGTCTATCGAAGTTAAGTGGGCTTTTCCATGAATCTGGCTTCAGTTTAACCGGAAAATTGATATTACGACATTTTTCAAATTTTTTTGATATATTTTGACCTAGTAGTATTTTTCATTTATTTTCTTTTGTCTTATTTCCTTTTGTCATCACCATCGTATGTATATATACCATTTCTAGAATAAAGTCAATAAGGAAAACAATAAATAAATAATTTGGTTTTAGCGAGTTTAGATGTCTTTGATATATTAGGCCCGTCGTGAATATTTTGACTCAACCCGAGTTTACTTATTTGCGTTTACTCTAGCTAGTATCCTTAACCATGTAGACCTTAATTGGTTTATTAGGCTAAGCATCCACGACTCTCATTTTTTGAGATTTTAAATTGCGGAGAACGAGAAATGATAGAGTATATTATAAGTTTGGTATTCTTTCATGAACTTATGTGAGTTAACTATGAGCTTTTTCTCACATCATTTGTAAATAAATAAATCCAATTAATAAGGTCATACGATTTGAAAAGTTACTTAGCTTTTAGCCCAAGATCATTTAAAAGTTGCTCGGGATTAATTAGAGTTCATAGCCAAGGCATAACTTATTGAAATGGGACGCGAAGATTAGCGAGTCCAAAAAGGCCCTAACAAGGCATGAGGGCTCCATTTTGTTCCTAAAGATCCAAGATGATGTGAAGAATCATTATTCCAAAATCAATATGAAGGATCAAGACACACGACGAAAAGCAATTTACTCCCATAAAGATCATGGAGAAATCTTTCCAAAAAGACCCTAATAAGGTATGAGGATAAATATATCCAAGTCCGAAAAGGAAGCGGATCGCTGTATATCAAAATCCCAAATAAATATTGAAGAAAAATGAAGAATTCGTGGTCTATGTTTGAAGAATCTCTCAACAACTTCAACTGAAGAAATTCCATATACGAAGAGAAGACCATTATTTAAAGAACGTCTCTCAAGATTCGGAGTATGAAGTAAATGCCAAATATCGGTCCAAGAAAGGTCTCAACTCGTGAAACGAGTTATGCCAAGATATGAACTTTATGAGTTTTCAAGAAGCAGTTTTAAAAGATTTTTTCCTTTAGCTAACTATGGATTAGATCGTCCTACTTTATTTTCTGCCTTAATAAATAATCAAAATAAGTCAAAAATGCATCCTCGTGATCATTCAAGACATAAAAAAAATATAAGAGATACACCGTAGGAATAAGGGGGTCTAAGTGAATAATTAAACCACATGAGTAAGTGTTAGTTGTACTAACTTGTAATAACAATGATCTCATTTTTATGCTTGGTATGGGATCGTGAAACTTGAGGGTGATTAATATTCAAGATACCAAAGCCCTAATTTAAGTCTTAGATTTCTTTATGAGTTTCTTCCATCAAACAATTTCAAATAAATAAATAAAGTTGAAATTGTTATATATTTTGTTTCCTTGAATAAAGTTTTATCGTTTCTTCGTTCTTTAGTTTATTTATTATTATAGTAATAATATATCTTATAAAGGCCAAGGTGGGTTGATTATGATGGAGAATGTAAATCTTGCTTTGAAATTAATGCTTTGCATGAGGTAATTGCAATGGTCAAGTGTAGGGGATTTAATAAGTATGAAAATACTTCTCCTTTTACCACTTAAACCAATTAAAGGCGAGACCAAAACGTGTATTTAATGTCGTAAATGTCGGGATTATGTGTGGTTTGTGTTTTTGTTGTGTTTTAGGACCAAAAGATGAAAAAGGAAGAAAACACGGGCTTTCGCGGGCTTTTATCGAAGAAAAGGACAAAAGACAAAGTCAAAAGATCAAAAGTGCAAAAGGAACGGAAGTCAAAGGCCTATTCTGAAGATTTATCGAAGAAAAAGACCAAAGACGGAAGTTTAACAAAGTAGAAGAACCAAATCTAATAAAAGAAGAAATTAGAAGACGAGTTAATTTTATTGACAAATCCCGAGACAAAGTCGAGAATGACGAGTTTATTGTCAAGACGAGAAGACAAAAGAAAGAAAGAAGGAAGCACCACCAACCACTCCTCCACTATAAATTGATCTATTTTCCTTCATTTGTGATGTTAGATAGTTAGTTAATTTTTAGGAGTAGGTGTAATTTACTTTCTCTCTCTAGTTTTCTTTAAAGATTTTTAAGATTTTCATCTTAATCTTTAAGTTGTTGAATCTTAATCTTTATATTTAATTCAAGCTTTTTAGATTAATCTCATTCTTCCTTGTTTCAATTTTGTGTTTGATTTGAATGATTATTATGTAGCTTGTTTGATCTTATTGCTTATTTTGCGTTTGGCTTATTTTTTGAGTGGATTTAGTAGTTTAAAGTTTTTAAAAGTTGATATTATTATATTTTCTTAATTAGTGCTTTTTAGAGTTTTAATTCGTGTCATGTTTAGCTTTTTCTAAAAATTAGTTTAGCTTGATTTTTGGTTATTTGCTTATTTGGTTTTAGCTTATTTCCTTTAATCCAAATTAATAAACCCTCTTTTCCCGACTTATTTTCTTTTCTTTATATTCCGACATATTTTCTTTTCCCATATTCCGACTTAGCATCACTTTTCTTTCCCGCCAAAACAACCTTTTATTTCGACTTAGTTTAGAATTCTATTTCCCGAATTAGGTTAGAAATTATTTATTCCGAATTAGAGTACATTTGTGTTTCCCGAATTAGGTCAGTTTGGTGTATTCCGGATTAGGTTAAGCAACGGATTCCGAATTATCTTTTTTTCCTCTATTCCGAATTGTAGTTCGGAATCCAGCTATTCCGAATTATATACTTTTCTCTAATTCCGAATTAAGTTCATTTTGTGTATTCCGGATTAGGTGCATTATTCAGATATTCCGAATTAAAGACTGTAAGCAGACTCTGAATTAAGTCACTTAGCCCACATTCCAGATTACGTGTAGAATCCACATTCCGGATTACGTTAAAGCTGGTATTCCGGATTAGTTACATTTTCAACATTCCGACTTAAGTTTTCATTTCGATTCCGAACTAGGTTAAGGTTTTGTTTTCCGAATTAGATTCAGTTTTGAGGATTCCGACTTAGGTGCAATTTCTGGATTCCGAATTAGGTTGAGTTTTATACATTCTGACTTAGTTTAGTTGTATTTTTCCCGAATTATGTTTTGACTTTTATTCTGAGCTATTTTTCAAATTTTATTTTTCCGCCATTTTTGTTAAGTTTATTTTAAAGTGTTTTATTTTATTTTAATTTCGATTTTATTTTTAATCAAGTTCCTAATTTTTTTATTTCCTTTATTTTACTTTTAATCTTTTCAAGTTTTCATTTTTTGTTTAAAATAGATAATCAAACTTTTCTTTCTTTAACCAAGAACAACTGAGTCACATTTTAAACCGGGATCAATTCGATTAGAATCAAGAGAACAATTTTCCTATTAAAAAATGAATATTAAAATAGCGCCGCTGCCGCCTCTTTTCGTGAAGATTAACGGTTTTTTGTGAGAGACGCGTTGGATTTTGGGATTCGTTCACTCGTGAACGTTATTTTTCTTACAAAAGTTTCAAAAATTTTTAAAAACCCAAAAAAATAAAAAAAAATTCAAAAACCCAAAAACATTTAAAAAATCATAAAAAGCATTTCTTTTCTAAAGTTTTACACCAAAAATATTTCCTTTTACGTTAACTTTGTTTCTTATTCTATTTCTTTTCTATCTTTTTCTTTTGTAGGTGTATGCGAACCCATTCTCGCAAGAGGATATCCATTCAAGCTGCTATTATCGAGACTCGTACTATTGACACCATGGATAACCGACAATGATCGAGCTATTGGAATCACACGTTGAAGGCAATGACGATGCTATTGTGGTGTCGGCTATTGACGCAAACAACTTTGAGATCAAAACCGGTTTTATTTAGATGGTTTCTGCTACACCTTTCTTGGGCCGCACTCATGACGATCCTCACGATCACATCAAGAGGTATTTACACTTAACCAATACCGTGATATACAATGAGGTCTCACAAGAGGCAATTCGTTCGCTCCTCTTTCCTTTCTCTCTCGAGGGACAAGCCCGGATTTGGCTTGATAATGAACCACCTCAAAGTATTGCCACATGGGCGGACTTAGAGACTAAATTCATAAATTACTCCTTTCCACCCTCACTTACTACCGCTTTGCGGAATGATATCATCAATTTTGAACAAAAGTACGGTGAGACGTTTAGTGAATCTTGGGATCATTTTAAGGAACTTTTGAGAAAGTGTCCACAACACGGTTTTACTAAGGTGCATCAAAATAATACTTTTTATAATGGATTAAGTTTGAATGACCAAGATTCACTAAATAGTGCTTCGGGGGGGGGGGGGGGAGGTAATATTCTTGTTAAATCAATGAATGATGCTTGGGCAATAATAGAAAACAAGGCTAATGTACAAACTAAGAGTGTGAGGTCTACAATGGCTAGTGCTAGTGATAGTGAAGTAACTAATCAAATTAAGGAGCTTACTTCAATAGTAAAACAACTTGTTTTGAGAGATAACCCTCACACTCAACATGTGAATGCCTTTAATGTTACTTGTGAAACTTGTGGTGGGCCACACTCTTATGCTAATTGTGATAAGGCTTATGACCATTCTCCCGGGGAAGTGTATGCTTACAACAACACGGAGAGGGTTCATTTCAAGCCGAATGTCGATGTTAATCATTTGTCCTATACTTTGACTAATTACTTGGCTCCACCCAGTTTTCAACAAAGACCACACCCACCTACCCAAAACAACTAAGGGCCACCACGAGCTAATTTTCAACAACATGCAAATGTGAGGGCTACAATGCCAATCAAGGAACTTATCAAGTGCCAAATCAAGGCTATCCAAACCAAGGTTTTAATCCTTAAGGTTTTCCACCATACAACCAATACCTAAACCAAGGTTTTCCACAACAAGGGTTCAATTTACCTAATCCGCAAATGGACTTGGTTCAACAAAAATTGACTGAGCATGAGAAAAGAATGAAAGTGATGCAAGAACCGAACAGAGCGATACAAGAGTCCACAGATAGGAAATTTGTCCAAATGTTTCAAGCCCTTCGTCCCCAAGGTGCTCTTCCTTCTACAACTGAAACCAACCCTAGAGTTAATGTGAGTGCTATTACTACATGCAGTGGAGCAACTATAGTATGACCTTCTATCCCTCCTCATGTTACTACATCTACACCTCCTCCACCCCCATTTATCCCTCCTACTACCATTCCTAGTACTAGTTCTCCATTACCGTCTCCACCTCTTACTGAAGATGTACCCAAGAAAAACCCTTCACCATCTCAACTTTCCCCATCTCAACCTTCACCATCCCCACCTTCACCCTCTACACCTACACCTCCTAAGCCCAATATTCCTTATCCATCTCGGTTAGACAAGGGCAAAGTTCTCACTAAGGAGGATACTTAAGTTACTTCCTTTTTGAAGATGATTTCCCAAATGAAATTTAACATTAGCCTTGTTGAAGCAATTTTCCAAATGCCAAAATTTGTTAAAACGTTCAAGGAGTTGCTTAGTAAGAAGGAGAAGATCGTTGAGTTTGTTAATACTCGATTAAATGAGAAGTGTTCTACAATCCTTCTCAAAGAACTTCCGGAGAAACTTGGAGATCCCGGTCGTTTTGTGTTAGCTTGTTCATTTTCTCAAATCAAAGATTGTACTGCCTTAGCCGATCTCGGGGCTAGTATCAATTTAATGCCATTAAGTGTTTGGAAGAAGTTATCATTGCCCGAGCTTATACCAACCCGTATGACCCTTGAGCTAGAAAATCTAACTCTCGCTTACCCGTTGGTATTGATGCAGATGTTTTTGTTAAAGATGGTACTTTCACTTTTCCGATTGATTTTGTTGTTGCTGATTATGAGATGGATCCTCGTATTCCGTTAATAGTTGGACGCCCATTCTTGCAAACCGGAAAAGCTTTAGTCGATGTTGCCGAAGGTAAGCTAATTATTAGTGTCGGGAATGACCAACAAGTATTTAAAATGGGGAAGATTACAAGCAAATCGAATGGAAAAGAATCGGCGAAAATGATTGATGTTCTTCTAGACGAGCTTGATACAAATCCTTTGGAAACCACAAAGCTTGATACCAATGATTTTTTACTACACAACAATCCTCTTTTCGAGCCTCTCGATGATAATCCACTTTTTCAAGCAAATGTGGAGGATTCTGAAGATCCTCTTCCCGTTTTGGATGCTCCACCAATCTATGATGAATATGATTATTCTACTTCTGAGTATGAAGACATGCCGATTTATGATAACTTCGATGATGTTGACAATCTCTCGAGTGATTCTTCAAATGTTGTATCTTCTAATGATGTTTTTGCTCCTATCTTTTATGAGGATCCTCCACCAACAACGCTTGATTCTACTTTAGAGGATTACTCTTTTGAGGAATATTTCGACAAGTTTCTCAACACTTACTTTCCTAATGAGCATGATTCTCCTACTTTGGATTTTGATTATGGCCTCTACCCTCCTTCGGATGTTAACAAACCCGTTTCAAATGAGAAGAAACCGGACTACGCCAACATTCGCAATACTTATGTTTTGACACCTCTCTTTCCACCTTCTTCGAATAAGATTGAGAGATATATGAGCGGATCTTCTTCAAGTTCTACTGAGTTCCATTCTTATTTTCCCCTAAAGGAAAAGGTATTCGATCCTGGTATCACAGTTTTTGAGCCATCTCAGTATCCATCTTATGCAATAAAAGGAAATACTTTTGCAATATTTGGAGCTACGCTTTCACCATACCACACCTTCTGCTATCACCATGCTCAACATTTGCTTAAGGGAACCTCGCCTACTCTACTTTGGCTTGTGCTCTTTGACTTAGGGTTATGCTACTTGTTGGATGAGAACCATGTATTTGACCTCGGCAGATTATCTTCAAGGTTTTCTATGAGCGTTTCACAATAGTATTTGGGTCCGAGTGAGGCTCGTGACTCGGTTAACAAAAACAAGCGCTGCTCGGGAGGCAGCCCGAAGATCTATATATCTATCTTTATCTATTTTCTACCCTCAGTGTAGGGGAGCCAAGTAGGAGTTTGTTGTTTTGTTTCTTATGATGTACAGGGATTGGAGCTTTCAAAGATCCACTTTTGATGATATTGACGACCCGTGATTCCGTGTGCCCGTCTTTCCGGTTCTATCCTAAACTTATGTGATTCAATATTTCATATCATATATGTTGACACTGAAATCACATTAGTTGTCTCTTCCTTAGCAAGATTTAAACAAAGTGCACAATGTCCTAAGTGTAGGGGAGTTTACTTCCACATGCTTAAACATTGAGGGACATGTTTATATTAAGTGCAGGGGAGACTTCTATCGAAGTTAAGTGGGATTTTCCATGAATTTGGCCTCATTTTAACTAGAAAATTTCTTTTTCGACATATTTCAAAATTTTTTGATCTATTTTGGCCTAGTAGTATTTTTCATTTATTTTCTTTTGTCTCATCTCCTTTTGTCATCCCCATCGTATGTATACATTCCATTTCTAGAATAAATTCAATAAGAAAAAACAATGAATAAATAAAGTGGTTTTAGCGAGTTTAGATGTCTTTGATATATTAGGCCCGTCGTGAATATTTTGACTCAACCCGAGTTTACTTATTTTAGTTTAATCTAGCTAGTATCCTTAACCATGTAGATCTGAATTGGTTTATTAGGCTAAGCATCCACGAGTCTCATTCTTTGAGATTTTAAATTATGGAGAACGAGAAATGATAGAGTCTATTATAAGTTTGGTATTCTTTCATGAACTTATGTGAGTTAATTATGAGCTTTTTCTCCCATCACTTGTAAATAAATAAATGCAATAAACTAGGCCTTACGATTTGAAAAGTTACTTAGCTTCTAGCCCAAGATCGTTTAAAAGTTGCTCAGGATTAATTAGGGTTCATAGCCAAGGCCTAACTTATTGAAACGGGACACGAAGATTGGTGAGTCCAAAAAGGCCCTAACATGGCTTGAGGGCTTCATTTTGTTGCTAAAGATCCAAGATGATGTGAAGAATCATTATTCCAAAATCAATATGAAGGATAAAGACACACAACGAATAGCAATTTACTCCAATGAAGATCATGGAGAAATCTTTCCAAAAAGAACCTAACAAGGTATGAGGATAAATAGATCCAAGTCCGAAAAGGAGGTGGATCGTTGTATATCAAAATCCCAAATAAAGATTAAAGAAAAATGAAGAAGTCGTGGTTTAAGATTGAAGAATCTTTCAAAAACTTCAAGTGAAGAAATTCCATATATGAAGAGAAGACCATTATTTCAAGAACGTCTCTCAAGATTCGATGTATGAAGTAAATGCCAAATATCAGTCCGAGAAAGGTCTCAAATCGTGAAACGAGTTATGCCAAGATATGAACTTTATGAGGTTTCGAGAAGCAGTTTTAAAAGATTTTGTCCTTTAGCTAACTATGAATTAGATCGTCCTACTTTATTTTCGGATTTAATAAATTATCAAAATAAGTCAAAAATGCATCCTCATGATCATTCAAGACATAAATAAAATATAAGAGATACACCGTAGGAATAAGGGGGTCTAAGTGAATAATTAAACCACATGAGTAAGTGTTAGTTGTACTAACTTGTAATAACAATGATCTCGTTTTTATGCTTGGTATGGGAACGTGAAACTTGAGGATGATTAATATTCATGATACCAAAGCCCTAATTTAAGTCATAGATTTCTTTTCGAGTTTCTTCCATCAAACAATTTCAAATAAATAAATAAAGTGGAAATTGTTATATCTTTTGTTTCCTTGAATAAAGTTTTATCGTCTCTTCGTTCTTTTGTTTACTTATTATTGTATTAGTAATAATATATCTTATAAAGGCCAAGGTGGGTTGATTATGATGGAGAATGTAAATCTTGCTTTGAAATTAATGCATTGCATGAGGTAATTGCAATGGTCAAGTGTAGGGGATTTAATAAGTATGAAAATACTTCTCCTTTTACCACTTAAACCAATTAAAGGCGAGACCAAAACGTGTATTTAATGTCGTAAATGTCGGGATTATGTGTGGTTTGTGTTTTTGTTGTGTTTTAGGACCAAAAGATGAAAAAGGAAGAAAACACGGGCTTTCGCGGGCTTTTATCGAAGAAAAGGACAAAAGACAAAGTCAAAAGATCAAAAGTGCAAAAGGAACGGAAGTCAAAGGCATATTCTGAAGATTTATCGAAGAAAAAGACCAAAGACGGAAGTTTAACAAAGTAGAAGAACCAAATCTAATAAAAGAAGAAATTAGAAGACGAGTTCATTTTATTGACAAATCCCGAGACAAAGTCGAGAATGACGAGTTTATTGTCAAGACGAGAAGACAAAAGAAAGAAAGAAGGAAGCACCACCAACCACTCCTCCACTATAAATTGATCTATTTTCCTTCATTTGTGATGTTAGATAGTTAGTTAATTTTTAGGAGTAGGTGTAATTTACTTTCTCTCTCTAGTTTTCTTTAAAGATTTTTAAGCTTTTCATCTTAATCTTTAAGTTGTTGAATCTTAATCTTTATATTTAATTCAAGCTTTTTAGATTAATCTCATTCTTCCTTGTTTCAATTTTGTGTTTGATTTGAATGATTATTATGTAGCTTGTTTGATCTTATTGCTTATTTTGCGTTTGGCTTATTTTTTGAGTGGATTTAGTAGTTTAAAGTTTTTAAAAGTTGATATTATTATATTTTCTTAATTAGTGCTTTTTAGAGTTTTAATTCGTGTCATGTTTAGCTTTTTCTAAAAATTATTTTAGCTTGATTTTTGGTTATTTGCTTATTTGGTTTTAGCTTATTTCCTTTAATCCAAATTAATAAACCCTCTTTTCCCGACTTATTTTCTTTTCTTTATATTCCGACATATTTTCTTTTCCCATATTCCGACTTAGCATCACTTTTCTTTCCGGCCAAAACAACCTTTTATTTCGACTTAGTTTAGAATTCTATTTCCCGAATTAGGTTAGAAATTATTTATTCCGAATTAGAGTACATTTGTGTTTCCCGAATTAGGTCAGTTTGGTGTATTCCGGATTAGGTTAAGCAACGGATTCCGAATTATCTTCTTTTCCTCTATTCCGAATTGTAGTTCGGAATCCAGCTATTCCGAATTATATACTTTTCTTTAATTCCGAATTAAGTTCATTTTGTGTATTCCGGATTAGGTGCATTATTCAGATATTCCGAATTAAAGACTGTAAGCAGACTCTGAATTAAGTCACTTAGCCCACATTCCGGATTACGTGTAGAATCCACATTCCGGATTACGTGTAGAATCCACATTCCGGATTACGTTAAAGCTGGTATTCCGGATTAGTTACATTTTCAACATTCCGACTTAAGTTTTCATTTCGATTCCGAACTAGGTTAAGGTTTTGTTTTCCGAATTAGATTCAATTTTGAGGATTCCGACTTAGGTGCAATTTCTGGATTCCGAATTAGGTTGAGTTTTATACATTCTGACTTAGTTTAGTTGTATTTTTCCCGAATTATGTTTTGACTTTTATTCTGAGCTATTTTTCAAATTTTATTTTTCCGCCATTTTTGTTAAGTTTATTTTAAAGTGTTTTATTTTATTTTAATTTCGATTTTATTTTTAATCAAGTTCCTAATTTTTTTATTTCCTTTATTTTACTTTTAATCTTTTCAAGTTTTCATTTTTTGTTTAAAATAGATAATCAAACTTTTCTTTCTTTAACCAAGAACAACTGAGTCACATTTTAAACCGGGATCAATTCGATTAGAATCAAGAGAACAATTTTCCTATTAAAAAATGAATATTAAAATAGCGCCGCTGCCGCCTCTTTTCGTGAAGATTAACGGTTTTTTGTGAGAGACGCGTTGGATTTTGGGATCCGTTCACTCGTGAACGTTATTTTTCTTGCAAAATTTTCAAAAATTTTTAAAAACCCAAAAAAAAAAAAAAAAAATTCAAAAACCCAAAAACATTTAAAAAATCATAAAAAGCATTTCTTTTCTAAAGTTTTACACCAAAAATATTTCCTTTTACGTTAACTTTGTTTCTTATTCTATTTCTTTTCTATCTTTTTCTTTTGTAGGTGTATGCGAACCCGTTCTCGCAAGAGGATATCCATTCAAGTTGCTATTATCGAGACTCGTACTATTGACACCATGGATAACCGACAATGATCGAGCTATTGGAATCACACGTTGAAGGCAATGACGATGCTATTGTGGTGTCGGCTATTGACGCAAACAACTTTGAGATCAAAACCGGTTTTATTTAGATGGTTTCTGCTACACCTTTCTTGGGCCGCACTCATGACGATCCTCACGATCACATCAAGAGGTATTTACACTTAACCAATACCGTGATATACAATGGGGTCTCACAAGAGGCAATTCGTTCGCTCCTCTTTCCTTTCTCTCTCGAGGGACAAGCCCGGATTTGGCTTGATAATGAACCACCTCAAAGTATTGCCACATGGGCGGACTTAGAGACTAAATTCATAAATTATTCCTTTCCACCCTCACTTACTACCGCTTTGCGGAATGATATCATCAATTTTGAACAAAAGTACGGTGAGACGTTTAGTGAATCTTGGGATCATTTTATGGAACTTTTGAGAAAGTGTCCACAACACGGTTTTACTAAGGTGCATCAAAATAATACTTTTTATAATGGATTAAGTTTGAATGACCAAGATTCACTAAATAGTGCTTCGGGGGGGGGGGGGTAATATTCTTGTTAAATCAATGAATGATGCTTGGGCAATAATAGAAAACAAGGCTAATGTACAAACTAAGAGTGTGAGGTCTACAATGGCTAGTGCTAGTGATAGTGAAGTAACTAATCAAATTAAGGAGCTTACTTCAATAGTAAAACAACTTGTTTTGAGAGATAACCCTCACACTCAACATGTGAATGCCTTTAATGTTACTTGTGAAACTTGTGGTGGGCCACACTCTTATGCTAATTGTGATAAGGCTTATGACCATTCTCCCGGGGAAGTGTATGCTTACAACAACACGGAGAGGGTTCATTTCAAGCCGAATGTCGATGTTAATCATTTGTCCTATACTTTGACTAATTACTTGGCTCCACCCAGTTTTCAACAAAGACCACACCCACCTACCCAAAACAACTAAGGGCCACCACGAGCTAATTTTCAACAACATGCAAATGTGAGGGGCTACAATGCCAATCAAGGAACTTATCAAGTGCCAAATCAAGGCTATCCAAACCAAGGTTTTAATCCTTAAGGTTTTCCACCATACAACCAATACCTAAACCAAGGTTTTCCACAACTAGTGTTCAATTTACCTAATCCGCAAATGGACTTGGTTCAACAAAAATTGACTGAGCATGAGAAAAGAATGAAAGCGATGCAAGAACCGAACAGAGCGATACAAGAGTCCACAGATAGGAAATTTGTCCAAATGTTTCAAGCCCTTCGTCCCCAAGGTGCTCTTCCTTCTACAACTGAAACCAACCCTAGAGTTAATGTGAGTGCTATTACTACATGCAGTGGAGCAACTATAGTATGACCTTCTATCCCTCCTCATGTTACTACATCTACACCTCCTCCACCCCCATTTATCCCTCCTACTACCATTCCTAGTACTAGTTCTCCATTACCGTCTCCACCTCTTACTGAAGATGTACCCAAGAAAAACCCTTCACCATCTCAACTTTCCCCATCTCAACCTTCACCATCCCCACCTTCACCCTCTACACCTACACCTCCTAAGCCCAATATTCCTTATCCATCTCGGTTAGACAAGGGCAAAGTTCTCACTAAGGAGGATACTTAAGTTACTTCCTTTTTGAAGATGATTTCCCAAATGAAATTTAACATTAGCCTTGTTGAAGCAATTTTCCAAATGCCAAAATTTGTTAAAACGTTTAAGGAGTTGCTTAGTAAGAAGGAGAAGATCGTTGAGTTTGTTAATACTCGATTAAATGAGAAGTGTTCTACAATCCTTCTCAAAGAACTTCCGGAGAAACTTGGAGATCCCGGTCGTTTTGTGTTAGCTTGTTCATTTTCTCAAATCAAAGATTGTACTGCCTTAGCCGATCTCGGGGCTAGTATCAATTTAATGCCATTAAGTGTTTGGAAGAAGTTATCATTGCCCGAGCTTATACCAACCCGTATGACTCTTGAGCTAGAAAATCTAACTCTCGCTTACCCGTTGGTATTGATGCAGATGTTTTTGTTAAAGATGGTACTTTCACTTTTCCGATTGATTTTGTTGTTGCTGATTATGAGATGGATCCTCGTATTCCGTTAATAGTTGGACGCCCATTCTTGCAAACCGGAAAAGCTTTAGTCGATGTTGCCGAAGGTGAGCTAATTATTAGTGTCGGGAATGACCAACAAGTATTTAAAATGGGGAAGATTACAAGCAAATCGAATGGAAAAGAATCGGCGAAAATGATTGATGTTCTTCTAGACGAGCTTGATACAACTCCTTTGGAAACCACAAATCTTGATACCAATGATTTTTTACTACACAACAATCCTCTTTTCGAGCCTCTCGATGATAATCCACTTTTTCAAGCAAATGTGGAGGATTCTGAAGATCCTCTTCCCGTTTTGGATGCTCCACCAATCTATGATGAATATGATTATTCTACTTCTGAGTATGAAGACATGCCGATTTATGATAACTTCGATGATGTTGACAATCTCTCGAGTGATTCTTCAAATGTTGTATCTTCTAATGATGTTTTCGCTCCTATCTTTTATGAGGATCCTCCACCAACAACGCTTGATTCTACTTTAGAGGATTACTTTTTTGAGGAATATTTCGACAAGTTTCTCAACACTTACTTTCCTAATGAGCATGATTCTCCTACTTTGGATTTTGATTATGGCCTCTACCCTCCTTCGGATGTTAACAAACCCGTTTCAAATGAGAAGAAACCGGACTACGCCAACATTCGCAATACTTATGTTTTGACACCTCTCTTTCCACCTTCTTCGAATAAGATTGAGAGATATATGAGCGGATCTTCTTCAAGTTCTACTGAGTTCCATTCTTATTTTCCCCTAAAGGAAAAGGTATTCGATCCTGGTATCACAGTTTTTGAGCCATCTCAGTATCCATCTTATGCAATAAAAGGAAATACTTTTGGAATATTTGGAGCTACGCTTTCACCATACCACACCTTCTGCTATCACCATGCTCAACATTTGCTTAAGGGAACCTCGCCTACTCTACTTTGGCTTGTGCTCTTTGACTTAGGGTTATGCTACTTGTTGGATGAGAACCATGTATTTGACCTCGGCAGATTATCTTCAAGGTTTTCTATGAGCGTTTCACAATAGTATTTGGGTTC
Organism: Glebionis coronaria; assembly: GCA_025667525.1. Classification (NCBI taxonomy): domain Eukaryota; kingdom Viridiplantae; phylum Streptophyta; class Magnoliopsida; order Asterales; family Asteraceae; genus Glebionis; species Glebionis coronaria. Next base: position 414,184 of record JANFOE010000044.1, on the reverse strand, counting down.
GAGTGAGGCTCGTGACTCGGTTAACAAAAACAAGCGCTGCTCGGGAGGCAGCCCGAAGATCTATATATCTATCTTTATCTATTTTCTACCCTCAGTGTAGGGGAGCCAAGTAGGTGTTTGTTGTTTTGTTTCTTATGATGTACAGGGATTGGAGCTTTCAAAGATCCACTTTTGATGATATTGACGACCCGTGATTCCGTGTGCCCGTCTTTCCGGTTCTATCCTAAACTTATGTGATTCAATATTTCATATCATATATGTTGACACTGAAATCACATTAGTTGTCTCTTCCTTAGCAAGATTTAAACAAAGTGCACAATGTCCTAAGTGTAGGGGAGTTTACTTCCACATGCTTAAACATTGAGGGAAATGTTTATATTAAGTGCAGGGGAGACTTCTATCGAAGTTAAGTGGGATTTTCCATGAATTTGTCCTCATTTTAACCAGAAAATTTATTTTTCGACATATTTCAAAATTTTTTGATCTATTTTGGCCTAGTAGTATTTTTCATTTATTTTCTTTTGTCTCATCTCCTTTTGTCATCCCCATCGTATGTATACATTCCATTTCTAGAATAAATTCAATAAGAAAAAACAATGAATAAATAAAGTGGTTTTAGCGAGTTTAGATGTCTTTGATATATTAGGCCCGTCGTGAATATTTTGACTCAACCCGAGTTTACTTATTTTAGTTTAATCTAGCTATTATCCTTAACCATGTAGACCTGAATTGGTTTATTAGGCTAAGCATCCACGAGTCTCATTCTTTGAGATTTTAAATTATGGAGAACGAGAAATGATAGAGTCTATTATAAGTTTGGTATTCTTTTATGAACTTATGTGAGTTAATTATGAGTTTTTTCTCCCATCACTTGTAAATAAATAAATGCAATAAACTAGGCCTTACGATTTGAAAAGTTACTTAGCTTCTAGCCCAAGATCGTTTAAAAGTTGCTCAGGATTAATTAGGGTTCCTAGCCAAGGCCTAACTTATTGAAACGGGACACGAAGATTGGCGAGTCCAAAAAGGCCCTAACATGGCTTGAGGGCTTCATTTTGTTGCTAAAGATCCAAGATGATGTGAAGAATCATTATTCCAAAATCAATATGAAGGATAAAGACACACAACGAATAGCAATTTACTCCAATGAAGATCATGGAGAAATCTTTCCAAAAAGAACCTAACAAGGTATGAGGATAAATAGATCCAAGTCCGAAAAGGAGGCGGATCGTTGTATATCAAAATCCCAAATAAAGATTAAAGAAAAATGAAGAAGTCGTGGTTTAAGATTGAAGAATCTTTCAAAAACTTCAAGTGAAGAAATTCCATATATGAAGAGAAGACCATTATTTCAAGAACGTCTCTCAGGATTCGATGTATGAAGTAAATGCCAAATATCAGTCCGAGAAAGGTCTCAAATCGTGAAACGAGTTATGCCAAGATATGAACTTTATGAGGTTTCGAGAAGCAGTTTTAAAAGATTTTGTCCTTTAGCTAACTATGAATTAGATCGTCCTACTTTATTTTCGAATTTAATAAATTATCAAAATAAGTCAAAAATGCATCCTCATGATCATTCAAGACATAAATAAAATATAAGAGATACACCGTAGGAATAAGGGGGTCTAAGTGAATAATTAAACCACATGAGTAAGTGTTAGTTGTACTAACTTGTAATAACAGTGATCTCGTTTTTATGCTTGGTATGGGAACGTGAAACTTGAGGATGATTAATATTCATGATACCAAAGCCCTAATTTAAGTCATAGATTTCTTTTCGAGTTTCTTCCATCAAACAATTTCAAATAAATAAATATAGTGGAAATTGTTATATCTTTTGTTTCCTTGATAAAGTTTTATCGTCTCTTTGTTCTTTTGTTTACTTATTATTGTATTAGTAATAATATATCTTATAAAGGCCAAGGTGGGTTGATTATGATGGAGAATGTAAATCTTGCTTTGAAATTAATGCATTGCATGAGGTTATTGCAATGGTCAAGTGTAGGAGATTTAATAAGTGTGAAACCACTTATCCTTTTACCACTTAAAACAATTAAAAACGAGACCAAAACGTGTATTTAATGTCGTAAATGTCGGAATTGTGCGTGGTTTGTGTTTTTGTTGTGTTTTAGGACCAAAAGATGAAAAAGGAAGAAAACACGGGCTTTCACGGGCTTTTATCGAAGAAAAGGACAAAAGACAAAGTTAAAAGATCAAAAGTGCAAGAGGAACGGAAGTCAAAGGCCTATTCTGAAGATTTATCGAAGAAAAAGACCAAAGATGGAAGTTTAACGAAGTCGAAGAACCAAATCTAATAAAAGATGAAATTAGAAGACGAGTTCATTTTACCGACAAATCCCGAGAAAAAGTCGAGAATGATGAGTTTATTGTCAAGACGAGAAGACAAAAGAAAGAAAGAAGGAAGCAGCACACCAACCACTCCTCCACTATAAATAGATCTATTTTCCTTCATTTGTGATATTAGATAGTTAGTTAAATTTTAGGAGTAGGTGTAATTTACTTTCTCTCTCTAGTTTTCTTTCAAGTTTTTCAAGCTTTTCATCTTAATCTTTAAGTTATTGGATCTTAATCTTCATCTTTAATTCAAGCTTTTTATATTAATCTCATTCTTCCTTTCTTGTTTCAATTTTGTGTTTGATTTGAATGATTATTATGTAGCTTATTTGATCTTATTTCTTATTTTGCGTTTGGCTTATTTTTATTTGAGTGGATTTAGTAGTTTAATGTTTTTAAAAGTTGATTTTATTAATTTTGCTTAACAAGTGCTTTCTAGAGTTTTAATTCGTGTCTTGTTTAGCTTTTTCTAAAAATTAGTTTAGTTTGATTTTTGGTTATTTGCTTATTTGGTTTTAGCTTATTTTCCTTTAATCCGAATTAATAAACCCTCTTTTCTCGACTTATTTTCTTTTCTTTATATTCCGACGTATTTTCTTTTCCCATATTCCGACTTAGCATCACTTTTCTTTCCCGCGAAAAAAACCTTTTATTCCGACTTAGTTTAGAATTCTATTTCAAGAATTAGGTTAGAAATTATTTATTCCGACTTAGATTACATTTGTGTTTCCCGAATTAGGTCAGTTTGGTGTATTCCGGAGTAGGTTAAGCAACGGATTCCGAATTATCTTCCTTTCCTCTATTCCAAATTGTAGTTCGGAATCCAGTTATTCCGAATTATATACTTTTCTCTTATTCCGAATTAAGTTCGTTTTTGTGTATTCTGAATTAGGTGCATTATTCAGATATTCCGAATTAAATACCTTAAGCAGATTCCAAATTAAGTACTTAGCCCACATTCCGGATTACGTGTAGAATCCACATTCCGGATTACGTGTAGAATCTACATTCCGGTTTACGTTAAAAACTGGTATTCCGGATTTGTTACATTTTCAACATTCCGACTTAAGTTTTCATTTCGATTCCGAATTAGGTTAAGGTTTTTTTTTCCGAATTGGGTTCAATTTTGAGGATTCCGACTTAGGTGCAATTTCTGGATTCCGAATTAGGTTGAGTTTTATACATTCGCCTTAGTTTAGTTGTATTTTTCATGTTTAGTTTTGATTTTTATCCCGAATTATGTTTTATTTTAATTTCAATTTTACTTTTAATCAAGTTCCTAATTTGTTTTATTTCCTTTATTTTACTTTTAATCTTTTCAGTTTCATTTTTAGTTTAAAATAGATAATCAACCTTTTCTTTCTTTAACCAAGAACAACTGAGTCACATTTTAAACCGGGATCAATTCGATTAGAATCGAGAGAACAATTTTCTACTTAAAAAATGAATATTAGGGTGTGTCAGCGGCTGAAACGCGAGTGTTAGCGGATGATGGCTGGGGTTCAATATGGAGTTGTTCAACATGGTAGGGTGAAGGTGGGGGTTATTCTTGATTAGGTTCAGGTTGAGGTTGTGGGTTTTGGGCTGCTTGAATAACAACCAACATGGTTGTTCTTGTTTTTGTTTCTACATCTGCTTCTCTTTGTGCTAAAATTGGTTTGAAAACTTTAGAAGGGTGTTAGGGTTGGATTACTTGGAAAACCCTAGTGATTATGAGGATATACCCGAGGATTTTACAGTGGTAAAAATGTTTTTCAAAGAGATAGGGTATACTAAGGAAATTATTGAAAATGGGGGACTAAAGAGAAGTTGCTTACCACATAAGTGGAAGTTGCTGATAACAATTTTGATTGAATGTTTGGGAGGGAAAACTGGTGGGTTTGATCAGATAAACCAAAAAGATGCAATTATTTTATACTGTCTGGCTAGGGGGTCAAGGCTGATTTTGGGAGGTTAATTTTTGAGGATCTTCATGGAAAACTGGAGAAGAGAACAAAGGAGAAAAATGTGGTTTACACCATATTTTTGTCCCTAATTTTTGTTGACCATCTTGGAGATTTATTTACTCAGCTCCAAGAAGAAAAATTGGTATTTCAATCTTTTGTGCTTAAGCGTTGGAACATAACAGTTAGTAAAATTGATCCTCCTTTCACACAACCCATGCTAGACATTTGCTCATTAGATGGTCCAGTAGTGTACAAAGCTCCAAAAGACACTTCTCCAACTGGAGAAGGGGATCTAAAAGGCAAACAACTTGGAGCTTCATCTAGACCACGTAAGAAGTCAACAATGATTAATACTGAGAAATCAAAACGTGAGTCCAAGAAAAGGAGAGCCAACATATAATCTTTGATGAGACTGCTTTTATACATGGCCTCATCGTTCTTTTTGGGCTTTAAATGTATTAAACATCATCAAGTAGACCATATATATGCTTGTATTTGCTTCATGTGCTTTTTAGGTACGGATATTGAGAAAACAACAAAATATCACAAGAATCATACAAAAACGAACACGGGAAACGAAGCCGCACAATGAACCAAGTCCTAATGAAGATTTCCCAAGAAAGACCCTTGAAGATTTGAAGATTTGAAGATTATGCAAGAAGGGTCCTCCAATATTGATGAATTGACACTTTAAACCCTTGTATATTCATAATTACAAGTTTGGCCCTTAAAGTTTGTCAAAATTACCAAAAGGGCCCTTCACTTTGAAGAATTGGCAAATTTAGTCCCTCAACAAAGCTAAATTGTCAACCATTGTCCTCCTCAAAGTCAAATATATCATAAAGTACTTCAAAGTACAAGAAAGAACAAGTTTGGTCCTTGAAGTATGTTAATTTGTAAAAAAGGACCCTTAACTTTCAACATTTGTCTAGAATGGTCCCTCATAAATGAAGACTTGGCAATTTTAGTCCTCCAAAATGCCAATCATACAAGTAAAGACCATGATCAATCAAGAAAATGCCAAATCAGCCCTTCAAGAATCACAAATTGGCAAGAAATACCCCTGAAAATATTTTGGAAAAGTATTTGGGGCAAAAGTATGAAGTTAGAAACTTCATTAACAAAGGAAAAGAAGTTTTGGCCAGTTTTATTGCAAGTGAAAGGAGTTAATAAGATGAAGGGTTAAACCTGGGCGATAGCATAACTTACCTAGACCACTTGGAGCTTGACACGTGCCCCACTTACTCCAACCAACCAATCACCACACACCATTCTTCCACCTCAGCCCTCCACTAATCCGGTTTAGTATTATTATAACCTTAGCGCCTAAACACCTTTTTAAACATTTATCACCCCTGAAACGGATTAAAACCTTGTTCTTCATGTTGATAATCCCAATTAGGCATTTGCTAATTACCAACAATTAAACCATAATATTGTGCAGATTTATGATTAAGGGTCTTATTAACACATCCCCACCTTAAAAACATGTGCCACATCAAGAATGACACACTAATCATTGAGAGCCCTTGGATACACTTTTACCTTTGCCAACTCACACTATCAGCCAAGAACAAAGTCACATGATTCTCATATATTCAAAATGCAAGGGTATTTCTGGGCTTCTACAGCAATTAGGGTTTATATTTTATGTTTTCTAGACAACACTTGTAGCCTATATCATGCATTAGGGTTACTCATTTTCAGTTTGCTCTCTGATTTTTCCTTGTTCAAAATTATGTAAATCCAGTGTCATGTTGAATGTGTTGGGTCAATTCAGTGCCTGATTTGTCCCTTGCACAGGATTTGGATGTAAAGTATCCTAAGTAGTGTTAGTCACTGAACTTACGTATGTTATAAGTTCAGTGTGTCATTCTTTAGAGTTCTTTAGAGTCTACGAGATAGACTCGTCATTAGCTGAGGCGGATCTCAGTAAGTGTGCAAAGAATCAAGGATGATGGAGTTAGTAAGTGATGACATAATAGCTTACTAACTCCTCAAGACTATTACTGATTACAAGACCTGAAGATATTAAGAAGACCTGAAGAAGTGTCTTATGTATTAGTGGGCACATGTCTTATTAGCAATGAAGACAAAGGTTCAAGAGGAAGGCTTACTTTGTCAAAGGTGCAAAAGATGAAGACAACAAAGTACAAGGTGGTTACTTGTACTTTAGTAAAGCTTCTCAAGGAAGCTTCACACTCCCACTATATATATGTGGTCCTTGTAATAGAATAGTCAATGATCCCACCCACAGAAACAAACATGTAATACTTTAGTGGTTTAGGGTTTCATCCTCCCATTGTTGCATAAGCTTAGCTAGCTATGAACATGGGAGTTTAGTTTGTCATTCATCGCCCGGTTGTTGTTCCGCAAACAACCGGGCAAGTCATGTATATTTGTTGATTCATTATTAATAATATATACATACGATGAAAAGTACAAACTTGTGTTATTAGTTAGTCAGTTGGTTAATTGTGCAAATGTTCTTCATTGTTCTTCACAGATTCGATGTTTGCACAAGATTCGTGGACCAACAATTGGTATCAGAGCGGGTTGGATTAATTACTATCCAGATCCGTTCAAAAATGGCAGCTAATAACATATTTTTTAGTTTGGTTAATTTTATCAGTATGTTCAAAAACTGCTTAGACAGTAGCAGTTTTTTAGGGGAAGATAATACTGATATATAGCTACTGTTAAACACAACCAAACAAATCTTATCCAAAATAAATTCCCACCACCGACACAGATATTAACTCTTATTCTGTCCTACCCTCACCGTCTTTTTAACCAATGACTTCATACACCTTATCACAAATTCACCACGTCCCCCTCACGTGTGTACTTACACCTTATCCAAATACCAACCTTCAACAAAAGAAAACATAACAAAACCGGATCTAAAGCAAATCATTTTTCACCTACCGAGATTCACATAACAAGACCTCCATCATCTTCAAAGTTCAACATAACAAATCCATTAAATCACCATCATCACTATACCCACATCATATTCAACGAAACCTCATATTAATTTTTTATCACAAACAAAAACGACTCCAAATCCCTCACCACTCTCTCGTTACAAAAGACACTAATCCAAAAAATCAACTATCCACAAGCTTAGAACTCAAATCGAAAAGAAGATGAATTCTTTGTCCAATTGGCCATAGGACGGAATTTAATTTAAATTGAAAATCGATTATATTTTTTGGGGATGCGTGATGTTGGAGTAATTCAAAATGATGAGAGCCGATGTGTTTTACGGTTATAACTGTTAATGGATTCGGGGCTGATGTTTAAAAAAAGAGGTGTTGTTTACTGGATATTGAAATTTTGATATGAAGATCAGTTGTTGTTTTCGAAAGTCTCTTGGATTAAATGTAATGATTCACGGTTTGAGATTGTTTATTGTTTCGGACGCATTTTGATGCGGATTTGTTGTTAAAGAAGATATGTTGCTGGGATGTTTGAGAAAGATGCTTGTACTCTTAGTTTTAGGCTAAGCCTGATGATGGAGCTTTTAAGCAAGGGTTGTGGTAAGGTGAGCTGATATATATATAAAAAAAAAAAAAAAAAAAAAAAAAAAAAAAACATCAGCTTTAGCAGCGAAGTTTTTCAACCTGTTGCTGAGTTAAGCCCAGCCAGTCGCTGAGGGGTTTCGATGACCTAAGGTGAATCGAGAATGGGTTTCGATGTTAGGTGATTATTGATGTTGCGGTTTGCAAGTCGTAACCGGATGATGGTAAATGAATCAAGATATTGGATGGGACTGATGTTGGAATATGAGTGGTAACAATTAAAGGTGATGATAGGGAAAGAAAAGATGTGGTTGTTGATGAAATTATCAGCAAGGAGCTGATGGTCAAGGTCTGTTACTGTTATTAACAGATGATAAAAAAAAAAAAAAAAAAAAGCTGGTGAAAAGAAATGGGGATCATTGATGTTAAGCTGAGCCTGATACTAAGCTTTGACAGCCGAACACATGGTGAATCCATGGCAGCTGAAAACTAGTAGCTGAACATGAAATAAAACACAGGGTGGTGCAAATAGGCTGTGATAATGGGTGATAAAAAAATTGGTTGAACAGGCTGATAAACAAAACGTTTTGAACAGCTGAGGAATGATAAATAGGTGTCAAAATATATTTATCGGGTTGTGTCAAAATAAACTTTTGTGGAATGGCTGATAAAAAGTTACTTGGAGGATGAATCTACAGGCATTTTCACCATGATACACAAGTCGCTGTATAAACCAGGTCTGAGAACCTAAGGTCAGCGGACCATCTGTCAATGGACCTTCTCTGAACCCTCCAACAGCTAATCCATGTGATGAATCCCTGTCAATAAACCCCTGTCAAGAAGTAGCTGAACCCCAGGGTAGCTGAACCCCCCAGGGCAGCTGAACCCCCCAGGGTAGCTGAACCCCCCAGGGCAGCTGAACCCCCCAGGGTAGCTGAACCCCCCCAGCTCCGCTGAACCCCCAGGGCCGCTGAACCCCCCAGGGTAGCTGAACCCCAGGGTAGCTGAACCCCCCATGGTCAGTTGAACTGTCAGGCCATTGAACATGGACCCCTGTGAACTGGTCACTTAACTCCCAGCCAGCTGACAACTCTTCGCTGATATAAAACCCTGTCAACAGCGAACCCCTGTCAACAGCGAACCCCTGTCAAAAGATGCTGCTAAAGCTGCATATTTTGAGGGGGAGAGAACCACGGACATACACACCGCTGTGATATATATGCCGCTGTGATCCACATGCAACTGTGATATACCCACCAAACCTATACCCACCCAAACCATACACAAAACACAAAAAAAAAAAAAAAAAAAAAAAAAAAAATTCAGTTTAACAGGTATTCGCTGGCAAGATGACCAACTGATCAACATGCTATCTTCAGAGCCTTCAGCTGTTGAAGGACTTGGTCACTCAGGATTTTTTTTCTCACACCAAGACAAAGAAAGAAGATAGATTCACAGCCCCCCTCCCCACCCCAGCAGTTGTCACCCTCCCCTACCCCGCTGTAACCACAGCCACAGAGTTTTTGAGAGACCAGGTTGTGTTACAGGGGTTTGATGAAACATTTATTCTATAGGGGTTTGATAACATCAGGTGGTTGATAGGAGATGAAATTCAGGGGGAGTTGTATTTCAGGCGAGATGAAGACCATCACGCTATGCTTGTGTACTAGTATGTAGCCGGTCAAAACTTGCTTGGTTCCCTAGCAAATTTTGAGGGGGAGAGAAGCAAGGACAGAGGTAAACTTGTGTTTATGTGAAGAAACACCAAGTTTACTCAAACTACATACATACTATCATACACAACACATAACCTTCAGGGACTTAGAATATTTACATTTGGCTGATTGAGCAAAGTCACTGAAGATGGGTTGCTGAACAAGTTGCATTGTCTGATCTTTTATGGTTGCTGCATCAATCATTGACCACACTTCTCTGATTGAAGGTAAATGAACTCGTGATCTACATTGATATAATATGCTACTTTAATATATGCTAGGGTGAAGCATATGGTCTTTATGGCAAAGCATATAATATACTTCACTGATGACCTAAAGTGAAGTTACCTTTATGAGTTCTATATAAGCATCAGGGAATGGGTTCAAGTGTTTCTCAAGTACAAGATCAGACATTGCAGTTCAGTAACAACTACAACAGGTACAAGACGATACAAGTTAGCGGATGACTTGAACTAGTAAAGCTAGTTATTCTTGGTATTCATTGTTGTAATATAGCAGGTAAGAAGAAGCCTTTATGCTCACTTACTGCTATTTAACTTAGGCTACTTTTCTATCCAAATAGGGGGAGATTGTTGGGTCAATTCAGTGCCTGATTTGTCCCTTGCACAGGATTTGGATGTAAAGTATCCTAAGTAGTGTTAGTCACTGAACTTACGTATGTTATAAGTTCAGTGTGTCATTCTTTAGAGTTCTTTAGAGTCTACGAGATAGACTCGTCATTAGCTGAGGCGGATCTCAGTAAGTGTGCAAAGAATCAAGGATGATGGAGTTAGTAAGTGATGACATAATAGCTTACTAACTCCTCAAGACTATTACTGATTACAAGACCTGAAGATATTAAGAAGACCTGAAGAAGTGTCTTATGTATTAGTGGGCACATGTCTTATTAGCAATGAAGACAAAGGTTCAAGAGGAAGGCTTACTTTGTCAAAGGTGCAAAAGATGAAGACAACAAAGTACAAGGTGGTTACTTGTACTTTAGTAAAGCTTCTCAAGGAAGCTTCACACTCCCACTATATATATGTGGTCCTTGTAATAGAATAGTCAATGATCCCACCCACAGAAACAAACATGTAATACTTTAGTGGTTTAGGGTTTCATCCTCCCATTGTTGCATAAGCTTAGCTAGCTATGAACATGGGAGTTTAGTTTGTCATTCATCGCCCGGTTGTTGTTCCGCAAACAACCGGGCAAGTCATGTATATTTGTTGATTCATTATTAATAATATATACATACGATGAAAAGTACAAACTTGTGTTATTAGTTAGTCAATTGGTTAATTGTGCAAATGTTCTTCATTGTTCTTCACAGATTCGATGTTTGCACAAGATTCGTGGACCAACAGAATGAATTGTGTTTGAAGCTTTGAAGAAAAGTCAAGTGCCATTGAATTCTACTTATTGTTTAAGTTTAAGTTTGTTAAAACCTGAATCTCAAAATGTTTTCACAAGGAGTGTGCAAAAGTTTACAAATTTTCCTATAATCTTGATATTTTGCTAAGTTTCTTGGTACACCTTGGAATTCTTGAGCTATAAAGCTGATCATAGCACCCTGATATTGTGATATCAAGGTGTTGTGAAGCCTATAACTTGGGGATAATCAAGAGTGGGTACAAGAGTTGCATTAATCAAGGATTTGTCACTTTACTGTTTTCATATTTTTGCTTCTAACTTTGTTGAATCTTAGCAGGGTTGTTTGTGGAAGCTTGTGCTTGTTCTTGCTAGCACATAAGCTCTAAAATCCGTGGGTGTTGATGTACATCCATGAGGTTTGCACCTTTCTACTCAAAATCTGACTAAAACCTTGATTTTTGGTGATTTGGTGTGTTACTTGTGTTCTTGTGGAATTTATGGTCTAATCTTGTTCAATACTGCGTATTACATGTGTTTATGTGTTTGATTGTGCTTGGGTAGTCTTGGAATACACTTATACTTGTTTAAATTTGATTTGGAAAAGATAAGGAGGTGTTTGGGATTATCTGTTTAAGATTATAAGTTGCTATTGTGTTGTTGAAAGTTGTTGTTTATGCTTTGTATCTATTATTTGCTTGGTTGAGAACTAAAACCTACAAGTTATTAGGTTTAAAACTATGAATCAAAGATTGTGCTATAACTTATTGATTTTGATTGTTTTTGACCTAAAATTTTGGGAATACTTAGAGTATATGCATGTTTAGGGATATAAGCTGTTAAATCAAAGTTGTCATAACCTATCTAAGAAATATGAGTGTTTGAATCTGACTTGTTGGTCAAGTACATCAACAAAGTAAAAACCTCCAAGTGTTGTTCATCAGTGATAATTTTAAGCTTTAATATTGCTCAAAACTTGTAACCATTGCATGAAACCCGTTAATCTATGTTCAATTGAGTTAGATATAGCTTGTGTATGCTTTTGGTGCAGTTTGGTTAGCTTATTCTTGCTTAAATAGCTTTTTGGTCAAACCTGCTTGTTCATATATGGTTCCTGTCTGGTGCTTAATTGAATTAACTGCACTAATTGGGTGATTGTGATTGTGATTTATTGATTGCTCTTGACTCCTTGTGATTAACTGATCACTTGGGTGCCTTTGCTTCCATTGAATCTAACAAAAACTCACATAAGACAAAAAGTCAAACAAGTCAAGCAGTAGGAAAAGTTCCCACTGAAATTGGATAAAAGTTACAACTGGTAGTGCATTTTTCAAACAGCTTATCAAAAAGCTGTATTGGCTTATCTAGACTTGCAACAACTTTGCTTTTGTAATCAGTCTTACTCATTTGCCCCATTTAACTATTCTGGAGCTTATTAGACTTTGGCTTTGACTTTTGACTAGAAAACAAACTTACTTGACTTTTAGCAAAGTGCTTGTTGGCTTATTCCAGCTTATTGAGTGGATATTTTTGAAAGATATTTGGTTCATAAGCTTAGTTAAGCTATTTTTGACTTATTGCAATTTGAATCAGCTCTTGAAATAGTTTAGAACTCGAAAACGACTATTTTGTCGTTTTGTGAAGATAGCTTATTGCTTATTCAGGCTTATTTATTGAATTTTTTTCAAATTTCTTTTTGCAAATAGCTTAATTAGGTCAAAAGAAGGACGTGTGTTTAATTTGAGCTTATGGCATCAACTTATAGCTTAATGGGCCAAAAAGCCCATTAAGAATAAGCTGTGGTGAAATAAGCCAGCTTAAAGGCATTTTCAGCTTTTGGGCCTTTGGAAAAAGTTGTTCAGAACCTAATTTTATGTCTAGTAGGAGATTTTGGGCCTTATTGGACAAAGTTTTCTTATTTGGCATGTTTTAAGCCCATTTAGGGGCTGTTTTGGATTTTAGCCCGTTTCTTGGCCCAATATGGGTATTTAGGTCATTTCAAGTTCATTTCTGAGTTATTTAGGTTAAAATAAGCTAGTTTGCACCTTTTTAGAATTTGTTAGGATTTTTGCATTTTTATTAATATTTTATTATTATTTTATTATTAAAAACTAAAATTTGATTTTTTAAGTTTTATATTTTTCCTAGGTTCTAGACACTTAATTAGGAATTTTACAACTTTCCAAATATTTTTAGCATCTTTTAATTATTTTCTAGAATTAATTTAAGTTTTATTAGTTTTTAAGTGTTTAAAAATAGTTTTTAGTGTTTTAAAAATTTTGAAAAATACTTTTTAGTTTAATTAGGTTATTTTAGAGGTTTACCAACTTAAAAATCTTGATTTGGACTTTTTATTAGTTAATTTTGATTTTTAGGGCTTTAATTAGCATTTAAAAATTAATAATTAAATAACTAAAAGGTTTTAGCAAGTTTTGATTTTTTGTAAACCCTTAGAATATTTTAGTGGATTTTTAGTAATTTTTTGGGAATTTTTAGAATAAATTTTTAATTTTACCCTTTTTCACGACTTTACGTCTTTTACGTCTTAGTGTAATTTTTCCGTACCCGTCTTCATTTTTCTCTTCTTCTTTGGTAATATTAATCACAAACCATTAATCATTTCTTAACACAATACACTTGCCTCCTTGAGAAACGAACTTGAACTTCACTTGGGTCATTAATATACGTTTTCCTAAACGTGTATTTAATACGTACCCTATTTTACATCCACTTTTCCTAAAGGGGTGTGTAAAAAACTACATCAATTTTGGCGCCGCTGCCGGGGAGGCGTGGTGTGTTTTGAATTGGACAATTGTTGTTTTTATATTATCCATAATAACTATTTGTATTAGTAGCACGCTACTAATACGTATTATCGGTTTTCGTTTTTGTGTGAATATTATTAATACATTATATACGTATCACAAAAAATTGACAAGTACTCCAAAAGTGTGAAAACACAACCATGATTGGGAGGTCATTACTCAATCATTGTATTCAAATCTCAAACCAAAAGATAAAGGCAAAAATAGATAAATACTTTCGTGAAGCTCGATTTTGAAAAATACAAACTATAAGGTGGGTATAAGGCGGTTGTATTTCACGACTAAAGAAAAAGGCTCTTAAGTGCTTCGCGCCGCCTCGTTTCCCCGCTTGCTTGTGAGTATTTTGAGATTGAAAGCTAATCGAGGGTTTTGCCGCCCAAAGTATTATTAAGTATCATATATATTTTCTTGGTTTCTATTGATTAAACCCTCTTGAACGTTTTGGTGTTCCGCCAACGTTCTAAAGTCATCGAAGGCGTTCATTTCACGTGATCGTTTTCATTCCTTGAGGCTCCTTTAATCACGAGATTTCATTTAAGGGACAGATTTGTAGATTTTGGTCTACGTAATACACCACAAAAATCCAAAAAATATAAAAACAAAAGACCAAAAAAATCAAAAAAGTAAAAACACCCAAAAGAATCTTCTTTGCTCATCCCCACATTGTACGTGACGTTTATGCAAACTCGTAACCAAGCAAAACGTGCACGTAAACGTCGAAGCCGTAAGGAAACAACACCAACGTTTTCTAGCGAAGACTCTCCCATTTAAGAACCTATCTTAGAACAAGTAGTCACCATGGCTAATCGTACTATGATGGAGTTACTTAAAGCACCCACCGAGGGTTATGGAGAGGCCATTGTGATTCCCGCAATTCTTGCGGAGAATTTCGAGGTCAAGACGGGTTTGTTGTCCATGATCCAAGCCAATAAGTTTCATGGTGACGAAAAGGACAACCCCCACAACCACATCCGTCAATTCAGTCATCTTACTGCCACTTGCAAGTTTAAGGACGTTTCAAACGACTCGATTAAAATGATGCTTTTTCCGTATTCCTTAGCGGGGCCCGCTAAAATTTGGTTGGAGAAAGAGCCACCCACTTCTATATTGACGTGGAAGGATCTCGTTTCTAAGTTTGTGAACCAATTTTTCCCGCCCTCTAAGACTACACATTTGAAAACGAGATTTCAAAATTTTCACAAGAATTTAATGGGAGTTTTTCAACGGCTTGGAATCGTATTATAGAGATGTTGCATGAGTGTCCTCATCACGGTTTTTCGGACTTGCATCAAATTGACACGTTTTACAATGGGCTAAATGATCATGAACGTGACTATCTTAATGCCGCCGCGGGTAGTAATTTCTTGTGTAAAATGGTTGAGGAAGCTTTGACGATAATTGAGAATAGGTCTAAGGTCTATAGTCCTCGTAACACATCGAGTGTTGCGAAGGCATCTTTTACACCACCATCCTCATCTTCGTCTTGTACCATTGATGCTATGCAAATAGAGGCCAATTTGGAAAACAAGATTTTTGATAAGCTTAAGGGTTTGTTAGTTGAGTTTAAGGTTGGTGAGCAACCCACTCCCGCTACGATTAAAGCGGTTGAGGTTTCGTGCATGTATTGTGGTGGAGGTCATGATTTTTCCGAGTGCATTACCAACGGTGGTAACACTTCGAGTGCCTACGCGGCCACGGGAACTTATAACCAAAACGGTCAAGTTACCCGCACTAATCAATTGACTCCACCGGGTTTTTCATCAAATCAAAATGCTAATAACAAATATTGCAACAATCAAGTAGGCTATCAAAGGAACAATTACAAGGGTAACAACTTTGGGAACCAAGGGGCAAACAATCAAGTTCAAAACAAGGATTTTCAAAACAACAACAAAAGTTTGCAAAACTTAAAAGATCTTCCAAATGAATTTGTTGAATATGCTAATGGGAATGATGCTAGGTTTGATAATACTCAAAGGGAGATAATTAATTTGAGATCCGAGTTTAAGATTGATTTGAAAAAGGAGTTAAAAACCAAGCTTGCTAATGAACTTAAGATTAACACCAACAAGATGGAAAGTAATGTCACTAGGTTACAACAAAACCAATAAAAGATAGAACAAGGTCAACATGAGATAAAACAAGAGATGCTTAAGGCCTATAAGAGGCAATCTATGTTTGAGGATAAAATATCATCCATGTTTGAAGCAATAATGTGCAAGCCGTCTTCGAGTGGTTTACCTAGTAACACGGTGTCGAATCCTAAGGGAGAGATGAAAGTTATTACTACACGTAGTGGTAAAACTCTCAAAGAGCCGATTCTTCAACCAATTGCTCCTACGGAGGAGCCAATTGAGGAAGAACCCGAGGTTGTGGTTGAAAAGGAGCATATCTCAATCCCACGAAGTATCGCTCATACCACACCTACGGTTGACCCTTTACCATCAAAGGAACCCGAGATTTCTAAGACTATGCCTATGCCCCACCCAACACCACCCTCTTCCTTTGAATCATCAAAGTCTTTACCAACACCTCCTTTGCCTTACCCTTCGAGACTTCGAAAGGAAAAGATGCAAGAACGAAGCAACTACCAATTTGAACTTTTCATCAAAATGTTTCGTCACTTGCACTTTAACATAAGTTTCGCCGACGCACTAATCATGATGCCTAGGTTTGCCGCCAACTTTAATAGTATGTTGAATGACAAGGAGAAATTGCAAAAATTGTCTACTTGTTCATCGGTTTATCTTAACCGTATACCTCAAAAGGTCGGCGACCCCGGTAAATTTTTGATTCCATGTGCTATTCAAGATATGTAAGAATGCTATGCCTTGGCCGGTCTTGGTGCTAGCATTAATTTGATGCATCTTGCAATCTTCAAGATGCTCAATCTTCCTAATCTTACTCCTTCACAAATGTCTATCGAAATGGCCTATCATTCTACGATTCCCGCATGTGGGGTGGCCGAAGACGTTTTTGTGAAAGTGGGAAAGTTCTACTATCCCGTAGACTTTATCGTTTCCGATATTCCCACGGATCCCCAAGTTCCTCTCATCTTAGGACGTTCTTTCTTAGACACATCGAAAGCGATTATCGACGTCCATGCTTGAAAAATCACTTTGCGATTCAACGATGAGGAACTTGTTATAAACGCAACACAAAACTCTATAATTTCTCACGTTTATTCCATCGCTTCCATGAATGACATTAACATTGATATGATTGATGTCGTTTGTGAGGAATATGCACAAGAAATCTTAGGTTTTGTTGATGAAGCTAGTTGTGGCAATCCCACAATGCTTGAACCAATCATTGATAATTCGACACCTTCTTTCACTCCATTTGAAGGAGGTGGTTTCACGTTAGAGGAATATGATGTTCCACGTACGTGCAACGAAGACCTCGATGACGATGAGGACTTCTCGATTATCAAAGATTTTCTAAATGATTTCCCATTTCCACCGCCGGTGGAGGTTATGACTCATGAGCCTACATCTTCAATCGAGTAACCACCAACCCTCGAATTGAAAGATCTTCCCCCACACCTTGAATATGTATTCTTGGGGGAAAACGATAAGTTGCCGGTTATTATCGCAAAGGATCTCTCCAATGACGAAAAAACCACACTTATCGAGGTTCTTAAAACTCACAAAGGGGAAATTGCGTGGAAATTATCCGACATTAAGAGGATTGATCCCAAATTTGTACCCACAAAATCTTAATGGAGGAGGACTACAAGCCCGCAATTCAATGCCAACGTAGGGTAAACCCAAAAATTCACGACGTCATCAAAAAGGAAGTTCTTAAACTACTAGACGCGGGAATGATTGACCCTATATCCGATAGCCCTTGGGTGAGTCCCATTCATTGTGTCCCTAAAAAGGGAGGGATGACCTTTGTGCCAAATGATGACAACGAGTTAATCCCCACTAGACTCGTGACCGGTTGGAGGGTGTGCATTGATTATCATAAGTTAAATGACGCCACTCGTAAAGACCACTTTCCCTTGCCCTTCATGGATCAAATGTTGGAGCGTCTTGCGGGAAATGACTTCTATTGTTTCTTAGATGGTTTTTCCGGTTACTTTCAAATCCCCATCAATCCTCGTGATCAAGAAAAAAATACGTTTACATGTCCATATGGAACATTTGCGTATCGTAGAATGCCATTCGGACTTTGCAATGCACCGGGAACTTTCCAACGGTGCATGATGGCTATTTTTCATGATATGATCGAGAAGACGATGGAAGTCTTCATGGATGACTTTTCCGTGTTTGGTAATTCGTTCACTTCGTGCTTAGGAAACCTTGAGAGGATGTTACGACGTTGTGAGGAGACCAACTTAGTGCTAAATTGGGAGAAATGTCATTTTATGGTTAGATAGGGGATTGTTTTAGGGCACAAAGTTTCTAAAGCAGGGATTGAGGTAGACAAAGCTAAGATAGACGTCATCGCCAAATTACCTCATCCCAAAACCGTGAAGGGAGTTAGGAGTTTCCTAGGCCACGCGGGCTTTTATCGTCGCTTCATCAAGGATTTTTCAAAAATCTCTCGACCTATTACACATCTTCTTGAAAAAGATGCTCCTTTCATTTTTAGTGAAGATTGTGTACGAGCCTTTGAAATCCTTAAGAGGAAACTTACCGAAGCTCCCATTCTTGTTGCCCCAAATTCAGACCTCCCCTTTGAGCTCATGTGTGATGCTAGCGATTATGCTATTGGGGCCGTGTTGGGGAAACGTCATGAAAAGCACTTCTTGCTTATTAACTATGCTAGCAAGACGATGACCGAGGATCAACTTAAGTATACCACAACCGAAAAGGAATTCCTTGCCGTGGTTTATGCATTTGAGAAATTTCGACCTTATCTCGTCTTGACTAAAAGCATAGTGTATATGGACACTCGGCTATAAAGTATCTCATGGCTAAACAAGATGTAAAGCTGAGATTACTTCGTTGGATGCTCCTCCTACAAGAATTTGATGTCACCATACTTGACAAAAAAAATAGCCGAGAATCTAGCGGCCGATCATCTTTCTCGTTTGGAATATCCTCACCAAAGTGTTCTCGAGAACAAGGAAATCAATGAATCATTCCCTCTCGAAGCACTTGGTGTAGTGAATTCTAAGCTTGATTCTTCTACCCCATGGTTTGCGGACATCGCAAATTACCATGCGGGTAACTTCATTATTAAGGGTATGACGACACAACAAAAACTAAAATTCTTTCGTGACGTCAAGTTCTACTTTTGGGACGACCCTTATCTATTTTGGACTTGTGCGGATCAAATAATTCGACGTTGAGTATTTGGCACCGAGGCTTCTAACATCCTTAAATCTTGTCACGAGGGACCCACGGGTGGTCACCATGGTGCTAACCTCACGGCTAAGAAGGTTTTTGATGCCGGCTTCTTTTGGCCAACTATATACCTAACGTGCACGAACTTATCAAGTCGTGTGATGCATGCCAACGTCAAGGAAAGTCCTCACAAAAGGATGAAATGCCTCAAAATATAATCCAAGTTTGTGAGATTTTTGACGTGTGGGGCATTGATTTTATGGGGCCGTTCCCATCGTCTCGTGGTAATACGTACATTCTTGTGGTCTTTGACTACCTATCTAAGTGGGTTGAAGCTAAGGCTTTGCCTACGAACGATGCTCGTGTGGTAGTCAAGTTTTTGAAACAATTGTTCTCTCGGTTCCCCTCGTGCTATCATAAGCGATCGTGGAACCCATTTTTGCAGTGACTAATTTGAAAAGGTTCTTAAGAAATATGGGGTTACACATCGTCTTTCTACGGCTTACCACCCCGAAACAAGTGGGCAAGTCGAGGTTTCAAACCGAACATTGAAAAGGATCTTGGAAAGATCCATTGGTGAAAACCGACAATCTTGGTCGGATAAGTTAGATGATGCTTTATGGGCCTTTCGTACCGCTTATAATACACCCATTGGGTGCACTCCGTATGAGATTGTGTATGGGAAAAATTGCCATCTACCAATTGAGCTCGAACACAAAGCTTATTGGGCCCTAGAGCATGCTAACTTTGATTTGAGGACCGCGGAGGATCATAGGAAAATACAGTTGAATGAATTGGATGAACTTCGTGATATTGCTTATGAAAATTCATTGATCTACAAAGAAAAGACTAAAAAGTTTCACGATTCTAAAATTAAAAAACAGGTTTTTAACATTGGAGATCAAGTGTTGCTTTTTAACTCTCGTTTGAAGATATTTCCCGGAAAGTTGAAATCCCGGTTGTCCGGTCCATTCACCGTCTCACAAGGTTTTTCTTATGGGACCATCGAGCTAGCTCAATATGATGGTCCTAACTTCAAGGTAAATGGACATAGGTTGAAGCACTACTTTGGTGGGGAAGTCCCTTCTTTGGACGACCTCGACCAAGTCACCTTCCCCAATGATAACTAGTATTAAGGGGATCGAGTCGAGCTCATCACTCGGTAATCAAAAAAGAGGTACCTCGTGGGGAGATCCCATGTCTATCCATGTACATATTATCGCTTTCTAATGTAGTAACGTGAGGGGATTTGTGCCCTTCCAACCTTTGCTACGTGGTTGTTTGTGACTTGTGGCTATTAGGTCATCATCATCTTCACGATTCAAGCCTCTCGTGTTCGTTTTACGTGAGCCTTGATTGTTTGCTTTGATGACATTCTCAATATCCACATGATGTATCCTTTATCGTTCTAACCTTAGGTTTTTAGCACACTTCATAAACGGCTATTAATTAAATGGTTCCACCTTTTCCATGCTAGATTAAGCATTCGACTACGTCTCTAGTATGGGGGTTTCCAACCCTTAGACTCGAAACATTGAGGATAATGTTTAACTTTAGTATGGGGGTGAATAGATAATTGCCTTGCTTACGCCCTCGTGCACTCCAAAATTTTTGTTTTTGTCTCTCTTTTTATTGCAAAATAAGGCTAAAAATGGCCAAATTTTAATTTTTTCTCATGTTTTATAAGTGTTTATGACATGAATGTAGATTTTCTAATGGCAAGAATAAGAGTACTTTTTGACTCGACCGTGCGTGTAGAGCACTTAGCTTTGATTCCTAAACTTTTTAGGCTAAGTCTCTTAAATGAGGACGAGAAATGATAGCATTAATTATAAGTTACTATGCTAAACGTAGAGTATTCGTATTCTTTCAAAAACTCATGTGTCCTAATTTTTTGCTTATTCTCCCTTCGCTTGTCTATAAATTTTTCTAATAAGTATTAACTTAGCGGTTTAGTCTTAATTGTTGGTTTCTAGCTTTTTCTAGTAGCTTCCATGTAATTAAATTAGGAAAAAAATTGAGAATCACCAGTGTCGCGGTTTTGAAGTATTGGCAACCCGAATAATCGAAAGCTTCTACCTAATAACAAGATTTCAAGTGCTCACCTAAATCAAGCAAACAATTTGAAGCTCAAAAGGCCGAAAATTTTATGCAAAAATCAAAGTGAATCAAGCCTTAATCTTTGAAGCTTTAAAGATCCAAAATTCGCTTTTAGCGTGAGGATATACGTCCTTGGCCATAATAAAACCTTATGACAAGGTTAAATAAAAGGCAAGGCAAGACCGATCCCAAAAGGGTGAATGTAAACCTATGATAATAAGGCCCATCCGGTAGGGGGCGTATAAAAGTCTTGGTAATAAGTCTCATGTTCAAAACCGTTCTAAAACCGTGTTTATCGAATCTCACTTGTTAACTTAATTTTTTGACATCGTTGTCTATTAGGGGAGGCTATTAATTCGATGATTTTGATTACACCGTTTCGTTTCTATTTTTGGACCTTAATCTCTATCATCGCATAAGTCAAACAATGTATCATTATGATCATTCAAAGACAAAATAAAATATAAGAGATACAAATTAGGAATAATGGGAGTTTAAGTACGTGATTAGAGCATATGAGTAATGTTAGCATTACTAACTTATAATGACAATGATCTCGTTACACGCTTAGCATGGAATTGGGTGAAAATCGAGGACGATGAATTTATCTCTATGAGGCACTTACATGTTCTTATTCTATGAACCTAAACGTCCCATTTTGCGATGAAAATCATACATTATGTCTAAAAGACAAATTAGTATTAGAATATCTAGTTTACCTTTGAATAAAAGTGCATAAAATTAAATTTTGGAGTTGCGTAGATACTTTATTCTAGCATTGCGTGGGGGCACGACAATGGTTTAGTATGGGGGAGTGATGAGACTGTTTTTATACATGGTCTCATCGTTCTTTTTGGGCTTTAATTGCATTAAACATCATCAAATAGACCATATATATGCTTGTATTTGCTTCATGTGTATTTTAGGTACGGATATTGAGAAAACAACAAAAGATCACAAGAATCATACAAAAACGAACACGGGAAACGAAGCCGCACAATGAACCAAGCCCTAATGAAGATTTCCAAGAAAGACCTTTGAATATTTGAAGATTATGCAAGAAGGGTCCTCCAATATTGATGAATTGACACTTTCAACCCTTGTATATTCATAATTACAAGTTTGGTCCTTAAAGTTTGTCAAAATTACTAAAAGGGCCCTCCACTTTGAAGAATTAGCAAATTTAGTCCCTCAACAAAGCTAAATTGTCAACCATTGTCCTCCTCAAAGTCAAATATATCATAAAGTCCTTCAAAGTACAAGAAAGAACAAGTTTGGTCCTTGAAATATGTTAATTTGCAAAAAAAGACCCTTAACTTTCAACATTTGGCAAGAATGGTCCCTCATAAATGAAGAATTGGCAACTTTAGTCCTCCAAAATGTCAATCATACAAGTCAAGACCCTAATCAATCAAGAAAATGCCAAATCAACCCTTCAAGAATCAAAAAATGGCAAGAAATACCCCTGAAAATATTTTGGAAAAGTATTTGGGGCAAAAGTGTGAAGTTGGAAACTTCATTAACAAAGGAAAAGAAGTTTTGGCCAGTTTTATTGCAAGTGAAAGGAGTTAATAAGATGAAGTGTTAAACCTGGGCGACAACATAACTTACCTAGACCACTTGGAGCTTGACACGTGCCCCACTTACTCCAACCAACCAATCACCACACACCATTCTTCCACCTCAGCCCTCCACTAATCTGGTTTAGTATTATTATAACCTTGGCGCCTAAACACCTTTTTAAACATTAATCACCCCTGAAACGGATTAAAACCTTGTTTTTCATGTTCATAATCCCAATTAGGCATTTGCTAATTACCAACAATTAAACCCTAATATTGTGCAGATTTATGATTAAGGGTCTTATTAACACATCCCCACCTTAAAAACATGTGCCACATCAACAAGGAGTCCACATGGGACCTCCCCTGCTACACTCTTGTGTAAACTGCCAAAATTCCACCAGTCATCCAACGTGCATGATTCTTGCTTACTTTCTAAGCTCAATGAGAGCCCTTGGATACACTTTTACCTTTGCCAACTCACACTATCAGCCAAGAACAAAGTCACATGATTCTCATATATTCAAACTGTAATGGCATTTCTGGGCTTCTACAACAATTAGGGTTTAGATTTTATGTTTTCTAGACAACACTTGTAGCCTATATAAGGCATTAGGGTAACTCATTTTCAGTTTGCTCTTTGATTTTTCCTTATTCAAAATTCTGTAAATCTAGTTTCATGTTGAATGAATTGTGTTCGAAGCTTTGAAGAAAAGTCAAGTGCCATTTAATTCTACTGCTTGATTAAGTTTATGTTTGTTAAAACCTGAATCTTAAAACGTTTTCACAAGGAGTGTGCAAAAGTTTGCACATTTTCCTATAATCTTGATATTTTGATAAGTTTCTTGGTACACCTTGGAATTCTTGCGCTATAAAGTTGATCATAGCACCCTGATATTGTGATATCAAGGTGTTGTGAAGCCTATAACTCAGGGATAATCAAGAGTGGGTACAAGAGTTGCATTAATCAAGGATTTGTCACTTTACTGTTTTCATATTTTTGCTTTTAACTTTGTTAAATCTTAGCAGGGTTGTTTGTGGAAGCTTTTTCTTGTTCTTGCTAGCACATAAGCTCTAAAATCCGTGGGTGTTGATGTACATCCATGAGGTTTGCACCTTTCTACTGAAAATCTGAATAAAACCTTGATTTTTGGTGATTTGGTGTGTTACTTGTGTTCTTGTGGAAGTTGTTTTGGATAAGGGGGTGTTTTGGATTATCTTTTTAAGATCATAAGTTGCTAATGTGTTGTTGAAATTTGTTGTTTATGATTTGTATCTGTTATTTGCTTGGTTGAGAACTAAAACCTGCAAGTTATTTGGTTTAAAACTTTGAATCAAAGATTGTGCTATAACTTATTGATTTTGACTGTTTTTGACCTAAAATTTTAGGAATACGTAGAGTATATGCATGTTTAGGGATATAAGCTGTTAAATCAAAGTTGTCATAACCTATCTAAGGCTACCCGCAACGCTCACTGAAATCGTCGGTCAGGTCTCGGTCGCGACCGAGTCGCCGCGTTGCGGAGATTCGGTCGCCGGTCTCGGTCGGGCGCAAATCGACCTTAGTCACGACCTAATTCAAATTCATGTTTAAAAAATTATACCGTTTGTTTTTTACCGTTACATTTAAAAAAAATAAAATTTTTTTTAAAAACCTATATAATCACTACCTCTTTCATAATTTTTACATTTCACACACAAATCTCAACACACATTAAAAATGTCTAGCAAGAGAACTCCCAAAAACAAAACCCCAAAATCCCGAGTTCGTCAAGAATCCATTCCACATGTGACACCGGACTCGACTTTCCGATTATCCGGTGTGTCTCCACAATTCCGATTTAGACCCACCGGTTTTGAATATCAATCACACCAACAATCTAACTATTCAAACCGTCCTTTTTATCCCCCACAACGTGATAACCAACAACCTAACTACGAATCGCCTACGGGTGTGTATCGTCCTACTATGGATTCTTCTACTACTTCCTATCCAAACCAACAGTATTCTCCGATTCTTTGAGGTTGATGGACAATTTGAAGATATGCTATACAACCAAGACAACTATGTGGGTGACGGGCCTAGCCAAGATCAATCTATGGGTCAACGTTCGGGACACGGATCTTTTCATGGTGCATACAACCTTGCAGACGATGAGGAAGAAATGTCCCCAATCAAACCTAAGAAGCCCTCAAGACGTGCTACGAAAGGCAAACAGGTTGATTTAACTGAGGCACCAAAAGAATGGACAAGTGAGGAAGAGTGTGCGTTGTGCAGAGGTTGGTGTTATGTTTCCGAGAATTGCATTGTTGGAAACAGTCAAAAATCAAAGGGCTTTTGGCAAAAAGTAGTGAAGTACTATGAAACCGAGACGGGTTCTACTAGAGGGTATGACGCGGTTGTGAGCAAATGGAAAAACAGGTTGCGTCCTAGTGTTAGTGCATTTTGTGGTATTATGAATAACATTGAGCGTACTTATGATAGTGGTGCAAATGATCTCACTGATTACCAAAAAGCTTGTGCTGAATACAAAGTGACTTACAATAAAGAGTTTCAATACCAGGAGGCGTGGAAAGTGCTCAAAGATCACCAGAGTTGGATAGAGGTTGAAATGCCAAAGTTTACAAAGAAACCGTCTAGCAAAAAAGCCAAGACTTCTGAAACCACTTCCGGTTCTGGACACACTAGTTACATGGATGTGCATGATGATTCTGAAGACGAGAAAGATGAGAAACAAGAAAATCGACCAATGGGTCGTGATCGTGCTAAAAAGAAGTCATCAACCTCTTCGTCAACTGTGAAGTCTTCGTTTGTTGAAGCCATAAGCACTAAATGGGAGAAGATGAAACACATTGGATGGGGAAAGAAGAAGCAACAACAAGATTCCTACTTTGACTTGAAGCAACGGGAGTTGGATTTGCAGGAGAAAAACGCGGAAATCAAAAGAGAAAAGATCGAGTTACAACGTCGGGCTATCGAGCTTGCTGAAGCAAAGAAGCGAGATAAAGACTTGATGTTTTACAACTCGGAAATCAACCCCAACTTGTCGATAGCCAAACAGCAAGCCCAACAAGAAATGAGGGACAAAATCAAGGAACACTATAATTTAAATTACTAGGATTATTGTAATGTTTTTTAAATTCGAATAATTGTGTAATGTTTTTTTTAAATAAATGTAATGTTTTTTTATGAAATTTATTGTGTTTTAAATTTTTTTTTTTTTTTATCAATTAGGTCGCACTAGGTCGCCGAGTTGTGGCAATTAGGTCACACTAGGTCGCCGGCCGAAAAAACTAGGTCGCGACCTAGTAGCGTTGTGGGTAGCCTAAGAAATCTGAGTGTTTGAATCTGACTTGTTGGTCAAGTACATCAGCAAAGTAAAAACCTGCAAGTGTTGTTCATCAGTGATAATTTTAAGCTTTAATCTTGCTCAAAACTTGTAACCATTGCATGAAACATATTAATCTATGTTCAACTGAGTTAGATATAGCTTGTGTATGCTTTTGGTGTAGTTTGGTTAGCTTAGTCTTTCTTAAATAGCTTTTTGGTCAAACCTGCTAAACTTGTTCATATCTGGTTCATATCTGGTGCTTAATTGAATTAACTGCACTAATTGGGTGATTGTGATTGTGATTTATTGATTGTTCTTGACTCCTTGTGATTAACTGATCACTTGGGTGCCTTTGCTTCCATTGAATCCAACAAAAACTCACATAAGACAAAAAGTCAAACAAGTCAAGTAGTGGGAAAAGTTCCCACTGAAATTGGATAAAAGTTACCACTGGTAGTGCATTTTTTCAAACAGCTTATCAATAAGCTGTATTGGCTTATCTAGACTTGCAACAACTTTACTTTTGTAATCAGTCTTACTCATTTGACCCATTTAACTATTCTGGAGCTTATTAGACTTTGGCTTTGACTTTTGACTAGAAAACGAACTTAATTGACTTTTAGCAAAGTGCTTACTGGCTTATTCCAGCTTATCGAGTGGATAGTTTTGAAAGATTTTTGGTTCATAAGCTTAGTTAAGCTATTTTTGACTTATTGCAATTTGAATCAGCTCTTGAAATAATCTAGAACTCAAAAACGACTATTTTGTCGTTTTGTGAAGATAGCTTATTGCTTATTCAGGCTTATTTCTTGGACTTTTTTCAAATTTCTTTTTGCAAATAGCTAATTAGGTCAAAAGAAGGGCGTGTGTTTAATTTGAGCTTATGGCATCAACTTATAGCTTAATGGGCCAAAAAGCCCATTAAAAATAAGCTGTGGTGAAATAATCCAACTTCAAGGCATTTTCAGCTTTTGGGCCTTTGGAAAAAGTTGTTCAGAATCCAATTTTAGGTCTATTAGGAGATTTTGTGCCTTATTGGACAAAGTTTTCTTATTGGGCCTGTTTTAAGCCCATTAAGGGTCTGTTTTGGATTTTAGCCCGTTTCTAGGCCCAATAGGGGTATTTAGGTAATTTCAAGTTCATTTCTGAGTTATTTAGGTTAAAATAAGCTAGTTTGCAACTTTTTAGAATTTTTTAGGATTTTTGCATTTTTATTAATATTTTATTATTATTTTATTATTAAAAATTAAAAGTTTGATTTTTTAAGTTTTTATATATTTCCTAGGTTCTAGACACTTGATTAGGAATTTTACAACTTTCCAAATATTTTTAGCGTCTTTTAGTTATTTTCTAGAATTAATTTAAGTTTTATTAGTTTTTAAGTGTTTAAAAATAGTTTTTAGTGTTTTAAAAATTTTGAAAAATACTTTTTAGTTTAGTTAGGTTATTTTAGAGGTTTACAAACTTAAAAATCTTGATTTGGACTTTTTATTAGTTAATTTTGATTTTTAGGGCTTTAATTAGCATTTAAAAATTAATAATTAATTAAATAAAAGGTTTTAGCAAGTTTTAACTTTTTGTAAACCCTTAGAATATTTTAGTGGATTTTTAGTAATTTTTTGGGAATTTTTAGAATAACTTTTTAATTTTACCCTTTTTCACGACTTTACATCTTTTACGTGTTAGTGTAATTTTTCCGTATCTGTCTTCATTTTTCTCTTATTATTTGGTAATATTAATCACAAACCATTAATCATTTCTTAACACAATACACTTGCCTCCTTGGGAAACGAACTTGAACTTCACTTGGGTCATTAATATATGTTTTCCTAAACGTGTATTTAATACTTACCATATTTTACATCCACTTTTCCTAAAGGGGTGTGTAAAAAACTACATCAATCTTCATTAAAGGAGATTGTTGATGTATCCCAAGTCCATGCTTTGAAGAAATATAAGTCCTCGTCCAAGGACAAGAACCCAAGCCAGACGCCCCCCTCATCAACTGCTAGAGGTGGCATGCATTAAGAGGCCCTGCAAGCAACCACCATCCCAACTTCTTTAGGGGATAAGGGTGAAGATAGAGCTCACCCTCAACTCAATAGAGTGGAGTCAACATTGGTAAGCACTTTAAATTTGAATACATTTACAATTTCCTTACTAGATTCTTCCATTTGTCAATTTGAGTCAGCAACAGGGCATGAGGCACCAACAAATATAACCGCTGACGATGACCCTGGCCAATATGTTCTTAATGATGTAGTCCCCCAACAACAGGGTCTTACTAAACGGACCACAAACCTAATCATTGATATAAACTTATCAGTGACTTTTTCTCAGGATCCATTAGGTCAAACCAAGCCTGGTGGTGAAGAATTTGAAACTAATCCTCACACTGGAGGTAATGATGCTAAAAAGACAACCAAGTAAGTGCCTCTTACCATCAGAGCCAAGGTGGGAAACTTGCCTCCTTTCATGATCAATATGTATTAAGTAGACTTGTAAAAGGATATTGGATTTGATGAAAGATCTCTAGTTAATCTGGATGACAGTGAGCATGAGGATGATATTGTTGTACAAACTCCAAAGCCATCATCTCTCAGGACTCTTTAGGTAAAAGAAATGACCAATCAAGTGTTGGTTCTTCAGTCACAGGTGGATAAACTCAAAGAAGAAAATGTCATTGTTGATGCTGAAATTGAAACAGGACGTGAAGATTGGCGAGTCCAAAAAGGACCTAACAAGGCATGAGGGCTCCATTTTGTTGCTAAAGATCCAAGATGATGTGAAGAATCATTATTCCAAAATCAATATGAAGGATTAAGACACACGACGAAAAGCAATTTAATCCCATAAAGATCATGGAGAAATCTTTCCAAAAAGACCCTAACAAGGTATGAGGATAAATAGATCCAAGTCCGAAAAGGAGGCGGATCGTTGTATATCAAAATCCCAAATAAAGATTGAAGAAAAATGAAGAAGTCGTGGTCTAAGTTTGAAGAATCTCTCAAAAACTTCAAGTGAAGTTCCATATATGAAGAGAAGACCATTATTTCAAGAACGTCTCTCAAGATTCGAAGTATGAAGTAAATGCCAAATATCGGTCTGAGAAAGGTCTCGAATCGTGAAACGAGTTATGCCAAGATATGAACTTTATGAGGTTTCGAGAAGCAGTTTTAAAAGATTTTTTCCTTTAGCTAACTATGGATTAGATCATCCTACTTTATTTTCGGCTTTAATAAATTATCGAAATAAGTAAAAAATGCATCCTCATGATCATTCAAGACATAAATAAAATATAATAGATACACCGTAGGAATAAGGGGGTCTAAGTGAATAATTAAACCACATGAGTAAGTGTTAGTTGTACTAACTTGTAATAACAATGATCTCGTTTTTATGATTGGTATGGGAACGTAAAACTTGAGGGTGATTAATTATTCATGATACCAAGGCCCTAATTTAAGTCTTAGATTTCTTTACGAGTTTCTTCCATCAAACAATTAATAAATAAATAAATTGAAAATTGTTATATCTTTTATTTCCTTGAATAAAGTTTTATCGTCTCTTTGTTCTTTAGTTTACTTATTATTGTAGTAGTAATAATATATCTTATAAAGGCCCAGGTGGGTTGATTATGATGGAGAATGTAAATCTTGCTTTGAAATTAATGCATTGCATGAGGTCATTGCAATTGTCAAGTGTAGGGATTTAATAAGTGTGAAAACACTTATCCTTTTACCACTTAAAACAATTAAAAACGAGACCAAAACGTGTATTTAATGTCGTAAATGTCGGAATTGTGTGTGGTTTGGGTTTTTGTTGTGTTTTAGGCCTCTCACCACTGGATCCAAGGTGGGAAACTTGCCTCCTTTCATGATAAATATGTATTTAGTAGACTTGGAAAAGGAGCTTGGATTTGATGAAAGAGCTCCAGTTAATCTGGATGACAGTGAGCATGAGGATGATATTGTTAAACAAACTCCAAAGCCATCATCTCTCTGGGCTCTTTAGGTAAAAGAAATGACCAATCAAGTGTTGGTTCTTCAGTCGCAGGTGGATAAACTCAAAGAAGAAAATGTCATTGTTGATGCTGAAATTGCCACACTTAAAGCAAGACCAATTTCTCCTACTGCTGAACAAATCAAAGATATTCTACTTGCTTCTATGAAGCCTATGTTAAAAGATGTCGTCACCACCACTTCTCTGAAGCAAGAAATGTCATCCCTCATGGACTCCATCAATAGTGCTACAATGGAGTTTCCACCAGAGTTTACACCTATTCCTAAGCAGTTAAACGAATTGTATGACTCTGTGTCCAAGATCAAGGATAGAGTGGCCTTGCTGGAGAAACAAAAGTTGACCATCTCTGAAGAAGTTCAACAAAAACTGAATGCTCTTGAACATGTTCCAGCAATGCTAGCCAAGGTAACCTCTTTCATAGATTCTATTGCTGCCTTACTCCCTCGTGGTGGATCAACAGAAGTTGATGGGCAATCTTCTACTAAGGGGGAGAAAACCACTACCATTCAGCATTTATTTCAAAGGCATGCACAAAAGAAGGCTCAGAAGACACCAACAATAATTTAGGAGTCACCTTTTGCTGAAAAGAGCCCAGCTAAAACTAAGGGGGAGTCTTCAGATAAAGACAGTCACATTAAGGTTGTTACAACCAGTGATGACACAATTGATGATGGTTCACCTCTTCTCTAACCTAACAACAAAGGTGACTTTACCCTGAATGAAAAATTGATCAAAGCTAAGATGGCCACCCAAGAATAAATTGATCATTTGTACAAACTAAATGAAGAAGAGAAGAAAAGAAATCTGAAGCTGAGTTTGTATGAAGAACTTGGGAAGCCTGGGGTTGAAAACTTTTTCAAAAGAAAAATGTTATATGAATTTTTTTGTCTGACAACGATGAACAGAAGAAATCCCTCAGAAATCACAAACATTGACATGCTCACCACCAGAGGATATATTCACCTTAAGTTCTATAGGGGTGAGGTCACTGATGAGATCCTGGAGGACTTCTAAGCAAAGGAACTTTCCTTTACTGAATGGCTAGAAATGGAACAAAAGCTTGCAAAGAGGAAATCTAAGAGATGGGATGAAGTCCACATCAGAATTGATCATTCCAAGAGAAATCATGAAAGAATGGGTAAAGTCCTCAATATTAATGCTAATGTCTTACTGGAGGATCAAGATCCCATACTGGAGCTGAACAAAAGAACCAATATAATAAAACCTTGTAACACCCCATTTGGATAAATGTACCGTTACATAGTAATTATGGCGTGTCATCAAATCATGCAAAGTAAATGTCTAAAACATTAAGTGACCATAAAGAATGTAGAAACAAACATTGGATCCAAACATAAACTCCACACATGAGCTGCATAGTTTAGTTTGTAAAAGAAAGGACTAAACAATGTCCTGCAAATTAAAAGTATGTAAACGCATTAAAGAATGAAAGAAAGTTGGCGCCTCATTCCATGCACGTACTCTTGATTTCCTAACTTTGCCCTGTAGTACATGCCGTATTGGGACATGGAAAGAGAAATACGGCTGAGCAATACGCTCATTGTGCGGATATATAACATAGAATGTAAAGCATAACATAAACAAGTAATGGAATGAAGATAGTAGCATAAAATGATAGTGCACCGTAATAATGTAAGTCTTGGAAAATCGGGTTAAGTTTATAAAACTAGTTTTATCATATTGAAAACTTATGCTTAGTTTATCTTGAAAATCTGTATTTTAGTTATGCAAAGAGCCCATATAGATCATGATATATCAACGTGCATGAATACATAGACTTGTGACCTCGTCATGCAATTAGAGGGGCTGCCTCTAATTAAATATAAATAGTGAGTGGAGGGATCAGCTCTTATAACGGATGTAAGGCACACACCACAGTTACCATGAAATCATACTACTTGTCCTAGGATGCATGCATTCGTCCCACATGATAAAAATAAATAAAGGCCAAATATTGTAAAGGGATGTTGCGAGCAATCACACTCATCGCATAAGAGTCATAACACTGGTGCCTCCAGTGTTATGGTTATGGAACCCCCGCAACTAGGTGAAACTGGCATGCATATATATAGCTCAGGCAAATCTAATTAATCATACATATACTGATGTGTTTAAGACACTTAACTACTTGGGGAAAACAGATGGCTGCATACGGGGAATCCTAAATGAAGGAAAGGAATGTCCTTACTGAAGGACGGGATATCCGTACCTTATGTCCAGTAAATGAAGACGAAAATGAACACGAAGATTACTCCGACTTCATAATAGCTACATAATTAAATGGAAATGAATAAGTATATGTCTTACTTATACGTACTTGTTATTGGTTTACTTACATGTTCATACTTATAATACTTATTCTTGTCTTGTTTTATCATTTCATGTCTGAATCATGTATTTCTTATAATTCCATGTGTTTTAGATTCATGTATTTCATGTTTTAAGTGTTATAATACTTGTTATAACATAACAAGTAACTTTTTAAAAATAGCAGGTTTCTATATATAGTAACTTTCCAAAATTAGTAAGTTTCCTTAAATAGTAAGTTTCCAAAAAAAGAACGTTTCCATATTTAGCATGTTTTCACAAATATTATATTACCATATATAGTACATTTTCATATTCATCATATTGCCATATATAATATAATTCTATAATTAATTATATGCATATTTTATATCATGTATTGTTATAATATAAAGTTTAATAAATAAATAACTACGTAGCTTCTTAGTAATTAATAATATCATGTCATGTTATTATAAGTTTATTATTAATTAATAATATTACATAATACATGCTATTAAACTTTACCATAAAATATATTAATTAGTACGACCTAAGTTTTATTAATTGATTCATGTTCACAAATTATTAAATCAATTAATTATTATTGCCTAAGTTTATTTAATTAAATGTGCATACATGTTTAATCATTGTTTTTAATTAAATAACATAACATAAGTTTTATTCTAATTAAACCAAAACTAATTAATATCTAAATTAATTAAACATACATACTTAATTTCATAGTTGGTTTAATTTTACGTGTTTGAAAAAATGTCAATACCCGAGCCCGAACCCGAACCCGAGGCCCGATAACCGACAACAAAAGCTCACCAAGAGCCTAAGGCTCTCGGCTTGCTACTGCGCCGAGTCACACAGCCCCCAGCCGAGGCTGGGGTCCCCCTGCTGCGTCCCTTGTTCCCACTGCTAGGCCAAAGTTCCCAGTACGGGGCTTTGGTCCTTACGGCTGCACATCGCCACACCACCACTGACAGCTTTAAGTTGCGGCTGGTGGTTCCCTGACCACGCTGACCCCCAAAAAGGGTGCGGCTGATGTTGGTTCGACGCCACCGAGACCGCCCATGTCTCGTTTGGCGTGCGATCGGGATAAAACACATACCAAAACCTTTTTGTTTTTAATTCTTGATAGATCTACATGTTTTTATGTGTTCTTATTTTTTTAATCTAAATCATAACATGCACATTAAATAAGAAAAAGATTTAAGGGATACCGATACGTGGATTAAAAACAATATGAACACGAATGCGTTACCAAATCAACAACCAAAATCAAAAGAACCCTTCCTTGGTGTTTCTTGGATGCCACAGCAAGGAGAGAGAGCAAGGAGAGTTTTAGGGTTTTGATTTCTTGAAAAGTGTTTAATAAAATCTTCTGTAGTTCTTATTAAAGTATAACGAGTAAATTTGATATGGGCCAAGGCCCGGTTTCTCCTTTCTTTTTCTTCTAGCCGACGCCCAAACACACCCTTATACTTTGGTGTTTGTTTTTCTGGCTAAAATATTTATCGTGTATACTCGTCTATAATTATCGTGCTTATTAGTCGTGTTCTATTACTTGTATGTTTTCTTATTATCGTACATACATACTTATAGTATATTAATACTCGTGTTTACGTACATAATACTTATCATAGTTAATTAATATACATATTATTCGTGTTACGTGGCGTATATTAATTAATTTAAAAGTTTAAATTTAACGGTAACTTCGTGCATTAAATGTTTGTAGGATTTTTAAAGCGGGTTTTACAACTCTTCCCCTCTAAAATAATAATTCGTCCTCGAATAAGAGATATGATAAGCTGACAAGATGCTAAACGCTGAAATGACATATAAACTGGAAAGACATATAAGCTGAAATGACATATAAACTGGAAAGACATATAAGCTGAAATGACATACCCGAGTCAAAACTGGAAATGAGGGTATCAAGTTCGGATAGACTCCTCTGTTTCCCAAGTAGCTTCCCGCTCGGAATGATCCCTCCAGAGGATTTTAACGAATGGAATCGTCTTTCTCCTCATTACTCGTTCTAGGCGTTCGAGAACTCTTTCTGGTTCCTTGATATAAGATAGATTCTCTCGAATATGCTTGAATGGATACGTAACCTTATGCAATGGATGGTAGGTGTAACCTCTGAGTAAGGATACATGGAATACATCATGCACATGAGATAGCTGGGGAGGTAAAGCTAGACGATAAGATACTTCACCGACACGTTCAAGGATTTCAAACGGTCCGATGAAACGTGGACTGAGCTTGCCCTTGAGTCCAAAACGCTTGACACCACGTGTTGCCGTGATGGTGATACTTTAAGGAAAACGTGATCACCGATATTAAAGGATAGATCTCTATGATGTTTATCAGCATAGCTCTTTTGTCGAGCACGAGCTTCTTGTAGTTTTGCGTTGTCAATGGAAACCTTCTCATTAGTCACCTCTATCATTTCTGGTCCTTCAAAGATTCGTTCTCCAACATGATCCCAACAGATTGGAGCACGAAACTTCATACCATAAAGCATATCAAACGGTGCACACTTAACACTTGCATGCCAACTGTTGTTGTAGGGAAACTCAACAAAACAAATGTAGTCGTCCCAACTTCCTGACCATGCCAATGCACAAGCCCGCAACATGTCTTCTAAAGTCTGAATAATACGCTCCGATTGACCATCGGTCTGAGGATGAAAGGCTGTGATGAGCTTAAATTTAGTACCCCAAGCTTTCTGCATACCTTTCTAGAATTTTGAAGTGAAAAGAGGATCTCTATCTGATATGATGTCTGAAGGAGTTCCATGTAGTCGACTAATATCTTTAAGGAATATATCTGCCAATTTGCTAACTGAATAGTCCTTGCGAATTGGAAGAAAATGGGCTGACTTGGTTAAACCGATCGACTATGACCCATATAGCATCATGTTTACTCTGAGTAAGTGGAAGTCCAGTGACGAAATCCATGGAGATTTTGTCCCACTTCTATGCGGGAATCTCTAACGGTTGTAGTAAACTACTAGTCCGCTAATGTTCAATCTTGACCTGCTGACAGGTTAGACACTTGGATACGAAAGTAACAACATCATGCTTCACGCCACTCCACCAGAAATGTTGTTTGATGTCATGGTACATCTTGGTGGAACCTGGATGAATGGAGAATAGAGAGTTGTGAGCTTCTGTCAGTAAGGCTTCCCGGAGCTCCTGATCATCCGAAACACATAGCTTAGTTCCTAGCCATAAGATTCCTTCTTCATCTACCTAAAATTTTGTCAGTCTATCAAGGTTCTAAATAATCGCCCAAATTTCACCATCATCTTTTTGAGATTCCTTGATCCGAGAGATCAAGTCTGGCTCAATTCTCAGATTAGCCCAATATCCATGTTGTCCACGTACTAGGAATTCAATGTCTAATCGCTCAAACTCACGTATGATTTCTTTTTGTACCTTAATGCCATTTATCATACCTGACTTCCTGCTAAGAGCATCTGCTACTAAATTCGCCTTGCCGGGATGATACTACAGATTGATGTCATAATCCTTAAGTAGTTCCAACTATCTCCTTTGTCTCATGTTAAGCTCTATTTGCGTGAAAATATACTTGAGAATCTTGTGATCAGTGAAGATGTCACATGATTCACCATATAGATAGTGTCTCTAGATTTTAAGTGCAAACACTACTGATGCTAGCTCCAACTCATGTGTAGGATAATTCTCCTCATAAGGCTTTAGCTGACGTGATGCATATGCAATCACCTTCCCATGTTGCATGAGTACACAGCCCAATCCTTTACCCGAAGCATCACTATAGATCTGAAATCCAGCTGTACCAGATGAGAGAGTAAGAATAGGTGCAGACACTAACCGCTTCTTAAGTTCTTCAAAGTTCTTCTCCTGCTCATTAGTCTAAACGAATTTCTCTCCTTTTCGCATCAACTGTGTCAAAGGTAAGGCTAGTCTTGAAAAGTTCTCCACGAATCTGCGATAGTAACCAGCTAAGCCTTGGAAGCTACGAACCTTGGTTGAAGATGTCGGTCTTGACCATTTAGGGATAGCTTCAACCTTTGCAGGATCCATAGTAATCCCTTCTGCTAAGACAATGTGACCTAAGAATGTCACCTTAGTTACCCAAAATTTACACTTAGAAAATTTGGCATACAACTATTTCTGACGAAGAATCTTTAGGACAATACGTAGATGTTCTTCATGTTCTTCCTTGGATTTAGAGAAGATGAGGTTGTCATCGATGAACACGATAACAAATTTTTCTAAGTACTCATGGAAGACGCGGTTCATCAGGTCCATTAAAACTGCAGGAGCATTTTTAAGTCTGAAAGGCATGACTATGAACTCATAATGGCCATATCTTGTGCGAAAAGCAGTCTTGAGAATATCCTGATCTTTCACTCGCAGCTGATGATAACCGGATCTTATACCAATCTTGGAGAAATGCTTGACGCCTTGTAGTTGGTCAAACAAGTCATCAATTCGTGGCAGTGGATAACAGTTTCTAATCGTGATCTTATTCAGTCGCGATAATCAATGCATTAAGGCATACTGTAATCCTTCTTCTTGACGAAAAGTACCGGTGCACCTGTGACACCCCAAAACCGAGGTCATTATTTAATCCTATTTTACGTATATTTTTGAAATTTTTGAGAATTTTTATCATGGATTTATTTTACGGTTAAAGTTGAAACCAATAAACGAGGCTAAATTTTTACGTTTGACGATTTAAGAAGAATCGATAGTGATCGCGATACCGACGGATGCCCAAAAATTCACGTTTTATTATCAATTAATAGATATTCGAGTTTTCAAGTTTTTTATTTTTGTTTACGTATTAAGTCGTTCCGGAACCGTTTTTATCTTACTTGGTGTGAGTATAGGCTTATAAATAAGTTTTAGGAAGCCGAGACGAATCCCGACTCCTTCAAAAATTTAAAATCGACTAGTAAGTCGATTCCCGCTCTTTAAAAACTAGATTTGTGAAAAGGGCCAAAAGATAGCCAAAATTTCACCTTGGTCCCTCCCATTTTTACAAAAAGAAGAAAACAAACACACACATTCATTTTCACTTCCAAAAATTTTCACCCCCTCCCTCCTTTCCCTCTCTAGCCGACGGCCACCACCACCCAAACCACCACACCACCATTTTTTTAGTTTTAAAGAAACTAAGCATAGACCTACCTTTCTTTTACCTTTGTAAGTGTTTTAATCCACTCAAAACATACATGCATCCATTTGATTTTTCCAAAAATTTATGATTTTTCAAAAATGTGTTTTGATCTAATTAAACTATATGCATGTTTAATTTATGTGTTAGTCATGATAAATTATCAATAAAACAAGATGGAAATATATTTTTTTGGTGTTTTGGTTACCCACACCCCACGACCATATGGGGGTGTTTGGTTGATTCTGGTGTTTGATGATATTTGTTATGGGTTTATGTTTAAAAACATGTTTTTATCATTTTTAGTTGGTTTATTTTGGTTGCATGTTGGTTTTATGAAATGGGTTTTGATGAAGGTTGATTCATACAAGTGATTTAGGATATTAGGTATGTTGTAGGATGATTTAGTGATGATATTAGGGGTATAGGAGTAGATGAAATTGATTGAAAACAAGTGTAGGTATGATTTTGAGAGTGTCATTTTTAGGCAGATTGTTTAAGGTAGTTTTCATGGTATTAAGTTTAAGTCCAGGATTTCATTATATAATGTAGTTGTAGAACTTCTTCCAAGCTTTGTTTTGATATAAGGTAGAGCTTTTAACTCCAAACGAGTCAAAAGTTACGCTAGCTTGAATTTTCGTGTATCGGGAGATGAAAGTCGACATAATCCGAAATTGTGTTCGATTTTAGGTCAAATCTCGGGGACTATAACTAGAGTTTTAAAAATGTTTGAGAGTTGTTATTTAGCTCTAAACCTGGGGTTTTGAGTCTAATTTGAGACTTAGGAGACAAATTTAAAAGTGGTATAATTTAAACGAGTCCAAAAGGCCTTACAACGTGAAGGTACAAAACTGTCCGAAATTTTAAGTTCAGTAATGTGACGAGCAGTGGGACTTAGAAGTGAAAACTTTTTATAAAATTTAATATGGACTTTTTACAGGTTGTATATGAATTTTACAAATTTTCACATATTTTTTCGTGATGTCTAAGTATAGGAAAACAGCCCGTACATTTGACATGTACCAACAAAATTGTAAAATGAGTAATACTTTTAGTAAAGTGGAAAAATGGTACGAGTCTAGTAAATATCAGTTGTTCGGATTTTGGCGTGAGTTTTTAGAAGTCACAGTTGACTTTATTTAATTTTATTCAGTACCTAATATTATATAAATGATTTGACTCATTACGCGTTTATTCGCTAGGTGTTGTGATCAAATTTCCCAGGCATCCTCATCGTCGGTGATCGTCTTCCAATACTTCGACTAATACTTCTACATAAGGTGAGTCTATAGCCTCCCTCGTTACTTATATCAAATGTTTTTCCCCGCGAGGGGGATACATGCTATTTAAATGAAAATGAACATAAATCATGAATGATTGTTGGACCCGAATGTTGCCTTGAATTGTGTTCAGTACCTAGTTGCAAAAGTCCCTAATTTCATGAACCGTTAATTATTTTATAGTTCTTGTGTGAATTGGAATTAGCCGTTTATACAATTTGTGGTACTACGGGGTTGACGACCCAATTTGATACAAGAAGTGTACGTTGAGTACCCTCTGCGTACGGATATTTTGTATGAGAAATAAGGTATAATTGCAACTGATGCCTTTAGAAGAGGCACTGGTTTCAATGTGATCATGCCGGTCTACGGACGCAGGTGATTAAGTTAACGGATCGGTGTCATGAGCTTAAACACAATTATTAGCTATAGCTAAAGATAATAACCTTGAATAGTAGATTGTTTGATCGACAACTCTATGAATGATCGTGAATGAACTTTATACACTTATGTTCAAATGTGATTGTAAAACCTATGGATTTTCACTCAACATTATTTGTTGAACCTTTTAAGCATGTGTTTCAGGTAATCAAGGCTAGGATGTGGCGGAGCATGCTATGGAATGTTGTTATGACTTTTGTGGTCTAATTTGGTTTCCTCCCTTTTTATTTTAACAATTAAGTCTTATTTTGTTTAAATTGTATGAACATGGTAATTTGGTTAAGATTCAGTGGGACCTAAACGCAACTCTGTTGTAGCTCTTTGGGGTTGGAAAACATTTAGACATTTGTGAGGTACATTTTTATTAATGCAAATTTTTCAACGTCTCTTTTGAGTCGTTCGATGTGGCTAGTGTGTGATCATAACTACTTAGCACCGAAATATTGAATTTCCGTTGCGCATGTGATTTGGGGGTGTTAAATATTGGTAATCAGAGCCACAAGTTATAGAGAACTAGGTTCTATTTTGAAAATGTCCTAAACTATAACTTTGGTGTCTCAAATGTTCTCAAAAGCACATAACTATTTCGCATGGCTCCGGTAAGATTACTTTTAGCATTGCTTTATTTATTTTTAGATGTATCCCCTATAATTGAAAAGATTTCCCAAGTATTTATTGAGTAATTACTATGGTATTGTATCGAGATATTGTTGGAAGTATGTTGCATACTTGTCATCGTAAATTTTTGGCATTGCATTTGTATGGCTATCATATTGTTGCATCATTTAAGCATGTGTACTACATTTTTCATTGCATGAGCATGCATGTATATAATTTTGGATATTGACCTTATATACCCTCAAACTTTCTGTGATTGCAGAAATGTCAAAAACCCCACCTAACGGTAATGGAGATGAGCATGTTAATGAACCCAACCCACAGAACAACCATAATGGGTGGATAGAAGAAGAAGAAGAGAGTGTTGGTAATAATGTTGTGAATCAAGCTGAGTTGGATGATGTGCAAGCTGGTTGACGAATGGTTCGTGTCCCTAGGCCTGCCCGTATTTCTCATTTGGTTGGTATGCCAGGTATTGCCCTTATTCGTTATGGTCATTCAAATGCGTCTGACGCCGCGGCTTGTGCTAGTTCTCTCCATCAGGACATTTCTAGAGTATTTTGCCCTGGTCCAAGGTCGTATGAAGACACTACCCATTTCTTGAAATTTGGATAGGCTAATGTATGAACGCTATGTTTTGGAAACTCGGGTGATTAGGAGGTTTGATGAAAAAGAAAGAGCTTTTCAGAAACTGTTGACACAGACTGCAAGTGTTGAGTATGACAGGATGATGGTTAAAAGTGAAATGGATAGTTTGAGGTCTATGATCTCGAATTTGAGTGCTAGCCTTGAGCAATCTATAAAGGATCAAGCTAAGTTGCAAAGGATGTGAAGCTGGGAGCATCGTGTGAGGCCATCTCTCCCGCAAGTATGGAGGTTTATTGACGATTCCGAGTATGCTACCAATGATTTAACATTCAACCGCCCACCAGGGGTGGGTGTATTACTTGTGGGAACCAAGCAGCACCAGAGATCGGATCTACCTCGAAGAGGAAGAGAGTGGTGGAGTGTGACCCTAATGACAAAGGCAAGAGTAGTGAGTGATGAAGAAGATAATGATGAGAAAGAACCCGAAGAAGATCCCGAAGAAGACGGTGATGATGATGAGCCGCCATCCAAGAAATCATGTGGATCACCTCGTTATTAGTTCTTGTTTTTAGTATTTCATTTTCTATTTCCTCGTTGTAATCGAACTTATTTAGACTTACGTACTATGGATTTGCAATGAACCTTAGTATACTTTTGGTTTGGTCGGTGATAGATTGTAGTGACATGACTTGTCACAATTTTTTTGATATCAATGCAATCGATGTTTACCCTTCATGATCTATGTTATGTCTTTATTAGCTCTTTTGAGATATGGTTGATGAATGCTTGTAGTTGTTGATGTACATGTTATACGTATGCTATGTTCTAAAAAACAAACCCTTCTTGATCTTGATGTGTATACTTATCATGTTATTTTTCCCTATGATTGCAGAGAAGGAGTGAAGAGGCATTTTTGGTCATTTGTGAATCATTACTTGACTAGTCCTTCAACATGCCTCCAAAGTTGACTGCTACTACTGTTAACAACATAATTCGGCAGGCGATCGTTGCATCTCTTGAAGAGGATCGTGCTAACCGAGTGCAAAATGCTGGAAACAATGTTGGACCGCAAGGCCCAAGGGAATGTACTTATGCTAGTTTTGTGAAATGTGGACCTACACAGTTTCATGGAACTGGTGGGGCATTGGCATTGATTCGATGGATTGAAAAGATGGAAAGTGTGATTGAAATCAGTGGTTGTTCGGAATCTAACAAGTTGAAATTTACAACTGCTACCATCGAAGATGATGCTTTGAGTTGGTGGAAGAGCCAATTGGCGACTGTTGGGTTGGTAGTGGCCAATGGGAGAACTTGGGTTGCCACTAAGGAATTGTTGACTAAATGGTTTTATCCCGAGGAAGAACTGGGTCAATTGGAAGATGAGTTGAGACATTTTATGTTGAGAAACAATGACA
The DNA here is from genome assembly GCA_025667525.1 of Glebionis coronaria. NCBI lineage: Eukaryota > Viridiplantae > Streptophyta > Magnoliopsida > Asterales > Asteraceae > Glebionis > Glebionis coronaria. Next base: position 372,298 of record JANFOE010000044.1, on the reverse strand, counting down.
TTGCTTGTTATACCCGCAAGTTTAATGAATTATGCTTGTTATGTCCTAATGCTTTTGTGGATGACCACAAAAAGATGAGACAGTATATCAAGGGGTTGTCGAGTAATATCAAGGGTGAGATGACTTTGTCAAGGCCTACATACTTTGATGAAGCAGTCCAAATGGCTCACGCTTTGATGGATGTGAATATCCAAGATAAGAAAGATAGTGTGGCGGAAGTAAACAAGAGGAAGTGGGAGACTGCCCAGTCTAGTCAGTCTCAAGGTCAGAATCGTGGAGGTTATCGTGGAAACAATAAAGGACTGAATCGTAACCAACAGTTTAATCAGAGAAGGAATGATGGGGTTAGAGCTTCTACTGTGCCAAGAGGAAACAAGATTAACCCTAAGTGTGGTCGGTGCAATTTGTATCATGTGGGTAACTGTCCACCTGCATGTGGCAAATGTGGAAAGGCTGGACATAAGACTGTGGAGTGTAAATCTAGAGGTGTGGCTACGGGTACTAACACCACTAGAGTGATGGTTTGCTTTGGTTGTGGTGAAAGACGACACAAGCAATGGAATTGTTCTAAGGTTGGGAACAATCAAGGAGGAAATGCTGCTACTCCAGTGTATGCTGTAGGGAACGTGGACAAGCCTCAAGGTCCAAACTTGGTGAACGGTACGTTCTTACTTGACGCTTGTTATGCTAGTGTATTGTTTGATTCTGGTTCAGATAGGATTTTTGTAGATATACATTTCAGTCGCCTTATCGATAAAGAACCAATAGAGTTAGCAACTAGTTATAATGTGGAATTAGCAGATTGGAAAATTGTTAGCACTAATTCGATACTAAAAGGGTGTTCCTTGAAGTTGGGTAATTACGTGTTTGAGATCGATTGATACCTATAGAGCTAGGATCTTTTGATGTAGTGATTGGTATGGATTGGTTGATTGCGCATAGTGCAGTGATTGTTTGTGGAGAAAGGTTAGTCCAGATTCTGTTGAGGAATAGGGTATTAACTGTGAAAGGTGATGAATGTACTTCTCGTTTGAAAGTGATATCTTGCTTGAAAATGATGAGGTATATGGAGGAAGGTTGTGATGTATTTCTGGCTCAGATCGCTAGTGATGGTGTGGTTGAGAAGAAATTAGAAGATGTGCCAGTAATTAGAGATTATCCTGAAGTTTTTCCAAAAGAGTTGTCGGGATTACCTCCACCTCGAGAAGTTGAAATTCGGACTAAATATGGTGCCGGGAGCTACGGCAGTGGCTCGCGCGCCTTATCGACTAGCGCCGTCAGATTTGAAGGAGTTATCTGATCAGTTATGGATAAGGGATTTATTAGACCGAGTTCATCACCATGGGGAGCGCCTGTTCTGTTTGTGAAGATGAAATATGGATCGCTTCGAATGTGTATTGACTATCGTAAACTTAACAAACTGACGATTAAGAATCGGTATCCGTTGCCGAGGATTGATGATTTATTTGATCAGTTGCAAGGATCTAGTGTGTACTCGAAGATCGACTTGAGATCGGGTTATCACCAACTGAGAGTTAGAGAGGAAGATGTTTCTATAACGGCTTTCCATACTTGATTTGGACATTTTGAATTCCAAGTGATGCCTGTTGGTTTAACGAATGCGCCTGCCGTATTCATGGATCTTATGAATCGCGTGTGTAAGCCGTATTTGGATAAGTTTGTCATAGTGTTCATTGATGATATTCTTATCTAATCCAAAACCAAGAAGAAGCATGAGAAGCACTTGAGGACGATTTTGGATTTGTTGAAAAAAGATGAGCTTTATGCCAAGTTTTCGAAGTGTGAATTTTTGTTGGAATCTGTGCAGTTTCTTGGGCATGTGATTGACAACAAAGGTGTTCGTGTATATCCTGCCAAGATTGAAGCTATCAAAGATTGTTCGGTACGAACAACGCTGACTGAAGTTCGTCAATTTCTAGGTTTAGCGGGATATTATCGAAGGTTTATCGAAGGATTTTCGTTGATCGCTAAGTCTTTGACTAAGATAACTGAGAAGAATTCAGAGTTTGTGTGGGGACAAGATGAAGAGACCGCTTTCCAAACTCTTAAACTGCACCGATTTTGTCGTTACCTGAAGGATCTAAAGATTTCATGGTCTATTGTGGTGCGTCTCACAAGGGCTATGGAGCGGTATTGATGTAGCGCTAGAAGGTAATCGCTTATGCGTCAAGAGAACTGAGAAAGAACGAAGAGAACTATACGACTCATGACTTGGAACTTGGAGCTATTGTTTTTGCTTTGAAGTTGTGGAGACATTATTTTTATGGAACCAAGTGTGTGGTTGATGTAGTGCTTTCACCACCCTTTAGGAAAAGGAGGGCAAAATAGGGAAAGTATTAAGTGCGGGTTTAGGAAAACCAAACACTAATGACCCAAGTGAAGTTCAAAGTTCGTTTCCCAAGGAGGAAAGTGCGTTTTGTTAAGAAATGATTAAGAGTTTGTGATTAATATTACCAAAGAAGAGAAGGAAAATGGAGACGGATAATGGAAAATTAAACTAAGACGTAAAAGACGTAAAAACGTAAGAAGGGGTAAAAATAAAAATTAATTCTAAAAAATTACCAAAAATCACCAAAAATACTCTAAAATATTCTAAGGGTTTACAAAAAATCCAAACTTTCTAAAACCTTTTATTTAATTTGATAATGACTTTTTAATGCTAACTAAAGCCCTAAAAATCAAAATTAATCATTAAAAAGTCCAAAACAAGATTTTTAAGTTGGTAAACCTCTAAAACACTTTAACTAAGCTAAAAAGTATTTTTCAAAATTTTAAAACCACTAAATTCTATTTTTAACAATAAAAACTATTAAAATCTATTAAAACTAAAATTAATTCTAGAAAATAATTAAAAGACCCTAAAAATATTTGGAAAGTTGCAAAATTCCTAATTAAGTGTCTAGAATCTAGGAAAAATATAAAAACTTAGAAAATCAGACTTTTAATTTTAATAATAAAATAATATTAAAATATTAATAAAATATAAAAATCCTAAAAAATTCTAAAAAGTTGCAAACTAGCTTAATTTAACCTAAGTAACACAGAAATGAACTTGAAATTACCTAAACACCCTTAATGGGCCTAGAAAATGGGCTAAACCCAAAACAGACCCTTAATGGGCTAAATTTGAGCCCAAAATGAAAAAGTGGCCCAAATAAGCCCAAAAAGCACTACTTGACTCAAAATTTGATTTTAAACAACTTTTTCCAAAGGCCCAAAAGCTGAAAGTGTGAAATAAGCTAGCTTATACCAAACAGCTTATTCTTAATTGGCTTTTTGGCCCATTAAGCCATAAGCTAGTGCCATAAGCTAAACTTTAACACACAAGCTTCTCTTGACCTAATTAAGCCTTTTTCAAAAAGAAATTTGAAATAAGTCCAAGGAATAAGCCTGAAAATGCAATAAGTAATCTACAGAAAACGACAAAATAGTCGTTTTTGAGTTCTAGGCTACCCCAAGAGCTGATTCAAATTGCTTTGGTTGACAAATGACTTAACTAAGCTTTTTAACCAAAAATATTTTCAATAAGCACAAAGAATAAGCTGTAAAAAGTCAATAAGCTATTATGAAAAAGTCAAATAAGTTGGTTTTCTCGCAAAAAGTCAAAGTCAAACTCCAATAAGCTACAGTCTAGTCAAATGGGTCAAATAATGAAGACCTATCACAAAAACCAAGTTGTTGCCCGTTGGAATAAGCTAATTTAGCTTATTAATAAGATGACTTCAAAATTACCCTAGCAGTGGGATGTTTTTATGGTTGAGCAGTGGGAACTTTTCCCCCTGCTTGACTTTCTTGACTTTTTGTCTTTAGTGACTTTTTTGGAGATTCAAGTTACACAAAGGCACCCAATTGATCAGTAGATCAAGAAGAGTCAATCTCAACAAAGAAATCACTATTTCAACAAGCCAGTTGATACAGTTTAATCAAGATCTGGACAAATAATGAACAAGTATAGCAGATTTGGTTAATAAGTTGTTTTAGGAAGAATAAGGTATCCACACTTCACCAAAAGCATACACAAGCTAAATTAAACTTAAATGAACAATTCTAAACAAGTTTCATGCAAAGCTAACAAGATTTGAACAAGATTTAAGCACTTAAAAGTTGCTGATGTACAGAATTTGGCCAAATGGTGTTCTTGCTGATATACTTGACACAAAGCTCAATTTCAATCACTCAAATCTTTCAACCAGGTTATACTAATGATGTTTAAACAACTTTTACACCTAAGCATGCATAAACTCTAGGTTTTCCTAAAATCTTAGGCCAAAATCAGTTAAACTCACAAAGATATAGCAGATTGATTGATTGATGGTTTCAAGTCCAAATATTTGCAGGTTTATGGTCTATTATGAGCATACAACAGATAACAAGCACAAACACAAACTTTCCTTCACACAATAACACTTAACAATCTTAAACAGGTAGACCCAAACACCCCTTTATCTTTTTTTAATCTTGAATTAACAAAGTATAATTGTGTTCTAACACTACCCAAGCACAAATCAACACAAAAACAACTGAGATAAGCAGATTCAAGCAATATCTAGCCACAATATCCACAAGAACTCAAGTTGAACACAAAATCACCAAAAATCAACTTTTTGCAGAGTTTTAGAGATTTAAGACAAACCTCATGGATGTACATCAACACCCACGATTTTTAGAGCTTATGTGCTAGCTAGAACAACCACAAGCTTCCAACAACAACCCTGCTAAGATTCAACAAGGTTAAGAGCAAAATATTCAAAACAGAAAAAGTGAAAAATCTTGATTAATGCAACACTTGTTCTCCACTCTTGATTATCCCCAAGTTATAAGCTTCACAACACCTTGATATCACAATATCAGGGTTTATAGACCAGCCTTATATCCCAAGAATTCCAAGGTGTACCAAGTTCTTAGCAGAATATCAAGAAAAGTAGGAAATTTGCAAACTTTTGCAAACTCCCTTTTGAAAAACGTGTTGAGATTCTAAACTAGCGATGGTATATCAATAACAAGCAGTAAATAAGATTGGCCAATGACTTTTCTTCAAAGCTTCAAACACAATTTCATTAATTTGAAAAGGGATTTATAGAATTTTGAACCAAGGAAAAATCAAAAGCAAAAAAGAAAATGCAGGGGTCCTATGCCTTTTATAGGCTTACAAGATTATCCAGAAAACATAAAACCTTAACCCTAATTGCTATAGAAGCCCAAAATTGCCCTTGTAGAAATTTGAATCCTTAAGACCATGTGAGGTTTTCTTGGTCATTTGTGGTGTTAGCAGTTTGTGAAAAGTGATTTAAAGGTCTCAAATGAAGCTTATAAAACAAGCTGAATGTTATTCGTTGGATGGCTGGCACTATTTTGTCTCCTTGTCCAAAGGTGTAGCAGGGCACCTTTCATGTGCTTTGTGGGGTGAGGTGGCACAGGTTTTAGGGATTGGGTTGTGATTAGTATACCTTTAATCAACATTCCGGAGGCTATTAGGTCTTAATTCATGATAATTAAGAAAAACCCAAATTTTGGATGAACACTAAGAACAACCTGTTTGATCTTAGTTGTGGGTTAAAAACATGTTTAGTGCGAGATTTATTATTAATTAACATTTGAAAAAGGTTAACTAATAATATACGGGTGAGTGGATGATGAGGTGGAGGGGTGGAAGAAGCTTATTGGTGGGTTTGGTTGAGTGGGACACGTGGGATGGTGTGGTTGGTCTAGGTTTGTTTATGTGTCGGCCAGCATTAAACCCCAATGTTTGCAATACTTGTCATTTCCAACTTAAACAGCCCAAACTCTATTTCCTTTGCATTTGAAGTTTTCTTTTTCAAACTTTTGCCCCAAAATGTTTAATAAAGTGAATTCATGGGTAATTCTTGCCAATTCTTGATTCTTGAAGGGCTGGTTTGGTATTTTCTTCAAGGATAATGGTCTAAACTTGTATGATTGACATTTTGGAGGACTAAAATTGTCAAATCATGTTTGATGAGGGACCATTTTTGCCAAGTCTTCAAAGTCAAGGGTCCTTTTGGTAATTTTGATATTTTCAAAGGACCAATTTTGCCATTCTTGTAACTTGGAGTTCTTCTTAGTATGTTTGTCTTTGAGAAGGACTAATATTGACATTTTAGCTTTGTTGAGGGGCTAAAATTGCCAATTCTTCAAAGTCAAGGGTCCTTTTGGTAATTTTGACAAACTTTAGGGACCAAACTTGTACTTATGAGGATACAAGGGTATAAAGTGTCAATTCATCAACATTGGAGGACCCTTCTTGCACAAACTTCAAATCTTCAAGGGTTTTCTTGGGAAAGTTTTCATTAGGGCTTGGTTCATTGTGCGTCTTCGTTTCCCGTGTTTGGTTTTGTATGATTCTTCTGATCTTTTGTTGTTTTCTCAATATCCGTACCTAAAATACACAAGCAACAAATACAAGCATATATATGGTTTATATGATGTTGTTTTATGCATTTAAAGCCCAAAAAGAACGATGAGACTATGTATAAAAGCAGTCTCATCACTCCCCCATACTAAACCATTGTCGTGCCCCCACGCAATGCTAGAATAAAGTATCTACGCAACTCCAAAATTCCATTTTATGCACTTTTATTGAAAGGTAAACTAGCTACATTACTACTACTTTGTGTTTTAGACATAATGTATGATTTTCATCGCAAAATGGGACGTTTAGGTTCATAGAATAAGAACATGTAAGTGCCTCATAGAGATAAATTCATCGTCCTCGATTTTCACCCAATTTCATGCTAAGCGTGTAACGAGATCATTGTTATTATAAGTTAGCAACACAATCATTACTCACGAGTGTTAATTATGCACCTAATCCCCCTTATTCCTAATTGGTATCTCTTATATTTTATTTTGTCTTTGAATGATCATGATGATACATTGTTTGACTTATGCGTGAATAGAGATTAAGTCCAAAAATAGAGTCTTAACGGAGTAACCTAAATCATCAAATTAATAATTCACCCTAATAGACACGATGTCAAAAAATTAAGTCAACAAAGAGGATCGATAAAAACGCTTTTAGAACGGTTTTGAACATGAGACTTATTACCATGACATTTATTATCCGCCTCATTATCGGTGGTTTTATTATCTTGGTTTACCTCCATCTTTTATTCAACTTCGCCATGAAGCTTTTATTATGACTTCGGTCTTGCCCTTGTCTTTTATTATCCACCATCATCGGTGGTTTTATTGACTTGACGTATATCCTCACGCTAAGGCGAATCTTGGATCTTTAAGGTTCCAAAGATTAAGGCTTGATTCACTTTCAACTTTGCATAGATTTTTTGGCTTTTGGGAGCTTCAAAGTTTTGCTTTATTTAGGTGAGCACTTGAAATCTTATTATTGGGTGAAACCTTTGATTATTCGGGTGCCATTACTTAAAAACCGTAACATTGGCGAATCCTCAATGTTTTCCCAATTTAATTACATGGAAGCTACCAAAACAAGCTAGAAACCAATAATAGAGACTAAACCGCAAATTCAATATTTATTAGCAATTTATTTATATACAAGTGTGGGGAGAATAAGTAATAATTACTACACATAAGATCGTGAAAGATTACGAGACTTATGAAAACGCTATCATTTCTCGTCCTCATTTAAGAGACTTAGCCTAAAAAGTTAAGGAATCGAAGCTAAGTGCTCTACACGCACGGTCGAGTCAAAAAGTACTCTTATTCTCGCCATCGGAAAATCTACATTCGTGTCTTAAATACTTATAAAAAATATGAGAAAAATTTAAAATTTGGCCATTTTTAGCCTTATTTTGCAACAAAACGAGGGACAAAAACAAAAATTTTGGAGTGCATGAGGGCGTAAGCAAGGCAAGTATCTATTCACCCCCCCATACTAAAGTTAAACATTGTCCTCAATGTTTCGAGTCTAAGGGTTGGAAACCCCCATACTAGAGACGTAGTCGAATGCTTAGTCTAGCATGGAAAAGGTGGAACCGTTAAATTAATAGCCGTTTATGAAGTGTGCTAAAAACCTAAGGTTAGAACGATAAAGGATACATCATGTGGATATTGAGAATGTCTTCAAAGCAAACGATCAAGGCTTACGTAAAACGAACACGAGAGGCTTGAATCGTGAAGATGATGATGACCTAATAGCCACAAGTCACAAACAACCACGGAGCAAAGGTTGGAAGGGCACAAATCCCCACACGTTACTACATTAGAAAGCAGTAGTATGTACATGGATAGACATGTGATCTCCCCACGAGGTACCTCTTTTATGATTACCGAGTCATGAGCTCGACTCGATCCCCTCAATACTAGTTATCATTGGGGAAGGTGACTTGGTCGAGGTCGTCCAAAGAAGGGACTTCCCCACCAAAGTAGTGCTTGAGACGATGTCCATTCACCTTGAAGTTAGGACCATCATTTTGAGCTAGCTCGATGGTCCCATAAGGAAAAACTTGTGAGACGGTGAATGGACCGGACCAACGGGATTTCATTTTCCCGGAAAATATCTTCAAACGTGAGTTAAAAAGTAACACTTGATCTCCAACGTTAAAACCCGGTTCTTAATTTTGGAATCGTGAAACTTCTTAGTCTTTTCTTTGTAGATTAATGAATTTTCATAAGCAATGTCTCTTAGCTCATCCAATTCATTAAGTTGTATTTTCCTATGATCCCCCGCGGTCCTCAAATCGAAGTTAGCATGCTTTAGGGCCCAATAAGCTTTGTGTTGGAGCTCAATTGGTAGATGGAAATTTTTCCCATACACAAGCTTATAAGGAGTGCACCCAATGAGTGTCTTGTAAGCGGTACGAAAGGCCCATAAAGCATCATCTTACTTATCCGACCAAGATTGTCGGTTTTCACCAATGGATCTTTCCAAGATCCTTTTCAATGCTCGGTTTGAAACCTCGACTTGCCCACTTGTTTGGGGGTGGTAAGCCGTAGAAAGACGATGTGTAACCCCATATTTCTTAAGAACCTTTTCAAATTGGTCATGGCAAAAATAGGTTCCACGATCGCTTATGATAGCTCGAGGGGTTCCAAACCGAGAGAACAATTGTTTTAAAAACTTGACTACCACACGAGCATCATTGGTGGGAAAAGCCTTAGCTTCAACCCACTTAGATAGGTAGTCAACGGCCACAAGGATGTACTTATTACCACGAGACGATGGGAACGACCCCATAAAATGAATACCTCAAACGTCAAAGATTTCACAAACTTAGATTATATTTTGTGGCATTTCATCCTTTTGTGAGGACTTTCCTTGACGTTGGCATGCATCACACGACTTGATAAGTTCGTGTGCGTCTCGGTAAATAGTTGGCCAAAAGAAACCGGCATCAAAGAATTTCTTAGCCGTGAGATTAGCACCGTGGTGACCACCCGTGGGTCCCTAGTGACAAGCTCTAAGGATGTTAGAAGCTTTGGTGCCAAATACACAATGTCGAATTATTTGATCCGCACAAGTCCGAAATAGATAAGGGTCGTCCCAAAAGTAGAACTTGACGTCACGAAAGAATTTTTGTTTTTGTTGTGTCGTCATACCCTTAATGATGAAATTACCCGCATGGTAATTTGCGATATCCGCAAACCATGGGGTAGATGGATCAAGCTTAGAATTCACTACACCAAGTGCTTCGAGAGGGAATGATTCATTGATTTCCTTGTTCTCGAGGACACTTTGGTGAGGATCTTCCAAACGAGAAAGATGATCGGCCGCTAGATTCTCGGCTCCTTTTTTGTCAAGAATGGTGACATCAAGTTCGTGTAGGAGGAGCATCCAACGAAGTAATCTCGGCTTTGCATCTTGTTTAGCCATGAGATATTTTATATCTGAATGGTCCGTATACACTATGCTTTTCGTCAAGACGAGATAAGGTCGAAATTTCTCAAATGCATATACCACGTCAAGGAATTCCTTCTCGGTTGTGGTATATTTAAGTTGAGCCTCGGTCATCGTCTTGCTAGCATAGTGGATAGGCAAGAAGTGCTTTTCATGACGTTGCCCCAAAACGGCCCCAATAGCATAATCACTAGCATCACACATGAGCTCAAAGGGGAGGTCCCAATTTGGGGCAACAAGGATGGGAGCTTCGGTAAGTTTCCTTTTAAGGATTTCAAAGTCTCGTACACAATCTTCGCTAAAAACGAAAGGAGCATCTTTTTCAAGAAGATGCGTAATAGGTCGAGAGATCTTTGAAAAATCCTTGATGAAGCGACGATAAAAGCCCGCGTGGCCTAGGAAACTCCTAACTCCCTTAACGGTTTTGGGATGAGGTAATTTGGCGATGACATCTATCTTAGCTTTTTCTACCTCAATCCCCGCTTTGGATACTTTGTGCCCTAAAACGATCCCCTCTCTAACCATAAAATGACATTTCTCCCAATTAAGCACTAAGTTCGTCTCCTTACAACGTCGTAACATCCTCTCAAGGTTTCCTAAGCACGAAGTGAACGGATTGCCAAACACGGAAAAGTCATCCATGAAGACTTCCATCGTCTTCTCGATCATATCATGAAAAATAGCCATCATGCACCGTTGGAAAGTTCCTGGTGCATTGCAAAGTCCGAATGGCATTCTACGATAGGCAAACGTTCCATATAGACACGTAAACGTAGTTTTTTCTTGATCATGAGGGTCGATGGGGATTTGGAAGTAACCGGAAATACCATCTAAGAAACAATAGAAGTCATTTCCCGCAAGACGCTCCAACATTTGATCCATGAAGGGTAAGGGAAAGTGGTATTTACGAGTAGCGTCATTTAATTTATGATAGTCAATGCACACCCTCCAACCGGTCACAAGTCTAGTGGGGACTAACTCGTTGTCCTGATTGGGCACAACTGTCATCCCTCCCTTTTTAGGGACACAATGAATGGGACTCACCCAAGGGCTATCAGATATAGGGTAAATCAATCCCGCGTCTAGTAGTTTTAAAACTTCCTTTTTGATGACGTCGTGCATTTTTGGGTTTACTCTACGTTGGCATTGAATTGCGGGCTTGTAGTCTTCTTCCATTAAGATTTTGTGGGTACAAAACTTGGGCTCAATCCCCTTAATGTCGGATAATTTCCACGCAATTGCCCCTTGGTGAGTTTTTAGAACCTCGATAAGTGCGGTTTTTTCATCATCAGAAAGGTCCTTTGCAATAATAACTGGAAACTTATCGTTTTCCCCCAAGAAGACATATTCAAGGTGTGGGGGAAGCTCTTTCAATTCGAGGGTTGGTGGTTCCTCTATTGAAGATGTAGGCTCAAGAGTCATAACCTCCACCGGCGGAGGAAATGGGAAATCATTTAGAAAATCTTTGATAATCGAGAAGTCCTCATCGTCAACGAGGTCTTCGTTGCACGTACGTGGAACATCATATTCTTCTAACGTGAAACCACCTCCCTCAAATGGAGTGAAAGAAGGTGTCGAGTTATCAATGATTGGATCGAGCATTGTGGGATTGCCACAACTTTCTTCATCAACAAAACCTAAGATTTCTTGTGCATATTCCTCACAAACGACATCAATCATGTCGATGTTAATGTCATTCATGGAAGCAATGGAATAAACGTGACAAATTATAGAGTTTTGTGTTGCGTTTATAACAAGTTCCTCGTCATTGAATCGTAAAGTGATTTTTCGAGCATGGACGTCGATAATCGTTTTCGATGTGTCTAAGAAAGATCGTCCTAAGATAAGAGGAACTTGAGGATCCGTGGGAATATCGGCAACGATAAAGTCTACAGGATAGTAGAATTTTCCCACTATCACAAAAACGTCTTCGGCCACCCCACATGCGGGAATCGTAGAATGATCGGCCATCTCGATAGACATTTGTGAAGGAGTAAGATTAGGAAGATTGAGCATCTTAAAGATTGCAAGAGGCATCAAATTAATGCTAGCACCAAGATCGGCCAAGGCATAGCATTCTTCCATATCTTGGATAGCACATGGAATCAAAAATTTACCGGGGTCACCGACTTTTTGAGGTATACGGTTAAGATAAACCGATGAACAACTAGACAATTTTTGCAATTTCTCCTTGTCGTTCAACATACTCTTAAAGTTGGCGGCAAACCTAGGCATCATGATTAGTGCGTCCGCGAAACTTATGTTAAAGTGCAAGTCACGAAACATTTTGATAAAGAGCTCAAATTGGTAATTGCTTCGTTCTTGCATCTTTTCCTTTCGAAGTCTCAAAGGGTAGGGCAAAGGAGGTGTTGGTAAAGACTTAGATGATTCAAAGGAAGTGGGTGGTTTTGGGTGGGGCATAGGCATAGCCTTAGGAATCTCGGGTTCCTTTGTTGGTAAAGGGTCAACCGTAGGTGTGGTATGAGCGGTACTTCGTGGGATTGAGATATGCTCCTTTTCAACCATCACCTCGGGTTCTTCCTCAATTGGCTCCTCCGTAGGAGCAATTGGTTGAGGAATCGGCTCTTTGAGAGTTTTACCACTACGTGTAGTAATAACTTTCATCTCTCCCTTAGGATTCGACACGGTGTTACTAGGTAAACCACTCGAACACGGCTTGCACATTATAGCTTCAAACATGGATGATATTTTATCCTCAAACATAGATTGCCTCTTATCATCCTTAAGCATCTCTTGTTTTATCTCATGTTGACCTTGTTCCATCTTTTGTTGGTTTTGTTGTAGCCTAGTCACATTACTTTCCATCTTGTTTGTGTGAATCTTAAATTTATTAGCGAGCTTGGTTTTTAACTCCTTTTTTAAATCGTTCTTAAACTCGGATCTCAAACTAATTATCTCCCTTTGAATATTATCAAACCTAGCATCATTCCCATTAGCATATTCAACAAACTCATTTGTAAGATCTTTTAAGTTTTGCAAACTTTTGTTGTTGTTTTGAAAATCCTTGTTTTGAACTTGGTTGTTAACCCCTTGGTTCCCAAAATTGTTTCCCTTGTAATTGTTCCTTTGATAGCCTACTTGATTGTTGCGATAGCTGTTAGTAGCATTTTGATTTGGAGCAAAACCCGGTGGGGTCAATTGATTAGTGCGGGTTACTTGACCGTTTTGGTTATAGTTTCCCGTGGCCGCGAAGGCACTCGAAGTGTTACCACCGTTGGTAATGCACTCGGAAAAATCATGACCTCCACCACAATACATGCACGAAACCTCAACCGCTTTAATCGTAGTGGGAGAGGGTTGCTCACCAACTTTAAACTCAACTAACAAACCCTTAAGCTTATCAAAAATCTTGTTTTCCAAGTTAGCCTCAATTTGCATAGCATCAATGGTACGAGACGAAGATGAGGATGGTGGTGTAAAAGATTCCTTGGCAACACTCGATGTGTTACGAGGACTATATACCTTAGACCTATTCTCAATTATCGTCAAAGCTTCCTCAGCCGTTTTACACAAAAAATTACCACCCGCGGCGGCATTTAGATAGTCACGTTCATGATCATTTAACCCATTGTAAAACGTGTCAATTTGGTGTAAATCCGAAAAACCGTGATGAGGACACTCATGTAACATCTCTTTAAAACGATTTCAAGCCGTTGAAAAACTTTCATTAAATTCTTGTGAAAATTTTGAAATCTCGTTTTTCAAATAAGTAGTCTTAGAGGGGGGGGGGGGGGAAATTGGTTCACAAACTTTGAAACGAGATCCTTCCACGTCAATATAGAATTGGGTGGTTCTTTCTCTAACCAAATTTTAGCGGGCCCCACTAAGGAATACGGAAAAAGCATCATCTTAATGGAGTCGTTAGAAACGTCCTTAAACTTGCAAGTGGCGGTAAGACGATTGAATTGGCGGATATGATTGTGGGGGTTGTCCTTCTCGTCACCACGAAACTTGTTGGCTTGGATCATGGACAACAAACCCGTCTTGACCTCGAAATTCTCCGCAAGGATTGCGGGAATCACAATGGCCTCTCCATAACCCTCGGTGGGTGCTTGAAGTAACTCCATCATAGTACGATTAGCCATGGTGACTACTTGTTCTAGGATAGGTTCGTCAATGGGAGAGTCTTCGTTAGAAAGCGTAGGTGTTGCTTCCTTTCGGTTTCGATGTTTACGTTGACGTCTTGCTTTGGAGCGAGTTAGCATATACGTTACGTACAACGTGGGGGAGAGCAAAGAACATTCTTTTGGGTGTTTTTACTTTTTTGAATTTTTTGGGTTTTTGATTGTTTTTATATTTTTTGGATTTTTGTGGTGTATTACGTAGACCAAAATCTACAAATTTCTCCTCAAATCAAACCTCGTGATTAAAGGAGTCTCAAGGAATGAAAACGATCACGTGAAATGAATGCATTCGATGACTTTGGAACGTTGGTGGAACACCAAAACGTTCAAGAGGGTTTAATTAATAGAAACCAAGAAAATATATATGATATGTAATAATACTTTGGGCGGCAAAACCCTCGATTAGCTTTCAATCTTAAAATACGCACAAGCAAGCGGAGGAAATGAGGCGGCGCGAAGCACTTAAGAGCCTTTTTCCTTTAGGTCGTGAAATACAACCGCCTTATACCCACCTTATAGTTTGTATTTTTCAAAATCGAGCTTCACGAAAGTATTTATCTATTTTTTCCTTTTTTCTTTGGTTTGAGATTCGAATACAATGATTGGGTAATGACCTCCCAAGTCAAGGTTGTGCTTTCACACTTTTGGAGTACTTGTTAATTTGCTGTGATACGTATACAATATATTAATAATATTCACAAAAAAACGAAAACCGATAATACGTATAAGTAGAGTGCTACTAATACAAATAGTTATTATGGCTAATATAAAAACAACAATTTCCAAAACAAAACACAACACGCCTCCCCGGCAGCGGCGCCAAAATGATGTAATGCTTTTACCACCCTTTAGGAAAAGGAGGGCAAAATAGGGAAAGTATTAAGTGCGGGTTTATGAAAACCAAACACTAATGACCCAAGTGAAGTTCAAAGTTCGTTTCCCAAGGAGGCAAGTGCGTTGTGTTAAGAAATGATTAAGAGTTTGTGATTAATATTACCAAAGAAGAGAAGGAAAATGGAGACGGATAATAGAAAATTACACTAAGACGTAAAAGACGTAAAAACGTAAAAAGGGGTAAAAATAAAAATGAATTCTAAAAAATTACCCAAAATCACCAAAAATACTCTAAAACATTCTAAGGGTTTACAGAAAATCCAAACTTGCTAAAACCTTTCATTTAATTAGATAATGACTTTTTAATGCTAATTAAAGCCCTAAAAATCAAAATTAATCAATAAAAAGTCCAAACAAAGATTTTTAAGTTGGTAAACCTCTAAAAACTTTAACTAAGCTAAAAAGTATTTTTCAAAATTTTAAAACCACTAAATTTTATTTTTAAACAATAAAAAACTATTAAAATCTATTAAAAAAATTAATTCTAGAAAATAATTAAAAGACCCTAAAAATATTTGGAAAGTTGAAAAATTCCTAATTAAGTGTCTAGAATCTAGGAAAAATATAAAAACTTAGAAAATCAGACTTTTAATTTTTAATAGTAAAATAATATTAAAATATTAATAAAAAATAAAAATCCTAAAAAACTCTAAAAAGTTGCAAACTAGCTTAATTTAACATAAATAACACAAAAATGAACTTGAAATTACCTAAATACCCTTAATGGGCCTAGAAAATGGGCTAAACCCAAAACAGATCCTTAATGGGCCAAATTTGAGCCCAAAATGAAAAAGTGGCCCAAATAAGCCCAAAAAGCACTACTTGACTCAAAATTTGATTTTAAACAACTTTTTCCAAAGGCCCAAAAGCTGAAAGTGTGAAATAAGCTAGCTTATACCAAACAACTTATTCTTAATGGGCTTTTTGGCCCATTAAGCCATAAGCTAGTGCCATAAGCTAAAATTTGACACACAAGCTTCTCTTGACCTAATAAAGCCTTTTTCAAAAAGAAATTTGAAATAAGTCCAAGGAATAAGCCTGAAAATGCAATAAGCAATCTACAGAAAACGACAAAATAGTCGTTTTTGAGTTCTAGGCTACCCCAAGAGCTGATTCAAATTGCTTTGGTTGACAAATGACTTAACTAAGCTTTTTAACCAAAAATCTTTTCAATAAGCACAAAGAATAAGCTGTAAAAAGTCAATAAGCTATTCTAAAAAAGTCAAATAAGTTGGTTTTTCTAGCAAAAAGTCAAAGTCAAACTCCAATAAGCTACAGTCTAGTCAAATGGGTCAAATAATGAAGACCTATCACAAAAACCAAGTTGTTGCCCGTTGGAATAAGCTAATTTAGCTTATTAATAAGCTGACTTCAAAATTACACTAGCAATGGGAACTTTTCCCCCTGCTTGACTTTCTTGACTTTTTGTCTTTAGTGACTTTTTTGGAGATTCAAGTTACACAAAGGCACCCAATTGATCAGTGGATCAAGAGGAGTGAATCATAACAAAGCAATCACAATTTCAACAAGCCAATTGATACAGTTTAATCAAAACATCACCAGATCTGGACAAATAATGAACAAGTATAGCAGATTTGGTCAATAAGCTGTTTTAGCAAGAATAAGCTATCCACACTTCACCAAAAGCATACACAAGCTAAATTAAACTTAAATAAACAAGTCTAAACAAGTTTCATGCAAAGCTTACAAGATTTGAACAAGATTTAAGCACTTAAAAGTTGTTGATGTACAGAATTTGGCCAAATGGTGTTCTTGCTGATATACTTGACACAAAGCTCAATTTCAATCACTAAAATCTTTCAACCAGGTTATACTAATGATGTTTAAACAACGTTTACACCTAAGCATGCATAAACTCTAGGTTTTCCTAAAATCTTAGACCAAAATCAGTTAAACTCACAAAGATATAGCAGATTGATTGATTGATGGTTTCAAGTCCAAATATTTGCACGTTTATGGTCTATTATGAGCATACAACAGATAACAAGTACAAACACAAACTTTCCTTCACACAATAACACTTAACAATCTTAAACAGGTAGACCCAAACACCCCTTTATCTTTTTTTAATCTTGAATTAACAAAGTATAAGTGTGTTCTAACACTACCCAAGCACAAATCAACACAAAAACAACTGAGATAAGCAGATTCAAGCAATATCTAGCCACAATATCCACAAGAACTCAAGTTGCACACAAAATCACCAAAAATCAACTTTTTGCAGATTTTTAGAGATTTAAGACAAACCTCATGGATGTACATCAACACCCATGATTTTTAGAGCTTATGTGCTAGCTAGAACAACAACAAGCTTCCAACAACAACCCTGCTAAGATTCAACAAGGTTAAGAGCAAAATATTCAAAATAGAAAAAGTGAAAAATCTTGATTAATGCAACACTTGTTCTCCACTCTTCATTATCCCCAAGTTATAAGCTTCACAACACCTTGATATCACAATATCAGGGTGTATAGACCAGCCTTATATCCCAAGAATTCCAAGGTGTACCAAGTTCTTAGCAGAATATCAAGAAAAGTGGGAAATTTGCAAACTTTTGCAAACTCCCTTTTGAAAAACGTGTTGAGATTCTAAACTAGCGATGGTATATCAATAACAAGCAGTAAATAAGATTGGCCAATGACTTTTATTCAAAGCTTCAAACACAATTTCATTAATTTGAAAAGGGCTTTATAGAATTTTGAACCAAGGAAAAAGCAAAAAAGAAAATGCAGGGGTCCTATGCCTTTTATAGGCTTACAAGATTATCTAGAAAACATAAAACCTTAACCCTAATTGCTGTAGAAGCCCAAAATTGCCCTTGAAGAAATTTGAATCCATGAGACCCTGTGAGGTTTTCTTGGCCGTTTGTGGTGTTAGCAGTTGGTGAAAAGTGATCTAAGGGTCTCAAATGAAGCTTAGAAAACAAGCTGAATGTTATTCGTTGGATGGCTGGCACTATTTTGTCTCCTTGTCCAAAGGTGTAGCAGGGCACCTTTCATGTGCTTTGTGGGGTGAGGTGGCACAGGTTTTAGGGATTGGGTTGTGATTAGTATACCTTTAATCAACATTCTGGAGGCTATTAGGTCTTAATTCATGATAATTAAGAAAAACCCAAATTTTGGATGAACATTAAGAACAGCCTGTTTGATCTTAGTTGTGGGTTAAAAACATGTTTAGCGCGAGATTTATTATTAATTAACATTTGAAAAAGGTTCATTAATAATATACGGGTGAGTGGATGATGAGGTGGAGGGGTGGAAGAAGCTGATTGGTGGGTTTGGTTGAGTGGGACACGTGGGATGGTGTGGTTGGTCTAGGTTTGTTTATGTGTCGGCCAGCATTAAACCCCAAACTTTGCAATACTTGTCATTTCCAACTTAAACAGCCCAAACTCTATTTCCTTTGCATTTGAAGTTTTCTTTTTCACACTTTTGCCCCAAAATGTTTTATAAAGTGAATTCAGGGGTAAATCTTGCCAATTCTTGATTCTTGAAGGGCTGGTTTGGTATTTTCTTCAAGGATAATGGTCTAAACTTGTATGATTGACATTTTGGAGGACTAAAATTGTCAAATCATGTTTGACGAGGGACCATTTTTGCCAAGTCTTCAAAGTCAAGGGTCCTTTTGGTAATTTTGATATTTTCAAAGGACCAATTTTGCCATTCTTGTAACTTGGAGTTCTTCTTAGTATGTTTGACTTTGAGAAGGACTAATATTGACATATTAGCTTTGTTGAGGGGCTAAAATTACCAATTCTTCAAAGTCAAGGGTCCTTTTGGTAATTTTGACAAACTTTAGGGACCAAACTAGTACTTATGAGGATACAAGGGTATAAAGTGTCAGTTCATCAACATTGGAGGACCCTTCTTGCACAAACTTCAAATCTTCAAGGGTTTTCTTGGGAAAGTCTTCATTAGGGCTTGGTTCATTGTGCGTCTTCGTTTCCCGTGTTTGTTTTTGTATGATTCTTGTGATCTTTTGATGTTTTCTCAATATCCGTACCTAAAATACACAAGCAACAAATACAAGCATATATATGGTTTATATGATGTTGTTTTATGCATTTAAAGCCCAAAAAGAACGATGAGACTATGTATAAAATCAGTCTCATCAGTGGTGTTCACTGACCACAAGAGTTTACAACATATATTGGATCAAAAGAAGTTGAATATGAGACAAAGGAGATGGATTAAGCTACTGTGTGATTATGACTGCGAGATTCGTTACCATCCTGGTAAAGCGAATGTGGTAGCTGACGCGCTTAGTAGGAAGGAAAGGGAAAAGCCGCTGAGAGTTAGGGCTTTGGTGATGACTGAAAATGTTGACTCGACTGAGTTGATATTGAAATCTCAAGCCAATGGTTTGTTGAGGAAGAATGTTGAGGAAGAGAATTTGGGAAGAATGTTGAAGCCGTTGTTTGAAGTTAGGTCGAGTGGAATGAGATATTTTGATAATAGAATCTGGTTACCTTTGTGTCCACCTGAGAAATGAGCACAAGGAGTGTGAGATTTGGTGATGACTGAATCCCACAAGACGAAGTATTTGATACATCCTGGATCGAATAAGATGTATCATGATTTGAAGAAAGTGTATTGGTGGCCGAATATGAAGGCAGATATTGCGCGCTATGTTAGTAAGTGTTTGACTTGTGCGAAGGTTAAGGCTGAACACAAGAGACCGTCCAGATTATTGGTTCAACCTGAGATTCCTGAATGGAAGTGGGAGAAGATCTCTATGGATTTCGTAACAGGTTTATCTAGAACTACTAGTGGTTGTGATATGATATAGGTGATTGTGGATAGATTGACTAAATCTGCACACTTTTTGCCTATGAAGAAGACGGATAGTATGGGGAAGCTCACTGAGGTGTATGTGAAAGAGATTGTTTGTCGTCATGGAGTGTCGTTGTCGATTATTTCAGATCGTGACAATTGGTTCACTTCGTAATTTTGGATATCTCTTCAACGTGCTATGGGCACTGGGTTGAGTTTGAGTACTGCTTACCATCCCGAAACCGATGGCCAAATTGAAAGGACTATACAGACATTGGAGTACATGCTCCGAGCGTGCATGATTGACTTTGGTGGTAGTTGGGAGCGTCATTTGCCTTTAGTAGAATTTTCATATAACAACAGTTATCATGCGATATTAAGGCTGCACCGTTTGAAGCGTTGTATGGACGTAAGTGTAGATCTCCGGTGTGTTGGAGTGAAGTAGGGGAAAGTCAACTGACTGGACCTGAAATGATTTTTGAGACGACCGAGAAGATTGTGCAAATTAAGAATCGATTATTAGCTGCGAGAAGCCGACAGAAGAGTTATGCTAATAATCGTAGGAAGTCGTTGGAATTTAAGATTGGAGACATGGTTATGCTCAAGGTATCACCATGGAAACGTGTGATTCGTTTTAGGATGAGAGGAAAGTTGAGTCCGAGGTATATTGGACCTTTCAAGATTGTTAAACGAATTGGACCGGTTGCTTATAAATTGGAGTTGCTAGTTGAGCTTAGTGCTATTCATAACACGTTTCACGTGTCAAACCTGAAGAAGTGCTTAACGGACCAAGATTTGGAGATTCCTTTGGATGAGATACGACTTGACGATAAGTTGCATTTTATTGAGGAACCAGTGGAGATTATGGATCGAGAGGTTAAGAAGTTGAAGCATAGTAGGATTCCGATTGTGAAGGTACGATGGAATTCTAGACGTGGACCAGAATTCACGGGGAGCGTGAAGATTTATTCAAAGAGAAGTACCCTCATTTGTTCTAGTGGTACAAAATGCGAGCATAAGAGGAGGCGAACGCCGGGACGTCGTTCTCTTAAGGAGGGGAGGATGTGACACCCCAAAACAAAGGTCATTATTTAATCCTATTTTACGTATATTTTTGAAATTTTTGAGATTTTTTATCGTAGAGTTATTTGACGGTTTAAGTTGAAACCAATAAACGAGGCTAAATTTTTACGTTTGACGATTTAAGAAGAATCGATAGTAATCGCGATACCGACGGATACCCAAAATTTCACTTTTTATTGTCGATTGATAGATATGAGTTTTTGAGATTTTTATTTTTATTTACATGTTAAGTCGATCCGGAAACGTTTTTATCTTATTTGGTGTGATTGTAGGCTTATAAATATGCTTTAGGAAGCCGGGAGGAATCTCGAATCCCGCAAAAATTCAAAACCGACTAGTAAGTCGATTCCCGCTCTTTAAAAACTAGATTTGCCAAAAGGGCCAAAATATAGCCAAAATTGCACCTTGGTCCCTCCCATTTTTACAAAAAGAAGAAAACAAACACACACATTCATTTTCACTTCCAAAATTTTTCAACCCCTCCCTCCTTTCCTTCTCTAGCCGACGGCTACCACCACCCAAACCACCACACCACCATTTTTTTTAGTTTTGAAGAAACTAAGCATAGACCCACCTTTCTTTTACATTTGTAAGTGTTTTAATCCACTCAAAACATACATGCATCCATTTGATTTTTCCAAAATTTTATGATTTTTCAAAAATGGGTTTTGATCTATGATGTAGCTTTTTACACACCCCTTTAGGAAAAGTGGATGTAAAATAGGGTGAGTATTAAATACACGTTTAGGAAAACGTATATTAATGACACAAGTGAAGTTCAAGTTCGTTACCCAAGGAGGCAAGTGTATTATGTTATGAAATGATTAATGGTTTGTGATTAATATTACCAAAGAAGAAGAGAAAAATGAAGACGGATACGGAAAAATTACACTAAGACGTAAAAGACGTAAAGTCGTGAAAAAGGGTAAAATTAAAATTTTATTCTAAAAATTCCCAAAAAATTACTAAAAATCCACTAAAATATTCTAAGTGTTTACAAAAAATCAAAACTTGCTAAAACCTTTTATTTAATTAATTATTAATTTTTAAATGCTAATTAAAGCCCTAAAAATCAAAATTAACTAATAAAAAGTCAAAATCTAGATTTTTAAGTTTGTAAACCTCTAAAATAACCTAATTAAACTAAAAAGTATTTTTCAAAATTTTTAAAACACTAAAAACTATTTTTAAACACTTAAAAACTAATAAAACTTAAATTAATTCTAGAAAATAATTAAAAGATGCTTAAAATATTTGGAAAGTTGTAAAATTCCTAATTAAGTGTCTAGAACCTAGGAAAAATATAAAAACTTAAAAAATGAAAATTTTAATTTTTAATAATAAAATAATAATAAAATATTAATAAAAATGAAAAAATCCTAAAAAATTCTAAAAAGTTGCAAGCTAGCTTATTTTAACCTAAATAACTCAAAAATGAACTTGAAATTACCTAAATACCCCTATTGGTCCTAGAAACGGGCTAAAATCCAAAACAGACCCTTAATGGGCTTAAAACATGCCCAATAAGAAAACTTTGTCCAATAAGGCCCAAACTCTCCTACTAGACCTAAAATTGGATTCTGAACAACTTTTTCCAAGGCTCAAAAGCTGAAAATGCCTTTAAGCTGGCTTATTTCACCACAGTTTATTCTTAATGGGCTTTTTGGCCCATTAAACTATAAGTTGATGCCATAAGCTCAAATTAAACATACGTCCTTCTTTTGACCTAATTAATCTATTTGCAAAAGGAAATTTGAAAAAAGTCCAAGAAATAAGCCTGAATAAGCAATAAGCTATCTTCACAAAACGACAAAATAGTCGTTTTCGAGTTCTAGACTATTTCAAGAGCTGATTCAAATTGCAATAAGTCAAACATAACTTAACTAAGCTTATGAACCCAAAATCTTTCAAAAATATCCACTCACTAAGCTGGAATAAGCCAATAAGCACTTTGCTAAAAGTCAATTAAGTTCGTTTTCTAGTCAAAAGTCAAAGCCAAAGTCTAATAAGCTCCAGAATAGTTAAATGGGTCAAATGAGTAAGACTGATTACAAAAGCAAAGTTGTTGCAAGTCTAGATAAGCCAATACAGCTTATTGATAAGCTGTTTGAAAAAATGCACTACCAGTGGTAACTTTTATCCAATTTCAGTGGGAACTTTTCCCACTGCTTGACTTGTTTGACTTTTTGTCTTATGTGAGTTTTTGTTGGATTCAATGGAAGCAAAGTCACCCAAGTGATTAGTTAATCACAAGGAGTCAAGAACAATCAATAAATCACAATCACAATCACCCAATTAGTGCAGTTAATTCAATTAAGCACCAGACATGAACCAGATATGAACAAGTTTAGCAGGTTTGACCAAAAAGCTATTTAAGCAAGAATAAGCTAGCCAAACTGCACCAAAAGGATACACAATCTATATCTAACTCAATTGAACATAGATTAATAGGTTTCATGCAATGGTTACAAGTTTTGAGCAAGATTAAAGCTTAAAATTATCACTAATGAACAACACTTGCAGGTTTTTACTTTGCTGATGTACTTGACCAACAAGTCAGATTCAAACACTCAGATTTCTTAGATAGGTTATGACAACTTTGATTTAACAGCTTATATCCCTAAACATGCATATACTCTAAGTATTCCTGTTGGAATGAATCACACGACTTTATATGATATAGAAATGAAGATGAAGATTAAACCAAAAAAGAAAGATTAGATTAGATGAAGGAAAAGAGAAAAACAAAAAAGATGTGAATTACTAGTGAGAGAAACACAAACGTTTCTCTCTCTATAAAACAAATGAAAATGGAAGACACACACACAAATGAGGCTTAGGAGGACTTTTATACTAGCTAGTAAGTGTTTAGAAGGCCTTCCTCATTTGTGTGTTCGGGACTAATTCCCGTTACATAAACATTAATAACTAAGAACTCTCGACACCGTTGAATAGTATTTTTCACGAGCTTCGCAACGGTCTATTATATGACCATCACTTTAAATACGGCTAACAATCTCCCCCTAAGGGGTGGTCATGTAATATGTGACTTCACTTCGTTGGTGTTGCAGACTTTGAAGCTCGTTGTCTTGAGAGTTCTTTCATAGTTCCTTTCATGACTTGTGATCTTGGATCTTTGATCTTTGCCTTGACTTGATCTTGTAACTTTTCCAGCTTGTGTTCTTGTGTCTTTACCCACATACTCATGTTTTGAGTTGACATGAAAGCTTGTTAACAATCTCCCTTGATCATCAGAGTAGTGGAAGTCTTTGTCTTTAGATGTTCTTGAGCTTTCTTCAATAATCCTGAATATGTGGCCTTGAATTGCGACTCTTGAGATAACGCCACCGTTTGCATTCCATCGGTTTCCCGTTATACAGTACGAATACTGTACCTATGATCAGGTAAGTTCAAAGAACTTCCTTGACAGGATTTCCAGCTGTGGTAGCCGTTCTCAATACTTGAATATATCGAAAGATAATTCAAAGTAAGGAGTGAATCATGCAGTTCCATTCTGCTGATTAAGTCGTCAATTCACTTTCCTGGAACAAGTCTGAATCAATTAAGAATCAAACCATCGTTGCTTTCCAGTTGACACAAGTTTGATTCATATAGAATCGCACAAGTTACCTACCGCAGTGCTGTTTGATGATGACACTGGAAGGATTTCCATTCGTCATTGTAAATACTGAAAAGTATTACTCTGAATGTTCTGGCAAGATCATAAAAGATATTGCGTCGAAACCTGGAACGAGTTTGAATCAATTAAGAATCAAACCACTGTTGCTTTCCAGTTAACATATGTTTGATTCAAGTGAATCTTACATATGACCTACCGCAGTGCTGTTTGATGTTAACACTGGAAGGATTTCCATTCATCACTGTGAATACTAAAGAGTATCACTCTGAATGTTCTAGCAATACCACAAGGATAGAGCGTAGGACTCTGTAAATCATCGCTTGTGTTCTAATGATGAACAACAATTGATCTATGGAATAAGTGTCCTAATGAGATTTTTGATGAATCTCGTTGGCTCTAGACTCTATGAGTGCACGTTTATTTGGTGATCGGAGGCTGGAGCAGACTGCCACCTATTCAATATCTACTATCTCGGAGTGAGAAAGTCGATAGAAATGAGTTGAACTCCATGACAATAAAACAAACTTCTTTTGAGAGAAGCTTGAGTAGGCTGGGAGGGGTTGTGCATTGCATCACTGGGTCCATGATGCTTTGTCTTCAATACCAGAAATCATCAACGTGATTCTGATAGTAGATGTATTGACCCGGTTTCTGCCTAAGTTGTATGGAGGGCTTCTTTCTTTACACCCTTTATCCTTACAGTTCTTTTTCATTCTTCAACCCCTTCAATGCTTACCAAGACGTCATAACTAGAACCTTGTTGTGATTGTTCCAGTGCTAGCTTAAGTCATTAGTCGGCATTATTCCCGTACACTCAACTACTCCATCTTTCCTAAGGACTTCTATTTTCTAATGGGTTGTCCCTGGGAAGATCCCTCCGGTTCTGGTTGGATCATAGGACGAATACCTAACCACCTTTTGACACCAATACCATCGTGAATTTATGTGTTGAAGGGTATAGATATTGTAACCAGAAAAATCAATTAAAAATGCAGTCAAGGTGTTGATGAAATCAATGTTTACACCTTTAAAGTTTTCTATATCACCAAAAACGCTCCCCCTACATATGTGTATCATAAAAGGAGAGACTTTTGCACATATTAGGAAGAGAAAGCACTTATATCAAAGATCTTATTCAAGATAACACATTTTAATCACTATTCTCCCCCTCAAAAATTGCATGAAATTGAAATTTTTGTGAAACTAGTGATGAAACATGGAGAGAATAATGTGTCATGAAACTTTGGAACAAATGTTTATGAAATCATTCTACTCCCCCTCGAAAAGAGATTCTATTTAAATAGGGGAGTATGTGAGCACATTGTTTTGAAATACTTTGAAAATTTGTGCTCAAAAGTCCGAGAAAGATTGTGTTCATGAGCTTAAAACTTTGAATGTTTTGATATAAGCTCATGACCGAGAAAAATGAATTTCTCGTTGTTGAGGATAAGTCAAAGACTTTCCTTTATTTAGGGACCGGGTTATAGTCTGACATGTGACTATAAGCCATTATGAGAAGAAAACAGAAAAGACATGTTTTGAAAGCATTTGAACTCTCATTCGAACTTTATGTACGTACCCGTGTCGTTATTGAACAACATTTCTAAGTACGTCCATATTATCGATGCTGAGAGACATGTCGGAGAAGAATATTTTTGGTATTTTTTTGAAAGGTTTTCTCATTTTTTATTTTGTTTTTATAGGTTTTATATTTTTGTATTTTGATTTTCTGATAGATATATACAAGGTTACTGCGAATGAGCAAGACGTTCAAGTTCATCAGGAGTGAAACTACGCATACCAAGTCGACGAACCAAGAATTCAAATCTGTCTTGAGAAAGAGCTTTGGTGAAGATGTCGGCTAGTTGGTAGTCCGTCTTGACAAAATACAGTTCGATCGTTCCTTTTTCCACATGCTCCTTTATGAAATGGAATCGAACAGCTATGTGCTTGGTCTTGGAGTGTTGGACCGGGTTGCAGGATATGGCTATGGCTGATTGTGAATCACAATAAATAGGGACTTTCTTAAAGAAAAAGCCATAATCCGTGAGTTGTGTTCTCATCCAAAGGACTTGAGCACTACACACGGATAGAGACACATATTCTGCTTCGGCGTTGACAACGCCGTACAGTCTTGTTTCCTTGATGACCAGCTCACTAGCTTCTCGCCTAAGAATTGTGCCCCACCGGAAGTGCTCTTGAATGTATCATGACACCCTGCATGGTCGGCATCTGAAAAACCAGTGAGATTAAAACCAGAATCCTTCGTATACCAGAGACCCATGTTAATGGTTCCCCGGAGATAACGAAAGATCCTTTTAACCTCTTTGAGGTGCTTCTCGGTTGGCTGAGCCTGGTACCGAGCACATAAACAAGTAGCATGCACAATGTCCGGTCTGCTTGAGGTTAAGTACATAAGGGACCCGATCATACTTCGGTATTTTGTAGCATCTACAAATGTCCCTTTCTTATCCAAATCAAGCTTGTGTTTAGTGTCCATTGGAGTACCAATAGGATCACAGTTATCCATACCAAATTTCGTTAGAATCTCAAGCACATACTTGGACTGATTTATGAAAATACCACGGGGGGATTGGTGAACTTGGAGACCAAGAAAGAACGTCATTTCCCCCATCATGGACATTTCGAATCGACTTTTCATAAGGTCGGCAAATAATATGGAATATTTTGGGTTAGTAGAACCAAATATAATATCATCTACATAGACCTGAGCCACCAAGATGTCGTTGCCGTAGTGCTTGATAAACAACGTTGGATCAATGGTTCCTTTGCTGAAGTGATTTTGTAGAAGAAATGATGATAATTCGTCGTACCATGCCCTCGGTGCTTGTTTCAAACCATAAATTGCCTTTTTCAACTTGTAGACATGGCTTGGATGTTCGGTATTGATGAAACCTTCAGGTTGACATACATACACATCTTCTTTTAACGGCCCATGCAAGAAAGCCGTCTTCACGTCCATTTGATACACAGTGAACGATTTGTGTGCAGCATATGCCAAGAAAATCCTAATAGCTTCCATCCGAGCAACCGGGGCGAAGGATTCTGCGAAGTCAATTCCCTCCTTCTGTTTATAACCTCTCACAACTAACCGAGTCTTGTTTCTAATGACCGTTTGCTCCTCATCCATCTTGTTTTTGAATAACCATTTCAGAGTAAGGGGGTCGATATTGTCCGGTCGAGCTACTAACTCCCATACATCAAGCCGGATGAACTGATTGAGTTCTTCTTGCATAGACTCAATCCATGATGCATCGGTCATTGCTTCTTTCACACTTGATGGTTCCATTGTGCTGACTGATAGTGCATAGATACACATATCACCATCGGTACGTAGCTGATTACGTGTTGAGACTGGTCGGGTAAGATTTCCAATCACTTGAACCAAAGGAAGATTCTTAGTCCATTTGTGTTCATGTGGAAGTGTATGAGAAACTTGATGCGAGCTCGACGGATCCACATATGGTGCTGAAGGCTGAGTAGTGCTTGTGGAAGCCGCAAATGGATTAACAAACTCGTGTTCGTTGAGCATCGCATTGTTTGCATTTTCAGCAACTATTTCATTCTGAAGATGAACATGAGTAGGAATTTGCTGAGAATGTTGTTGAGTTGCGTCAGCAATCGGAGAAGTGGTTGGAATGTTTTGAGTCACTATGGTAGAGGTTGACATAGATGGTGCAGAAGTAGATGCCAATGGTGTAGATGCAGTCGGAGGTTCTTGAACTACCGTAGCAGGTGCAGCCGGGGCATTTTGAGGAACACCAAATGACGAAGGACCCTCCATATATTCATCATAAATAGGCTCAAATAAAACTTCTAAGTCATGTTACGAAGGTTGTAACGATGAGATTGCTGACGGTGCAAATTGAAGCGCGAGTCCTGAACTTACGTGTCCAGAAGTCTGACCTTGAAACTCGGGATGTGAACTCCTATGTTGAGAGGCCATACCCGAGAGTTCATCAAAGGTAACATTCATAGTCTCCATTACCTTTCTTGTCCTTCGATTATAAACCCTGTAAGCACAAGCAGTTGAAGAATAACCAATGAAAAAACCAATATCACCTTTAGGTTCAAGTTTACCGATATCTTCACGATCATTCTTCGGATAACATAATGCACCGAAGACATGTAAAAATGAAATATCCGGTTTTCTTCCATTTATGATCTCATAAGGTGTTTTGTTGAAAAGGGTGTGAATAATGGAGCGGTTTTGAGTATAACATGCAGTTGCTGTAGCGTCGGCCCAAAGGAATAACGGTGCACTGGAGGAGAGAAGCATCGTTCGAGCAGCTTCAACTAACGTACGATTCCTCTGTTCCACAACTCCATTCTGCTCTGGAGTTCTTACAGCCGAAGTTTGATGAGAAATCCCAACTTCTTCAAAATAAGCTTTCAATTTCTGATTGGTGAATTCTGTACCGTTATCCGTTCTCACAATAATGACAGGGGCTTGCAGTAGTACTGATGTTTCTTCAAGAAGTTAATAATTACATCAGGGGTTTCATCTTTTGAAGCAAGAAAATGAACCCATGTGTAACGAGAATAGTCATCCACAATGACCAGGACATACCGCTTTCCATTAATACTTTTGATTCTCATTGGGCCACACAAATCCATATGTAGGAGATGTAACCTATTCGTTGAGTTGGGAACAGGTTTGGGTTTGTGAGGCTTCTTCTTACTTTTACCTTGCTCACATGAAGGACAAAGATGGTCTTTTGTATATTTGAACTTTGGAAAACCGGTAACGAGATCATCTTTCGTGAGTTGGGTGATGGCATCGAAATTGAGATGAGATAACCTTTGATGCCATAACCACGACTTTGTTGATGTGGCTCGGGCCATGAGACAAATTGGAGAAGCAGCAGACATTTGAAAAAGATCAATGGTGTAAAGGTTGGTGGTAAGATTTCCTTTCAACAGATCAATTCCTTCAAGATCTCTTACAAAACATGTATGACTTCTGAAAGCGACCTCCAAGTCTGAATCACAAAATTGCCCAACCGAGAACAAGTTATGTCCCAAGCCATCAACAAAAGAGACTCTGGTGATGATTATATTTCCCCAATGAAGATCACCATAGCCTAGAATTGCCGCAACATGATCATTTCCAAATCGAACAGTTCCCATGAAACGCCATACAAAGTTCTTGAGAAGGCTTCGATTCCCAGTCATATGTTTGGAACAGCCCGAGTCCACGCACCAGAGACAAATTTCAACAGCCTGCCAATGATAAGAGAAACAAATATTTTGGCAACCGATGAAATAGGTTCTTGTAGGGTTAGAAGATAATTAAGCCGTATCACATACCGACATTTCACTGTCAGTATGAGATCTACTAGTGTCGATAATTTTGCCACTACAGTCAAAATTTCTACCAGTAGGCAACCATTTAGAGGTGAGTCTAGGGCTACTAGGCTTAGCAAGACTTTCTGTGGACCCTACATGCGTACTTTTTGGAACATACACCTTAGCCTTAGGAGTGCGTTGTTGTTCACTGACTGACAGCTTGTCAATTCGAGTGTAACCGCCATAAATCAAACCATTCATAGTCAAACCACAAGCATCATGACTAAAAGTAAAGAAACCTTTATTACATTTAGCACAAATAACTTCAGATTTTTCATTCCGAATAGCAAGCTTAAAGTCATTACATTCAAATGAATTAGGTTTCTGATTATGATTAATAAGCGGTAAATTCCTAGGGTGTTCTTCTACTTCCACATTATTGATCTTGGGGCGACTACTTCTAGAGGCAAAAGGGACCCTATCATTCCTTGTATTGCTCGTAGGCTGTGGCCTTCTGCTCTTAGTGTAGTTGTTTATTCCTGTAGAAGAAGACACGCGTCTATTAGAATTAGCACTTTTTAAATCAATAACTTGTGGTTGAGTTATAGTGATCGGTTTTGTCCTAACGCTTGCTTTACGTTGTTTGCTAGGCACAGAGGGAGGACTAACACGAAACATTCCTGGGGCAATCACAGCAGTTTTCGTTCCAGCAACCTTGGGAAAAGGTGTCACAGCAATCCGAGTGGGTCTCGAGGTTGCTGGTTTCTGGATCATCGTATCCACAATCGAGCTAGGTTCAGAAGTCTTATCTTTTAACAGGGCATTTAACTTACAGTTCTCACAGATTTTATCAATAAGTTTCTGATAGACAGACTTACTTTGTTCAACAGCCCGCTTATATGAAACAACAACAGATTCTAAATCTGCAATCTTAGCCTTAAGCTTCTGAACATTACCATCACTAGCACTCTCTAACCCTGACGAGGCCAAATTCGTTTCCGAAACCCCTCCAAACTGAGCTTGCAACCGTGCGATTGTTTGTTGCATTTCATTGTAAGCTTTTTCATACGAAATCTTGTCATATTTGCATTCATCACATTTTTTGACAAATTTATTCCAAAGATCGGTGAATTCTTTATCCTTTTTAATGACATAAGATTCCATTTTCTCTTTCATAAGATCAAGCTCAGATTGGGGGTTTTCATTATGCAACATAGAGGTACCTAACTCAACAGGGCTACTATCAATACAATCACGAGCTTTAGAGAGGCGTTCAAGATCGTTTTCCAAAACTTTGATTTTATCAAGAGATTCATCAGCTTCCTTCGTCAATGATTTAAAGTCTTCAACAAAGTTGGCTAATTCTTTTAGAAAAGCGTTTTCCAAATTTCCTAACCGAGCATCAATTTGATTAATAATCGGATTAATATCGTTTTGAAGAATTTTCTGAACCTCAATCTGAACAGGTGATGTAAAATTACCTCCAGTTATTTTTGAATTAACAACACGTTTAAGGATGACAAAGTTATCTTTAAGCTCGTTTAGAAATCGGCGAGTGATACTCGGTTTAGGAGGGTCATCAGTCAAATCCTCACTTGGTAACAAAAGCATTTCAGTACTCGTTTTAGACCGAACAAAAACAGTTGGAGGATTAACTTTCGGATAATAAACTGGTATCACTTCCTTATCAAGCTTTTTCATTCTTAAACGAGTTTCTACAGCAAGTTCAGTAGTTTCCTCGGAATCATGCACTCTAGGAGGATCATGCTCATCAGACAATAGCACACTACCATCATATAAAGTTTCATTAGTGGCCTGAACTTGCTTAAGATATCCGGGATTAGGGGGAAGAGGACAACCTAAAGCCAATTTGTATCGAGTGTAATTTATCTCATTCACTTTTGGTGCGAGAATATTTATCGTCTGCATAGTTTGGCCACGTTTTAGTAAAAGATTGTCTAATTCTCTAATCCTATCCTGAGCTTTGCAAAAATCTTCAAGAAGCCCATCTTCTCGAATTTTGAAATCATGTTTCAGCTTTTTTCGTTCTTCTTTTAAATCCACAATAATAGATTTTTCAGTTGAAAGCTGTTTATTAAGAGAAGTGATTTCATCATTCAATTCGCTTATCTTGTTAGCACTACTTAAGTGTAAGGCATTTAATTTCTTAGTGGTGCATTTTTCTTGATAAACCGATGTAGCATGAGCTTGTTCAAGTTCCTTGATTTTAGCATGATGAATCTCAAAACTTTTCTCCCGTTCCTTATATCCCGCAAGCTCAGTGGTCAATTTGGCATTAGTTTCTCTAAACTTATTATTAACCACTGTAGCATGATCTACATCCTGAGCAAGCTTATCAAATAGAGATTTATAATACGCATGTGTCTCATCAGGAAGGGTTGTAGGCTGAGCAACTTGATCCACACTAAGGTCCACACTAGGCTCATTTGAAGTAATATTACTATTATTCGTTTGATCCTCATGTGTCTCATTGTAGGGCTCAAGCATCTCAGTATACTCTTCCTCCTGATTAGACATATTATATATATCATTATCATCAAAACTTGGGTGTACCTCAGAGGGACCGTCTGCATCATAGACGGGAGCTCTGTCATCATGCATTCCTGAGGTTGATGCTTGCTGTAAGTTTGCCATCAAGATATAGTTGGCATTCACCTCTTCTTCCTCGTCATATTCTACAGCAGAAGCCATAAGATCAAATTCCTCAGCTTGAAGTGGGATCCCTGCCTCTTCTTTTTGTGCTATGAGAAGCTGAGTCTGAAGATAAGCAGCATCCCTCTTCTTTTTGGCTGTGAATCTCGAGCATAATGACCAAATCCCCTGCAGTTGTAGCACTGAACCTGACGATTGTTGTTTCCATTTCCCGTACCAGTATTCTCAGCCCTTGCAGCCACAATGTTTCCCATCTGGTTACCAACCGCTGGCACAACTATTAACCCATTCTGATTACCCGCATTCAGAACACCCGGATTTTGACCACGGTTTTGACCATACTGATTTCCTGCATTGCCAACGGTCTGCCCAACATTCTGACCATATTGTTGAAACTGATTCCTCGTGTTTCCAGCAACTACCAATTGGCGATCTTGATTCGCATTCATGAAAGGTTGAGCAATCTGCCTATTTCTAGTGTTCGAGGAGATTCTCTGATTGTTGTTGGTGGGGTTAATGGTGAATTTGAATGCCTTTGCAAGAAGGGCAAGACCAGTATTAATAGCATGAGTGGGATCGGTAATGTCATCAAAACAGGCAATGGGTTGTTGTAAGTAATTCATAGCAGCAGGATGTTGATATCCATAAGCAGTGAGTTGTTGTTGTTGTTGTTGTGGCATAAAGTTACTTGATGAGGGTTGATTGTAGGGTACCATGGGATATGACATAGATGATGGAGAGTTTGCCATAAAAACCAATGGATCTTGTGTCTTGGCACGTCTTTCTGCCCTAACTTCGTTAGCTTCATCTTGATTCATCTTCAAATAGTCATACACTTGAGTGTAGTCCACGACGTGAAGATCCTTGGTTTGATTGACAAGAGTGACATATCGTGACCATTCAGAAGGAAGATTATCAAGAAATTTGATGTTGGCAGCAATTTGTGCAGGTTCATGTTTGTT
Source organism: Glebionis coronaria (assembly GCA_025667525.1). NCBI lineage: Eukaryota > Viridiplantae > Streptophyta > Magnoliopsida > Asterales > Asteraceae > Glebionis > Glebionis coronaria. The sequence goes on along the minus strand of JANFOE010000044.1, from coordinate 338,948 downwards.
TCTTCTAAGATGGTTCATGAGGGTTGAAAACCGATGATAATAAGGTTCAATTTGTTCCCCTTCAGTAGACGTAAATTTCTCCCATTCACGAAGCAACTTAGTTTCCTTTTCTTGTAAACCGATTTCACTGCCCTTCATCATTTTCTGAATCCTAAGCCACATCTCGTGTGCGGTTTCACAACTATCGACAGCAGCATAAACATCTTCAGGCAGTCCCATAAGAATGACTTGAATTGCTTGATCATCAGTGTCGAGTTGTTTGGATTCAGCTTCAGTTAATTCTTCATCTGTTTGCTCATGACTTGAATCAGCTACTGGGTTAGCATTCGTAGGGTCCCCAGGCACAATAATTGTTCTTCTAACGTACGGACCCTTTTGAATCGAGTTGACAATCAACTTTCCCAGAGGTTTACATTTTGCATAACGAAGGAGACGACTAGCCCATGTAGTGTAATTCTCCTTGGTAAGCATGGGTGGACGATTCTCAGTACCCGCAGCATAGATATCTTGTTGAGACGTCATCGAAGAAGTCGTGTGAACAACAGGATCTCAATTCGTAGAAAGCGTGTGGTGATGTTGAAATTCCGAAACTTCCGATTTTTTTCTCAGTCCGACAATAAATTCCTCAGTCCGACAAAACGGTAAGCTGAAAAAATTGTGTATCGCCAAATTTTGAAATTGAGTTCGAGATAGCCAAAAACTAGTAGGGAAAAAATTTGATTCTACTTGACCTAAAAATTTAAACTCTTTTTTTTTTTTTTTTTTTTGATCTTCGTGTAAACTATGTTCTGAGACTAGTCTCGATGGTGGCTAACACTAAAAATTACTCTAACAAAAAAAATTCCATCGGAATGTCCAACGATCGGAATGTCTCTCTATCAGGATGTCCCTCTATCGGAATGTCCTTTGATCGGAATGTCCTTTGATCGGAATGTTGATCTGTCGCAATGTTGCTTGTATCAGAATGTCTTACGATCGGAATGTCCTTCTATCGGAATCTTAGATCGCAATGATGATCTGTCGGAATGCTTAGATCGGAATAACTGCAGATCGGAATATGTTCAGATCGGAATAACTTCAGATCGGAATGCTGACAAAATTTAAGCAGAGTAACGGCTTAAAAACCTTCCTTATACCCGTCGGAATCCTAGATCGCAAAGTACGATCGGAATGTCCAGATCGGAATAAGTAATAAAATCCAACTATCGCAATTTAGAACCAAACCCTTTGCGATGGTAATGGTTATTGCGATGGAAGCCCACGATTAACTTGTACTTTCCGATGGAAGATTCTGCAAGAATTTCGGAAAGATGAACAAACAAGAAATTTCTTAACTTTTGATCCAAAATACCTGTTTTTAAACCAAAGCCAAGATGCCCAAATCACTCCTACACGATTTAAAGAAGTTATACGACTTAGAAACATAAACAACCACGAAAATGTTTTGATGTTTTGGCGAAAAACAATCAAAATGACACGAAATGCTTAAATACGAATCCCTTGGCGAATGATACCACTTGTTGGAATGAATCACATGACTATATATGATATAGAAATGAAGATGAAGATTAAACCAAAAAAGAAAGATTAGATTAGATGAAGGAAAAGAGAAAAACAAAAAAGATGTGAATTCCTAGTGAGAGAAACACAAACGTTTCTCTCTCTATAAAACAAATGAAAATGGAAGACACACACACAAATGAGGCTTAGGAGGCCTTTTATACTAGCTAGTAAGTGTTTAGGAGGCATTCCTCATTTGTGTGTTCGGGACTAATTCCCGTTACATAAACATTAATAACTAAGAACTCTTGACACCGTTGAATAGTATTTTTCACGAGCTTCGCAACGGTCTATTATATGACAATCACTTTAAATACGGCTAACAATTCCCAAAAGTTATAGCACAATCTTTGATTCAAAGTTTTAAACCAAATAACTTGCAGGGTTTAGTTCTCAACCAAGCAAATAACATATACAAAGCATAAACAACAACTTTCAACAACACAATAGCAACTTATGATCTTAAACAGATAATCCCAAACACCCCCATATCTTTTTCAAATCAAATTTAAACAAGTTTAAGTGTATTCCAAGACTAACCAAGCACAATCAAACACATAAACACATGTAATATGCATTATTGAACAAGATTAGACCATAAATTCCACAAGAACACAAGTAACACACCAAATCACCAAAAATCAAGGTTTTAGTCCGATTTTGAGTAGAAAGGTGCAAACCTCATGGATGTACATCAACACCAACGGATTTTAGAGCTTATGTGCTAGCAAGAACAAGCACAAGCTTCCACAAACAACCCTGCTAAGATTCAACAAAGTTAGAAGCAAAAATATGAAAACAGTAAAGTGAGAAATCCTTGATTAATGCAACTTTTGTACCCACTCTTGATTATCCCAAAGTTATAGGCTTCACAACACCTTGATATCTCAATATCAGGGTGCTATGATCAGCTTTATAGCCCAAGAATTCCAAGGTGTACCAATAAACATAGCAAAATATCAAGATTATAGGAAAATGTGCAAACTTTTGCACACTCCTTGTGAAAACGTTTTGAGATTCAGGTTTTAACAAACTTAAACTTAAACAAGCAGTAGAATTAAATGGCACTTGACTTTTCTTCAAAGCTTCAAACACAATTCATTCAACATGAAACTGGATTTACAGAATTTTGAACAAGGAAAAATCAAAGAGCAAATTGAAAATGAGTAACCCTAATGCCTTATATAGGCTACAAGGGTTGTCTACAAAACATAAATCTAAACCCTAATTGCTGTAGAAGCCCAGAAATGCCCTTGCAGTTTGAATATATGAGAATCATGTGACTTTGTTCTTGGCTGATAGTGTGAGTTGGCAAAGGTAAAAGTGTATCCAAGGGCTCTCAATGAGCTTAGAAAGTAAGCAAGAATCATGCACGTTGGATGACTGGTGGAATTTTGGCAGTTTGCACAAGAGTGTAGCAGGGGAGGTCCCATGTGGACTCCTTGTTGATGTGGTACATGATTTTAAGGTGGTGATGTGTTAATAAGACCCTTAATCATAAATCTGCATAATATTAGGGTTTAATTGTTGGTAATTAGCAAATGCCTAATTGGGATTATGAACATGAAGAACAAGGTTTTAATCCGTTTCAGGGGTGATTAATGTTTAAAAAGGTGTTTAGGCGCCAAGGTTATAACAATACTAAACCGGATTAGTGGAGGGCTGAGGTGGAAGAATGGTGTGTGGTGATTGGTTGGTTGGAGTAAGTGGGGCACGTGTCAAGCTCCAAGTGGTCTAGGTAAGTTATGTTGTCTCCCAGGTTTAACCCTTTATCTAATTAACTCCTTTCACTTGCAATAAAACTGGCCAAAACTTCTTTTCCTTTGTTAACAAAGTTTCCAACTTCACACTTTTGCCCCAAATACTTTTCCAAAATATTTTCAGGGGTATTTCTTACCATTTTGTGATTCTTGAAGGGCTGATTTGGCATTTTCTTGATTGATTATGGTATTGACTTATATGCTTGACATTTTGGAGGACTAAAATTGCCAAGTCTTCATTTATGATGGACCATTCTTGCCAAATGTTGAAAGTTAAGGGTCCTTTTTTGCAAATTAACATATTTCAAGGACCAAACTTGTTCTTTCTTGTACTTTGAAGGACTTTTTGATATATTTTACTTTGAGGAGGACAATGGTTGACAATTTAGCTTTGTTGAGGGACTAAATTTGCCAATTCTTCAAAGTGGAGGGCCCTTTTGGTAATTTTGACAAACTTTAAGGACCAAACTTGTAATTATGAATATACGAGGGTTTAAAGAGTCAATTAATCAATATTGGAGGACCCTTCTTGCATAATCTTCAAATCTTCAAGGGTCTTTCTTGGGAATCTTCATTAAGGCTTGGTTCATTGTGCGACTTCGTTTCCCGTGTTTTTTTTTGTATGATTCTTGTGATCTTTTGTTGTTTTCTCAATATCCGTACCTAAAATACACATGAAGTAAATACAAGCATATATATGGTCTATTTGATGATGTTTAATGCATTTAAAGCCCAAAAAGAATGGTGAGACCATGTATAAAAGCAGTCTCGTCAATCTAACTAAACTATATGCATGTTTAATTTATGTGTTAGTGATGATAAAGTATCAATGAAACAAGATGGAAACATTGTTTTGGTGTTTTGTTCACCCACACCCCATGGCCATATGGGGGTGTTTCATTGATTGTGGTTTTTGATGATATTTGTTATGGGTTTATGTTTAAAAACATGTTTTTATCATTTTTAGTTAGTTTAATTTTATTGCATGTTGGTTTCATGAAATGGGTTTTGATGAAGGTTGATTCATACAAGTGATTTAGGATATTGGGAATGTTGTAGGATGATTTAGTGATGATATTAGGGGTAAAGGAGTAGATGAAATTGATGGAAAACAAGTGTAGGTATGATTTTGAGAGTGTCATTTTTAGGCAGATTGTTTAAGGTAGTTTCATGGTTTTAAGTTTAAGTCCATGTTTTCATTATAGAATGTAGTTTTAGATCTTCTTCCAAGTTTTGATTTGATATAAGGTAGAGCTTTTAACTCCAAACGAGTCAAAAGTTACGCTAGTTTGAATTTTCGTGTACCGGGAGATGAAAGTCGACATAATCCGAAATTGTGTTCGATTTTAGGTCAAATCTCGGGGACTATAGCTAGAGTTTTAAAAATGGTTTAGAGTTTTTCTTTAGCTCTAAGGCTAGGCGCAACGCAGCATGAATATTTTGGTCGAGAGTCGGTAGCGACCGAGTCTCCCCGTTGCGGCGATTCGGCCGTCGGAATCGATCGAGGGTAAAACGACTCTACATACGAACGAATTGAAAAAAAAGAGACGTTGGGGCTTATTATATCCGTTGGAGTTTTTTATAAAAAAATTAATTTAAACATATTTTATAAATACCCTATCTTATTAACATTTTTCACACAAAATTAACACACAATCCTCCAAACAAAAATGTCTTATGAATTATTTTTTGCCGACTCTTCCGACGACGAAGAGGAAGTGACAAGTGAGTTAGAAGCTTTTACGCAAGCTTGCGAAGAGTCTTATGAAGCATCACTCCCCAAAAAATGGGTGTATATATATAGAGATTATAAGGGTGCACATAATCGTCTAGTGGATGCGTATTTTACTGAAGGGCCGCAATATGTTGCAGAGACATTTCGTGATAGATTCCGAATGGATCGAGATTTATTCTTACAAATTGTTGACGATTTGAAAAATAACTATTCTTATTTTCGAAACTCAATGGATGTTGTGAATCGAGAATGTCTTTCACCCTTGCTGAAGTTCACATCCGCTATTCGTCAATTGGCATACGGAGCCGCGCCTGATTCTCTAGACGAATGTTTGCAAATGGGTGCGACAAAACCCCGACAGTGTCTTCGACGGTTTTGTACCGGCGTAATGCAATTATATGGTACAGAGTACTTGCGAAAGCCTACTTATACTAACATGGAGAAACTCTATGCTCGTCACGATGGAAAACACGGGTTTCCTGGGATGCTAGGAAGTAGCGATTGAACACATTAGACGTCGGATAATTGTCCCGTTTCCTACAAAGCTCAATTTAGTAGGCGTGATCAGGGGTCAACACTGTTCATTTTATTGGAGGTGGTTGCGTCTCAACACTTATGGATTTGGCATGCATTCTTTGGTGTAGATGGGATGAATAACGACGTGAATGTTTTACGTCAGTCCCCTATTTTTAATGATCTTAAATCGGGGAAAGCACCTGAACTAGGATCCGTGGCTAACGACGTGCATTATCGTCGGGGATACTATCTTACTGATGGGATATATCCGCAATGGTCGGTTCTTATTAAGTCTATAAAAGATCCGACGACGAATGATCACAAACGAAGATTGTATAAAACGAAGCACGAAGCAGCAAGAAAAGATGTTGAGCGAGCCTTCGGTGTATTAAAAACAAAATGGAAGATGACTGATATCCCGGCCTGAGGATTATCAAAAAGTCGACTATCGGACATAATGTACACGTGTATCATATTACACAATATGATAATTAAACATAGGGGGCGGCGATATCACCCATTTATCATCAACTAGAAGAACGTGCTGATAACGATCCAGTGAATACGCATGAAGAAAGTATACAAATTACTCAGCAAATAGTCGACCCACATCTACATCTCAACCTAAAAGCCGATCTAGTGGAACACATTTGGAATAATCGTAATGAATAAATTAGTTTTAATGTTTAATGTTTAATGTTTTTAAGTTTATTGTAATGTTTTTTAAAATTTGAATAATTCTGTAATGTTTTTTTAATAAATGTAATTTTTTTTATGAAATTTATTGTGTTTTATTAAAGAAAATAATAATTTCAACTTGGTCACACTAGGTCGCCGGGTTGTGGCAAATAGGTCGCACTAGGTCGCCGGATGAAAAAACTAGGCCGCGACCTACTAGCGTTGTGCCTAGCCTAAACCTGGGGTTTTGAGTCTACTTTTAGACTTAGGAGACAAATTTACAAGTGGTATAATTTAAATGAGTCAAAAAGCCCTTACAACGTGAAGGTACAAAACTGTCCTAAATTTTGAGTTTAGTAATGTGACGAGGAGTGGGACTTAGAAGTGAAAACTTTTTATAAAATTTAATATGGACTTTCTATAGGTTGTAAATGAATTTTAAGAATTCTCTCACAGTTTTTCGTGATGTCTAAGTATAAGAAAACAGCCCGTACATTTGGTATGTACCGACGGAATTGTAAAACGAGTAATACTTTTAGTAATGTGGAAATGGTACGAGTCTAGTAAATATCACTTGTTCGGATTTTGGCGTGAGTTTTTAGAAGTCACAATTTACTTTATTTAATTTTATTCAGTACCTAATATTATATAAATGAGTTGACTCATTAAGCGTTTATTCGCTAGGTGTTGTGATCGAATTTCCAGGACATCCTCATCGTTGGTGATCATCTTCCAATACATCGACTAATACTTCGACATAAGGTGAGTCTATAGCCTCGTTATTTACTTATTTCAATTGTTTTTACCCGCAAGGGGGATACACGCTATTTAAATGAAAATGAACATAAGTCATGAATGATTGTTGGACCCGAATGTTGCCTTGAATTGTGTTGAGTACCTAGTTGCAAAAGTCCCTAATTTCATGAACCGTTAATTATTGTCCAGTTCTTGTGTGAATTGGAAATAGCTGCTTATACAATTTGTGGTACTACGGGGTTGACGACCCAATTTGATACGAGAGCTGTACGTTGAGTACCCTCTGCGTACGGATATTTTGTATGAGAAATAAGGTATAATTGCAACTGATGCCTTTAGAAGGGGCACTGGTTTCAGTGTGATCATGCCGGTCTACGGACGTGGGTGATTAATTTAACGGATCGGTATCATGAGCTTAAACACAATTATTAGCTATTGCTAAAGATAATAACCTTGAATAATAGATTGTTTGATCGACAACTCTATGAATGATCGTGAATGAATTTTATACACTTATGTTCAAATGTGATTGTAAAACCTATGGATTTCGCTCAACATTATTTGTTGACCAATTTAAGCATGTGTTTCAGGTAATCGAGGCTAGGATGTGGCGGAGCATGCTATGGAATGTTGTTGTGACTTTTGTGGTCTAATTTGGTTTCCTCCCTTTTTATTTAAACAATTAAGTCTTACTTTGTTTACATTGTATGAACATGGTAATTTGGTTGAGATTCAGTGGGGACCTAAACGCAACTCTGTTGTAGCTCTTTGGGGTTGGTAAACATTTATACATTTTTTATTGTACATTTTTATTAATGTAAATTTTTCAACGTCTCTTTTGAGTCGTTCATTGTAGCTAGTGTGTGATGAAAACTGCTTAGCACCCAAATATTGTATTTCCGCTGCGCATGTGATTTGGGGGTGTTAAAGCACCCCATGGTGATACACCCGGACGGATGAAACCTCGATCTAGTAGTTCCTGCAGCTGATCTTTTAACTCCTTGAGCTCTATGGGAGCCATGCGATAAGGAGCCTTAGAGATTGGTTGAGCTCTTGGGTTAAGCTCAATATTAAATTCTACCTCGTGGGTAGGTGGTATACCCAGAAGTTCTTCTGGAAATACATCAAGGAATTCAGAAACAACTGGTTGATATTGGATTGATGGAACTTCGGCAGTGATATTCTGAATTGAAGCTAAGAATCCCTTACAGCCATGAGATAGTAATGCACAAGCTTCTAATGCAGAAATGATATGTACAGACTTTCCTGGTATAAAACCATGGTGAATGTACTCTAGGGCTTGAACATCGCCGAATATAACACGGTACGCGTGGCAATCGATTGTAGCATGGTGTTTGGATAACCAGTCCATGCCTAAGATGAGATCAAACTCGCATATATCTAAAGGAAGTGCATCTACTGGGCAAATCTTATCATCGAATTCTAGAGGAAGGTCTCTGTACACCTGGGATATGCGTACAGAGTCTCGCATAGGCGTGGATAAAGTCTAAATATTATCTAATGGCGTAGGGATCTTTTTAATACTAGTGGCATACGTAGGGGATATAACTGAATGTGTAGCACCAGTATCGAATAAAACGCAAGCAGTATGACCATTCATAAAGAGGATGTCAGTATCGAATAAAACGCAAGCAGCATGGCACTCTGCTGAGTGGCCAGTTGGGACCGGTCTCCACCCATCTGCCTGGAATTTACAATTGAAATGGGAAGAGATATAAAATTTAACATAAGGATTGAAATGGAATGATAAAACTTGATGATTGAAGTTTATACCTCTTCTCTGGACGAGCTGGTTCCTCGTAGTCATCACGCTCATTTAGCATTTCCAAGCTACGTGTTGCATCATTCACTTGTGCCACATTAGAATAAGTAGCACTAAGTAAGCGATCTGCTGTAGAGGCATGCAAGGCCCAGCGAAGGTGTTTGGCTTGTTCTTCCGAAGTTCCCGCAGCAGTGCCTAAGAATCCATCCAACCTAAGAAACCTCTACATGAACTCATTTCTAGTCTCTCCATCCCTCTGACGAATGGAATGGTAGTCCCTCTTGAGTCCCTCCTGTTCAGATGTCGGAAAGAACTGCCCATAGAATAAAGTCTTGAATTAATCCCAAGTTAGAGCAGCTAACCATGCATCACCTCTATTAGCTAGCTTGTATGCCCTCCACCAATGCAAGGAATCTCCCTCAAACTTATAGCAAGCCAACATTGCCTTGTAGACACCATCACATCCCATATCATCAAAACTTTTCTCCATATGCGAAGTCTAGTTTTCCACATCAGATAATATCTCAGATTTCTCAAACAATATAGTTTTTTGCTTGTTAAACCTCTCAAGCCAAGTGTGTAGAGTAACCGATGGAGGATTAGGAGGATTGTTGTTATTATTCGGGGCCATCTGGTATTCAGCCCGAATTTGGTTCCTGATTTGGGGAAGCATGGCTTGCAGGGCTGCTTGGACAGCTGTTGCTAGCTATTGTTCGCGTGTCATGACCATCTGACTGTTTAAAAATGAAAACAATGAAATGATTAATCTTATTAAAACATAATATAGACATAAAAAAAATAATGCATGCAACAGTTTAGGAAACGTAATCAAATGAAATGATATGTACATGAGTGAACGCCTATGGTTCAGTTTACAAATAAATAACATAAGGAGGTGAACGCCTATGGGTCGGTTCACAAAATAAAAATGATTCGATTAAAAGCACATGCGACTAAATAAGGCCAGTCCTGTACCAACCATTACTTAGTCAAAATTCTTGCGACAATGATATATGAAATGAATGCATGAAAACAATGATACATGAAATGAATGCATGAAAACAAACTGTCAGTTCTACGAAGACACTGATGACTACCCACTAGTCACAAGTCAATTTTAAGATCCTACAGGTCAAAACCTTGGCTCTAATACCATAATTGTAACACCCCATTTGGATAAATGGACCGTTACATAGTAATTAGGGCGTGTCAAAAAAGCATGCAAAGTAAATGTCTAAAACATTAAATGACCCTAAAGAATCTAGAAACAAACATCGGATCCAAACATAAGCTCCACACACGAAATAAATAGTATAGAATGTAAAGAAAGGACAAAACAATGTCCATAAAAGCAAAAGTATGTAAATGCATTAGAAAATGAAAGAAAGCTGGCGCCTCATTCCATGTACGTACTCTTAATTTCCTAGCTTTGCCCTTTAGTACCTGCCGTATTGGGACATGGAAAGAGAAATACGGCTGAGCAATATGCTCAGTGTGCGGATATATAACATAGAATGTAAAGCATACCATAAACAAGTAATGGAATGAAAAGAATATCATAAAATGATAGTAGAACGGAATAATGTAAGTCTTGGAAAACCGGGTTAAGTTTATAAAACTGGTTTTATCATACTGAAAACTTATGCTTAGTTTATCTTGAAAATCAGTATTTTAGTTATGCCAAGAGCCCATATAGATCATGATATATCAACGTGCATGAATACATACAGGGGTGATTTCGTCATGCAACTAGAGGGGCTGCCTCTGGTTAAATATAAATAGTGAGTGGAGGTATCAGCTCCTGTAACGGATGTATGTCACACACCACAGTTACCATGAAATCATACTACTTGTACTAGGATGCACCCTTTCGCTCCACGTGATAATAGTAAATAAATGCCAAATACTGTAAAGGGACGCTGCGAGCAATCACTCTCACCGCAGAAGAGTCATAACACTGGTGCCTCTAGTGTTATGGTTATGGAACCCCCACAACTAGTTGAAACTGGCATGCATATATATATGTATATATATAGCTCAGGTAAATCTAATTAATCGTACATATAATGATGTGTTTAAGACACTTAACTACATGGGGAAAACAGATGGCTGCATACGGGGAATCCTAAATGAAGGAAAGGAATGTCCTTACTGAAGAACGGGATATCCGTACCTTATGTCCAATAAATGAAGACGAAAACAAACACAGATTACTCCGACTTCACAATAACTACGTAACTAAATGGACATGAATAAGTATTTGTTTTACTTATACGTACTTGTTATTGGTTTACTTACATGTTCATACTTATAATACTTATTCTTGTCTTGTTTTATCATTTCATGTCGTAATCATGTATTTCTTATAATTCCATGTGTTTTAGATTCATGTATTTCATGTTTTAAGTGTTATAATACTTGTTATAACATAACAAGTAACTTTCTAAAAATATCAGGTTTCTATATAGTAACATTCCAAAAATAGTAAGTTTCTTTAAATAGTAAGTTTCCATATTTAGCATGTTTTCATAAATAGTATATTACCTAGTACCTTTCCATATTCATCATATTGCCATATATAATATACTTCCATAATTAATTATATGTATATTTTATATCATGTATTGTTATAATATAAAGTTTAATAAATAAATAAATACTTAGCTGATTATTAATTAATAATATCATGTCATTTTATTATAAGTTTATTATTAATTAATAATATTACATAATACATGCTATTAAACTTTACCATAAAATATATTAATTAATATAACCTACGTTTTATTAATTAAATCATGTTCATAAATAATTAAATCAGTTAACTATTATAGCCTAAGTTTATTTAATTAAATGTGCATACATGTTTAATCATAGTTTTTAATTAAATAACATAACATAAGTTTTATTCTAATTAAACAAAAATTAATTAATATCTAAATTAATTCAACATACATACTTAATTTCATAGTTGGTTTACTTTTACGTGTTTTAAAAAAATGTCAAGTACCTGAGACCTGATAACTGACAACCAGAACTCACCGAGAGCCTAAGGCTCTCGGCTTGCTGCTGCGCCGAGTCACAAAGCCCCAAGCCGAGGCTTGGGTCCCCCTGCTGCGTCCCTTGTTCCCACCGCTAGGCCAGAGTTTCCACTGCGGGGCTTTGGTCCTTGCGGCTGCACAACACCACACCACCACCGACAGCTTTAAGCTACGGCTGGTGGTTCCCTGGCCACGCCGACCCCCAAAAAGGGTGCAACTGATGATGGCTGACGCCACCGAGACCCCCCATGTCTTGGTTGGCGTGCGATCGGGATAAAACACCCACCAAAACCTTTTTGTTTTTAATTCTTGATAGATCTACATGTTTTTATGTGTTCTTATTTTATTTAATCTAAATCATAACATGTAAATAAAATAAGAAAAGGATTTAAGGGATACCGATACGTGGATTAAAAAATACGAACACGAATGCGTTACCAAATCAACAACCAAAATCAAACGAACCCTTCCTTGGTTTTTCTTGGATGCCGCGGCAAGGAGAGAGAGCAAAGAGATTTTTAAGGTTTTGATTTCTTGAAAAGTGTTTAATAAAATCTTTGGTAGTTTTTATTAAAGTATAACTAGTAAATTTGATATGGGCCAATGCCCGGTTTCTCCTTTCTTTTTCTTCTAGTCGACGCCCAAACACACCCCTATACTTTGGTGTTTTGTTTTTCTGGCTAAAATATTTATCATGTATACTCGTGTATAATTATTGTGCTTATTAGTCGTGTTCTATTACTTGTATGTTTTCTTATTATCGTACATACATACTTATAGTGTATTAATACTCGTGTTTACGTACATAATACGTATCATAATTAATTAATATACATATTATTCGTGTTAAATGTTCGTGTTACGTGGCGTATATTAATTAATTTAAAAGTTAAATTTAAGGGTAACTTCGTGCATTAAATGTTTGTAGGATTTTTAGAGAGGGTTTTACAAACCTGGTGTGGGTGACATCTTTGTCACCACAAAGAAATACAAAGGCTTTGTTCAGTTTAATGGTAATCTCCCTCGACATGTACTTGAAGAACCAGAATTGGGAATGATTATATTCAATTATCCTGAGCGACAAAACTTTGTTGGCATAAGTGATTTGGATGCGATGAACTTCTTTGGAATGTTCAGAGGACCTTCTAATTCACCATAGAGGTCCAAGATTGACTGAAGCTGCAAAAACCTTCAACATGTGTTTACTAGGAGTGGTGGACATCAAACATATGGATCCATCAGTTCAAACTCCTGTTATAGAAGAGCTTAGGCCTGAGAAGAATAAATATTCATTTTTAATGTTAGTTTGTGTAGAATATTGATAATCTTTGATTCTATCAAGAGGGTTGTTGTTTTAGAGAGAGAAAGTAGAGAGAGAAAGAGAGAGAAAAACCTACAAGTATATTGAATAAATGAAACAACCAACACCCTCTCCATCAAAGGAGAGGGCTTTTATACCCAAGCCATGGTGGGCTTGGGCCTTCTAACCCATGGACATTTCCATGGGCTAGGCTATTTAATAAACTAAAGTAAACAATTAACTACGAGCCTACAACGTTTAATAATATTGTTGGAGTGACCGATACTTCTAATATACATGTTCTTTGGCCTTTCACGTGCAGTCTTTGCCTTCTTGTGATGTTCGCCTCTTCGTGACTCCATGTCCCACATACCTATCCTTTATTGAATTCTTGAAAGTTTCAGAGTTGTTACAGCGGAAGACTTTTAGGTCATTCTTTCTTGAATTTTGCTTAAGTATTTGATGCAGAGGGAATAAGTATGTGAGGACGACTTCTTCTGGTACACCGCAATGCCACCGTCTTCAAATACAGCAACATAATAAGACACGAACGAAATGGCTTAGAACATTTCGTCCTTAAACGGTAGCATTTTACCTCCGGTCGATGAAGACCGTTGGACGATATTAGATATCGTACCCGTGACGGATAGTTTCAATTAAGTAACTTCCTGACAGGATTTCGCGGGTAAACCCGTTCTCTTTACTCGACCGTCACTAAGCCTGACTGCGAACACAAAGAGTGAATCACTTGGATAATAAATTACCTTTGTGATTGAAGCCGTCAATACATGAATCTGGAACAAGTGAATTTCAATTAAGATTTTCACCATTGTTGCTTTCCAGTTGTCACGAGCTTGATTCGTATAGAATCTTGCACTTCACCTACCAAGTGCAGTTTGATGTTAACACTAGAAGGATTTCCACCCATCATTGTGAACACTAAATAGTGTCACTTTGAGTGTTCTGGCAAGATCATACGATAATGCGTAGAGGCCTAGAACGAGTTTAAGTTCAATTAAGAATTAAACTACTATTTCTTTCCAGTTTTCACAAGATTGGTTTCTAAAGAACCGCACGTGTCACCTACCATGAGCTTGTTTGATGTTGGCTCAAGCAGGATTTCCATATTCATAGTAATACTTGCGTATCACTCAGATGTTCATGCAATAATGCAAGATTATTGCGTAGGACTCATAAAAACTTTCTTACTTTTCACAGTGTGTGAATAAGCAAGGAATACATGACAAGTGTCCTAATGAGACTTTTGATGATCTCGTGGCTCTAGACTCGATTGTGCGTTTTGCTGAGCGGAGGCTGGAGAGGATTGCCACCTTTTCAATATCAATTCATTCAAGTGAATAAACCGATAGATAACGTGTTGAACTCCATGACATTAAAACAAATATCTTTTGAGAGATATTTGAGTTAGCTGGGAGGGGTTGTGCATCGCATCACTGGGTCCATGATACTTAACCGTCTTCAAAAATGTGTTGACACGGTTTCTGCCTAGGTTGTAAGGAGGGCTTCTTTCTTTACACCCTTTATCTTTACAATTCTTTTTCATTCTTCAACCCCTTCAATGCTTACCAATACGTCATAACTAGCACCTTGTTGTGTTTGTTCCAGTGCTATCTTAAGTACTTGGTCCGCATTCTGCTACGTTCACAATCCATTCCCCATCTTTCCTAAGGACTTCTAATTCTATCTATGGAAATGTCCTTGGGAAGATTCCTCTGGTTCTGGAAGAATCATTGGACTTGTACCTAAACCTACCATCCTTTAGTCACCACTCTCGTCGTGAAATGATAGTGTTTTGGTAAGTACTTGTCACCATGAAAATTCCTTTGGAAAATCTACTAAGGTACTTGTGATATAAATATCAAATGATTTTGTACCTTAGAGTTTTATGCAACAAAAACGCTCCCCCTTAACATGTGCATAACACATATTAAGTTAGAAATTTGTTAATTTCTTTTCGATCTTTAGCCAGATATATTAACAAGTCTCCTTAATCCCATTTTCTCCCCTTATCCAAAATGTTAACCATTAATATTTTGGATACTAATGGGTTAACCGGTCTATGAGTAACAGAATGAAATTGGGTTGTTGGCCATAGAACATGAAATGCTCCCCCTCAAATGAATGAGGGTAAGTTGTAGTGCTTGAGTATGATATATTTTGAGAGATTTAGAATCTCGTGAGAAATTCTTGAAAAATTATCATACTTTCACACTACAACAAGCCACAAAAGCCTTATATTAACATATGAACATATTCACAAGATTAATCATATGGAGGTGACCTGTTTGAAGACGAACCATAATTAAATGGCGCGTTCCGTGAGTCTGTGGTGTGCTCCATATGGTCATCCACCGACGAATCGTTCCAACTTCGTAGCAACCGTCTCTTCTTCAGTGTTTGCTCAATCTTCTTGATGGCGTAGTTGGCGCTTCTTCTGCATTGAGGTGTCCACGTGTATGTGACTGCCGGAAGTGGTTGTTTGGCATTGAGAACGTGTAGATCATCACGAACGTTTTTTAGTGTCCCGTCGCTGAACTTGTAAAGCTCAGAGAACCGCATGAATTGCTTCACTCCTGTCGCGTTCGGATAGAACATACCTGGTTCCGGTTGTGCTGTTCCCATGTATGGCAGCTTGTCCTTATGATATTGACTTAATGGAGCAGTGTGAGGACGCTGCATATTTAGTTTCCGATGATAGCTTTCCACCCCAAGTTGAAAGTCTTCAACTCTGTTGATGATGACAACTCGTCGTGTGAATTGGCGAATATTGGAGCTTAAGGCAATCCTGACGTCGGTGTTCAGATGCGGGACCTTTTCTTGTACTAAGAGTAGAAGAAGATATTCAATGTCTTCAAGCGGAAGGTGCTGAAGATCACTCTCTTCGAAAGTATAGTCCATCTCATCAGCGCGTTTGACCATTATGTGATTCAGATAATCATATCCAAATACATTCATTGTGGTAGCTTCTTGGATGCTTCTGATTCTAAGATCGGATATAACGAGTGACCTGGTTTTCCCACGATTTAAGCAGTTGTAAGCTAACTTCTTCTTCTTGTTCCAGTGAGAGACACCGAGGGCAGCATAAGGATCATAGAATGGAAGCAACTTTCTTCGCCATAACGCCGCTGGAATCTTGTCTTCAATCCATGGTACATCCTCCAGGTTTATCGCCTTTAACATTGTTAGAGATGTTGCATATTTATCTGCCCCGTTTTCAAGATACTCAAGGTCACGAGAGACGAAATATTGCAATGGAAGTGTTGGCGATTGTTGAATCAGGTTCGGTGTTAGAGGTTGTACCACTAGAGTCTGAATCCCGGTAAATGTTGACTTCATTTCCTTGGTAAGCTCATTAAAGTGGTATTCGGCCTCAGTGTTAGTGATCTTCAGTGTATCGAAGAAATCCACGTTGGCTACCGACATTTTGATGAGCGCTGGGGTTAATGTGGGTTGGCCGTGGTGATACATGAGAAAAGCTGAGAAGTCGATAGGGTTATTGAGAAGCTGAGTAAGCTCAATGTCTGTAGCAGTAGCAAACGAATGTTGTGGGGCAGCTTCAATCATCCACTATTGAGGTTGAACACTTTCATCAATACTTAAAGATTCAGCAAATGATGGTTCTAGAGAGTTAAGGTTATCGACTTCCATATCCTCAGAAGCGTGCTGATCCATGTTGGAAGGTGTGGAGGTGTTTGTAGTGGGATTGATTTCAGGCATAGATCCTGAGGGTTCATCGTTGTGCACAGAACTCATGTGTACTTCTTCAGGCATGTTGACTGGGATTTCGTCTTCAATCACAGGTTCTATAGGTTCTAATATAGGAATAGAAGTAGATACCGGTGGAGTAGACGTACCTGAGTCGATGTTCGAAGTGACTGAACCCGGCGGATCTACTGTTTGTTGTGTAGACCCGGCACCATCTTCGTTTGTTTGCTCAACAACATTCTCAGTTGCCATGTTATCTTCACCCGTAGTATTCTCAACACCACTTGTTCCCGCTTTGTCATGCTTCTCTGTGTTGCCAGTGCCATTACCTTGGTCGTCATCATCATCCCCATCTGATTCCTCATCCTCATCCTTTTCATCATCCTCAGCATCATCATCTTCCTCATCCTCATCTTTTTCTTTATCCTTATCCTCTAATTCATCCTCATTGTGTTCCTCTTCTTCCTCATCCTCCTCATCATTAACATCCTCATCTCCATCCTTACCCTTATCACCATCATCCTCACTATCTATTGTCTCAACCAACTCGTCTTCTTCTGCATCCTCAGTTGTTGCTGCCTCTGTGGTTGTATCTTCACTCATCGGCTTTGTTAGATATTGGAGAACTTTGCGCTTATTCTTAGATTTGTAAGCTCCCATATCGGTAAGACGTGTGTGTAGTAATTGCATAAGTTGAGAGGTGGATAAACCTGAGCTGATGATCGTGGGAAGCACTTGATCTACATATGACTTGACTTCTCGTTGAATGATGGTCGTCATATTGGAATTAATGGACGAGAGAAAAACAGCATTCTCGTCGTCACGAGCCTTCTTTTCACCCCGGAATTCCTTGTGCCTTTTTCTGAGACGTTTAACTTTGTCAGATATCCTCTTGAGTTTAGACTTCTCACCTGTTTGTGCGGAGACCGCTGGGGTAGCAGGCTTACTAATCGACGCAGTGAGCGTTTTGATTTGTGTTGCCTGGACTTCCATTTGGTGAAGAAGTGTCTGAATAACCTCATCATTGACAGTTAGATATGGAGTTAATGGTCCTGGTTGTTCTGATGGTGGTGGAGGTGGTGTACTAATAGATTGAGTAGTGGATGCCACAAGTTGTACGGTAGAAGTTGGAGGAATCACTACTAGAGTTAGAGGGGTGGTGGATGGTACAGGTTGTAGGATAGGAGTTGATACAGGTTGTTGGACAATGGGATCAACTTGAATAGTCAGGGTTGTGGATGATACCTGTTGTGGGGAGGTGGATGATACCGGTTGTACTATCGTTGGTTCAGCCTGTGTGGATGGGGTGGTGGATGATGCGGTTTCGGGGATGGTGGTTAGTACGGGTTGTTGGACAGTGGATAATACAGGTTGTACTACGATAGGGTCAACTAGTGGAACAGTGGTCATCACAGTGCTAACGACCGTTAGGATGGGTGTAGCCATGGTAGCAACCTTGCTATTCACCGTTGGAGAAATTGGTGGAATGACACTGGATGTCGTTGTTGTAATGGGAACATCCACCAAATTCTCATTTGTTGATGCATCGGTGTTGGTAACTTTAGTTCTATCGCCTTCTTCGTTAAGATATCTTGAAATATCGTGAGAGCTAGAAGTAGACTTACTTTGAGTTTGAGAGGCGGGAGTGAGAATTGCATGAGCATCATCGGTGACTATTGTGCTCGTTGGAAGTGGTAGTATGGTGTTGATATTAACATCACCATACAATGTGTTAATAGTTGTTGTGTCACTACCACCACTTTCCTCATTATGTTCCGTTGTCTCAAAGGAAAATGGATCTAATTCTTGGTCATTTGGATCTTCATACACAGTGAAATCATCTAAATCAGGATGACCAAACTCATCTAAGTCATCAAGTTGTGGTCCTGAACCTGAGCCTCTAGTTGAAGCAAAGGCTTCTGCTCGACTCTGCTGAAGAGTGAGACATAGCAGTTTATCCTGAGACAAAGTTTCATTAGCAGGTTCATTTGATGACTCAGCTGTTTCCTTACCTTTTTGTCGCTTTGCTTGGCGGATTAGTTGTTGCTGCTCTTCTTCATCGGTATGGACCATTTCATCCTCAGTGTCTTCATCTTGAAGTTGTTCTTTGCTCGAGCCTTTAGCTTTAGGTTGTCGCTTTGAACCTCTCTTCTTGCGTTTACCTTTTGGATCCTCCGAGGAAGGTGCATTAGCTCTGCGTAACTGTGCTTCAATATCCTGGAGCATTTGTTGATAAGACTTGCTTTCTTTAATGCCTTCATTGATCATAGTGTCCGGGACGAGAGCTAGACGTAAGGCATACTTGGTGGATTGGGAATCCGGATTCATCGTTAGAATCACATAATCATCCTCCCTAGTGTGGTAGAAGAAATTGCCCCGAGTATCAATACTTGGATCATTCTTCATGAAGTGGTTGATGATAAGCTTTGTGAACCTTGGAAACGGTAGATGAACGGACTTCTTCTTTGTCGCAGTAAATTGATAGCAGAACACTTCCCAGATGAGAAGTTCATAATCTATTTTGGATGCGGTGTACAATCCCCAAAAGATATGAGCCTGAGGTGGTCTCATGACGTCCGAGCCTCGAGTCTTGGAAGTAAGACATTTGACGAGGATGGTGAAGATCGCTTTCCAAGGTTGCCCAATATGAGATGTGTTGAATTGAGAAAGGAGGGTGATTTCGCTGTCATAGTTGAGTGCACGAATTGTTCGGAGCATTTCATCCGTATCCGGGTTAGCAACAAAATGTTGACCTTTTGCTAACTTGGGAAAGTTAAACAATTGTTGAAAGGTGTTCAAATCAAGTTGCATAGGCCTGTTGTTGATTTTGAAAGACACCACCTTCTTAGACAATTGCCTTGATGAAAGCGTCGCCGTATGCCAGAATTCGTGCATGTAAATTTCTGGAACTGAGGCAGTGAGTCTGAATGCACCTTGGATTGGAGAGCAGTCAAGGATATCCGTGGCTATCTTAAAGGCTAGTAAAGCTGGATCATGATCCTCTTTTAATCGTGAGTTGTTCTCAGCAAATCGAAGCCTTTGAGCAATTGGGACAAGTTCAAGATCACGTTGTTGCTATTGTGCTTCAGTGATCGACATTTTCCTGCTTATATGACACAAACACAAATGATATACAAACATATATATCTTATATCTATGACATAGTTAAGCATTTGGATTAATTGGAATCTAGCATGATGATCCTATAGCGCAACCCAAACTTACAAGTGATCCAAAACCATTATCTCTTGCTAGATAACATACCATCGCAATCCTATACTATCTCAAAATTATCACAAGTGTGCATACCATCGCAATATCCTCCTATGTTAATATTCATCCCATCGCAAAAACAACCCTATCGCAATACTATGTCCATTGCAATGTAGTCCTATCGCAATATCCTATCGCAAAAATCTATCGCAATAACTTCTATCGCAATATGGGGGATTCCATCGCAATGTTGAAATCTATCGCAATAAGGGTCCATCACAATATCATTACGATGCCATCGCAATGATGCATGGGTGCACCATCGCAATATACCATCGCAATGTTCCATCGCAATAACCATCGCAACGAACCATCACAATAAGCCATCGGAATGACCTATCGCAATAGTCCATCGCAATAAGTCATCGCAATGACTCATCACAATAAGCATGCATCGCAATGTGGTCGTAATAACCATCGCAATCCGAGAAAGGGATTCGATTTTCAATCTTTGACTTTGCGATTCCGAGAGTTTGGCAATGTTTTGATCAATTCTGAGCAAGACCTATTTTCATCTAGGCATCCTAAACATATCCCACCATACAATTAACATGTTCATCGCAAAACGAAAAAACCCTAAGTTTTGAATTTAATTCTAGATTGGGGTGTTTTTGCGATGAGTTAAGATGAAATAGATGAGAAATAACAAGCAAATAATTATACCTAGATGTTTGGAAGGTCGGATGTAGTCCAAGAAAATAGATGAAGGTTGGAAGCTTTTCAACAATGGCGGATTAGGGGTATGAGTGTGTGTTTTTGCGATGTGAAGAAGACGGGGATAGGGGGAGTAGTATAAGTTGACCAAATCAAAAGATGAGATCAAGTGGACCTATATACCTCCTAAGTTTACGACATTTGCAACTTTAAACCCCCGTTAATATATGCTAGGTATTGTCATTAGTATTAACGACATAACTTAACGACATACTAACCCGCTCACAAACACGATCACGAACATTGATCTCCTAAAGTCATACACCCTATTTCTTAAAATATATACCATACAAGACATGTGAAGCAATTAATGATAACGGTTATCGGTTTCATTTTTGAAAATCCTTTTTGAAGATCCCTTTGAGTTCAAGAACGTTTAATATTTTCCCCCCATTAAACACGGATCCGTTTTCTATCTAAAGAGTTGTGGTCCGTGGTTTTAAAGAAACAAATATGCATGAGAACATTTTCCGGTTTAGTGTTTGTTTGGAAACGATTCTTGTGGCAATAAGATTTCTCTTATTTATACAAAATAAGTGCACTGACACGTACATAAATTTGTGTTAGACCAAGTTATAAAGTAAACTTGATCCCTTACAAGGTTTTAAAGTAAACCTTGCCCGAGAAAATTAATTCCCGTTGTGAGCCAACGTTTTCAAAAGAAATACGTGACTTTAATGCGAAAAGCTGGTTGCAGTCTAAAATAACTACAAGCCATAATGGGCATGTTTTAAAAAAACGTAGAACTTTTATACGGACTCTATTTACGGCGCCGTGTCAATATAAATCGACATTTCTAAAGCCGCAAATATTACCGTACTAAAAGACATGCCCGGATTTAAAAAGAAAAATATTTTTGGGTTTTATTGGTTTTATATTTTTTATGGTTTTTGTAGATTTTATATTTTTGTATTTTTCTTTTTGTGGTTTAAATATATACGATAATATACAAGATCACGATCAAAGGATACGCTAGAATAGTTTACCACCACTATTCTGCAGATTCGTCAGCCAACTCCTGAAGAGTCGCTGGAGAGAATGATTTCATGCCCAGTTTTTCGATCAAAAACTCGATGCGTCCTCGATCCAAGGCCTTTGTAAATAAGTCTGCCAGCTGATATTCAGTAGTGACAAAGTATAGCTCGATTACTCCATTTTCCACTTGCTCTTTGATGAAGTGGTAGCGAATGTCAATGTGCTTTGCTCTGGAGTGTTGAACGTAGTTGCAGCAAAGGGAAATGGCGCTTTTGTTGTCGCAGTACATCGGGATTTTGTTGAATCCAAGACCGTAGTCTGTCAGCTGAGATCTCATCCAAAGAATTTGAGCACAGCATCCGGACATAGCAATGTATTCTACCTCAGTACTTGAAATCACAGCCCTTTTCTGCCTTTTTGATGCCCAACTGATAAGTCTGTCTCCAAGAAATTGCACACTGCCAGAAGTACTACGTCTAGTATCTTGACACCCACATAATCCGCATCTGCATATGATATTAGTGCAATAGAAGAATCCTTTGGATACCATAGACCACGATTAAGTGTTCCTTTAAGGTAGCGAAAGATCCTTTTCACAACATGTAAGTGCTTTTCGGTAGGCCGAGCCTGATACCGGGCGCACATGCATATAGCAAATTGCAAATCAGGCCTGCTAGCAGTCAGAGAGAGAAGGGTGCCGATCATTCCACGATAAAGTTTCGGATCGACAGCAATCCCATCCCTATCTTCATCTAACTTGGTTCTCTCCACCATTGGAGTATCCACGGGGTCACAATTTTCAAACTTATATTTCTTTAAAGATTCTAGAGCATATTTGGATTGATTAATAAAGATGCCTCTGGGATTTTGAGAAATCTGTAATCCTAAGAAAAATGAGATTTTTCCCATCATCGACATCTTAAACCGTGTAGACATTATTTTCTCAAAACGGTCAGACAGACTTTGAGTAGTGGCAGCAAATATAATATCATCAACGTAAATTTGTACCAGTATCATGTCGTTGTCTTCCTTGAGAATAAACAGTGTTGGTCCACCTTGCCTTTGGAGAAGCATTCCGAAATGAGATATGACGAAAAAAGATCGTACCACGCGCGTGGAGCTTGTTTCAACCCATAGAGAGCCTTCTTAAGCTTGTACACATGGTTGGGATATTCCGAGTTGACAAATCCATTTGGTTGGCTTACATAGACATCTTCCCTCAATTCACCATTAAGAAATGCCGTCTTAACATCCATTTGGTAGACGATCATGTTCATGTGAGAAGCATAAGCAAGGAATAGTCTAATGGCTTCTAATCGGGCAACAGGAGCAAAGGATTCTTCGAAGTCAATACCCAACGCTTGTTTGTAACCTCGAGCAACCAATCTTGCTTTGTTCTTTAACACTCCACCCATTTCATCAAGTTTAACCTTGTAAACCCACAACAAAGTAAGAATATCGACGTTGTTGGGTAAAGGAACTAATTCCCAAACTTCAAGATGTTGAAATACATTAAGTTCCTCTTGCATGTCCTCAATCCATGATGATTGTGTCATGGCTTGTTGCCAATTTTTGGGTTCAACTTTGGAGAGAAATGCATCAAAATAGCAGTATAGTGCACTCTCTTGTAATTGATGGCGTGTTGAGACTGGTCTATCGATGTCACCAATGATATTCCGAATTGGGTGATCCTTTGTCCATTTGGTGCTATGATTTTCAATCCTTTGTGGTCTGGAGTATACGGTTGTAGGAGCTTCCTCTGATGTAGATGCATCATTAGAGTTCTCTGGTATGTGAGACCCAAATAAGGGAAGCTCGAGAGAGTGAGCATATTCCAAATCATAATCAAGGTGATCCTCTTCATCATCATTAGGAACGAGTGGGGGTGAGGATGTTGGTGTGGTTTGAGAATTACTTGGTGATGGTACATCCGGTTCAATAGTGACAGTGGATGTATCTGATTGAGCTCCATGATCTTCGGCAACGACTTCATGAATTGGAGCAATCACTTCAGGTGCTGGAGCTGTCTCGCTAGGGGGATCAAGTAATTCATCAAACATAGGTTTAAATAATTCATCCCACTCGGACCTAGTTGGTGGTGTAAATGATGATGAAATAGGATTGTTGGGAATTAATCCAGAACAGATGATTCCGGTTCCCATCTCATGAAGCACGGGTTCAGAGCTGCGTTGCTCAGAAGCCATCGCTGTCAGCTCATCAAAATCGACATCTAAAGTTTCTACAATCTTGCCAAGACGACGGTTATATATTCGGTAAGCTTTCTTCATAGGTGAGTAACCAAAGAAAATTCCTATATCGGCCTTAGGTTGTAGTTTACCCAAATTTTCACTATTTGTATTCACAAGGCACCAAACACATGAAAGAACGAAATATCGGGTTTACGTCCATGAAGGAGTTCATAGGGGGTTTTTCCATGGCGCTTGCGAATGATGGAACGGTTTTAGGTATAACATGTTGTAGCCACTGCTTCAGCCCATAAGAATAAAGGAGCATTGGCGTAGATGAGCATAGTTCTAGCAGCTTCCATAAGTGTACGGTTACGTCTTTCAACTACACCATTTTGTTGGGGAGTGCGAGCAACTGATGTTTTGTGTGATATGCCAACCTCTTCATAATAAGCTTGAAGAGTTTGATTAACAAACTATGTTCCGTTGTCAGTTCGAATGTGGCGAACAGTAGCATTGAGACGTACTTGGATCATCTTTAGGAATTTGATAATAAATTCCGGAACTTTATCCTTTGATGCCAAGAATTTGACACATGTAAACCGTGAGTAATCATCCACCATAACTAGCATATACTTTCTACCACTCACACTGGCAGTCCGCATTGGCCCACAAAGATCCATATGGATAAGATGCAAAGGTTCTTTGTTGGTATCTTCGGCTTTAGGTTTGTAAGATTTCTTGGTACTTTTCCCCAATGAACACGCGGAACATAAATGATCCTTGTGGAATTTAAGTTTCGGAAGACCACGAACTAGTTCGTTTTTAGCCAAGTTGGTAATAGCATCAAAGTTGAGATGAGATAACCGGCGATGCCATAACCATGACTTAGTCTTCGATGCTTTGGAGAGAAGACATACGGGAGATGCGGCCATCATGTTTTGAATTGACAATGTATATAGATTATCCCCTCGAGAGCCTTTTAACAAATCATTTCCTGCCAAATCACGAATGAAGCAAGTATGTTGTCGAAAAGCGACTTCAAGGTTTGAATCACAAAATTGTCCCACCGAGAATAAGTTGTGACCTAGTCGTCCACGTAATATACTCTTGAAATCGTAACATTCCCAATCTGATATTCACCATACCCCATAATCTTAGCAATATGATCATTACCAAACTTAACCGTTCCTAGAAACTTGCTGACGAAATTTTTGAGCATCGAGCGATCGCCGGTCATATGCTTGGAACAACCGGAGTCCAAGTACCAGAGGATGAGTTGGACCACCTGAAAGTATCACTAGACAAAGACAATGTATCGGAATCTAATTGTTCCTCAGAGTTAGCAGGTACAGATACAATTATCTTAGAGTTGCTATCCTGAGGCTGCTTAGGTTTCCAAACTTGCTTCCTAGGTTTCGGTTTAGACACAGGTTGCCTAATTTCCTGAGGTACTGGGACACTGGTAGGCACAATAGTGGAGGCTGACCTATTTAAAGGGCGCTGTTTCTCTACTTTAGTGTGAGGCTTCCTATTTAAAGGACGCTGAGACATATTCTTAGTGGAAGTGATCCTAGTTAAAGGGCACGTAGTTCCATTAGCAGTAAAGGTCCTACCAGTGGGTTTCCATTGCCATCCAACTTGGGTGAGGACTCGCCCAGTTGGTTTCCATTCAAGGTTGTTCCTAATTGCATACATTTCATTCACGTGATCAACAAGGCACATATCATGACGCTGAGAAAACATGCATTCATTACAATTCCAACAACGCAAATCAGAATTCACATTTGTCTTAGGCTGCTGCACAACTGCAGAGCTTTTAGTCTTAAATACATGATTCTTTTTATTCGAGTTTGAAATAACATTTCTAGGGTGAACTTCTACTTTCTTCTTCGGAGTGCTACTAGTGGAAGGCTTGATCCTATCTTTCTTGGTGCGTGATCCTTTAGCCTTAGTAGACACAGTTACTCCTGTAGAAGGCAAAGGAACATTAGTGGTAGCATTTGATTTAGTCTTAGGTGGTGAATCTAATGTTAACAACGGTTTAGCTCCGGGAGTCTTGTTAAATAGAGTTATGGCAATGGGTGTTTTATTTAGTGGTGCAGAACCCGGTCGTCTGATGTATTGCAAGGATGCTAAGCTATGTTGCACTCTCTTAATGTAAGCATGAGCTGAATAATAGTGGCTGCTTGAAGGGTCTAACGCATAAAGGTCATCAAGGATATCCCTAACAAGATCCACATGCTTAATAACATCTTGCATGTATACATTATATGTATCGAGGTTATTCTTATGAGATGGGTTCTTATGGATCACCACTGACTTGGTTGGTGGAGCACTAGAGGATGGAGCAGAGATATTAGGTAAGTTATCAACAACTTCTCGTCGGGTGAGTTGAAGTGTCTCCTTTAACTCAGCCAAAACCATGTTTTTATCAATGAGCTGGATGTTAAGGTCAGAGATTTCCTCACATTTTTGGTTCAGTTGGTTAGCAAGTGATTGCTGTTGTGTCGCATTAAAAGCGAAGCGTTCTTCTATTGAACTATAAAGATCGGAAAATCCCTGCCTTGCACGGTCCATCTCCCCTAAAACATATGCAAGTCTAGATTCTAAGGCATGGTTCTTTATCATTGCGGCCTCTAGTTCTTGTTTCAAAGGTTCTACGATTGATGATTCTCTCTTAAGTTGCATTATTTCTTCCTCTAAACCCTGAACTACTGATAAGTGTGTAAACACTCATCTTTTCTTCCACTTAATTACATTAAAAACAAGACCGAACCGTATATCTTATGTCGTAAATGTCGGAATTATGCGTGGTTTGTGTTTGTGTTGTGATTTAGGATCAAAATGTGAAAAGGAAGGAAAACACGGTCTTTCACGGGCGTTTATTGAAGAAAAAGACAAGAAGACGAAGTCAAAAGATCAAGAGTGCAAAAGGAACGAAAGTCTAAGACCAATTCTAAAGATTTATCGAAGAATACGTCAAAAGACGGAAGTTTAATGAAGCCAAAAGAACTCGAGTCTTATTTATGAAGAATTTATAAAAGACGAGTTAAAGAAATCCCGAGACCAAAGTCTAAAAGTCGAAGATTAAATGAAGACTAAAAGACTAGGGACCAAATTGCAAGAAGAGAGAAAGAGAAGAAAGCTTACCATTCAAGCCACTCCCCTCACTATATATAGTTTAGTTTTCATAACTTTTATTCTTGTTGATGAATGAGCCTGACAAACTCTTCTCCTCCACTTTTATTTACCTTGCACAATTTACTTTTATTGCACCCTTTAATTCATGTCTTGCACCTTAATTTCCTTTTAATTCAAGTAAGTTTTTCTTTAAATTCGTGTTATTTATTTACTTTTATGCAATCTCTCATCTTCCTTTCTCTAATCCTTGATTTATTGTTTGTGTTCTTCATTTTTATGTTTTTAAATTAAGTGGGTTTTGATTTTTATTGAGTTATTTGTTGATTTTATTGATTAGGATTGTTAGTTTATTGATTGTGGTTGTTTATTGAGTAGTTTTGGTTAATCTCTTGGCTTAATTTGGTGATTTTTGGTGAAATTCGTGGGTTTGACAAACCCACTGTTCTTCAATCTTCAAGCTGCCCAGATTATTCCGGCTCAAAGTGATATTCCGAACCAGGTGGTTATTCCGAACCAGCTGGTTATTCCGAACCAAGCATCGACTGAAGTACTCATCCGGAATATCCATTATTCCGGATCAGTTGAAATTGGATTCTTTCATTCGGAATAATTATTCCGAACCAGTGGCCTTCATCCGGAATAATTAATTATTCCGGACCAGTCACTTATTCCGAACCAGTCTGATATTCTGAACCAACAGATTATTCTGAACCAATCAATTTATTCCGAACCAACTAGTTATTCCGAACCAGTCACTTATTCCGGATGAGTGACACATTCTGAATGAGCTGATTATTCCGGATGAGCTAGTTATTCCGAACCAACCATTTTTCTCATTTATTCCGGACCAGAGCATTATTCCGAACCAACGAGTTACTCCGAATGAGTGACACATTCCGAACCAGCTAGTTATTCCGAATGAGACTCTTTTCCTAGTTTTTTCTAAGTTTTATTTTTACCTTTTCGAGCTTTAATTTTCCCGCCTTTTTCCTTAATTGCACTTTAAGTTTACTTGCCTTAGTTTAGTTTTAAATTTGCCTTTAGGATAGTTTTAAGTTTGCATTATTTACGTTTAGTGCCTTTTAAGTTTTCGTCACGCTATCTTTATTTTATTTTATTTTCAAACGGAAAAAGTGACAGTTTTTCTGGAGCATCGTCTTTACTTTCTTTTTATTTTACGTTTTGTTATTTCCCTTTACAACCAACGACAAATTCTTTGTTTCCCCACCAAAAACAGCCGATTCACACCATTAATCAGTTATCAATTCGAGAAGACCGCGAGAACGACAAAACATAATCCATCCTTCCCATCTAATCTTTAGAGATACAAAATTCCTTGTATCAAATGGCGCCGCTGCTGGCTCTTTTCGTGAAGATTAACGGTTTTTAGTGAGAGACGCGTTGCTTTTTGGGATCCGCTCATTCGTGAACGTTATTTTCTTGCACTAAAAATATAAAAATACAAAAACATCTAAAAAAAATTATAAAAAGCATTTCTTTGCACCAAAAAGATTTTATCTTTCTACTTGTGTATATATATTTGCTTGTGCTTGGTATATTTTTCTTTTCTTTTTGCAGGTGCATGCGTACTAGATCTTCAAATTATCAAGAGCCCGAGCCTCAAGAAGATTTAGTTATGGCAGGTGTACCACCCCCACCCCACCCGAATAACAATGTTCCACCACCCGATCTTAGGACAATGGAGGAGCTTTGTCAACCAACTATGTTTGGCCGCGGAGGACCGATTGCGCCGATGCAAATCACGGCTCCAGAGTTTTCGTTGAAGCATCACATGATCCAGCAGGTAGAAACTAATCCATTTAGAGGAATACCTGATGATGATGCCAACAAACACCTCGACAAGTTCATTACAATCACTCAGAGCATGAAAGCACCCGGTGTTACTATGGATGAGCTTCGCCTCCAACTATTTCCACATACTTTATCGCATCACGCAGAAAAATGGTTTGATCGTCTCCCGAAGAATTCCATTCACTCTTGGGATGATATGACTCAACGATTTTTGTCTCGCTACTTTCCACCATCCATGGTCACGAGTCTTCGCAACCAAATCAGCGGATTTATGCAAGAACCGGATGAATCACTCTTCGATGCTTGGGAAAGATACAATGTCTTGATCGATCGATGCCCAAACCACAATATGCTCCCAGTTACCTTGATCGATACTTTCTACAATGGTCTTACTTTCCGTGATAGAGATACAATAAATGCTGCCGCCGGTGGCACATTTATGAAAAGAAGACCTGAGGAGTGTAGAGAGCTTATTGAGAACATGACTACTCACCACAAGAATTGGGATTCTTCCGCTTCTTCAAGGAACAATACGAGAGTCAATGTTTCATCTACTTCAGCAAGCCCCGACATGTCCGAATTCACAAGACAAATGGTCGAGATGAACAAAAATATCTTGCTTATCGCTTCAAACCAACAACAACAACAAGTGAAAGCAGTAGCACCTTCTTGTGAGACATGCGATGGTCCTCACTCATACATTGATTGCCCTTCTACCCAAAGCAATCCGGAAAACGTGTATGCGGCTTATGGTAATTATTCACCGGAAAATTACCAAACCCGACAACAAGGGGATAGAAACTTGTTGAGTTACCGGTCAAATAACTACCTTTCACCCGGTTTTACTCCTCAAAACCACAACACCCCCGCCAACAACTATAGAAGCCCTCAACAATCCCCACGTGCTTCTACACCGTACCAACCACCCGTTCCCCAACCTCCACCCGTAAATCAAGAAGTTGAAACTTTTATGAGATCGCAACGAGAGCTAGTCAACAACCTTCAGAGCCAAATTATCAACTTGAAGGGCGATATCACTAAGCATGGAAGTGATATTCGCACTGAACTTAGAAATGACATGGCTAAACAAAGGAATGAGCTTCGTGCAGACATGACACACTCTCTAGCACTCAAATGACTGATTTGCGAGATATAATGTCTTCGTTCTTTAACGGTACCCCACCTTCTACTACGACCTCGCTTCCATCAAATACCGTGACAAACCCGAGAGCGAACGTGAGTGCTATTACTACCCGTAGTGGAGCTACTAGAGTAGGACCTTCTATCCCGCCACCCGTTATTTCATCTACACCTCCTCCACCACCATTTATCCCTCCTACTCCCACGCCTAGTATTAGATCACCACCACCGTCTCCGCCTCGTCAAGTAGAAGTGCCACAGAAGAAGAATCATCCACCAACCCCACCTGCTACCCTTACTCCTCCACCTACCCCACCTTCCGCCTATAAACCCGATATCCCATACCCATCACGGCTTGGCAAGACTAAACTGCTTACCAAAGAGGACGGTCAAATCACTTCGTATTTGAAGATGATTAAACAAATGAACTTCAATATTAGCCTCATTGAAGCACTTGTCCATATGTCGAAATTTGTTAAAGCATTCAAGGAATTGCTTAACAAAAAGGAAAAGATGGCCGAGTTTTTAAATACCAAATTGAATGAAAATTGCTCGGCCATTCTTCTTAAAGAACTTCCGGAAAAACTTGGAGATCCCGGTCGTTTCGTGCTTCCTTGTACTTTTAACCAAACCAAAAATTTTACTGCCTTAGCCGATCTTGGGGCAAGTATAAATTTAATGCCTCTAAGTGTTTGGAAAAAGTTATCATTACCCGATCTCATACCCACCAAGATGACTTTGGAGCTTGCAAATCGCACTCTCGCGTACCCGCTTGGTATCGCTGAAGATGTTTTTATTAAAGTTGGCACCTTCACTTTCCCGGTCGACTTCGTTGTTGTTGACTATGAAATGGATCCTCGTATTCCTTTAATACTTGGACGGCCATTTTTAAGAACCGGTAAAGCGTTGGTTGATGTTGACAAATGCGAGCTCATTTTAAGAGTCGTGGAGGATGCACAAGTCTTTACAATGGGAAAGCTCTCCACTAAATCCAATGGAAACGAATCTACGAACATGAGCAATGTCCTTGATGATTTTGTCATCTACAACAATCCTCTGTTCGACCCTCTCGTTGATAATCCACTTTTTGATGATGATGAGGCTGATTCTATTTCCACTATAGAGCCTCCGCCCATTTATGATTCTCCATAAATTTCTGACGCCTATGATGATTCAAGATACGATGAGGAAGATTTTGATGATTTTACTTCCGAGTATAAAGACATGCCTTCTTATGATGACTTTGATGATGTCGATACTCTATCTAGTGATTCTTCGCATGCTGCAGATCCTCCGCCATCTATGCTTGATCCTACTTTGGATAACTACTCATTCGAGGAAGAATTTTCTGATTTTCTCAATACTTACTTCCCTCATGAGAGTGATGTTCCTTCGTTAGACTTTGATGATTATCGTCTCCCATCCTCTATGGATTTGACGACAATACTTTCTAAGGAGAAGAAACCGGAAGACACCGAAATCCGCTGCACGTATGATGTAACACCTCTTTGTCCACCTGCTGAGGACGAGGTAGTGCATTTTTATCGCGGATCATCTTCAAATTCTGCTGAGCCTGAGTGCTATTTTCCCTTAAAGGAAAAGGTGTTCGATCCCGGTATTGCTACTTTACAGCCATCTCAGTATCCATCTAATGTAATAAAAGGAAAGATTTTTGGAAGCTGTACTACCCTGCTGCCCACCCACCACCCTTGCTACCACCGTGCTTTACCGCTGCTTAAGGGAACCTTGCCCACTTTCCTGTGGCTTGCCTTGTTCGCCTTAAGCATATGTTATTTGATGGACGAAAACTATGTATTTGATCCCGGTGGATGCTCTTCATGTTTACTTCCATGATAATCAAGGTCGAGTCAGGCTCACGACTCGGTAATCAAAAATCAAGCGCTTCTTGGGAGGCAACCCATGTATCTATCTTTTAGCTATTTCTACCCTAAGTGTAGGGGAGACCCATTGGTGTTTGCTATTTTCTCTCTTCTCATACTCAGGGATTCGAGCGTTCAACGATCCACTCTTGATGATTTTTGACGACCCGTGATTCCGTGTTCCCATCTTCCCGGTTCTATCCTAAACTCTTTTCGATTCACTATTTTATATATCTCTATATTAAAATAGGAATCTCGTTAGTTGTTCTTTCCTTAGCAAGATTTTAAGCAAAGTGCACAATGTCCTAAGTGTAGGGGAGTTTTCTCCCACATGCTTAAACATTGAGGACAATGTTTATATCAAGTGTAGGGGGCCTTCTATCGAAGTTAAGTGGACTTTACCGTGAATTTGACCTCATTTTAACCGGAAATTCGATTTTTCGACACTTTTCAAAATTTTTAATCTATTTTGGCCTAGTTTTAGTTCCCTTTATTTTTGTTATTTTTCAATAAATTGGTTTTAACAAGTTTAGATATCTTAGATATATTAGGCCCGTTGTGAATATTTTGACTCAACCCGAGTTTACTTATCCAAGTTCACTCTAGCTAGTATCCTTAACCATGTAGACCTTAATTGGTTTATTAGGCTAAGCATCCACGAGTCTCATTCCTTGAGATTTTAAACTGTGGAGAACGAGAAATGATAGAGTTGTTACAAGTTTGGTATTCTCTCATTAACTCATGTGAGTTAATTATGATCTTTTTCTCCCCTCACTTGTAAATAAATAACTGCAATAAGTAAGGTCGTACGGTCTGAAAAATTCCTTAGCTATTAGCCCAAGATCGTTTAAAAGTTGCTCGGTATTGATAAGAGTTCATAGCCAAGGCATAACTTATTGAAACGGGGCGCGAAGATTGGCGAATCCGAAAAGGCCCTAACAAGGCATGAGGATTCCATTTTGTTGCTAAAGATCCAAAGATGATGTGAAAAGCATTATTCTGAAGTCAATAAGAAGGATCAAGACACACGACGAAAAGCAATCAACTCCCACAAAGTCATGGATAAATCTATCCGAAAAGACCCTAACAAGGTATGAGGATAAATAGATCCAAGTCCGAAAAGGAGGTGGATCGTTGTAACTCAAAATCCCAAATTATGAGTGAAGAAATAATGATGAAGTCGTGGTCACATTTGAAGAATGTCTAAACTTTCCCAAGTGAAGATATACACTATGTATGAAGAGAAGACCAAAATTTCAAGAACGTCTTCTCAAGATTTGAAGTATGAAGTAAATGCCAAATATCGGCCCGAGAAAGGTCTCAAATCGTGAAACGAGTTATGCCAAGATATGAACTTTTTGAGGTCTCGAGAAGCAGTTTTAAAAGATTTTGTCCTCTAGCTAACTATGGATTAGATCGTCCCACTTTACTTTCAGCCTAATAACTTATCGAAATAAGTCAAACAATGCATCCTCGTGATCATTCAAGATAACAATAAAACATAAGAGATACCCATAGGAATAAGGGAGTCTTAGTGATTAATTGAACCGCATGAGTAAACGTTTGTTATGCTAACTTGTACTAACAATGATCTTGTTTTTAAGCTTGGCATGGGGAACGTGAAACTTGAGGATGATTAGTATTCATGACAACCAAGCCCTAATGTAAGTCTTCGATTTCTTTACAAGTTTCTTCCTTGTTGCATTTTGTAAAGTTTCTATCTTTTTGACTTTTTCCTTAGTGTTTCAATAAAGGCCAAGGTAGTTTAATTATGATGAAAAGTGTAAACCTTGCTTTGTCATTAAGCATTGCATGAGGTCATTGCAATGGTCAAATGTAGGGGATTTGATAAGTGTGTAAACACTCATATTTTCTTCCACTTAATTACATTAAAAACAAGACCGAACCGTATATTTTATGGCGTAAATGTCATAATTATGCGTGGTTTGTGTTTGTGTTGTGATTTAGGATCAAAATGTGAAAAGGAAGGAAAACACGGTCTTTCACGGGCGTTTATTGAAGAAAAAGACAAGAAGACGAAGTCAAAAGATAAAGAGTGCAAAAGGAACGGAAGTCCAAGACCAATTCTGAAGATTTATCGAAGAATACGTCAAAAGAAGGAAGTTTAATGAAGCCAAAAGAACTCGAGTCTTATTTATGAAGAATTTATAAAAGACGAGTTAAAGAAATCCCGAGACCAAAGTCTAAAAGTCGAAGATTAAATGAAGACTAAAAGACTAGGGACCAAATTGCAAGAAGAGAGAAAGAGAAGAAAGCTTACCATTCAAGCCACTCCCCTCACTATATATAGTTTAGTTTTCATAAATTTTATTCTTGTTGATGAATGAGCCTGACAAACTCTTCTCCTCCACTTTTATTTACCTTGCACAATCTACTTTTATTGCACCCTTTAATTCATGTCTTGCACCTTAATTTCCTTTTAATTCAAGTAAGTTTTTCTTTAAATTCGTGTTATTTATTTACTTTTATACAATCTCTCATCTTCCTTTCTCTAATCCTTGATTTATTGTTTGTGTTCTTCATTTTTATGTTTTTAAATTAAGTGGGTTTTGATTTTTATTGAGTTATTTGTTGATTTTATTGATTAGGATTGTTAGTTTATTGATTGTGGTTGTTTATTGATTAGTTTTGGTTAATCTCTTGGCTTAATTTGGTGATTTTTGGTGAAATTCGTGGGTTTGACAAACCCACTGTTCTTCAATCTTCAAGCTGCCCAGATTATTCCGGCTCAGAGTGATATTCCGAACCAGCTGGTTATTTCGAACCAGCTGGTTATTCCGAACCAAGCATCGACTGAAGTACTCATCCGGAATATCCATTATTCCGGATCAGTTGAAATTGGATTCTGTCATTCGGAATAATTATTCCGAACCAGTGGCCTTCATCCGGAATAATTAATTATTCCGGACCAGTCACTTATTCCGAACCAGTGTGATATTCCGAACCAACAGATTATTCCGAACCAATCAATTTATTCCGAACCAACTAGTTATTCCGAACCAGTCACTTATTCCGGATGAGTGACACATTCCGAATGAGCTGATTATTCCGGATGAGCTAGTTATTCCGAACCAACCATTTTTCTCATTTATTCCGGACAAGAGCATTATTCCGAACCAACGAGTTATTCCGAATGAGTGACACATTCCGAACCAGCTAGTTATTCCGAATGAGACTCTTTTCCTAGTTTTTTCTAAGTTTTATTTTTACCTTTTCGAGCTTTAATTTTCCCGCCTTTTTCCTTAATTGCACTTTAAGTTTACTTGCCTTAGTATAGTTTTAAATTTGCCTTTAGGATAGTTTTAAGTTTGCATTATTTACGTTTAGTGCCTTTTAAGTTTTCGTCACGCTATCTTTATTTTATTTTATTTTCAAACGGAAAAAGTGACAGTTTTTCTGGAGCATCGTCTTTACTTTCTTTTTATTTTACGTCTTGTTATTTCCCTTTACAACCAACGACAAATTCTTTGTTTCCCCACCAAAAACAGTCGAGTCACACCATTAATCAGTTATCAATTCGAGAAGACCGCGAGAACGACAAAACATAATCCATCCTTCCCATCTAATCTTTTGAGATACAAAATTCCTTGTATCAACTACCTCAATCATCTTGTCACTAGTCTCAACGCTGTTTGCCCACTCGTTGGATTTTGAAAGCTTTTCAATTGCATTTTGCTGTTCTATTTCAAGAGAAATACAGTGTTGTTGAAGGTTTTCAAAACGTTTTGAAAGTAAGTTAAAAGAATCTTGTAGTTTTAGGAATTCAGCGTTAGATTCGTGACAAGAATGATCATCTATGGTTTCAACAGGTGCAATACTAGTCACAGAAAGATCC
Source organism: Glebionis coronaria (assembly GCA_025667525.1). Classification (NCBI taxonomy): domain Eukaryota; kingdom Viridiplantae; phylum Streptophyta; class Magnoliopsida; order Asterales; family Asteraceae; genus Glebionis; species Glebionis coronaria. The sequence goes on along the minus strand of JANFOE010000044.1, from coordinate 303,113 downwards.
GGCATATCATCACAACTATTCACAGTGAAGGTCATCTCACTAGCACACTTAGTCGTCACTATTTGCTTCACATCAAGAGCGATCTCTTGTTCTAAGAAAATATCATATGCGGACGACATCTTTTCTTTCTCAACTAAATGTTGCTCATAAACATCATCCATTTCATGGAAGACTTTTTGAACTTCTCTCATTTCGAAATTAAGATTATCGCCTAGGTCTAGAAAGCTTTCTTGAAGATTATGGACAAACGGAATGATTTCATTCTCAAAAACCGATTTCATGTGTTCGAAGGCCCATTCTCCAGCGGTTTTTTCCGTCGGAGTTGTATATTCCTTAAACCTTTTCAAAGTTAGTAAAGTGCCTTTTAATCACGCGCAAAGTGACCAAAACAGTACTTACTGGTGGAAGATCCTTTGGAGTCTCCTTAGGATCTCCCGAATTGAGAAGTGTAGGAAATGTACTAGGGATTTCTTTATGCGACATGAAGATGGGGTTTGAGATTAGATCCCCGTGTATGTTAAAGCGCGTTCTAAAGTCGGTTTTGGCATATTCTTTATTCATCTTAGAATAGTCAAACTCAGGATATGTTGGAAGCAGATTAGCACGTCTCTTTTCATAAGGTGACAAGGTGTCATAAGGTACCGTAAACATTAACGGATCTAAGACCAAACCTAACTTTGTTGCATCATAGAGTCACGGGTGGTTGCGAAATCTTGCTTTGCATATCTCGGGTTAGGTTTAAGGTCTTTTTGACGCGAAAGATTAAGTTCCTTAAAAGAAGCCTCGAACAAGTGCACTAATTCTGACGCAGAATATTGACGTAACAAAAAATAATCAAGTTTCTTAATTCTATTAGACGCATTAATTTCAACTTCAACCTTTTTAGCCTCGAGGACTTCAAAATCCGTTTTAAGTTTTTGAAAATTAGCTACGACTAACGCTTTTTCTTGAATTTCTTTTGAAATATTTGCGTTTAACGTTTCAATTTCTGTTAAGTGACCCATTTGTGTTTGGCGAAAATGATCAAATTCAGGGTTGGTGAGGCTAGTGGTCGAGGGAATTAATTCCAAGGTTTGCACCTTTTGTTTATACAAAGCAAGCTGGGTAGATAATTCCTGATTGGCACCTAGGGTTTCATGAACCGCAGTATTCATTTGGCCAAGTAAAGATGCTGAAACCGTAACCAAATCTTGTTGAGCAGGAGACGTCATATGAGAAATAGCAATTGGTTGTGTTTCACTCAAAGTCTGGGGACTTGCATTGATATTGTTATCATTGCTCGTTTCCTCATTTGAATTACTTGCCACCGATGGCTCTTCCTGATACTCAGACCCTTGCCCAACTTGATAAGGGACAATAGTGGTATCACTGTTAGAACTTGGTACCTCAGAGATGCGGTCAGACCCATAGAGTGAAATCTGAGCCATTAGTGCTGCTTTGGCGGTGTTGAAGTCATCCCAGTCAGAGTCATATGCATCCAAATCATCGGCTTGATATGCTACATTCTGAGTGTAGGTGGCTGTGGTTCCCTCATTTTCTGCAACTCTCGGATCCACCAAAAATGCCAACTCCTCATGATCTAATTCCCTACCTTCTGCCTGAGCATTAACCAAATATAGTTTCTCTTGAAACCATGAACTATCCCTTTTCCTCTTAGGCTGCTTACAATCCTTAGCCATATGCCCTTCTCCCTTGCATTTGTAGCAGGTGATCATCTTTAATGTCCCTGCAGCCTTGTCCTTTGATGCAGCAGTGATGTTGATACGAATAGCAGGAACTGAAGAGCTTGGGCGACCCTGAAGTGGTTGTACCATGACCCTGCCATCTTGAATTGTAGCTTGTTGACGAGAGTTAGAAGAATTCCTTAACTGATTGTTTGTTGGAGATGGTCTTCTATACCCTTGTTTACTCAATTTGTAAGTAAGATAGGCAAACATCTTAGCTAACACCTCAAAGGGATTGTCACCTTCTCTAAGTTCAGGGACTGGCACCTCATCGTCACAGTATAAAACTGGAGCTGGAGGAGCTGCATATGTATGTGAAGGAGTAGAAACATGTTGTGAGTAGCTTGACTGACCTACTTCATGGGTTGGATAAGTAATTGCAGGAGCCTGAGGAGATTGGTAAGGTGAATACCCTTGCTGACCATAAGGTGATGAATATGGAAGTGGATCCCTTTGTGATGATGATGCTTGATTCTGACCAAACTGATTCGGATAAGATGTGAGTTGTTGAGGTAAAATTGAGTACTGAGAAAAACTGGGAGTGCGATAAGCTGGTTGACTGTAAGCATGATGTCCCATAGCAAAGGATATGTTGTTGTATGACAAACGTGGTTGATTTTCCATCAAAGCCAATGGTTCTGGAGAGTATCCTTGAGACATCCTTTTCATTATCACATGTCTTTCCTGTTGCTGCAAGAATGAGTACAATTGATCGAAGTTTGATTTATGCAAATCACGGATCAACTTAACATCAGTGACATATTGGCCCCACTCTGCAGGTAGTGTGTTAAGAAATTTAGTATTGATCTGAAACTGCTCAATGTTAAGGCTATAGACATTCAAGTCATTCATGAGTGTAGTGAAACGCCAATAGTAGTCATGTATAGTCTCCCCTAGAATGTATGTGAAACGATCAAACAAATCATACAACTGACATTCTCGTTCTTGCTTAGACAAGGAAGTTCCCTGTAGTAGTACCTCCAACCTTTCCCATAGTGCCTTTGCCACCATATAATTACTTACCATTCGAAAGACATCTGGAGGAAGAGCTTGCCTGATAGTCTTAGTAGCACGTACGTCTGCGTCAGCAATTTGTTGTTCCTCGGGTGTGAGTTCAGCAAAGACTCTTGGCCGTGTTACATTATCAATCGTCACAGTGCCATAATCAAGTGGTCCTTCCTTAATGGACTTGACCATAAGCCGTCCACTTGGACGATCCATGATGTAAGAAATCATTCGCTCTTGCCATGCTTCAAATAGATCTTTGATAAGCAATGGTGGACGGGTATCGGTACCCGAGATGATGGAAATATCCGTAAGTGAGGTAAACGACGGCATCATTGGCATATATGAATGTGGATTCATTTTATCACTTGACGAAAAAGATTACCAAAAATGATCTAGCAATGAAATAAAGTTATGTTTTGTATTGTTGAATTAACACTCTTGTTTTGATGTTTTTGTTGTGTGGTTGATGATAATTACCAAATTAGTTGCAACGTATTAAAATCCTCTAAGTTATACAAATTTTATCCCAAACTTAAACAAATTCTATCGGAAAAAAAATGCCCCTATCGCAATACCCAAAAGTATCGCAATGTGACCTGCTATCGCAATAAGACCCTGTCGCAATACCCTGTCGCAAAACCCTGTCGCAATCAATACCTGTCGCAATAATACCCCTGTCGCAATATCGTGATATCGCAATATGGTGTCTATCGCAATATGGTGCTATCGCAATATGGTGTCTATCGCAATATGTATCGCAATAACCTGTCTGAATATGTATCGCAATAAGAGACTGATCGCAATATGGCTGTCGCAATGTGGGCAGAGTAACGTTTCTATAACCCTAGTTACGTCGCAATATGCTATCGCAATGAGCAATCGCAATCACGGTCGCAATAAGGGAGCTGTCGCAATGTTGATCGAAATGTAAAACCCTTGGGTTATTGCGATCAAAACTGTACTTTACCTTTTCCGAATTTGTAGCTGTCGCAATAAGAGAATATTTTTCCAACTTTTTAGGCAACAAATTTAGCAACTTTTAGGCAACAAGATTCGTTTTTCACTAAACCAAAATACCCAAATCACTAAACTAACAAGGATAAGGATACGTGAATGATTTAAAACAAGAAAAACACAAAAAAAAATTGAAGCTTTGGTAAAAAAGATCAAAAACTCACGAAAACTTTAAAACCAACAAGAACAACAATCAAAAGAACTTTGATTTCATCCCATGGCTCTGATACCAATTGTAGAATATTGATAATCTTTGATTCTATCAAGAGGGTTGTTGTTTTAAAGAGATAAAGTAGAGAGGGAAAAAGAGAGAAAAACCTACAAGTATATTGAATAAATGAAACAACCAACACCCTCTCCATCAAAGGAGAGGGCTTTTATACCCAAGCCATGGTGGGCTTGGGCCTTCTAACCCATGGACATTTCCATGAGCTAGGCTATTTAATAAACTAAAGTAAACAATTAACTACGAGCCTACAACGTTTAATAATATTGTTGGAGTGACCGATACTTCTAATATACGTTAAAAACGTATTTCCAACAATTTGTAATTTGTAATGTTTATTAATGAATGATTATCTGATGTTTATAAGTATTTTATTGTTTAGTGCAAGTAAGATGAAGTTTTTATGCTTACTTACCACTGACTTTAACTTTGGCTATTTATATATCCAAATAGGGGGAGATTGTTGGGTCAGTATTGACTGACCCTGAAGCAACTCCAGGATTTGAATATAAAATCCCCTAAGTGTTTCATTTTCAACAGAAATGTGACTCTACTGAAGCATGACCAGGGGAACAAAGATTCCTACTGAAGAATGGTTTGTTGAAGGATGTTCAGCTTTCCTCCTCCCGAGAACTTAGAAGACAAAGAAGTCTTTACTTGAAAGACTAGGCGGTCTAGTTGCTGAAGAATAAGTCCTGAAGAAGAGCTTTTAGTTTAGTTTGGCTTGACAATACCAAACTTAATGATGACGATTTCCTCTAGAATGTTGAAGACACTTCAGTACTCTGAAGGTTTACATTAGGCGGGAAAAAATTTACTTTAAGTCAAACTAGGAAAAGGTTTCTTGTATAGTTAGCTATAAGTACAACCTTTATCTTTTCTTAGAATAGTTTATTAGTCCTTTGTATTGTTTATCTAGCATGGGCATCAACCACCCACTGGATAAACTCTTGCATGGGAACATGTGAATGTAAACCCTAATATGATTGTCCTATAAAAGAAAAGCATATTGGAGAGAATCGTGTAACCTTTGGATTAGAAAGACTTGATCTTCTAAGAACCATTCTCTCCACATTAACCAAACCATATAGCTAAAAGCATATGTCAGTTTTGGTTAAGACTTAAACTCTTAACTTTGGTTAGAAGTTTAAGTTAAAGAGATCACCCCGCATTGTCATTCAACCACTTTGTTATTCCGCAAACAAAGTGGGTTATAGATTACTTATTGAGTTTTAATAAAATTCTATACGTTGAAAAGTATATTGGTATTGTTGTTTTATTGGTCTTAGTTCTTATTAATTTATAAAACAAAACACTTGAATCTTATTAACGAGTTAATACTTAAGGTTGATAAGTACTACCGAGTTAAACGGGACCACCATAAACAAGTCTTGATTCGATTATGTGAAAAAAAACACAAATCAATTATAAACTATGGGCAATAAAAAAATCAACATATCCAAACTTAGCTTACCATATTGAACACCTAAAGGAGACCGAAGCTTACCATAAAGAAGACCCAAATCAAGAATGGTGATACCGCGAGAGCAATTTTGCCAATATTTATCCATATTGATTGGTGTTTTTGTGGTGAGATACAGAATGAATGGAAGGAAAAGATATGATGTATTTAAAACATAAATGATGGATACTTTTCATTGCAAATTCAGACCTCCAACTGAACTTTTCAACCGGGAAAGATATCGTGTCGTGTTGGGAAAAACGGTTTCATGGACGGAAAATGTATAAACCAAAGGTGGTATCAATCGTGGCGGGTAGTACATGTTTTCGTGGACGTATTTGCATATGATGAAAGGTGGGGAGATGGGGTGGACTGGGAAAAGATGAATATACCCTCACGTGCCAGGCACGTGTAGGAGTTAACGGAGGAAAAGGGTTAAAAGTCAAAAAAAGTTGACACATGGGAAACAATGAAGTCGAAATGTAAGTTTAGGGTCCAAATGCTTGTAGTTTGGACTCAGGGGCATATTTGCGGTTTTTGGAAGTTCGGGGACGTTTTTTGCATTTTACCCTTTAGGTTTCAATGATGTTAGGATTGTCCAGTCTTATTTTAGGATACCAGGACAATCCTTAGATGAGCGATTGGTACCCTTATATTCTGAGGAAAATATAACAAAACTAAAGAACTACGTGACCAGTCACTCTAAAGAGATAGAGGTTTACACTGGGAATACAAATGAAAATGATTTATAAACTAATGATTTGGATACGCAGGATGAAGTGTCAAATCTGGGTGCACCCCTTATTGGTCACGATGATGTGGGGATGAGTGGATATAATGAAAATCAAGCCTCAACCGGGGCATTTAGTTACAAAAGCTTGATGCAAAACATTGATTCGAGAAATCCAGGTGGTGTTTGTGGGGATGGGTGGATTGATCCTACCCACCTTTATGGGAATGAGCCTTTGGATGGCCTAAAAGACTTTGTTGACATTGTAGAACAAGACACAGATTTGTACCAACAGGCAGCTCCTAATGATCCCTCTGTTATAGAGGATGACGAGGAGTTCACGGTGGATGATCTTTTGCAACAGCCTGATAAACCCGTCTATGTACATGAAGATGTCGATGAAGAGGTTGTTGATAAGGAACAGGATGTTGAAGATGTGGAGGATGTAGACAATTTGAATGCGACTGATGAAAGTAATTTTGAACAAGAAGATACAGCCCCCATGGAGCAAGAGGTAGACATGCATGATTTTGATTTTGACCTTGATATACACATTCAAAATAACAAAAAAACAGGTTGTAGAAGATGAATTCTATTTTGATCATATTGAGGACTTGATGATTATGGCAGTTATGGTCAAAATGAGGATGAGTTGTATGGTAAAGGAGGAGAAGGCTTAAAGTACTTAATGCATACTACGAGGGCAAGGACGATGTAACTGTGAACTTATACGCAAGCAATGAATATACGTCCATACCGGAAATACATGAAGACATAAAAAGGTATTTCGTCCAGAGTAGGAGAATGGTTAGAGTCTAGAAGTGTGATAGAACTAGGATTACAACTGTTAGTCATGGTACTGTGTTATGTCCTGGTAATACGATAGATATTGGTCAAGATGATTCAGGGCCTTCGATGGAGATTGGTCAAGATGATTTGGGGCCTTCCATGGATCCTTCTAGTTCAGAGTTGAAGGGAAAAAATGCAGAAACAAGAAACTTGTGTGGTCAAAATGTATGGAAGAAACCCATATGTAAATGGTCCCTACACGCCTCCAAAACCCAAAACGATAAATCATGGACTATCAAAACATTCACCGACGATCATCAATGCCTCTAATCAAGAAAAATTCAGCATTGTAATTCATGATTCCTATATAAATAGGTGGTCAAATTCCTTGTAGCAAACCGTAAGATCCCAATCCATAGTCTACATGCTCTTTTACAACAAAATACAATATCAAACTCTCCGTTGACAAGGTTGGCTGAGCAAGACGAATTACCATGGACATATTAGAGGGTGATTATGAAGAGCAATATAGGAAACTGAGTGATTATGCGATGAAGTTGAAGTAAAAAAACATGTAAGACTATCAAGATCTAGGTTGAAACATACACCGATTTAACCATTGATTCAAGGGTTTTTAACTGAATTTATATCTTTCTTGGTCCACTGAAAGCAGGCTTCAGAGCAACTAAAAAGGAGATCCTGGGTTTGAATGGAGCATTTATTAAAGGTCCATATACTGGTCAAATCTTAACGGTTGTTGGTGTGGATGGCAATAATGGTGTGTACCCAGTAGCTTATGCAATTGTTGAATTTGAGTGCAAGAGTTCATGGTTATGGATCCTGACCTGCTTAGGAGATGACCTTAATTTGCAATCTAATTCAAATTTCACATTCATCTCTGATAGACAAAAGGTATAATCCTTGAGTATTAATTAAGTATGTATATTGTTAGCACCACCAAACTGATTTTTTTCTTACTTTAGGGGATATTACCATCCATTGCAGAATTACTTCCGGCAGCTGCGCATAGATTATGTGTTAGAAACATTTATGAAAATATGAAAAAGGAACACAAAGACAAGAAACTGAAGGATCTTATTTCGAAGTGTGCAAGGGCTTCAACAATACCTCAGTTGGAGGCAGCAATGGATCAAGTAAAAGCAATTGACCCTAAAGCTTTTGAGTGTTTAAAAAGATTCCTTTAGCATCATGGTGCATGGCACATTTCTTAGGTATGTTTGTTTGGTTGGTTGCATATGCAATTTTCAATGTTATTACTTGACTGCCTATAATATATGTCACATTCAGGAAGGCCTAAGTGTGATATCATGCAGAACAACATATGTAAGGCTTTTAACAGTAAGTTGGTGGATGGCCGAGATATGCCAATCATTGGGTGTTTTGAATATATAAGGGAGTATCTTAAGAAGAGAATTTTAAATGTGCAGCAAGTGATAGATAAAAGTATTAGTTTACTAACACCCACTACAACACGTACTTTTAACTATATTAAGTCATCTACAAATGATTACAATGTTCTTTATAATAGGGGAGAATCATACCAGCGTAAAGGACCTAATGACCATTATGTTGTGAGGCTCAACCTTAAGCAATGTGATTATAGGAGATGGGAGTTAACTCGTATACCATGTAGGCATGCTGTTGCAGCATTGAACAATAGGGCGAGTCATGGAGAATCTGTTAGGATACCAGAGGAATGGGTGGCACCATGTTATTGGATGAAGACATGGAATGAGATGTCTCAATATAGGGTTAAACCTATTGGTGGGTGCGATTTCTGGCCAATATACAGGATTCCATGTGTGTTACTACCTCCTCACCACCATGTTCCTATAGGTAGACCAAAGAGAAGAGAAGAATCTCCTAGGATGAAGCTGTTGAGTTAGCTATAAAGAAAATGGGTAAGACATGAAAGCTTACTAGGCAGGGCATCCGGATGACTTGCAACAAGTGTAAAGGACAAGGTCATAATAAGAGAGGATGCACAAGTGGAAGTTCAGGCCATGGAGCAACAAACAGTCAAAGAGCAAGCCAATGAGTCCCAGATAGTCAGCCAATGGCATCATGAACAACTCAACCATCATTAGGAACAACCCTAGATGATAAGGGTCCAAGGATGAAGAGACACAACAAGAAAGTGGATAGTGGTTCTGCAAAGAAGAAGATATGAGGATGGACATATGAGTTGTCATAAGTGAATTTGCAGCAGTGAGAATTGATGGTGCAAATTGTTCATAATTGTTTTCCGAATAATATGTATTTTTAAGGACAAAAATCTTATTCTTATACTTTTAAACAGTGTGTGTTGTAAACAGTAGAAATAATGGTTGTTTAGGGCCTGATTGGTAATGGTTGTTGTCTAATTCAGGGGTTCTACTAAACTTGTTTAATTCAGTATATACATTCTTGTTTTTTTCTTTTTTGTTATACTGTTTAAGTCATGGGTTCTACTAAACTTGTTTTATACCCGTTTGTTGACTAATTAAAGTCAAACCTGAAGACCAATACCCAAACACCCCCTTATGTTGACTAATTAAAGTCAAGATTTAGTTGCTCTTCCAAAACACATGAAAAATAAAACAGGTTCTCGACTCATTAAAGGCTCAGTTGAAGAACACCGTATATCCAAACATTCATCACAAGTCAAAATAATCAGCAACTCCTAACACTCATTTGAATGATTCATATATCATAGATTACGACATAACACAGATTTTATTTAACATGAAAAAGGTCAATACAACTAGGGATGACCTTATTCCCTGAAACATGAAATGCACCAAGTAAGTTTTCAAACTATAAAACTTGTATGCAAGGAACATAAAAATCCAGGATAAAAGAGGCATCTTCTTCAATTTCTTCACAAGTGCTTCCTTTTCAGTCAACAACATCAGTTCCTCATTCAGATCATCTTCGAGCTCATTTCGGGCCCTCAAAAGCCCAGGAATCACATCAATTGCTCGGTAACACATTGGAGGATCACTCCAACCAATAAAACCACCGCCAGTACAACAATAGAATCGTCGCCCAAGGCTCCTGTCAGTCCATGAAGTTTTGATTGTTGCGAGTTTGCGACATTCACATATGATCACCATGATTGGTCAAGATGGCGTGTCAAAGAAGATATATGACTAAAGATGAATGTGTCGACGTACCTATATATGCAAGCTAACAACCACACGTGTTAGTAATGGTGGGAAATGTATCCAGGGACGAAAAATGCTTAAATGAAATATGGGGATGAGGTGACGAGATGGGGTGGAACGGAATATGACGAATATACCCTCACGTCCCAGGCACGCGTGGGAGTTAACGAAGGAAAAATGCCAAAATTCAAAAATCGTCAGCTCAGGGGCAAAAATGAATGAGATATTGAAGTTCATTGGCAAAATTGCTTGTATTTTGGAGTCAGGGGGAAATTTGCAAAATTTGAAAAGTTCAGGGACTTTTTTGTAGTTTACCCTTTATTAATTAGTGTAAAATAATTGATATTTGCATCGAGTTGATATATTCTGATTACATGTATCAGTACTGTATTCGTATCGAATATAGGTATTTGGTAAGCATGGTTATGATTGTTTCGGTTATTATTGATTAGTTTGAAAGTATTAACTTTTGTATTCGTATTGGTATTGGTTTAGTAACTTGAAGAATTGGAGGATTAATTAGGTTTGTAATGGAATATTGTTAGCTAGTTTGGTTATGTATAAGTGTTGGTGATGAAGGTGTTATAGTCTTAACTAATTCGAATATATTTTGAGTAGTTAAGTTTTGCTTCCTAGTTATGCATTTAGTTATATATGTGCTCTGCAACTGCCTGTTTGCCTTAGTATGATGTGAGTCTGAATCTAAATCTCATGATCGAGACACTTTATTAGTAGTCGTCTTAATTAGAATGTGTGAATATGCTTGCTTTTGTCGGCCTAAATCTGAATGCAAATATCGAGACACACGAGTGGTAGTTGTCTTTCCTCAAAATATTTGTATATATCTATTTTGCTTATGCTCTTCGTCTATCTCTCCTTGAAGAAGGTTCGAGACTTGCATACTACCCAATTTAATGTCACTGTGGGCCCGAATCAACTAATTCATCGTTAAAAAAATAGGGAGTGCTAATTAATAAAGGTCTATTGACGTGACCCACTTAGTTAAACTCGCTTAAGGTTACGTTTATCTGTTTTTAATATATTGTTTTTGTATTGTAAATGGTTTATTTGAATCTTTTTTTTCGAACTTGTTTTATTTGAATCTAATAAATATATTTTCAATATTCCATGGTTTCTACGTACATTAGATAGCATATAAATGTCCACATGATATCATAGTTTATTATGAAATCATATTTCATAGGGTGCTTGTAATGTTAGAAACCAAACCAGGATAGGTTTGATTCTTAGAAACACATGATTATGATTTAGACGAGATTGTTTGGAAACATCCAAAAGCCCGTTTTAATCAATCCATTCCCATCTAAAACAAGCATAAACATTTGGAACAGTTATGAATTTCTAAACTCAATTGTTTAGGTTCGTTTGGATAATTTCTACGTACTTATTTTACATGTATCAAATGTCATCATCATTCCTTCAAACACATCTATACTACATAGTATAAATTTGTAAACCCAATTGCGCCAAGAAATCAAGTGTAAGTATAAAACCTTTTAACTTAGGAAACCGTTACGACGTTGTAACATGTTGTTTCTAAATGGGTTGGCCATTGGCGGGTCAAGTTGGTCGCAAAATCGAATTGTGAGGCTACATCTGTTATTAGGAACGGGTTTGTGAGCTCATAACGTTTAACACCCCCAAATTTACACGCAGCGGAATACATCTTTGGGTGCTAAACAATGATACAAAAACACATAATTTATAAAGAACGACTCGAAAAGAGACGTTTTAGATTCATCGTTCCCAAAACATTCATCAGAGTAGCGTAATCCCAAGTAATCGTTACCAAAAGATAAGTTAAAACAACATATTAGTTTGTTTTAAAAATGGAACGATAAATAAATCAAAGAGTTTGAACAACAAAAGCAGTACACAACTTCATTCCCCGTGACCTCCAAACTTCCACTTCTTGATTACCTGAAATACATGTGAGTAAAACAATCAGCAAAAATGTCGAGTGAATCTATAGGTTTATGTAATCAATTTGAACACAAGCAAAGATTATAAGTTTGTGGCATGCTTATAAGCATCAAATAATAATTTGCATCAACAATGATAATTTTATATAGTATAAATTGCAATAAGCTCATGGACCGAGCCCTTAAACACTCCCTTTAGAGGTCTGATAAGACAGGAGATTTATTAATTGTCGGTTACCTCTAGATTAATGGTACATTGCCGTATACCTGACTTCTCAATACAATATGTCCAAACAGTGTGGAGGTCGGGCCTAAGCTTGTTGGGAATAAAATATGGGTCAGTTCACTAGACGCTGATAAGAAGAATGTCAACGCTGATAAGAAGATATTGGACGCTGACAGCCAAGCGTTGACATTGAAGAAGTCAACGCTGACAGCCTTGAAGATTGACACTGATGGAATATCTTCATACTTATCTTTAGTTTATTTGTTTCTTTAATTATGTATGGTAAAGATAAGCACAACATTGTATTTTCTATTATTATCTTTACCTAGAATAGTTGATTCGTAGCTTATTGTACAAGACTTCTTGTTCTATAAAAGAAGGTCTTTTAGGTTAAAGTCATATATCAGTTTTCATAAGTATTCGCAAGTTAAACTCTTTCATTGTAACCAAGTACGATTATTCTAATACAAGTGAAAGTTTGTTTAAAAAAAAAAAAAAAAAAAAAAAAAAAAAAACTTGTTGATCCCAAACTTAGATCGATTAAGCTTTGTGTATACGAGATTAGATCAAGTACTACACGTAGAGAAACCTTTGCTTATGAATAAAGTAACAAAGTGTTATGCGGAATTAACACTTGATCTAAAACACAATGATGTTAAACAAACTTTCACTTGTATTAGAATAATCGTACTTGGTTACAGTGAAAGAGTTTAACTTACGAATACTTATGAAAACTGATATATGACTTTAACCTAAAAGACCTTCTTTTATAGAACAAGAAGTCTTGTACAATAAGCTACGAATCAACTATTCTAGGTAAAGATAATAATAGAAAATACAATGTTGTGCTTATCTTTACCATACATAATTAAAGAAACAAATAAACTAAAGATATGTATGAAGATATTCCATCAGTGTCAATCTTCAAGGCTGTCAGCGTTGACTTCTTCAATGTCAACGCTTGGTTGTCAGCGTCCAATGTCTTCTTATCAGCGTTGACATTCTTCTTATCAGCGTCTAGTGAACTGACCCATATTTTATTCCCAACAATCCTCCCCTAAACTTGATATCCATTCCAATGATCAAGTTTCTGAATAAAAACTTAAGACTTAGGAGGAATCTTGCAATAACTTCTTATGTTGGTGATAAACATATCTGATCAAGTCCTTGGCCACATCACTAGTATAATCAATCTCCAAGGGTGTCTCTAGCATCTTCTCCAATACTTCTTTGGACAAGAAATAGTCAGCATCCACAAGCAGATATTCTAAAAACTTTGTAGAGCTCATATGAAATACACCACAAGTAGAATACAGCCTCCAATGAAGATTACTGAGATCATCTTCAAGATCCTTCCATATGGCAGGATCTGCTTCTTTTGGACCACACAAAGTCATGAATGTATTCCAAAGTCTTATTCCATTTGCTGAAGTAGGTGCTTCAGCAGTATACTTGGCCTCTATTAATCTCCATAGATGCACCAAGTCTTCCCTGTCTATGCTTGCAAATATAGAAATAACTGAAGTGAAAGTATGTACCTCCTTTCCAAATCTGCCAATCTTCCAAAATCCACACTCATCTTCATCAAAACTGATAATTGGATTTCTGTCATCTAGAGGTACTACATTTACCAAATCTGAAGCTTCCAATGGAGAAAGCTTGAGATGCTTCCTTATAACACCTTCAGTTGGAAAATACACATCCATGTCTTTAGGAAATTGGAAAGGATCTCCTTTCTTCACTGGTCTTTGAGCAATCCTCATTTCCTTTTGAATCTGCATTTCCTCAGCAAGCTCTTGTTTCCTTTCTTCTGAAAGAAACCTGTAGACATTCTGTTCTTGCACCTTCCTCCAAATAGGATGTGCCCTATACTCTAACTCCTCAAAAGATAAAGCCAGCAACTTCTTTGATGTCCAATTAGGCTGATGGCATCTAAGAAATTTATAGTACAACTGCCTTCTATCTCTTTTGAGCCAGGTCTTGACCTCTTGTGCATTAAACCTCATAATCACCTTTATGTCATCTTGTACTCTGAGAAGTATTTCCAACCCCCAAATTTGATCTGATAAACTCATACCTGGGTTGTCCATAACCTTGTCTTCCCAAGCATGGTACATTCTGGTGATTTCTGGTAGGTCCCAATCTATCTGATTCTTCAACTCACTCAACCTTTCCTTTGCAAGCTCATCCCCATATTCAAGCCTTTCTGGATCTTCAATAATTTGAATACTTGAATCTGAGCTATCACCTTCTTTATAATCACCACTTTCTTCCTCACTCTCAGAAACAACAAATGGTGATCTTCTACTCCTCTTCAAATCTCTTTCCAAAAGTTGTGCAGCCAACTGTTCATCAAATGCAATTTGTGCTGCATCTTTCTTTGGAACATCTTCTTCAATCAAAATACCTTTACCTTTGTCTTTTGGGTCAATAATAGGTAAAGTAGAAGAAGAAACCTGTGTGGACACATCTTTGATGATTGTTGATGGCTGGAATACATCAACACCACCTGCAACTTTATCAGCGTTCAAGTTACTCCTATCAGCGCTACGATTGCCTTTGTCAGCGCTGGATGTGTCAGCGTTCAAACCTGTATCAGCGCCCAATGTTTCTTTGAAAGATCCTTCCAAGTTTAATGGTTTCACCTTGGATGTATCAATAACTGGGTGCTTCTTCAAATTGGTGAGAGCTTCAGCAACCTGTAAAGACTCACTAAATTGTGAACTCTTTTCTGAACTCTTCTCACTAGCTGTATGAATCAGCTCATCCTCCTCATCCTCTTCATCCTCCCCTTTGAAAGATTCCTCCATTAGACTCCTGCTACTTGGATTCTCCAAAACAGTTACACGCTCCCTCAAAACTTGGAGTTCACGTCCCTGTTTGTTGACAATTTGTACAAGGCTGACATTTTGCTTTTGCAAGCTAATGACAGCAGCCGTCAATTCAATTATTGTCATAGGTTCCAATCTGCCCTCAGCTAGAATGGGAATTTGACCTCCCAAAATAGAATCATCGGGCATGGATGAGGTCTTAATGATGTTGGGACTGTCTTGACCAGCTTCTAAGCCTGTATCAATAGCCCCAGCCTCACCCATGTCACCAGCCACACTTGTGGAGGTGGTTCTCTCTGCTACAAGGCTAGGATCACTAGAGGAGAACACTCCAGTAACCCTTTGGCGTTAATGCAACCTAGATTGTAATGGGGTGGAAGATGAAGTAGATTGTGTGGGTGTTGGTTGGTTAAGGGGTGTTTGGGATTGTTCAGGGATTGTATCAGTGTTGGGATTGGCTGTGTCAGCGCCCACATTTTGAGTGTCAGCGCTGGGTTGGTCAATGTCCATGTTTTCTGGTGAAGATAATGGTTCATGAATAGGCTCAAGTTGGGGTTCAGGGTCTGGTTGTGGTTGTGCAGCCTGAATTACTTCAAGCATGGGTTGGGTAAGAGGTATGGAGTCGTTTGTGGAGCTCGTTTTAGCAAAAATGGTTTTCTGTTGTTTAGGGATCTCATAAAAAGTGTCATGATCCCTAGAACAATACTCTTGTAAATCAAAGACCATTTGCAAAAATCTAGGGTAAGCCAAAGTCATTTTACTTCCCTTATTTTTACACATCCCTTCAAAAATCATTTTTGAAAAATTATACTTAAGCCCACGTGTTATACAAACCAAAGCACTTGCAATTGACCTGTTTATTTCATTAAAAGAAGTACATTTTGGACTTAAGCATTGTAAAAGGACATGTATCAAATATTTCCAGTCAGAGGGAAATTCCTGCTTATGATATTTATTTAAAGTGACATCAGCAGGAATAGGATAACCCAATTCCCTAAGACCCTGTTCTATTGTTGCAATGGCAAGGGTAGTCACACCATCAGCGTCATCAAGACGCAAAGCTTGGCGAACCAAAGCTTCAGTGACCACCCATGTTCTTCCATGAACAGTAGATGTTAATGTGGTCACTCCATTAGCTGTTGTGGAACTAACATTGTTCCAAAACTGTCTAATGTGTGCGACAGGGACTAATGGTGTATGAGAAAGTGCATACCTTAGATAGGATGCATTTAAAAATGCCACCATTTGTGAATACTGAGGAAACAAATCATCATCAGCAGTCAAGTAAGCTACCATATTGTGTTGGCTCTTGAACTCCAATGTTAAATTCTTTGAGTTGAACTTGGGTGCCATTGTGAAAGCTGTTTAGGTTATGTGAGATGGGAAAAATCTAGGAGAAAAATGTTAGACAAGAAAATATGAATACCCAGAATAAAAAGATTAGCCAAATTTATAGGAGAGATGCATGATTTTGATTGGTCAAAAATGAGGCAGTTATATTCAAAGAATAATGATGAAAATATTGAATCAAATATAACTTATCTCATGCATTAATTAAAAGTAACTTCTCCCCAAAATTACGGCCAAAGATTAGTCAAAAAATAACAACTGGGTAGGGCCCACTAGGTGTCAACGGTCAAAAGTAGACCATCAGCGCCCAACGGCTATATTTTCTTGTCAGCGTTTGCCTAAAGCCTTGTCAGCGTCACGATTGGACGTAACAGCGTTTGGATAAAAACTTGTCAGCGTCTAAAAATAAAAATATTTAAAAAGAAAAAGACCTTAACAAAGTAATTTATCCTAAGGGAAATATCTTACAAGTTGATAATAATTACTGGGCGGCAAGCACTGTCCATTTATGCACACTTGCATAAGCAAGATAGACACAAATGTCCTCTAGAGTCCCTTGCTAACCAAAATACTTACCAACAAAGTTATTTCACAAAATTCTTTGTAACTCCCAGGTAAACCCATAACCAAAGTATTCCCAAGTCTCCCATCAGACCACAACCAATTCTAGGCCAAAAATGTCTTGGCAGCATGCAAAGTTGAAATACTGTGCATGCTACAGTGCCTCATGGTTTAGTAAAACTAACCCATACTCACCTGTGGACACAATCTAGAATTGTGATGAGAGTATTGTAAGAATACCCAAGAGTCCTAAAGGTTCCTTAAACCTCCCCTCAAACTATGATACATGAGTTCTCAAAATATATATGAACATTAAAAATTTATGTCAAGATAGGAATATAAATATTCCAACCATCATCCATAAACAAAACATGTCCAAATAGCTCTTCAAAGATCCATAAGCAACTCTGTATCCAATGGCATAAAGCTACCATTGCCTGCACATTTAGATGAAAACCACAAAACTAACATTTGTTGCTGACAGCGTCCCAACAACACTTATCAGCGTTGAAGAAACTCTTGTCAGCGTTAGACAATAATATCTCTAACAACGGCAAAATAACACTTATCAGCGTTACATTTACCTTTGTCAGTGTTAGAAAAGTAAAGTGGAAAAATCTAAATCATCACAAAGACCAATAACAATGCATTATCCTGTACATACTTTTACAAAAAGGTTCCAAAACACATATTAAGTGAGATTAACCATTCCAATATTTGTTACCAAATATTGAAATCTTCCAGCATCAAAAGGTTTAGTTAATAAATCAGCCACATTATCTTCTGTATCTACCCTATCTGGTTGTATTAAACCTTTCTCAAAGCAATCTCTTATAAAATGATGTCTAATTTCTATGTGTTTGGTTTTAGAATGATGTACAGGATTTTTAATAATGCATAAAGTACTGTTATTGTCTACAAAAATCTTGGTATGCATAAAATTATACCCATAATCCAACAGCTGGTTCTGAATCCATAAGACTTGTCCACAACAAGCAGCTGCAGCCACATATTCTGCTTCAGTTGTAGAGTTTGCCACCACTGTTTGTTTCTTGCATTGCCAAGATATTAATCTACTCCCAAGAAATTGGCATCCACCAGTTGTGGATTTCCTATCAAACTTGTCACCACCATAGTCACTGTCTGAATACGCAATAAGGTCCAATGGAGAATCTTTTGGGTACCATAATCCAAGATCTGGATAACACCTTAGGTACCTAAAAATTCTTTTCACAGCAAATAGGTGACATTCTTTGGGAGTCACTTGATGGCGTGCACATGCACACACAGCAAACATGATGTCAGGTCTTGAGGCTGTAAGATACATCAATGATCCAATCATTGATCTATAGTGCCTAACATCCACATCTTTTCCAGCTCCAATTTTTCCCCAAGGGTGTTGCCTATCCATAGGAGTGGAAGCCTCCTTCTCATGTGGAGAAAAACCATATTTCTTCAAGATTTCAGCTACATACTTGTCTTGGGAGATGAAGATACCATCTTCTTTCTGCTGAACTTGTAAACCTAGAAAGAAGTTCATCTCACCCATTGCACTCATCTTGAATTTATCTGTCATGAGCTTGGAAAATTCCTCACTCATTTTTGGATCAGTAGACCCAAAAATGATATCATCAACATAGACCTGCACAAGCAACACATGTTTTCCTTTCTTCTTTGTAAACAATGTCTGATCTATGGTGCCCCTCTTGAAACCATTTTCCACCAAGTAGGTGGACAATGTACCATACCATGCTCTTGGGGCTTGATGAAGTCCATACATAGCTTTCTTCACTCTATAAACCTTGTCTGGATTCTCAGGATCTTCAAAACCAGGAGGTTGCATGACATATACTTCCTCAACAATTGTCCCATAGAGGAAAGCACTCTTCACATCCATTTGATAAACAGTGAAGTTCATGCAAGAGGCATAAGCTAGGAAAATTCTGATAGCTTCAATTCTTGCAACTGATGCAAAAACTTCTTCATAATCTATACCTTCCTCTTGTGTATATCCCTGAGCTACCAAACGTGCCTTGTTTCTGACCACAATGCCCCTTTCATCTTTCTTGTTCCTTAGAACCCATCTTGTCCCAATTGGTCTCACATATCTAGGACAATCAACCAGCTCCCAAACATCCTGTATAGCAAATTGGTGAAGCTCATCCTGCATTGCTTCCACCCAACTTGGTTCTTTGAGAGCATCAAAAATTTTCTTGGGTTCTTCCTGTGACAGAAAACAGGCAAACAAACATGCTTGTACAAGAGGGGTATCAACCTTCTTGTGTATATTAGCAATAAATCCACCAAGACCTTGATGGGATCTTCTTGTCTGAACTGGAGCCATAACATCACCAATAATCTGAGATGTGGGGTGATCCTTTGCTGTGGAAGTGAGAACTCCTCCTTCAAAAAGTCTGGTGTCCTCAATTTCACGCTCCATGTTGCCAATATCTTCTTCAGATTCTTCTTGATCAACAGAAATCTCTTCATGGACATTAGAAGGTCCACCCTGTTCAAAATGGGAAGAGAAAAGATGTGCAAAGGTGTCATCAAACTCTGAACCGTGCTTGTCAGCGTTTGGGCTAACAGTGCTTGAACTATTGTTGTCAGCGTCTGATCCATCAGCGTCTGAATTGCTCTTGTCAGCGCTTGATTTCCCTTTGTCAGCGCCTGAAGAAGTATGCATGTTTGTATTTGGTGGTATCTGAAAACCACCATTATCTTTTCTAGCAGCAGCAGCAGCAGCATAATACTCATCTGTCCATATAGGAAGTGTAACATATTCTGGTGTGGAAGATGATTCAACTGCTGGTGGTCCATCCTCCTTAGCAACCTGGATACCTGAAACATTACCAATTCTCTTTTCCAAAACACTTGAAGTTGCCTTCACAATGTCTGGATCAGTAACAGGCATATAATTTAAAGCTCTAGATAAAGGTTCTAAGTCAAACAACCAATTTGGACCACTTTCAGGATCACTAGGTTTACTTTCTAAAAACCTAACATGTACCTTTTCAAGTATACGTTTTTCCTTTTTAATGTAAACCCTATATCCTTTACTCTGCACTGAATAACCCATGAAGTAGCCTTCATCACCTTTTGAATCAAATTTACCTAGGGCCTCACTAGTTTCTAGAACAACTACATGACAACCAAAAGGCTTGAGAAAGCCAATATTGGGCTTCCTTCCCCAAAGTAATTCATAAGGTGTCTTATTATGTATCTTGTTGACCAATGCCCTATTTTGAACATAACAAGCTGTGTTAACAGCTTCAGCCCAAAAGGCTATAGGAAAGTGGGCATCAGCCAACATGGTTCTGGCTGCTTCAATAAGGGTCCTATTCTTCCTTTCAGCAACCCCATTTTGCTGTGGGGTTCTAGCTATGCTAAACTGCCTAGTAATCCCTTTCTTGGCACAAAAATCATCCAATAACTGATTTCTAAACTCACCCCAATTGTCACTTCTAATAATTTTGACCTCATTACCATTCTTCTTCTCTATCTGGGTAATGAAATTAATCAGACTTAGGGCAGTTTCACTTTTCTTGACTAAAAAGAAAGTCCATGTAAACCTGGAGTAATCATCAGTGATAACAAAACAATATGATTTACCCTTCAAACTCTCTATATTAGTTGGACCAAAGAGGTCCATATGCAATAAGTGAAGTGGTTTAGAACTAGAGTGCACCTGTTTAGACCTGAATGAGACCTTGTGCTGCTTGCCCTTAAGACATGCAACACAAGAGTGGTCATTGTGGAAAGCCTTTTCAGGCAAACCATCAACTAAACCAAGCCTCACAAGTCTATTGATATTCTTAAAGTTTATGTGCCCTAACCTCCTGTGCCAAAGATTACTTTCATCTACTGAGGCTTTAGCATACAGACATGACATTTTATTAATTATCTTAATTCCATTAAGATTCACATTATATATGTCTTTATGCCTTGGTGTTCTAAAATCTATGTATTTTTCCTCTGGGAGCTTATAATCTTTGCTTAACACCAAGCACTCAGTATCTGTGAAAAGAACCTTATTTTTGTTATCATACACTTGTGATACACTAAACAAATTATAGTCCAGTTCTTTTACCAAGAAGATATTCTCAAACCGTAGATTGTTGGTGACAAGGGTTCCTTTTCCTGTGATGGTGCCATAGCCCCCTCCAAAGTATACCTTATCACCATCTTGAATAGGAGAGAAATTGGTCAGATAGTCTTCCTTTCCTGTCATGTGCCTTGAGCATCCACTATCCCAGTATCCATAATCATTGATCTTCTTCTGAATGCCCTGCACATAAAGAAAACACATTAGTTTTCTTTGGGAACCCAAGCCTTGGAAGACTTGGATTCATTTGGTTGTTCAACAAGAACAGACTTGGTTCTCATAACAACCCCATTTTCATCCTGTTTGAATGAAATTCCCAGTTAACCCCAATTGGTGTTGACAATGCCTTTGAAATATAATGAAACCTGTTGCATGTCATAGAAATACCAGTAGAATTAGGGTTTTGGTTTTGTTTTGGTCTCCATGTTAAGCTAGTAGAAGCTTTAGACCTATTTCCCTGTGGTTGCAAATACCTAGGTTTAGCAGTGTTTCTATCAGCGCTGAAATTGCTCTTGTCAGCGCCCCGATTGCCTTTATCAGCGTTGTACCTAGGGTTTGCTACAGGAACCCATTGCCTATTGGACCAAGTGTTTGACTTTTGAAAAGGTCTTAGGCCTTGTGTGTTAGACCCTCTAGAAAAGAATGGTGCTGGCCTAACAACTTGTGAACTTTTGTTCACAAAGGTATTGGGTCTGACAGTGTTTGACCTATGTTGACTTTTGTCAGCGCTGAAATGGTTCCTATCAGCGTTGACATTGGAAGCGTTGACACATTTGTATGCCAAATGTGAGAAGCTACCACATGTGTAACAAGCTTTTCTAGACATAGTCTTAGGTCTAGAAGCAAAGAAGCCTGTTCCATGGTTACTAACTTGGCTTTTTGGTGACCTAGTATTTCTATACATCTCAGCATACTTAACACTAGGTTTTCTAACAGTTTGTGGGCCAAGGTCAACAGCTTTGCCAGTGGTAGGGTGTGTGATCTTAATAGGTTTAGGATCATAGGACTCCACAATTGGTATCATGTTTGGTGTGGGCTCATTTGGACTTTCACACAACAACCCTCCCTTAACAAACAAGGTGTGGTTAGCTTTCTTCCACTCATCAAGGTCAGTCAGTTTTTGCTTGTATTCCTCAACTGGGGAAGTCACTCTAGGTGGAGGAATGAATTCCTCCTCTTGGCATTCTGGCAAGCCAGTCCAAGATAAGTCCTTTGATTGGACACCATAGAAATCCCCAGCTGGTGGTGGAACACCAGTATAATTATTCATCCCAATCCCACTCATATCCTTAGAGTCTCTTTGTTTACTAACACACTCTCCTAGGGATTGTGTGGCCTTATCAAATCTCTGGATTTTAAGACTCACATTATCTTTATTTTTATTAGCCTCCTCTAACTGAGCTATCAAATCAAGATTAACCCTATTTACTATATCTTGAACATCTTTACTCTGATGTAACTCATGTTTTAAGATATTTATTTGATCCTTTAAATCAAACTCCATTTTCTTATACTCAGCTACTGTCTTTTCTGTTTGGGTAAGAGCAATTTGATAATTAGATACTTTGCATCTTTCAGTACTTGCCTCATCTAATAATTTAACTATCTCTTGTTTTAATTTTTCAGTATTTAAACGACAACCCTTAGAACAGAAAGCATCATCATATACCTCATTATCTGATGAAGAGGAGGAGTGTGCCATGAGAGCATATTCAACATGCTCTTCTTTAACTTCAGCAACCAAAGCTCTGTCCTCTTCCTCATTCTTAGCCATCCAGCTCCAGTCCCATTCTCCAACTCCATCAATTTGTTGAATAGCAACCATGGCCTTGGGATCTGGGTTCTTAATCATTTGGCTTGAAGGCTTCCCAACATCAGATCTTCTTGGAGATCTACATTCCCTCATAAAGTGCCCCAACCTATGACAGTTGTAGCACTCAACCTTTGACTTGTCAAATCCAGCAACATCCTTAGCATTAAAGGTCATCTTCTTCTTGAACCTTTTATTGAACCTGTTTGCTCTTAAACTTACAAGAGCCATAGTCCACTTGATGTCCATCTCTTCCAATTGTTCATCACTTATCTGCTCAAGATCTTCATATGTAATCCTTGAATCACTGGGCAAAGAAGCAATGAATGCACACACAGTATCTAGATCAAAACCAGCAGGTTTAATTCTATCAGCGCCATGATTGTATGTGTCAGCGTTTGAGTACAAAGCGTTGACAGGATATGATCCAGCGCTGACAGGTTGAGATCCAGCGCTGACACATTGAGATCCAGTAGCTGGATGTCCATAGAAGTTCATGGAATCAAATTGGCCTTCACTTTGTGAGAAGAAGGCCATGTTGCTACTGGAAGATTTGTTATCACTATCCAATTGCCATTCATTCTCCAACAGTCTTAGTTTGTTGAAGATGTCATCAAACCTGGAGGTCTTGTGGGTATTATTGACAAGAATGGATCTTGTCTCAATCTTCCATACATCACCAAGGCTTTTGAGAAAAGTGGCATTCAATTCAGGGTCAGCAATCTGTGTTCCCATGAAGAAAAGTTGACTTGTGATGTCAAGAAGTCTACTTCTCACACTGCTGAGATTTTCATTGGGATGAGCTTTAAAGACAGCATACTCATGCAAGAGTTGCTTCTTCTTTTCTTCTTTTGTGTCAGCATTGCCACCATGTGCTACTTCAAGAGCTTCCCAAAGCTCTTTTGCAGACTCAAAGCGTTTGTACTTGTGCTGATTCTCATGACCTAGGGCATGTTTCAAGATGTTCAAGATTTTCATGTCCACCCTCTTCTTGGCTATATCTTCAACAGCAACAGCTCTCCCATCTCCAGGATTTTCCACCTTATCAGCTTCAGGACAATTAGGAATAGCTGTCCTTGTTGCAATAGCAGCAGCAATCTTTGCTGCTTTATCGAATGTGTTCCCATATTCGATAATCTCCCAAAGAGTGTAGTCATGAATAGCTATGTATTGCTCAAAATTTGACTTCCAAAGCTCAAAGTTCCTGGCATCAAACATGGGAATTTTGATGCTAGGGTTTGAGGAGTTGTTTTGTAGCAAAGAAGCAGGTTGATCTGTGCCAGACATGGTGTTTTTAGGGTTTTGAGAATTTTAGGGTTTTTTTTTTAGGGTTTTTGGTGTTTTAGGGTTCTTGCGTTACTTAAAGATCAAAAGTTTCTCAACAAGCTCTGATACCACTTGTTGATCCCAAACTTAGATCGATTAAGCTTTGTGTATACGAGATTAGATCAAGTACTACACGTAGAGAAACCTTTGCTTATGAATAAAGTAACAAAGTGTTATGCGGAATTAACACTTGATCTAAAACACAATGATGTTAAACAAACTTTCACTTGTATTAGAATAATCGTACTTGGTTACAATGAAAGAGTTTAACTTGCGAATACTTATGAAAACTGATATATGACTTTAACCTAAAAGACCTTCTTTTTATAGAACAAGAAGTCTTGTACAATAAGCTACGAATCAACTATTCTAGGTAAAGATAATAATAGAAAATACAATGTTGTGCTTATCTTTATCATACATAATTAAAGAAACAAATAAACTAAAGATAAGTATGAAGATATTCCATCAGTGTCAATCTTCAAGGCTGTCAGCGTTGACTTCTTCAATGTCAACGCTTGGCTGTCAGCGTCCAATGTCTTCTTATCAGCGTTGACATTCTTCTTATCAGCGTCTACTGCCATATGGAAGGATCTTGAAGATGATCTCAGTAATCTTCATTGGAGGCTGTATTCTACTTGTGGTGTATTTCATATGAGCTCTACAAAGTTTTCAGAATATCTGCTTGTGGATGCTGACTATTTCTTGTCCAAAGAAGTATTGGAGAAGATGCTAGAGACACCCTTGGAGATTGATTATACTAGTGATGTGGCCAAGGACTTGATCAGATATGTTTATCACCAACATAAGAAGTTATTGCAAGATTCCTCCTAAGTCTTAAGTTTTTATTCAGAAACTTGATCATTGGAATGGATATCAAGTTTAGGGGAGGATTGTTGGGAATAAAATATGGGTCAGTTCACTAGACGCTGATAAGAAGAATGTCAACGCTGATAAGAAGACATTGGACGCTGACAGCCAAGCGTTGACATTGAAGAAGTCAACGCTGACAGCCTTGAAGATTGACACTGATGGAATATCTTCATACTTATCTTTAGTTTATTTGTTTCTTTAATTATGTATGGTAAAGATAAGCACAACATTGTATTTTCTATTATTATCTTTACCTAGAATAGTTGATTCGTAGCTTATTGTACAAGACTTCTTGTTCTATAAAAGAAGGTCTTTTAGGTTAAAGTCATATATCAGTTTTCATAAGTATTCGCAAGTTAAACTCTTTCATTGTAACCAAGTACGATTATTCTAATACAAGTGAAAGTTTGTTTAACATCATTGTGTTTTAGATCAAGTGTTAATTCCGCATAACACTTTGTTACTTTATTCATAAGCAAAGGTTTCTCTACGTGTAGTACTTGATCTAATCTCGTATACACAAAGCTTAATCGATCTAAGTTTGGGATCAACAAAGCTTCTGTGACAAGTCCACACAAACTGAACCGGGGCGGCTTCCCCCATAGATCTATTAATTGTAGTAGCGGCTAGCCCATCATAAGCTAGTTAACGGTCCATAATTGAGGCTTTAACAAAGGCAATCACTTAATGCAATTTAAAGGCAACCACGGGTCCATTCATAGAGGGACAAAGCATACCATAAAAATCTTGTGTTCTAAGTTTATAAAACATGTATTCCCCCTCGCGGGTTTAAAATCATTTAATAACTAGTATAAAGCGAGGCTATAGACTCACCTTAGCCGATAGTGGTAATGAGACGATCGCCGACGATAGATGATGCCTTTCAAACACGAGAACCGCAACCTATCAAATGATGTGCGTTCATTAATAATAGACTCGAGAAATAAGCCATACATAAGAATATAAAACTCGACTCATATAATCACGAAAAACTCGAGAGAAAACGATACAAGTGATACTATTACACTCTCCTATATATTAATTTTATTATTCTATGTCTTTAATAAAAATCTGTCGGAACATACCGAATGTCCAAGCCGTTTTCCCATACTTAAACATATCAACTTTTTATGATACTACTCAGAGAACTTACTTACTATATGTAGAAAGTCCTCCCAAGAGCCCATCAAAAGATTTTTCTTCTAAAGTTCCCTGCCCGACTCATCTTTGAATCACAAAATCCGGACAGTTTAGCGACCTTGACTTACGAAACCATTTTGACCATTCTAAACAACTCCGTTTGTAAAACCGCCACTTGATTCTAAAAATAGACTCAAAATACTAAACTTGGAGCCTGAGAACAGCCCTTGAATCATTTTGAAACTCATTTAATAGTCCCCGAGATTCGATCCAAATATCGACAACAATTATCGGATTGTGTCGACACTCGTCTCCCGGTACACGAAAATCAAACTAGTGTATCTTCCACCTCGTTTGGAGTTGGAAGGCCTACTTTATATCAAATCGAAGCTAACGAAAATCTCTACGACATAATCCCATAATATCATCCTATATTCAGACTTAAGACCCTCGAAAATGGCCTCAAACCTACTGCCCAAGATTGACCTTAAAAATCTCTTACAAAATCAAGTTTTTGATTAAAACCAAAAACTTTTATCATCATTCTAACATCCTAATATCACCATAAACCCATCCTAACACTCCTAAATTACTTGTATGTAAAAATCTAATAAATCAAACTAAAAAACTCAAACATGCAAACACCCCACTATGTAATATAATAATATTAACACCTATTTATTCCTTCAAAATGGATCAAACAAGTATAGTTCATCAAGAAAATAAATTTTGAAAAAAAATGTAAATGCATGTTGAAGAAAATCATACCAATGTGATCACAAGATCAAAACTAAGATGGGTCTTGTTTTAGATTAGCTCAAATCATCCTAAATCTTGAGTTAATTTGAAAATGGTATGGATTTGGTGATGGTGGTTGATGTTTCGGCAAAACAAGAGAGAGAAAGAGATGGTGGGTTTTGTTTTTATTTTTAAAATGATTATATGTGTAAAAGTGTAAGTGGAAAAACATTATATAGTCTAAGGTTAGGGTAGTTTTTGCCAATTAGTGATAGTTTTGGTCCAAAATGTAATAAAATAGTTTAAAAGGGTAGAAAATGTAAATTGTAAATTTTAAAATATTTACGAGACTCGGGTTTCGTAAAAATACTAAAAAGTTTAAACGCACACGAAAAATAATAATATAACGACTCGATACGTAATTAAAACGATATCGTTGAAAATATTAAATATCGAAACGATCGATAATAAAATATAAAATTTTAGGCATCCGTCGGTATCGCAATTACTAGTAGTCCTCGTTACTCGTCAAAATATTAAAATATAATATTTAATATCGGTTTCAACTTAAACCGTTAAACATAATAATATTTAACATTATAAAATACTTCAAAATAATTGAAAAATAGAATTGAATTATGACCTTATTTTTACGGGTTTTACATCCTCACCACCTTAAGGGAGCGAAGTCCCGGCGCTCAACTCGCCTCATACACGAGTTGTTCACTACTCGGAAGGATGACGGCATTCTTTATAAAGAAGTCCTTATGTTCCCACGTGTATCTCGATCCACGATCTCCACTGGTTCTTTTACAAAACGTAACTTGTCGTCAAGTTGTATCTCACCAAAAAGGAATAAATAAATCCTTATCCATCAGTCACCCGTCAAACTCGACACATGAAAATTTTATGAATCACACGAAGCTCATTCGACGACAAGAATAGATGACAGGATTTTCGGGTATGTCCAGTTAAAAGGAAGGTTGCAATTTAAAGGATGTCCATCGGCTGGATAGCCATGGACACACATAAAAAAAAAAAAAAGAACTAACAAGAAAAACATTTTCGTCTTCGGAGGGTGCTCATACGCGGGTCCCTACTCAAAAGATAATACAAAAGACACCATCTCACTTTCGCCAACGCACATTAAAGTCTCAATAAACATCGTCGTTGAAAGTCAAAAAAAAAAATATTACATAATATGTGTTCTACATGATCGGACGTCATCGGATGATGCCGTCTCAAGTTCTCACAACTTAAGACATTTGACTAGATCACACACCATATAAGTACATAAAAGAAAAGGTCGAACATAAACATCGAGTAATCGAGAGAACCTTGAACGAACCCTTGATAATAACCACTTGATCTCAAGAGTCTTTCCACTTACGGTGTCGGCTTCAACATACTCCTCGAGGTTGTAACGAATTTATTAACTCCATTCCTTAAGAGATTCGGTCCTTAATCATTCCACAAGTACACGCATAAATCCTAGTGACACTTATCGTTTCTTCTTATACACTGCTTCCCAAAATTCATGTAAAACCCTAAAAATAAGGTCATAATTTAATTCTATTTTCAATTATTTTGAAGTATTTTATAACGTTAAATATTATTATGTTTAACGGTTTAAGTTGAAACCGATATTAAATATTATATTTTAATATTTTGACGAGCAACGAGGACTACTAGTGATCGCGATACCGACGGATGCCAAAAATTTTATATTTTATTATCGATAGTTTCGATATTTAATACTTTCGACGATATCGTTTCAATTACGTATCGAGTCGTTATATTATTATTTTTCGTGTGCGATTAAACTTTTAAAAAGTACAATCTAACATTTTCAGGTAGTGAAATATTTTCTCGTATAATATTTTGAAACTTATTTTTGTGTTGGTTGACGAACTCACAATTTACGGATTTAAATTTGGGCTTACGTGCATAATTTAGCGTCCCTTACGACTAAGCCGGAAACCTTAGGATTACGTATTTACGTTTTTGAACTCCGTTTTTGATGAGACAATTTTTATTGGATTCGTTTTGTGACGTTGATTCATAATTTATAAAAACGTTTTTCGTGAAACGACCCGAGGGCACGCAAATCGAGAAAACTAGAATCGAGGGATACTCGTAAACTAGTGAGATGGGACAAAATACATTGTCCCACCCCACTAGCTTATATGGGATGGCACTAACATGACACCACAACCATATGTGGCATCATGTTAGCTAAGTGTTTACAAGTGTAAACAAAGCTTACACCTTAAGCTTAGTTCTTTCCACTATCTAGCTAAAACCATCAACTAACTCATTTCCACCATTTACTTACATGCAAACCAACACAAAACTCTCTCAAAAACCTTCACCATTGCCATCCATATTGAAGCTACAAACACCCCTTTTGATCTTTTCTAGCCATGAAATACATGTTATCTAGCTCTATCATGGAGTTATCTTGAAGCCTTGATCATTTGGTGGCCATATTAACAACATAGGAGGTGATTTGCTTGTGTCCTAGGGCTGATTTCTCAACTATTGTTCTTGGTGTTTGATGATCTTGGAGTTATTTGTGGTGTTCATCAAGTTCTTGTCTTCCAAAAACAAGAAATATACTTGGTTGGTAAAGAAGATCATCCTCTCCATTTTCTCTTGTTATTTTTGTAAAGAACAAATGTATTTTCTTTATTATTGTATATGTATATGATGTATATATGATGATGAAAAATGTGTTGTGGGGATCAAGTGTTGATAAATATGCTTAAAAAGGTTAATAACTATAAGAAATAAGGCTAAAATCATGCTTATTTAGTTGGCTGTATAAAAACAGTATATAACTAAAACTTGAACTGATAAAATTGCATGGTATGATCCATTTACAGTAACTACAAGATGTTATACACATGTGAGAGTTGGCCATGCAATGGAATCAATATAATGAGTGAGATATGATCAAAACAAGTTGGGTGTTCTAATCTGAATAAGCAGTTTTGTAGGGACTGTTAAGGCAAGATAAACTTAAAATGAGCAGTAGCTATAACTAAGTTAAATTTATCACATAATATGAAGATCATGCCACCCAAAAATGAGCTTCTAATTCATTATAGAACTCTAGATATGATAAAAATGGTGAACATGAAGATAAAAATCAGATTTTGAGAATTAATGTTTATTATTATTATATAAGCACTCAAATTTTATTGTATAAAATGTAAAATAAAAACCCACTAACTTATGAAACTTATTTATATAAATATGTAAAAGGTTAATTAAATGGATAAATTATATAAATGGTAGTGGAATAATACTTATAAGTAATAAAAACTATAAACTTGATTTTTACGACTTTTTCGGCTATTACCGTAAAATTAACGTTTTTCACCAAATAAAACTTAGACGATCAAACCCGTCTAATGTAAAGTTTTTAAAAGTCATATACTGATATATAAGTAACTAATACAAGTAAAAACCGATAAAACTCGAACTATAGGACATACGGACATTAACGAGCTAACTAAGCATATTGGACTAATAATTGGACTAAATAAGTTAAACACTTATAAAAAGGACTTATTGGGCTTAACCCATTTGGGCCCAACATGGAAAGTATAGATACTGATAATATAGGTATAAAATGGATTAAAACAAGTTAAAGAACTTATACTAAGCTTATTGGACTCAAAATAGGTAAATAGGTAAAACTAGTAAACTAGTAAAAAGTTACCAATACGTAAACACTAAAATGAGTAAACAAGGATATATAAACCCACTTGATCATCATCATATGTACAAAATCATCATATGTATATTGTTATTTTGATAAAAGTCATTGGACAAGAGTCTAAGACCGATTATTATTTATATAGGTTTCCGTGACCGAAGCACGCCCGTAGCCGATAATCCGCCTTTCATTATCAACGTGAGTCTATAGCCTCGCTTTATACTAGTTATTAAATGATTTTAAACCCGCGAGGGGGAATACATGTTTTATAAACTTAGAACACAAGATTTTTATGGTATGCTTTGTCCCTCTATGAATGGACCCGTGGTTGCCTTTAAATTGCATTAAGTGATTGCCTTTGTTAAAACCTCAATTATGGACCGTTAATTAACCTATGATGGGTTAACCGCTAGTACAATTAATAGATCTATGGGGGAAGCCGCCCCGGTTCAGTTTTTGTGGACTTGTCATAGAAGCTTAGGCCCGACCTCCACACTGTTTGAGCATATTGTATTGAGAAGTCAGGTATACGGCAATGTACCAATAATCTGGAGGTAACCGACAATTAATAAATCTCTCGTCTTATTAGACTGATATGGGAGTGTCTAAGGGCTCGGTTCCATGAGCTTATTGCAATTTATGCTATATACAATTATCATTGTTGATGCAAAATATTTTATTTGATGCTTATAAGCATGCCACAAACTTATAATCTTTGCTTGTGTTCAAATTTATTTCATAAACCTATAGATTCACTCGGCATTTTTGCTGATCGTTTTACTCACATGTATTTCAGGTAATCAAGAAGTGGAAGCTTGGAGGTCACGGGGAATGAAGTTGTGCACTGCTTTTGTTGTTCAAACTCTTTGATTTATTTATCGTTCCATTTTTAAAACAAACCAATATGTTGTTTTAACTTATCTTTGGTAACGATTACTTGGGACTAAGCTACTCTGACAAATCTTTTAGGAACGATAAATCTAAAACGTCTCTTTTCAAGTCGTTCTTTATAAATTATGTGTTGTTGTATCATTGTTTAGCACCCAAAGATGGATTTCGCTGCGTGTAAATTTGGGGGTGTTAAAGATTGGTACCAGAGCCATGAGTTATAGAGAACTAGGTCTTTTTCTAAAAACCTAAACTATAACTGTCGGTTTCATTTTTCAAAGAGTCGGTGCACATGATTTCGCGTGACTTCAGGTTCAAGCTACTTCTGGGATTACAACTTTAGTATACATTATTATGTATGCCTTATTGCTAAGTATTTCTAGATAAATACTATAATCCTTTATCGATATATATTTATGTCGTTAAACTTTTCGATAAAAGTTTATCATTTATTAATGATTAACTTAAATAAATACAACGAATTTTCAAGATCTTTCTGTATATATTTTTGAAGTATTTAAATTGCTTTTATTGCAAAATTTTTATATTATGACCTTACATACCTTCATCTGCGCGC
Organism: Glebionis coronaria; assembly: GCA_025667525.1. NCBI lineage: Eukaryota > Viridiplantae > Streptophyta > Magnoliopsida > Asterales > Asteraceae > Glebionis > Glebionis coronaria. Next base: position 270,901 of record JANFOE010000044.1, on the reverse strand, counting down.
GTTACTTTCATTATTTAACCCTTTGAGATATCTATATAGATATTCAAATCGTCTTCCGGCTATTTGTGCTTGGACGTCTTTTAACGTAATCTCCAGACCATTGGGTAGCTCAATGTGTCCTTGGAATAGACTAACCGCTATCGTGTGAGTCATACATTTTGAAACATTTCTTCAAATAGTGTTGAATAATACCATGGTTTTTCATAATATTTTGTTGATTTTATTATCGTTTTACACGACATGCGAAGATTTAATTCGTTGACATTTATATGTATCGACTCCGAAGTGTATTGTTCACTTGTATCTCGGTAACGTCATCGTTATTTTATAAATTATCGTCTAGATTATGGCAATAGAATTGGAATACGATTTTACTTATATAAAATTGTATCATTTGTTTTTTTTTCATTAAACTTCTCGCTCCCGGAGTGTAGCATGTTAATGTTCCATTCTTTTCTTGTTATGTTTTGTGTTTTTGACAATCGTGGCACCAAGGAGATTTGCCTACATTGCATTTTGAAATCTAAATTACGAACGTCATTCACCGTTTTGCTTCCTAAATTTCGTGTTGAAAACCTTGAAGCATTTTCTGTCATTCATCATGCTATATTTTATTTGATGCTCATTACGAGATTTATTTTTCGTTGTTATAAAATCCACAAGACATGTGTGTATATATGTATATATTTTGAGTCGTTAAGAAGTGTCGAAAAATACACTTTATGCAGAAACTGTAGGGGCAGTACAAACAGGTCAAAACTTAAAAGTAAAACCTATGTTTTAAAATAAAATAGTCAAACCTGCACAGAACTTGCAGGGGTATTTTGGTCATTTTACATTGGTTTTCAGGTCTCGGGTAAAACTAGAAAGTCGTCTGAAACGTCGTTTTGCATCAAAATGCTTTAGACTCCGAGTCTTGGAAATGTCGTTTATCGGGTCAATTAATCGGCTCATATTTAAAAGTTAAATCTGATAGAAAATTCAGAACATGAGTTTTAAATGTTTCTAAGCTGTTTTGATTTCATTTGAGATCGTAAAATTTTAACAAATATTATTTTACAACTAACGAATACTAGTTGCATGTGAAAATGTTTAAAAATAGAAACAGTACAGGATTAGCAATTACCGGAATAATGGGGTAATTTGAAAACGAATAATATACTTTCTTAAAAGCATGTTGTGTCGAGTATCTTACATAGAATACACATGTGGATTGTTTTATTCTTTTCATATATATCTCTTTTGTCATTCGATATTATTTTTATCTTTCTTTTAACCTTCCACTGACTTGGGTTGAGTTTTGAAGTTTTGTCTTCACATTCTTTGTCGATATTTTATCGCGTGTCTCATGGCGTTTTCGTCTAAACCTTATAACCTTTTGAAACCTTAGTAACCATTTCATTGATTTTTTTATGAGCTACTATTCGCCACTTTTTGCAAAACTTTGACTACTTTATAGGTTGTCATAATGTCATATTATAAATAAATCTGATATTGTTTTACGATTATTTTCACCAATTGTTTTTACTTTGGTCTTAATACTTTTCGTAAGATTAAAAGTTGCTTATTAAGTATCTCACAAATTACTTGTATCCTATAAATTTATAAACTATTTTTAAATTCCATTTTACAAATGGCATGGTTTATATAAATATAAGAAACGTAATACTTTTTGACGAAACGGAGCACTGCATTGCTAGCCCTAAATTATACATGGCCTGATCACCTATGTCTAATTTAGAAGGAGCCATGCTAGGCTGAATAGTAGTCAACTTAAAAATCTTGATAATAAAGAACTTTTTACTTGTATTTATTATAAAGATAAATAAAATGAAATAAAGTGAAAAGAAGTTTTGAAAACCTTTATAATTTATGCAAGTGGCGCAATTTCTATGCATCCGCATATGTCTTCTTACCTTTTCTTGGATGAATTACGCGTTTACGAATACGTTTTTACTCGACGATCGTTTTTCAACTTGTTACTTTATTTTATCTTATAACTGATTTCTTTTGACCGTTCGTCTAATTACTGACTGTTGATAAATGACTTGAAAGTCTCGATGTTTTATCCTTCCTTCTCGTCCAATCTTCTTTATGCGACTGGGTAGATCTTTGGAATGTCTCCGCACGTGAATAATGAATTATCACAGGAGTGATTTCCGTATATCCGGGATGACGTCCGTCACTCTCGTTTGTCTCGAAACCCACTCTTGTGAACCGTGCTTTGACTTCTCTCTTTAAACACTAACATCGTTCATTTGATTTGTTTTAATTACAAGTGATTATTAGAAATTTTCTTTGATTAAAATTTTTGTATGTAACTTATTTCCGATCGTGTATCGACCACCGCTGAGTTAACAAACTGATATTGGTGAACCATCGACCGGACTAACAAAATCGACAACTTGTTTAATCTATTATTTCTTATCGTATTACCATCGACGCCTCTATTTTATTATTCTCTTTAAGAATTCATACGAAATTTGCTTCGTTCTCTTTTGTACCACTGATTTCGTATTAATTGTTGACTATTATTTCCATTCGTATACGTTTGTTATCTTGTCACACTTTGAAACTCGAATATATCCCATGTTATTTTGAAATAATAAACACCTTTAAGTATTTCTACAACATATTATAAAATTTTTATGTTTATACATTTTCCAATGATTTTCAATTATCGAAATAACCATTACAAGTAAAAGGTCAAATTTATACATCATATTTTGTATAACTAAAACTAATGTCTAACATGAAATTATACTATATCTTTTGAACTAAGTGATTTATCATACTTTACTTTTAATGTAATGAAATTACCAGTTTAATTTTTATTCCTAATAATGATTTAATTTAGAAATTATATTTTCTAATTGTAACCATCAATATGAGTTTAAATAATAAATTCATGTCTTTCTATCAAAGTTTCTTAAGACGACCAAATAAATTTTGAAACTATTTACTTCTATTTTTGATGTATCATCTTTATCAAGAAAGTACCTCAACTGAGTTTTAAGGTAATACCAAATCCGGGACGGATAATTGTGACAAATGTTATTTTAATGATAATGTATAATTTATTCTTCGCTCTCATTTTTCTAGTATTGTGATTTATTATGTTTTACGGTTACGTGATTCGAGATCCCTCGTCGATCGTCAACCTTAAATCATTTTACAACATCTTGTCTGTTTATGCGTTTATTGAATTCATTTTTATCTCGTTCTATTCCTCTTATTGAAGATCACTATTTTATTCTGAGTTTAAAATGAATCTTGGGAAGCAGTGTATAAGAAGAAACAATAAGTGTCACGAGGATTTATGCGTGTACTTGTGGAATGATTGAGGACCAAATCTCTTAATGAATGGAGTAAATAAATTCGTTGCAACCTCGAGGAGTATGTTGAAGCCGACACCGCAAGTGGAAAGACTCTGGAGATCAAGTAGTTATTATCAAGGGTTCGTTCAAGGTTTTCTCGATGATTAACGATGGAGATCTATAATCGATGTTATGTTCGACCTTTTCTTTTATGTACTTATATGGTGTGTGATCTAGTCAAATGATCGTAAGTTGTGAGAACTTGAGGCGGCATCATCCGATGACGTCCGATCATGTAGAGCACATAATATGTAATATCTTTTTGACTTTCAACGACGATGTTCATTGAGTTTTTGAATGCGCATTGGCGAAAGTGAGATGGTGTCTTTGTATTATCTTTTGAGTAGGGACCCGCGTGTGAGCACCCTCCGATGACGAAAATGTTTTTCTTTTTAGTTCTTTTTGATGTGTGTCCATGGCTATCCGGCCGATGGGTATCCTTTAATTTGCAACCTTCTTTTAACTGGACTTACCCAAAAATCCTGTCATCTATTCTTGTCGTCGAATGAGCTTCGTGTGATTCATAAAATTTTCATGTGTCGAGCTTGACGGGTGACTGGTGGATAAGTATTTATTTATTACTTTTTGGTGAGATACAACTTGACGACAAGTTGCGTTTTGTAAAAGAACCAGTGGAGATCGTGGATCGAGATTCACGTGGGAACGTGAAGACTTCTTTATAAGGAATGTCGTCATCCTTCCGGGTAGTGAACAACTCGTGTTTGAGGCGAGTTGAGCGCCGGGACGTCGCTCCCTTAAGGTGGTGAGGATGTAAAACCCTAAAAATAAGGTCATAATTTAATTCTATTTTCAATTATTTTGAAGTATTTTATAACGTTAAATATTATTATGTTTAACGGTTTAAGTTGAAACCGATATTAAATATTATATTTTAATATTTTGACGAGCAACGAGGACTACTAGTGATCGCGATACCGACGGATGCCAAAAATTTTATATTTTATTATCGATAGTTTCGATATTTAATACTTTCGACGATATCGTTTCAATTACGTATCGAGTCGTTATATTATTATTTTTCGTGTGCGATTAAACTTTTAAAAAGTACAATCTAACATTTTCAGGTAGTGAAATATTTTCTCGTATAATATTTTGAAACTTATTTTTGTGTTGGTTGACGAACTCACAATTTACGGATTTAAATTTGGGCTTACGTGCATAATTTAGCGTCCCTTACGACTAAACCGGAAACCTTAGGATTACGTATTTACGTTTTTGAACTCCGTTTTTGATGAGACAATTTTTATTGGATTCGTTTTGTGACGTTGATTCATAATTTATAAAAACGTTTTTCGTGAAACGACCCGAGGGCACGCAAATCGAGAAAACTAGAATCGAGGGATACTCGTAAACTAGTGAGATGGGACAAAATACATTGTCCCACCCCACTAGCTTATATGGGATGGCACTAACATGACACCACAACCATATGTGGCATCATGTTAGCTAAGTGTTTACAAGTGTAAACAAAGCTTACACCTTAAGCTTAGTTCTTTCCACTATCTAGCTAAAACCATCAACTAACTCATTTCCACCATTTACTTACATGCAAACCAACACAAAACTCTCTCAAAAACCTTCACCATTGCCATCCATATTGAAGCTACAAACACCCCTTTTGATCTTTTCTAGCCATGAAATACATGTTATCTAGCTCTATCATGGAGTTATCTTGAAGCCTTGATCATTTGGTGGCCATATTAACAACATAGGAGGTGATTTGCTTGTGTCCTAGGGCTGATTTCTCAACTATTGTTCTTGGTGTTTGATGATCTTGGAGTTATTTGTGGTGTTCATCAAGTTCTTGTCTTCCAAAAACAAGAAATATACTTGGTTGGTAAAGAAGATCATCCTCTCCATTTTCTCTTGTTATTTTTGTAAAGAACAAATGTATTTTCTTTATTATTGTATATGTATATGATGTATATATGATGATGAAAAATGTGTTGTGGGGATCAAGTGTTGATAAATATGCTTAAAAAGGTTAATAACTATAAGAAATAAGGCTAAAATCATGCTTATTTAGTTGGCTGTATAAAAACAGTATATAACTAAAACTTGAACTGATAAAATTGCATGGTATGATCCATTTACAGTAACTACAAGATGTTATACACATGTGAGAGTTGGCCATGCAATGGAATCAATATAATGAGTGAGATATGATCAAAACAAGTTGGGTGTTCTAATCTGAATAAGCAGTTTTGTAGGGACTGTTAAGGCAAGATAAACTTAAAATGAGCAGTAGCTATAACTAAGTTAAATTTATCACATAATATGAAGATCATGCCACCCAAAAATGAGCTTCTAATTCATTATAGAACTCTAGATATGATAAAAATGGTGAACATGAAGATAAAAATCAGATTTTGAGAATTAATGTTTATTATTATTATATAAGCACTCAAATTTTATTGTATAAAATGTAAAATAAAAACCCACTAACTTATGAAACTTATTTATATAAATATGTAAAAGGTTAATTAAATGGATAAATTATATAAATGGTAGTGGAATAATACTTATAAGTAATAAAAACTATAAACTTGATTTTTACGACTTTTTCGGCTATTACCGTAAAATTAACGTTTTTCACCAAATAAAACTTAGACGATCAAACCCGTCTAATGTAAAGTTTTTAAAAGTCATATACTGATATATAAGTAACTAATACAAGTAAAAACCGATAAAACTCGAACTATAGGACATACGGACATTAACGAGCTAACTAAGCATATTGGACTAATAATTGGACTAAATAAGTTAAACACTTATAAAAAGGACTTATTGGGCTTAACCCATTTGGGCCCAACATGGAAAGTATAGATACTGATAATATAGGTATAAAATGGATTAAAACAAGTTAAAGAACTTATACTAAGCTTATTGGACTCAAAATAGGTAAATAGGTAAAACTAGTAAACTAGTAAAAAGTTACCAATACGTAAACACTAAAATGAGTAAACAAGGATATATAAACCCACTTGATCATCATCATATGTACAAAATCATCATATGTATATTGTTATTTTGATAAAAGTCATTGGACAAGAGTCTAAGACCGATTATTATTTATATAGGTTTCCGTGACCGAAGCACGCCCGTAGCCGATAATCCGCCTTTCATTATCAACGTGAGTCTATAGCCTCGCTTTATACTAGTTATTAAATGATTTTAAACCCGCGAGGGGGAATACATGTTTTATAAACTTAGAACACAAGATTTTTATGGTATGCTTTGTCCCTCTATGAATGGACCCGTGGTTGCCTTTAAATTGCATTAAGTGATTGCCTTTGTTAAAACCTCAATTATGGACCGTTAATTAACCTATGATGGGTTAACCGCTAGTACAATTAATAGATCTATGGGGGAAGCCGCCCCGGTTCAGTTTTTGTGGACTTGTCATAGAAGCTTAGGCCCGACCTCCACACTGTTTGAGCATATTGTATTGAGAAGTCAGGTATACGGCAATGTACCAATAATCTGGAGGTAACCGACAATTAATAAATCTCTCGTCTTATTAGACTGATATGGGAGTGTCTAAGGGCTCGGTTCCATGAGCTTATTGCAATTTATGCTATATACAATTATCATTGTTGATGCAAAATATTTTATTTGATGCTTATAAGCATGCCACAAACTTATAATCTTTGCTTGTGTTCAAATTTATTTCATAAACCTATAGATTCACTCGGCATTTTTGCTGATCGTTTTACTCACATGTATTTCAGGTAATCAAGAAGTGGAAGCTTGGAGGTCACGGGGAATGAAGTTGTGCACTGCTTTTGTTGTTCAAACTCTTTGATTTATTTATCGTTCCATTTTTAAAACAAACCAATATGTTGTTTTAACTTATCTTTGGTAACGATTACTTGGGACTAAGCTACTCTGACAAATCTTTTAGGAACGATAAATCTAAAACGTCTCTTTTCGAGTCGTTCTTTATAAATTATGTGTTGTTGTATCATTGTTTAGCACCCAAAGATGGATTTCGCTGCGTGTAAATTTGGGGGTGTTAAAATTCATTTTAAACTCAGAATAAAATAGTGATCTTCAGTACGAGGAACAGAACGAGATAAAAATAAACTCGATAAACGCATAAACAGACAAGATGTGCTAAAATGATTTAAGGTTGACGATCGACGAGGGATCTCGAACCACGTAACCGCAAAACATAATAATTCACAATACTAGAAAAATGAGAGCGAAGAATAAATTAAATATTAACATTAAAATAACGTTTGTCACAATTATCCGTCCCGAATTTGGTATTACCTTAAACTCAGTTAAGGTACCTTCATGATAAAGATGATATATCAAAATAAGAGTTAAATAGCTTCATAATTTATTTTGGTTGTCTTAAGAAACTTTGAAAGAATGACATAAATTTATTAATTAAACTCATACTGATGGTTACGATTTAGAAATATAATTTCCAAATTAAATCATTATTAGGAATATAAATTAAACCGGTAATTTCATAACATTAAAAGTAAAGTATGATAAGTCACTTAGTTCAAAAGATATAGTATAATTTCATGTTAGACATTAGTTTTAGTTATACAAAATATAATGTATAAATTTGACCTTTTACTTGTAATGGTTATTTCGATAATTGAAAATCATTGGAAAATGTATAAAAGTTCCATAAAAATATTATAATAAGTTGTCGACATACTTATAAGTGTTTAATATGTCAAAGTAAACATGGGACATATTCAGGTTTCAAAATGTGACAAGATAACAAACGAATACGAATGGAAATAATGGTCAACAATTAGTACGAAATCAACGGTACAAAAGAGGACGAAGCAGATGTCGTATGAATTCTTAAAGAGAATAATAAAATAAAGGCGTCGATGGTAAGACGATAAGAAATAATAGATTAAACAAGTTGTCAATTTTGTTAGTGCGGTCGATGGTTCACCAATATCAGTTTGTTAACTTAGCGGTGGTCAATACATGATCGGAAATAAGATCCATACATAAATTTAATCAAAGAAAATTCCTAATAATCACTTGTAATTAAAACAAATCAAATGAACGATGTTAGTGTTTAAAGAGAGAAGTCAAAGTACGGTTCACAAGAGTGGATTTCGAGACAAACGAGAGTGGCGGACGTCATCCCGGATATACGGAAATCACTCTAGTGATAATTCATTATTCACATGCGGAGACATTCCAAAGATCTACCCAGTCGCATAAAGAAGACTGGACGAGAAGGAAGGATAAAACATCGAGACTTTCAAGTCTTTTATCAACAGTTAGTAATTAGACGAACGTTTACAAGAAATCAGTTATAAGACAAAATGAAGTAACAAGTAGAAAACGATCGTTGAGTAAAACTTTATTCGTAAGCGCGTAATTCGTTCAACAGAAGGTAAGAAAACGTATGCGGATGCATAGAAATTGTGCTACTTGCATAAAACATAAAGGTTTTCAAAACTTCTTTTCACTTTATTTCATTTTATTTATCTTTATAATAAATACAAGTAAAAAGTTGATTATTATCAAGATTTTTAAGGTGACTACTATTCAGCCTAGCATGGATCCTTCTAAATTAGACATAGGTGATCAGGCCATGTATAATTTAGGAATAGCAATGCAGTGCTCAGTTTCGTCGAAAAGTATTACGTTTCTTATGTTTATATATAAACCATGCCATTTGTAAAATGGAATTTAAAAATAGTTTATAAATTTAAAGGATACAAGTAATTTGTGAGATACTCAATAAGCAACTTTTAATGTTACGAAAAGTATTAAGACCAAAGTAAAAACAACTGGTGAAAATAATCGTAAAACAATATCAGATTTATTTATAAGGTGACATTATGACAACGTATAAAGTAGCCAAAGGTTTGCAAAAAGTAGCAAATAGTAGCTCATAAAACAATCAATGAAATGGTTACAAGTTGTTAATGTTTCAAAAGGTTATAAGATTTAGACGAAAACGCCATGAGACACGTGATGAGAATATCGACGAAGAATGTGAAGGCAAAACTTCAAAACTCAACCCAAATCAGTGGAAGGTTAGAAGAAAATAAAAATAGAACAACATCGAATGACAAATGAGTCATATATATGAAAAGAATAAAACAATCCACATGTGTATTCTATGTAAGATACTCGACACAACATGCTTTTAAGAAAGTATATTATTCGTTTTCAAATTACCCCATTATTCCGGTAATTGGTAATCCTGTACTGTTTCTATTTTTAAACATTTTCACATGCAACTAGTATTCGTTAGTTGTAAAATAATATTTGTTAAAATTTTACGATCTCAAATGAAATCAAAACAGCTTAGAAACATTTAAAACTCATGTTCTGAATTTTCTATCAGATTTAACTTTTAAATATGATCCGATTAATTGATCCGATAAACGACATCTCCAAGACTCGGAGCCTAAAGCATTTTGATGCAAAACGACGTTTCAGACGACTTTCTAGTTTTACCCGAGACCTGAAAACCAATAATAAATGACTAAAATACCCCTGCAAGTTCTGTGCAGGTTTGACTATTTTATTTTAAAAAACGCAGGTTTTACTTTTAGGTTTTGACCTATTTATACACCCCCTGTAGTTTCTCCATTAAATATATTTTTCGACATTTCCTAACGGCTCAAAATATATATATATATACACACATATCTTGTTGATTTTACAACAATGAAAAATAAATCTCATAATGAGCATTAAATAAAAATATAGTATAATAAATGACAAAAGATGCTTCAAGGTATCCAACACAAAATTTAGGAAGCAAAACGGTGAATGACGTTCATAATTTAAGTTTCAAGGTGCAATGTAGGCAAACCTCCTTGGTGCCACGATTCTCCAAAAACACCAAAACATAACGAGAAAAGAATGGAACATTCATAGGTTGTGTTCCGAGAGAAAGAAGGTTAATGAAAAACAAATGATACAATTTTATAGAAGTAAAATCGTATTCCAATCTAGCGCCATAATCTAGACGATGATTTATAAAATGACGATGACGTTACCGAGATATAAGCGAACAATACACTTCGGAGTCGATACATATAAATGTCAATGAATTTAATCTTCGTATGTCGTATAAAATGATAATAAAAATTAACAAAATATTATGAAAAACCATGGTATTATTCAACACTATTTTAAGAAATGTTTCAAAATGTATGACTCACACGATAGCGGTTAGTCTATTCCAAGGACACATTGAGCTACACAATGGTCTAGAGATTACGTTAAAAGACGTCCAAGCACAAATAGCCGGAAGACGATTTGAATATCTATATAGATATCACAAAGGGTTAAACAATGAAAGTAACGCGCGTAGATGAAGTTATGTAAGGTCATAATATAAAAATTTTGCAATAAAAGCAATTTAAATACTTCAAAAATAAATACAGAAAGATCATGAAATTTATTGTATTTATTTAAGTTAATCATTAATAAATGACAAACTTTTATAGAAAAGTTTAACTACATAAATATATATCGATTAAGGGATCCTAGATATAAATATATATCCATAAGTGGATCATAGTATTTATTTATAAATACTTGCCAATAAGGTATACGTAATAACGCATACTAAAATGGTAATCCCAGAAGTAGCTTGAACCTGAAGTCACGCGAAGTCCGGTGCACATGACTCTTTGAAAAATAAAAACTGACAGTTATAGTTTAGGTTTTTAAAATAAAGACCTAGTTCTCTATAACTCATGGCTCTGGTACCAATCTTTAACACCCCCAAATTTACACGCAGCGGAATACATCTTTGGGTGCTAAACAATGATACAACAACACATAATTTATAAAGAACGACTCGAAAAGAGACGTTTTAGATTCATCGTTCCCAAAACATTCATCAGAGTAGCGTAATCCCAAGTAATCGTTACCAAAAGATAAGTTAAAACAACATATTAGTTTGTTTTAAAAATGGAACGATAAATAAATCAAAGAGTTTGAACAACAAAAGCAGTGCACAACTTCATTCCCCGTGACCTCCAAGCTTCCACTTCTTGATTACCTGAAATACATGTGAGTAAAACAATCAGCAAAAATGCCGAGTGAATCTATAGGTTTATGTAATCAATTTGAACACAAGCAAAGATTATAAGTTTGTGGCATGCTTATAAGCATCAAATAATAATTTGCATCAACAATGATAATTGTATATAGCATAAATTGCAATAAGCTCATGGAACCGAGCCCTTAAACACTCCCTTTAGAGGTCTGATAAGACAGGAGATTTATTAATTGTCGGTTACCTCTAGATTAATGGTACATTGCCGTATACCTGACTTCTCAATACAATATGTCCAAACAGTGTGGAGGTCGGGCCTAAGCTTCTGTGACAAGTCCACACAAACTGAACCGGGGCGGCTTCCCCCATAGATTTATTAATTGTACTAGCGGCTAGCCCATCATAAGCTAGTTAACAGTCCGTAATTGAGGCTTTAACAAAGGCAATCACTTAATGCAATTTAAAGGCAACAACGGGTCCATTCATAGAGGGACAAAGCATACCATAAAAATCTTGTGTTCTAATTTTATAAAACATGTATTCCCCCTCGCGAGTTTAAAATCATTTAATAACTAGTATAAAGTGAGGCTATAGACTCACCTTAGCCGATAGTGGTAATGAGACGATCGCCGACGATAGATGATGCCTTTCAAACACGAGAACCGCAACCTATCAAATGATGTGCGTTCATTAATAATAGACTCGAGAAATAAGCCATACATAAGAATATAAAACTCGACTCATATAATCACGACAAACTCGAGAGAAAACGATACAAGTGATACGATTACACTCTCCTATATATTAATTTTATTATTCTATGTCTTTAATAAAAATCTGCCGGAACATACCGAATGTCCAAGCCGTTTTCCCATACTTAAACATATCAACTTTTTATGATACTACTCAGAGAACTTACTTACTATATGTAGAAAGTCCTCCCAAGAGCCCATCAAAAGATTTTTCTTCTAAAGTTCCATGCCCGACTCATCTTTGAATCACAAAATTCGGACAGTTTAGCGACCTTGACTTACGAAACCATTTTGACCATTCTAAACAACTCCGTTTATAAAACCGCCACTTGATTCTAAAAATAGACTCAAAATACTAAACTTGGAGCCTGAGAACAGCCTTTAAATAATTTTGAAACTCATTTTATAGTCCCTGAGATTCGATCCAAATATCGACAACAATTTTCGGATTGTGTAGACACTCGTCTCCCGGTACACGAAAATCAAACTAGTGTATCTTCCACCTCGTTTGGAGTTGGAAGGCCTACTTTATATCAAATCGAAGCTAACGAAAATCTCTACGACATAATCCAATAATATCATCCTATATTCAGACTTAAGACCCTCGAAAATGGCCTCAAACCTACTGCCCAAAATTGACCTTAAAAATCTCTTACAAAATCAAATTTTTGATTAAAACCAACAACTTTTATCATCATTCTAACATCCTAATATCACCAGAAACCCATCCTAACACTCCTAAATCACTTGTATGTAAAAATCTAATAAATCAAACTCAAAAACTCAAACATGCAAACACCCCACTATGTAATATAATAATATTAACACCTATTTATTCCTTCAAAATGGATCAAACAAGTATAGTTCATCAAGAAAATAAATTTTGAAAAAAATGTTAATGCATGTTGAAGAAAATCATACCAATGTGATCACAAGATCAAAACTAAGATGGGTCTTGTTTTAGATTAGCTCAAATCATCCTAAATCTTGAGTTAATTTGAAAATGGTATGGATTTGGTGATGGTGGTTGATGTTTCGGCAAAACAAGAGAGAGAAAGAGATGGTGAGTTTTGTTTTTATTTTTAAAATGATTATATGTGTAAAAGTGTAAGTGGAAAAACATTATATAGTCTAAGGTTAGGGTAGTTTTTGCCAATTAGTGATAGTTTTGGTCCAAAATGTAATAAAATAGTTTAAAAGGGTAGAAAATGTAAATTGTAAATTTTAAAATATTTACGAGACTCGGGTTTCGTAAAAATACTAAAAAGTTTAAACGCACACGAAAAATAATAATATAACGACTGGATACGTAATTAAAACGATATCGTTGAAAATATTAAATATCGAAACGATCGATAATAAAATATAAAATTTTAGGCATCCGTCGGTATCGCAATCACTAGTAGTCCTCGTTACTCGTCAAAATATTAAAATATAATATTTAATATCGGTTTCAACTTAAACCGTTAAACATAATAATATTTAACATTATAAAATACTTCAAAATAATTGAAAAATAGAATTGAATTATGACCTTATTTTTACGGGTTTTACATCCTCACCACCTTAAGGGAGCGAAGTCCCGGCGCTCAACTCGCCTCATACACGAGTTGTTCACTACTCGGAAGGATGACGGCATTCTTTATAAAGAAGTCCTTATGTTCCCACGTGTATCTCGATCCACGATCTCCACTGGTTCTTTTACAAAACGTAACTTGTCGTCAATTTGTATCTCACCAAAAAGGAATAAATAAATCCTTATCCATCAGTCACCCGTCAAACTCGACACATGAAAATTTTATGAATCACACGAAGCTCATTCGACGACAAGAATAGATGACAGGATTTTCGGGTATGTCCAGTTAAAAGGAAGGTTGCAATTTAAAGGATGTCCATCGGCCGGATAGCCATGGACACACATAAAATAAAAAAAAAGAACTAACAAGAAAAACATTTTCGTCGTCGGAGGGTGCTCATACGCGGGTCCCTACTCAAAAGATAATACAAAAGACACCATCTCACTTTCGCCAACGCACATTAAAGTCTCAATAAACATCGTCGTTGAAAGTCAAAAAAAAAATATTACATAATATGTGTTCTACATGATCGGACGTCATCGGATGATGCCGTCTCAAGTTCTCACAACTTAAGATCATTTGACTAGATCACACACCATATAAGTACATAAAAGAAAAGGTCGAACATAAACATCGAGTATAGATCTCCATCGTTAATCATCGAGAGAACCTTGAACGAACCCTTGATAATAACCACTTGACCTCAAGAGTCTTTCCACTTACGGTGTCGGCTTCAACATACTCCTCGAGGTTGTAACGAATTTATTAACTCCATTCCTTAAGAGATTCGGTCCTTAATCATTCCACAAGTACACGCATAAATCCTAGTGACACTTATCGTTTCTTCTTATACACTGCTTCCCAAGATTCATTTTAAACTCAGAATAAAATAGTGATCTTCAGTACGAGGAACAGAACGAGATAAAAATAAACTCGATAAACGCATAAACGGACAAGATGTGGTAAAATGATTTAAGGTTGACGATCGACGAGGGATCTCGAACCACGTAACCGTAAAACATAATAATTCACAATACTAGAAAAATGAGAGCGAAGAATAAATTAAATATTAACATTAAAATAACGTTTGTCACAATTATCCGTCCCGAATTTGGTATTACCTTAAACTCAGTTGAGGTACCTTCATGATAAAGATGATATATCAAAATAAGAGTTAAATAGCTTCATAATTTATTTTGGTTGTCTTAAGAAACTTTGAAAGAATGACATAAATTTATTAATTAAACTCATACTGATGGTTACGATTTAGAAATATAATTTCCAAATTAAATCATTATTAGGAATATAAATTAAACCGGTAATTTCATAACATTAAAAGTAAAGTATGATAAGTCACTTAGTTCAAAAGATATAGTATAATTTCATGTTAGACATTAGTTTTAGTTATACAAAATATAATGTATAAATTTGACCTTTTACTTGTAATGGTTATTTCGATAATTAAAAATCATTGGAAAATGTATAAAAGTTCCATAAAAATATTATAATAAGTTTTCGATATACTTATAAGTGTTTAATATGTCAAAGTAAACATGGGACATATTCAGGTTTCAAAATGTGACAAGATAACAAACGAATACGAATGGAAATAATGGTCAACAATTAGTACGAAATCAACGGTACAAAAGAGGATGAAGCAGATGTCGTATGAATTCTTAAAGAGAATAATAAAATAAAGGCGTCGATGGTAAGACGATAAGAAATAATAGATTAAACAAGTTGTCAATTTTGTTAGTGCGGTCGATGGATCACCAATATCAGTTTGTTAACTTAGCGGTGGTCAATACATGATCGGAAATAAGATCCATACATAAATTTAATCAAAGAAAATTCCTAATAATCACTTGTAATTAAAACAAATCAAATGAACGATGTTAGTGTTTAAAGAGAGAATCAAAGTACGGATCACAAGAGTGGATTTCGAGACAAACGAGAGTGACGGACGTCATCCCGGATATACGGAAATCACTCTAGTGATAATTCATTATTCACATGCGGAGACATTCCAAAGATCTACCCAGTCGCATAAAGAAGATTGGACGAGAAGGAAGGATAAAACATCGAGACTTTCAAGTCTTTTATCAACAGTCAGTAACTAGACGAACGTTTACAAGAAATCAGTTATAAGACAAAATGAAGTAACAAGTAGAAAACGATCGTTGAGTAAAACTTTATTCGTAAGCACGTAATTTGTTCAACAGAAGGTAAGAAAACGTATGCGGATGCATAGAAATTGTGCTACTTGCATAAAACATAAAGGTTTTCAAAACTTCTTTTCACTTTATTTCATTTTATTTATCTTTATAATAAATACAAGTAAAAAGTTGATTATTATCAAGATTTTTAAGGTGACTACTATTCAGCCTAGCATGGCTCCTTCTAAATTAGACATAGGTGATCAGGCCATGTATAATTTAGTAATAGCAATGCAGTGCTCAGTTTCGTCGAAAAGTATTACGTTTCTTATGTTTATACATAAACCATGCCATTTGTAAAATGGAATTTAAAAATAGTTTATAAATTTAAAGGATACAAGTAATTTGTGAGATACTCAATAAGCAACTTTTAATGTTACGAAAAGTATTAAGACCAAAGTAAAAACAACTGGTGAAAATAATCGTAAAACAATATCAGATTTATTTATAAGGTGACATTATGACAACGTATAAAGTAGCCAAAGGTTTGCAAAAAGTAGCAAATAGTAGCTCATAAAACAATCAATGAAATGGTTACAAGTTGTTAATGTTTCAAAAGGTTATAAGATTTAGACGAAAACGCCATGAGACACGTGATGAGAATATCGACGAAGAATGTGAAGGCAAAACTTCAAAACTCAACCCAAATCAGTGGAAGGTTAGAAGAAAATAAGAATAGAACAACATCGAATGACAAATGAGTCATATATATGAAAAGAATAAAACAATCCACATGTGTATTCTATGTAAGATACTCGACACAACATGCTTTTAAGAAAGTATATTATTCGTTTTCAAATTACCCCATTATTCCGGTAATTGGTAATCCTGTACTGTTTCTATTTTTAAACATTTTCACATGTAACTAGTATTCGTTAGTTGTAAAATAATATTTGTTAAAATTTTACGATCTCAAATGAAATCAAAACAGCTTAGAAACATTTAAAACTCATGTTCTGAATTTTCTATCAGATTTAACTTTTAAATATGATCCGATTAATTGACCCGATAAACGACATCTCCAAGACTCGGAGCCTAAAGCATTTTGATGCAAAACGACGTTTCAGACGACTTTCTAGTTTTACCCGAGACCTGAAAACCAATAATAAATGACTAAAATACCCCTGCAAGTTCTGTGCAGGTTTGACTATTTTATTTTAAAAAACGCAGGTTTTACTTTTAGGTTTTGACCTATTTATACACCCCCTGTAGTTTCTCCATTAAATATATTTTTCGACATTTCCTAACGGCTCAAAATATATATATATATACACACATATCTTGTTGATTTTACAACAATGAAAAATAAATCTCATAATGAGCATTAAATAAAAATATAGTATAATAAATGACAAAAGATGCTTCAAGGTATCCAACATAAAATTTAGGAAGCAAAACGGTGAATGACGTTCATAATTTAAGTTTCAAGGTGCAATGTAGGCAAACCTCCTTGGTGCCACGATTCTCCAAAAACACCAAAACATAACGAGAAAAGAATGGAACATTCATAGGTTGTGTTCCGAGAGAAAGAAGGTTAATGAAAAACAAATGATACAATTTTATAGAAGTAAAATCGTATTCCAATCTAGCGCCATAATCTAGACGATGATTTATAAAATGACGATGACGTTACCGAGATATAAGCGAACAATACACTTCGGAGTCGATACATATAAATGTCAATGAATTTAATCTTCGTATGTCGTATAAAACGATAATAAAAATTAACAAAATATTATGAAAAACCATGGTATTATTCAACACTATTTTAAGAAATGTTTCAAAATGTATGACTCACACGATAGCGGTTAGTCTATTCCAAGGACACATTGAGCTACACAATGGTCTAGAGATTACGTTAAAAGACGTCCAAGCACAAATAGCCGGAAGACGATTTGAATATCTATATGGATATCACAAAGGGTTAAACAATGAAAGTAACGCGCGTAGATGAAGTTATGTAAGGTCATAATATAAAAATTTTGCAATAAAAGCAATTTAAATACTTCAAAAATAAATACAGAAAGATCATGAAATTCATTGTATTTATTTAAGTTAATCATTAATAAATGACAAACTTTTATAGAAAAGTTTAACTACATAAATATATATCGATAAAGGGATCCTAGATATAAATATATATCCATAAGTGGATCATAATATTTATTTATAAATACTTGCCAATAAGGTATACGTAATAACGCATACTAAAATGGTAATCCCAGAAGTAGCTTGAACCTGAAGTCACGCGAAGTCCGGTGCACATGACTCTTTGAAAAATAAAAACTGACAGTTATAGTTTAGGTTTTTAAAATAAAGACCTAGTTCTCTATAACTCATGGCTCTGGTACCAATCTTTAACACCCCCAAATTTACACGCAGTGGAATACATCTTTGGGTGCTAAACAATGATACAACAACACATAATTTATAAAGAACGACTCGAAAAGAGACGTTTTAGATTCATCGTTCCCAAAACATTCATCAGAGTAGCATAATCCCAAGTAATCGTTACCAAAAGATAAGTTAAAATAACATATTAGTTTGTTTTAAAAATGGAACGATAAATAAATCAAAGAGTTTGAACAACAAAAGCAGTGCACAACTTCATTCCCCGTGACCTCCAAGCTTCCACTTCTTTATTACCTGAAATACATGTGAGTAAAACAATCAGCAAAAATGCCGAGTGAATCTATAGGTTTATGTAATCAATTTGAACACAAGCAAAGATTATAAGTTTGTGGCATGCTTATAAGCATCAAATAATAATTTGCATCAACAATGATAATTGTATATAGCATAAATTGCAATAAGCTCATGGAACCGAGCCCTTAAACACTCCCTTTAGAGGTCTGATAAGACAGGAGATTTATTAATTGTCGGTTACCTCTAGATTAATGGTACATTGCCGTATACCTGACTTCTCAATACAATATGTCCAAACAGTGTGGAGGTCGGGCCTAAGCTTCTGTGACAAGTCCACACAAACTGAACCGGGGCGGCTTCCCCCATAGATCTATTAATTGTACTAGCGGCTAGCCCATCATAAGCTAGTTAACAGTCCGTAATTGAGGCTTTAACAAAGGCAATCACTTAATGCAATTTAAAGGCAACCACGGGTCCATTCATAGAGGGACAAAGCATACCATAAAAATCTTGTGTTCTAATTTTATAAAACATGTATTCCCCCTCGCGGGTTTAAAATCATTTAATAACTAGTATAAAGCGAGGCTATAGACTCACCTTAGCCGATAGTGGTAATGAGACGATCGCCGACGATAGATGATGCCTTTCAAACACGAGAACCGCAACCTATCAAATGATGTGCGTTCATTAATAATAGACTCGAGAAATAAGCCATACATAAGAATATAAAACTCGACTCATATAATCACGACAAACTCGAGAGAAAACGATACAAGTGATACTATTACACTCTCCTATATATTAATTTTATTATTCTATGTCTTTAATAAAAATCTGCCGGAACATACCGAATGTCCAAGCTGTTTTCCCATACTTAAACATATCAACTTTTTATGATACTACTCAGAGAACTTACTTACTATATGTAGAAAGTCCTCCCAAGAGCCCATCAAAAGATTTTTTTTCTAAAGTTCCCTGCCCGACTCATCTTTGAATCACAAAATCCGGACAGTTTAGCGACCTTGACTTACGAAACCATTTTTAACATTTTAAACAACTCCGTTTATAAAACCGCCACTTGATTCTAAAAATAGACTCAAAATACTAAACTTGGAGCCTGAGAACAGCCATTGAATCATTTTGAAACTCATTTTATAGTCCCCGAGATTCGATCCAAATATCGACAACAATTTTCGGATTGTGTAGACACTCGTCTCCCGGTACACGAAAATCAAACTAGTGTATCTTCCACCTCGTTTGGAGTTGGAAGGCCTACTTTATATCAAATCGAAGCTAACGAAAATCTCTACGACATAATCCCATAATATCATCCTATATTCATACTTAAGAACCTCGAAAATGGCCTCAAACCTACTGCCCAAAATTGACCTTAAAAATCTCTTACAAAATCAAGTTTTTGATTAAAACCAACAACTTTTATCATCATTCTAACATCCTAATATCACCAGAAACCCATCCTAACACTCCTAAATCACTTGTATGTAAAAATCTAATAAATCAAACTCAAAAACTCAAACATGCAAACACCCCACTATGTAATATAATAATATTAACACCTTTTTATTCCTTCAAAATGGATCAAACAAGTATAGTTCATCAAGAAAATAAATTTTGAAAAAAATGTTAATGCATGTTGAAGAAAATCATACCAATGTGATCACAAGATCAAAACTAAGATGGGTCTTGTTTTAGATTAGCTCAAATCATCCTAAATCTTGAGTTAATTTTAAAATGGTATGGATTTGGTGATGGTGGTTGATGTTTCGGCAAAACAAGAGAGAGAAAGAGATGGTGGGTTTTGTTTTTATTTTTAAAATGATTATATGTGTAAAAGTGTAAGTGGAAAAACATTATATAGTCTAAGGTTAAGGTAGTTTTTGCCAATTAGTGATAGTTTTGGTCCAAAATATAATAAAATAGTTTCAAAGGGTAGAAAATGTAAATTGTAAATTTTAAAATATTTACGAGACTCGGGTTTCGTAAAAATACTAAAAAGTTTAAACGCACACGAAAAATAATAATATAACGACTCGATACGTAATTAAAACGATATCGTTGAAAATATTAAATATCGAAACGATCGATAATAAAATATAAAATTTTAGGCATCCGTCGGTATCGCAATCACTAGTAGTCCTCGTTACTCGTCAAAATATTAAAATATAATATTTAATATCGGTTTCAACTTAAACCGTTAAACATAATAATATTTAACGTTATAAAATACTTTAAAATAATTGAAAAATAGAATTGAATTATGACCTTATTTTTACGGGTTTTACATAACGACCTGTTTATTAGTCTTAATAGATAGGTCAACCTACTTATGACTCGTACGTGCCCATTTAAACGTAACAGTGACCTGTATATCTTCGTGTGAGGTGTGTATAGTATAGTGAACTGCTATCCTAATAGACCCCTAACCTCGAACCCTAACTATCCAACTAAACACCCAAAAAAGTTCTTTGGGGTTACATCCATCTACATTTTCTGGGACTAACACATAAAATGCATAATTTAAACTTAATTGATGCAAGTAAAGAATATCCATTTAGTTTCATCCATAAGTAAAATAGTTTCATCCAAAACAACAACTATTTTTGTGATATAAAATCAGACCAATGGGTATCAAGGTTCAATGACAGATTAAAATCATACGGTTGATCAATAAAAGTTCTACTAAAGCAATAAAAGTTAGTACAGTCTCAAGAACTATTGGTCCAGTTTAGCATTTGTATTAGTTATAATTTCTTTCACATGTGAAAAGTTTGTTAGAAGTTACTTAGTTAGAATTTTCTGTATATAAATACCCAGCATCTATCTTTCTGTAATTCACTTTTACAATAATGAAAGTCATTTCACTTTTCACCTTAACTGTGTGTAATCTTCTTTATGGTATAAAAGGCAAGTTCCGATCACCTGTAACTAACTCAAAATTTGTTAGAACCACTTTCCTTCATCACCATTACAGGTTGTTACAACAACCTTCCTTCAACCACCATTAATCAATCACCATCATCATCTTTCTGCACTCTGATTCTTCTTTAATGAAGCACTCACACAAGTTTATGACCAAATAACCAATTTTCCTAGCAATAGTAACTAACTTTCAACCAAACTCCATTAATGGCGGTTGGGAACTCCCACCAAAACACTCAACCCAATAGAACTGTTAACCATGACAATCCAAGCAACAATGTAGCCATTTTTCCTGACAATGATATCAATTCACCCAATCATCTTCCCTACCATCATCCCAATGATCATCCTGGTATGATTCTGATCTCCAAGAAGCTTACTCGTTTAGACAATTACAACAAATGGAAAAGATCAATGATGATTGCTCTCAATACAAGGAATAAATATGAAATTGTTACTGGTGAGTTTCCAGAACCAAGAATTCAATCAAGCACAAGGGCTTTATGGGAAAGAACCAATGATATGATCATCTCTTGGATCCTAAACACCATTTCAAATCAGATAAGTAATACTCTCACTTTTATTAATACTGATGCTGCTTTAGGGTCTGAGTTAAGTGAGCATTATTCACAACTTGATGGTCATAGAATTTACCAAATCATTACTGATATTGTGCAATTAAAACAACAAAACTGTGATGTGGAGGTGTATTACCAGGAACTGAAAGGATATTGGGATGAACATGATGCTTTGGAAGCCCCATATATGTGTATTTGTTCTTGCACTTGTGAAAAATGGTAGAGTTAATGGTGATAGGGATCAAAGGAAAAGATTGATTCAGTTTTTTATGGGGTTAGATGAATTCTATTCAAACATTAGGGGTCAAATTTTGTTAATGCAATCCGTACCCACTGTAGCTAAGGCTTATGGTATGATTAGGCAAGAAGAAAAACAAAGAGAAGGAATCATGCCAAAACCCCTTACATCACAGGTTGCATTTTCATCTTACTCAACCCCTAGACCACAAACTAGCTGTCATAGGACCAATGGATCTGGACCAGAAAGAAAAAGTTCTTTTTGACTTGGTGTGATTTGTACAAATTGCAATAAGGAAGGTCATACTAGCTATGAGTGTTACAGGCTTAAGGGATATCCTGTTGGTCATCCATTACATGGGAAGTACAAACCACCAGTTGTGAAAAGTGTTTATTTGCCAAAGATTGTGGCTGTAGATGTGAACAATAGCCTTGATCCAAACAAGCCCTCAACTTCTCAAGCAGGACAAAACAATGACAATGATGTTGTTTTCATGAGGATGGATCAATTACAAAATCAACTAAATCAAGTCATGATGATGATGCAAAATACACAGAAGAAACCACTCACAAGTATCATCAATTTCATCTCCATTATAAGACATAAATTCATTACATCTATCATGGTAGACTATAAGCTTGCTTGGGTAGTGGACAATGGGGCAACTAACCATATTTCTATATCCTTAACTGTCATGTTTAACATACATATTTGTAATCCACCTATTCTTATAACCTTACCCAATGGCCAAAATGTGGAAGTTACAATGTGTGGATCAGTGAAAAGCAACAATGAGATAACCCTCAAGAAGAGTTGTGGTAAGGGGTTTTGAGTTGCTCTTTTTTCTTCTTGGTTTGATGTGACTGATCTTCTGGAAATATGCTTCTCTTAACCGTTTCTATAGATGTTTCAATTTAAGCTTCTTTTCTCTGAGATTCTTTTGTTGTTGTATGTGATGATATTGGTGTCGTTGAGGGCGGTGTTCCTGTATATTGGAAAAGATTAGGAAACGTTTGCGGTTACTGTAATTGATAATAGGTTTTGGGTTGTGTTTTATACATGTTTTTGCTTCTGCTAGTTCACTTCTTGGTTGTCTAAGTTGTCGAAGATTTGTACTTTATCAAGGATACAATGCATGGGATACAAAAAATTGGTCTCGATCTTCTTTACTTGTTGCTACTTTATTTCATCCTTACAAATTTTATATGTTTTGAGGTTTCATGTTCTCATAACACTTGTGAGTCCTTAATCCTAGCTCCTATCTGCATTATTTTCTATCAAAATTGTCGCTGTCCTAACCTAGCTATATATAGTTCTTTCTATTATAACCTTGCTATCATTATATTACTTTGTGAACGTTTCACTTCCTGGTTGTGTCAGTAGTGATATCTAAAAACTCTCATTCTGCAATATGCAGTAATTAATTGGTATAATGAACCATTCGCGCATTAAAGAGCAGGGTAGTATGCTTCTTAAACTAATTCGTGGAAGTCATTTTAAACAAGGCCTTGGAACGCCATATGTTATTAATGGGGTTCCAAATTGCCCCCCAAAAGTAGGACATATATGTTGGCGTTCAACAGAGGCAACTAAACTATCAACATTGTGAGACTCAATAGGCGCACTTAATTACCAACTGTGGCTTGTAAAACAGGACATATATACTGGCGTGCAATGTCGGATTCTAAACTACCAGGCATTTTTGAGTCCATAATTATAGTGAAGCCACAGTTGCAGAAGTATGAGGCAAAGAACTAAGATGACAAATCAAATCGGCATTCCGGAAAAGGCGGGCATAAACAAAACAACAATCCATAAAGGGGAAAGTGCAATAAGTTGACTTCCTAATAACTTATAGTCGTAATAGTTTAAAAGTAGTTTCAGGACGTGTTCGAGCATACCGGTTGAAGGCCCTAAAAGTCTCGATTTTGCAGTTGGCCACTCCATTTTCTCATCTTCTTTTCTAAACTGCTATTTCCTGTTAAAGTTATATTAAAAAATACAAATATAAAAATTAATCAAAAGGAAAAGAAAGAGTGAAAGCACGCAAGATGGCACACCTCTCAACCGATCAGCATTTGTAGTATTCATTTCTGCAAATATGAAAATTTGAAGCCAAATTAGTTTAACTAAATAACCTGCGTTTTATATCTATCTTTTGAGATAACCGACAATGTTTCAAAATTATAACGATATAATGCATCACATGTTGCTATAATCTAGATGAATATTAGCTGTTGTTAAACTACATTGCGCTTTTATTTGACTTCATCACTGTTGATATTAATGTTATGTGTTATAATGCTATTAAATGCATATCGCATCAAAAATATGTTCGTGGCATCAACATATTGTTTTTAGCAATGAATTCATTAGTTTTGATAAGCCTCAATGTTCTATATCTAAATTATATAAAATCTTTTAAAATCATGCATATAGTACGCTCTCTCTGTTCCATATGGAAGTTATGAATGATCCAACAATACATGTAGATTCATTCTATTAAAATATGAATTTGTGCTTTGATTTTCTTTTGCAATTAATCTCTACTTTGTGGATTGCTATAATTGGCACTGTTACCTACAGTGTGTTATTCATAAGTTATAAGATTCACATGGCAAGATAGCCTGATATACTGTACTCATAAGTGTACACTTTTAGTTGTATGTTCCCTATGTAAGAATGTCAAACATGGTTTAAGGTTTGTATATAGCCTGCTGATGAAAGTTTGTCTTGTCTTATAGCCTATATCGAGTTATCTAACAACTACAAACACAATCTTTGAAACACAGAGACATGCGACATGAAAAAGTCCCAGACAAAAAAAAAATTCTAATACATTTAAAACATATTTTGAATCTTCAACTCGTTCACGGCCTCCTTAAAAACCACTGAAACAAAAACAACAGAATACCAACTTGTTAAATACTTTCTTTCAACAATAACATTCCAAACACTAATAACCAAAAAAACTAAGGGGTGTTTATTTAAACTGTGAGCTCAATCACCTTAAAAAATAAAAATAATACCAAACACTAAAACCCATATATAAAGCCCAATAAAGATTTAACTAAAAACAGCATGTTAGTCTTTGTTAAGTTGCTGAATATCATATTCGACAAATCAAACTGTCCCCTGAACTTCATATGCATCTCTCGGCTGCACCAAAAAAACATAAATGAAATAAATTAAGCCTCAAAAATTACAAATGAATATCCGTAAGTACTAACAATCATCGTCAAACATCCAATATCAATAATAAAAATATAAAACAAACAAAAAAATCGAATATTTTTCAAGAATCTCCTTAGTGGTCAATGGTTTTCCAAGAACAGAATAGTAATTATATGAGATAAGAGTTGCAGATCTGTGTTTAACTCTATTTGCAATTAGATCTTCAGCCATAGATAGTTTAAGAGAGTGAGGGATGAGATCTGTTTATGAGAGGGTGGTTGTGTGTTTTTTTATGAGTTAGAGGAGAGCGGTGGCCGGATGGTAGAAGATGTAATGAGAGAACACTAATAAATGAGTGAAGAGAGATAAAAAAACCCTTATATGCAACCGAGATCTGAAGAAGTGTGTTGTTAGGCATGCAACGACGCCACAACACCAAGAGAAGGCAAGTCATACTCGAAAGTGGAGGATCCACTATCGCCTGATTTCCCGCCAAAAGACCAAGAATTATTAAAATAATCATCGAGGCTTCCTAAAACAGTTATATGTTATAATATTCTTTCATGAATCATTTTCCTTTTTTGAGAATATGACACACGGAAAGGAAAAAAGATAATGGAAATGAAATGCTTATTTTTTATCTCTTAGCTTTAACTATTGTAGTTAAAGGTTTAGCGATTTGTTACGGGTTATCAAGACTAGCATCTATTTGGTATACAAGGAAGTGTAGTGTAGATACATCATAGAGATGATCTACTTTGATCATTGGGTTTCTTGGTTAGATCTTTTGTTGGTGATTGGTCTCCATTCGATCATACCGAATCACGCTACAAAGTATACTTTTATCTCCATCTTTAATGATTAATCATATGACTCTATGGATCCGTTCATAGGTGATTTTTCTACTGCATTTCTTATTTATTCATATCATGTTTATATGGATAATCACCTATAGTGGTATCACAAGCCATCATATGATTTCATATGATTATCGGGTATGCGTATAAGTGGCTAAAATGCGTGATTTTGATGGATTAATAAAGATAGAAAATTAAAACATCCCCTAAAGCTTAGTTTTCGTGATAAAAGAGACCCTAAGATGATCTTATGATCTGTGATTTTTTATTCCATGGCCACGGGTTACGCATATCTTAATTGGAATTGTTACCGGTACGTGTAAAATGACCTAAAACGCTTGTTTTGGCACAATTTGTGAACCGGTTTTAGAACAGCCTTATGGACATGATTTCTGTAATTATATGATAATTATAAGGTGTTTAAAATTTGATTTTAATATATTAAGGTCATTGGTTACACGTACCAGTCAGGGGTTGAATTAATTATTGATTATTACTTCGATTTCGTTGGCTAACAAGTGTATCTTGTTATTTATTTAATTTTCATGGCAAATACATGCATGTTTGGCCATGGACTTAGCTAACACCTTTTTATACTCATAATTTTATGGTATTATTATGTTTCGTATGCAAATCCAATGAAAACCTAGACCAAATGTGATATGTTGCGTGTTGATTTGCATTTAATTTCAGTTTTGGGGTTTTGCCATTGTTTCAGCTTCATTAATATGTTTTTATGTTAGTTATAGCAATTTTTTGGGAATTTTATAGTAGTTTAATGATAGGTTAAATATTGTTAGTCATATATCAATTGTAACCGATGCTTAGATGGGAATGGCTAAGGAATTAAAGACATATTGTAAAATTTGGAGTTGTTGAGTGAGCTGCACTAAAATGTGATTTCCCAGAGTTCTATAAGGAGATAGAAGCCCAATTTTGGTTTGATAATTCACAACTCATGGGCCTTCAAAAGTTTCAAATGGACCTCGGGCAGGGGAAGATTCCTTCTATGGGTTTTAGGCCCTAGAAGTCGACTGAAAATTTATGGCAGTTTTGGGCTTCATGTTCACTTTGGGATCTACTTGCTCTTGATGGTCTTGGAGCAAGTGGGAGCCCACTTTGTGGTTGTGTTGACTTACCTTAGTTTACTTCTTGGTCCTCGTGATGGCTCACTAGATCAAGCATAGGGTTTTCATCAGTTTGAGGCTTTGCATACTTGTGGTTGTGTGGTTGCTTCTTTGCTTGATATCTTGCTATAACTTACAAATGTTTTTATAAAAAACTTAAAATCAATCACAAACCAGTTATAAAACTAAATCTTTGATTTAGTATAAAGTTTAAATATGATTAAAAATAAAATCTTGTTTTCACAATATCTCGTAATGTGTTATGAATGTTATTTCTTTTATGTATTGTCTAATCTAATATTAATTCCACTTAGGTTTTATATTAGTCTTTAACTTGGATAACTTGACACGCGTAAATTAAAACAAGATTGGACTTAAGTTAAGAAATGTTTTTGACTTGTGCTACGATGGATGAATGCATGCTTCCTCGTACACACTTTTGATGTGTAAATCAAACTTTTATACCCCCGTCTCAAATTTAAGTCATGTCATCCAATCGTTTTAGATCACTTGCAATTACTTTTTGCATCTTGTGAGATGGATGTGAATTGTACCCAAGGTGATTATTATT
Source organism: Glebionis coronaria (assembly GCA_025667525.1). NCBI lineage: Eukaryota > Viridiplantae > Streptophyta > Magnoliopsida > Asterales > Asteraceae > Glebionis > Glebionis coronaria. Next base: position 242,813 of record JANFOE010000044.1, on the reverse strand, counting down.
TATGCGTGAGACCTAGACTTTTTCTCGCATGTTCTCAAATTGGATGACTTAATCGGTACAACGGGACCTTGACCGAGGCAAGGATGGGACTAAACATGCCAGTGTGACATTTAGTGAAATTTTTACTTGTGTCATGAGTCCCATAAGGATCTAAGAATTTCACAAGATTTGCAATTGATGAACGTCATCTACCTATTGAATCTATCATTGTCAGCAGATCAACTGATGTTATGGTGGAACCTCAATAAGGATTTTAGCCTTTTCGTAAAATTAATTGTTTTTTTATAAATTTGGGTAGTTAATTTTAAAAAGATAATTATCGAAAATACTAAATATGAACTTTGTATTTCTATTATGATTTTATGCAACACAAACCGTAAAAAAAGTTAGTTTCCTTTTGTGCTAGAGGACGATAAACTAAGTCTTCTTTCCTTGTAAGAATAAGACTCGTTCCCATCCTTTCTCCTTGTATGAGAAAGCTATAATAGGAACACTTGAATCTTCTCAATTCTAATCAAACTTAAAACACACCTACTCAAGAAATCGCATTGTCTTGTAAGTCAAAACGATTAAGTACGGTTGCACATCTTACTATTTTAAGTGATTTGCATAACCCTTAATCCGGTTTAGAAATCATGAGATATTTAAGATATCTGGATAACTAGAGAACATATTTTCTCTAGCTACCAAAATTACACATCTTGAAGTGTTCAGATATTGTACGAGTCTTGATTAGAAATTGAAGTCTCAATAAACCGTGAGAGGAAAGGAAATTACTATCGTGTTTTTCTAGTATATTTTCCTTACTCAAATGAGTTCAATACGATTCTACACACCTTTGAGGTAAAGTAGAAAGAGGAATTGCATGCAAAACTTTCAAGTTAATGGCATCGATGGAAATCCCATCACAAATATAGTAGAACTTGATACTTTTCTTTTAATATCTATGTACATGTTTACTATTCTACGAGACTCACATTGACTATAATGTGTAGACATTCAAATAACTAAAAAGTGTACAAATTGCTACTTGCTTTTTCACTAGTATAGATACATTCAAAATAGTGTCTAAACTAATGGGAGCAATGCATTGTTTAACCATAGGACACACTTGTAAAGTTGTCTTATTCAGTGGGAGTTATGAGCTTATCACCTTGTAAGTGACCCACTTAATTTCTAGATTGTCTTGAAATAACATCATCGTTTTCTAAGCCTTATTGCATATTATTTTAAAAGATAACTAGTCGCTTTTCTGATGTCGCTTCCTGAATTGTTATCTAAAGATAGTTATGCACAATTTCTTATTAAACGATGAAGTTCTACATAATCCTTATATACAAGCTTGATTTGAGAATGACTTAAATCATATTATATCTGTGACACTTTTATATTATTCATATATGATGTTGTGCCATACTTAAGTGGGAGAAATATTAGAGTGTGCAAGGTACAACACAATATGGCAAATAATATTCTACTAGGACTTATACATATTGATGTATGTTGTCAAATAGAGAACTAATGTCAAGAAATAATAAAAACTACTTCATTATATTACCTAAATGGTTTAGCTCATATGCACATGTCTTCTTGTAAAGACATAAATATGAAGTATCTAAACTAACTTGAAAATACTATTAAAGCCAAAAGTAGGCATTCAGTACTACTCTATTTATAATATGTCTATGTCTTCAAGTAAAGATATAAACGTGAACTTCCTTGAATTGTTCAAATAGTTATAAAATAAACTAAGTAATTGACTTGTTGTGTCTTCCTGTTAAGGCATATATAATGAAGTTATTGAATTGTTCAATTCCTTATAAAGTAAATTTAGCGACTAACGTGTTATGTTTTCTTGTTAAAACATGAACATAAAGTTCTTGAACTACTAAAACAATCATACTTTATATCATGCAATTGGCTTGAATATATTACTTATGCTATTTGGTTTGACCAAATTATAAATATATGAGCCAAAGAGTATTAGTTTATCTAAGGAATTGTGATACAATCCCACAATCGCAACACTATGTCTCATGTGTAAAATCAAATACTATTTTTATTATTTGATCCTTGATAACACTAACTACTCTCTCTCTCCTCTCTCTCTCTCTCTCTCTCTCTCTCTCTCTCTCTCTCTCTCTCTCTCTCTCTCTCTCTCTCTTATTAAGGTTAATAAAAATTTGAATGAGCCACATGTTTATTCAATATGGTTCCAAACAAGAAGGTAACTAAGAAACCATCAAGTTATGGAATGGGATGAATCCCAGTAAGTCTTAGTTGAAGTCTTGAATTTGTTAAAATCATGTTAGACGTGTTATTAACAAACTAGAATCAAGAACTTTCAATGTATTTTATACATCCCAAACGAGAACAATTCATTATTTCTCGATATGCTGTGTACTTAGAGAAAGTCTCCTCTTACAAGTAGCAAGTAGGAGCCTTTGTGCATCTTTGCAGAAAGTAAGAAATAAAATACAACCTTCTGAATACACTAGTGAACGACATAATAGGCTGAGCATGTAAATGCAAAAGCCACAAATTGTTGTAACTCCCATTCACATATCCGCAAGGATACCTCAAGCACCCGAAGATATGAATGTCATGTCAATGTTGAGGAATATGAGTTAGACGATCATAGTGAACCTTATAACTATCGAGACTCATTTTTGATTTGGAATCTAATCAATGACTCAAAACTATGAATGGTAGATGTAGTCAATAAAAGAAAATCAATTTTGGAATTTGAAATTATTTCACCAATCAGTAAGACTGATAGGTTATTGATGAGACTGCATTTATGTATAGTCTCATCGTCCAAATCGGGCTTAAAACGCTTAAAAATGTCATAAAATACCCCAAAATTTGCTTGTGCTTGTTCATTGTGTATTTTAGGTATGGATATCGTGAGTTCAACAAAAGATAACACAAGCAAAAATGAACACGGGAAACGAAGCCGCACAAAGAACCGGACCTGAATCATGATTCCAAAGAAGTCCTTGAAGTTTGAAGATTTGTCAAGAATTATCCCTCAACTTTTGAAGACTTGTCATTTTATACCCTTGGAAAACTCAAAAATTTCATAAGGGTCCCTAAAATGTCAAAAGAACGCATGTTTAGCCCTTGAAGTATGGTCAAATTGCACATATGGTCCTTGATGAAAGTTATGAAAATTTGTTGTGCCAAATTTGACAAGATGGTCAAAGTTATTTCAAAGGGATCCACAATATAAGTTGCCAATCTTTCTATACACATTTTCTGGAAATGCAGGGGTCATTTATGTCAAAAATCCAACCTTATCACTCCAATCAAACCATTCCACCTCACCTAAATCGCCACATCACCCCACCCACACGTCACACCCAACTTATGCATTTTAAACCAGATTAAGTAATAATAAAAAGTGTGGGAAACCATTACTGTAGCAATAAATCCCTTAATCCCTAGGCTCATAAACACAAGAACCCTAAATCACCCCCTTTTTGTAAACTAAAAATCATTAGTCCCACTTGTCCAAATCCATGATTAAGACCATCACTAACCTAAATCCACCCTCAAATCACTTCCCAACATCACCACATGGGCAGTGGGACCATCCCCTGCCCCGTCCTTTTCTTCCCAAAACCCTATACCAAACAAGATGAACGAATGGATCTTATTACTTGGTCACTACACTTAGTTGAACGACTATGATCATGTCCAACAGCTGGAAACAACAAGGCACAACAAATTCTTCACATGAGCACCACTTTGACCAAGACTCCAAATTCAAATTCAGGGGCAAAACTGGAATTCATAGCTGCTAGGGTTTATGTCTTTCATATTTTCTAGAATGTACTCAGTAGTAGTATATATGTGAGACGCATGTGTCCACATTTCTTTGTTCCAGTTTTTACTCTCTTTTTGTAAACCTTTTATATCAAGTATTCAAAGCAATATAAGAGCCTTGCATTTGAGAATAATAACTGAGTTCCATATTTATTTCCATTGTTCTAGTGTAAAATTTCATTTTCCCTGAAATTAGATTAAAGCTATAAGTTTATTGAAGAGTTTCACTTTTTTTACAAAATATTTTAAAATTTTGGTTTTTTGAAAAATTTTGGATCCAAGTTCAAGTTTCGGATCTAATTTGTCCTGACAAGATAAGTTTGATACCAGAAGTCAGATTTGTTTAGTTTATTTGTTGGTTCAAGTGGTTTGCAAATTTTCCAAAGTTTGTTTCTTAAGTTCTTTTCACAAAATCTTGTTTCATAATTTTTGATACTTGTGCCTACTGTCTCAATAAGTCTCCATAAGCTCTTTGACAAAGAGCTTATGTCAGCTTATTGAGACTTGGTGTGTGTTTTGATTGAAGCAGGAGCAAACGTCCATTCCATCATCACCACTCTCCTCTCATATTCACTGCTTATTGTTTCTTGGGGTCAGTTGTTGACCCACCAACCAAGAACACATCACATCTTCTTCCATCACATTAGTTTAGGGAAGGCATCAGCCTAGGAAGTGCTTGACTTGAACCAAGTTGAGGCAGGTATGGGATTGAACCCCTTGAACAAGTGTCTTGAATAAGTTGTGGTGGAATTTTGTGTTAGACTTGTAAATCTGCATTTTTGGTATGATATGAAATCTGTTAAGTAGTGTTAGTTGTGCTAAGTTTGTTGTAACTTCAAGTTATTTGTTGATTTTCTACATGATTTTATTATTCAAGTAGTGTAAGTAGTATAGGTCTTTGCTGTGCTTTGCTACACCCTTGAAATCTGCCCATAAAGTGGTGTTTGGGTCAAGATTATGTGAGTAAGGTATGACATCAAGACTCACATAGGACTTCCTACACACTTCTATATAGGCAGGTTTTATGTTTTGTACTTGTTAGTTTTATTGATAGCCAAGTCTTTCAAGCTTTTGGTTAAAACTGCCTATTTTAGACAGTAGGTCTTAGGAAGTTTAATGTTGCATATCTTGTTCTATTATCTTGCTATAAATTAGATTAAGGTTTAATATATAATTGAATCTTGTTAGTTTACATTTTGGTTGGATTTTGTATAAGCTAGGATAGTTTCAAATCCACCAATTGGTCATGTAGTTCAGCTAGAACCACCTAGGTTCATTTTCTGTACAAGCCAAGCACACCAGCAGGTGTGTGAGGCTTATTATTAGGGTTTGTGGTTTGAAATCTTGCATACATCTAGTATAGGGTAGAAATTAGGGTTTGGTCATCTGGTTGCTAGGTTTGGGTTGCATTTGGGTAGTCAAACTTGTTTGTAGCTCACTGAGTAGCCAATCAGAACCACCAGACCCCCCATAGTCATAGTAGTAACTGTTTTTCCTTGTTTTGTGTGCCTTATTGTGAATTAACTTTCTTGTTTTTTGCTTGTTATTGACTCCCCATACTCCACTGAGTATGGGGTGCCCATGTTGCTCAAAACCACCAAGTAACAAAGCCAGAAAGGCCAAATAACATTCTCTGTGACTCATCAGTAGGATCAAAGTTCCCACAGTTAGTCCTTTCTTTCCCACTTCTGCACAAACAGACAAGGTAGTTCAACAAATAACTATCAGATTTGGAGATTTTTGTCTTTAGTGGCCAATTTTTAGTGTTTTTTATAAATTTCAATTTTCCAAGTTTAATTTAATTAATTTAGGAATTTTAGAAAAGAAAGTTTATTTTTCTGATTATCTAACTATTTTTTTAGCATTATTTTAAGTTTTATTTAGTTTTTATTTATTCTGCTTTGTCTTATTAGAACTTAATTTGCTTTTTTCAACTTTTTCATTTTTCTACTGTTAGTTAAGTAAAATAGAATTTTCAGTAAAGTAAAAATATTTTTCTAATTATTTTATTATTTTTTCTCATTATTTTAGTTAAAAATCAGTTTTTAGCATTTTAAAAATAGAAAAATAGTTTCAAAAATTTAGGAAAAATACTTTTTAGCTTTTAATTAATATAAGTAAGTTTTTAATTTTATAAAATATAATTTTGGACTTTTTGTTAATTATATTTAATTTTAGGGCTTTAATTAACAATTAAAATTAAATATTTAATTAATAATAAGTTTAAAATTTATTTATTGAGTTTTTATTCTTATTTATATTATTTTAGACTTAGTTTTAATTTTTAATTAATTTTTACTTTAATTGTTTTAATTTCGTCGCGTTTTACGTCTTTACGTATACGTTTTACGTTTTACGTCGTAGTGTAATTTAGTGTAACTCGTCATTTTTTTTCTCTATTTCTCACACTCAAAACGTCACTAATCCAAACATTGTTTTATACGTATTGGCACACATCACACACCTCCTTCGAGAACGAACCCGCACTTATTCGATTTGTCGGTTTTCCTAAATCATTGAATTTAATACTTGCCGCATTTACGCGTTTTTCCTAAAACGTGTATGATTTTACTACATCATTTAAAAATGGTCTTTTATGAGAAGATAGATATGGACACAATTGTACACTTTTGTACACACTCTTTGAATAGATTTTAAGGCATGCTCAAGCAATTGATCATGTTTAAAGCTTTATTTTCTTTACGAGTGTTAAATTAATAAAGATATTAATTACCATACTTGATTTCATTAATATGAAATATGGCAATTGGATGTCAAAGTCCTCATGATACATTTGCAAGGACGTTTTGTAATCAAAAGGGTTTATAAATCCACCTAATCTTTAGAAAGTGTACAAGCTCTAGAAATCCAAGTGTGGATTAAAGCATGCATCTAGGAGCTGGAATCTTATGATTAAAACAAAGATAACTCTTGAGTATACCTTTAAGCTAGTCGGAGCACTTTGTTTTGTTCGTTCTTAAATCTCATATGTTGTTAACATATTAGAAATATTATTCCATCTAAGCTAGATTTTAATCCTTGGCTTTGAATATATTCTATTGAGAGATATAAGAAACAAATCATATAACCTTAGAACATATGCTTATAATGATAAGTCATATGCTGTTAATAAGTCTAAATATGATACATCATTGAGAAAGTGTCAAAGTTCTATCTCACTTGATTAGATTGAACGTGTACATGGAAACCTTTAGTTTACCTAATGGATTCATTCATATGATATGTTATGCATTAGACTAATTTCAATAGTTGCATGAATCCAAGGTGAACTGATCAAAAAGTACCTAAGTGAAAGTCATTAAACTACTATAGACATGTTCATCGTTTACGGATTTTAGGTAAGGAGATTAGTGTTGAGTTTATACACTAATTATTATTTTGATTGAAATGGTACTCAATTCTAGCAATAGTAGTATTTAATCTTAAATGTGAATACTACTACCTAGACGTGCTTGACGAAAAGCACTGTTGCACTACTTATTAGTAAAATAAGAATACTTTACAGTTTGAGAAGCTGTTATGAAGATTGTATTAAATAGATGTTCTACTTGCTTCAAACAACCTACGGAATGTACTATGGCGATGCTAGTATTATTGTATTAGCACTTGAGCGCACATATACAAAATGACCATCATTATATTTTTCAAAACCTTCACTATTTGTTAGTGTCTGAAATATGTATTATCAAAGTTCACTCAGATGACAACTCAACAGATCCTTGTGTAAAGTCAATGTCTTATAACCAAACATGTTAATCATGCTAGGAACATTGGACATTGACCTTCTAGTAGTCTTATGTATATCTGTTTTTAAGTATTTGGATAATGGAACGTTAAGTAGTTTTACTAAATAATGAATTGATATATGTGGTATGATCGTCTTCATTTGTACTATTGTATTATATATTAGCATGTTTAATCCATGAATAATTTATTTATTCTAAAATCATCCATTGTCGGTTGTTGATACGGGAGTATCGATGAATTAAGACAAATATGAGTGTTTTGGTCATATTCATTAGGAATGAATATTAATTGATGATGTCTACAAACTCATATGTGTTCATTAGATGAACATTCGATTGACCCAACCTACAAGAATTCACTACATGGATCGTCGTCAATAGTGAATCTCGCAAGTGGTTGAATCTTTCATCCTAAGACTTAAGATGCAAGTAGATTTTGTATGTGTGGAATGTAAATCTATGATATGGTTCAATGTTGTCCTGAACAAGGCTGCTATAAAGACCATTTTCAGGTGCGATGTGAAACACATGAACGACACGTGCAGTTAAAATAGTATTTGTTCCTCCACATGTATTGGAGTTAGATACTACTGGGCTCCTCGATGAATTGTACGGATGTATGTGTGGCCACACCCAAATGTAATTAAGATGATACTTAATTAATTTGGTAATCTAGTTTAATATCTATATCGAGAAACAGAATAGTTAAGCTTAAGAATGACTTTTGATCCCATGTCTAATGTTAACAGAGTATCTGAAACAAAAGGATGAGTGATATCTAAACAATTTAAATGAGAAGTTTAAGAAACTATACTCATAAGTTTCTAGAGGTATTGGCGTGTTGCTAGACGCTAACCTTTGCTTATATAATTACTTGATTATTATGACGTGTGCAAGTGGGAGCTGTTGGAGTATGTTCTTATCATAAATAACTAATTATATGGCTAGACACATGTGAGCCTATGAGGTCACACACATATAGACAGAGGTACCACTTTATATATACCGTGTCTATTGTATTTACGGTATATAGATAACCTAGTAACTCGAGAAAATATCGGGCTTCTAATGCAACCTATATAGAGCCCATTTACTGTCGTTATATGAAAGAGTAAAAAAATGTATTAAAAATAAAACATTTCAAAAATTGGTTTTAAATGATAGAGCTAATTGGTATCTTACGTTTCATATATGATTGATTTATCAATCAATATCTTTATGACTTATGATAACATATTATTTCATGAATCATTTTCCTTTTTTGAGAATATGACACACGGCAAGAAAAAAAGATAATGGAAATGAAATGCTAATTTTTTATCTCTTAGCTTTAATTATTATAATTAAAGGTTTAGTGATTTCTTACGGGTTATCAAGATTAGCATCTATTTGGTATATAAGGAAGTGTAGTGTGGATACATCATGGAGATGATCTACTTTGATCATTGGGTTTTTTGGTTAGATCTTTTGTTGGTGATTGGTATCCATTCGATCCTACCGAATCACGCTACAAAGGTATACTTTTATCTCCATCTTTAATGATTAATCATATGACTCTATGGATCCGTTCATAGTTGAGTTTTTCGCTGCGTTTCTTATTTATTCATATCATGTTTATATGGATAATCACCTATATCTTCTCACTCACAAATTCTTTGTTAGCAGAAGTGTCACCTTTCATGAATCTACATTTCCCTTTCACGATCAGTCTTCCACTCCGTCACACACATCTTCTACTCACAATCTTGCCACCACTTTCACATGTGAACCAGAACCTTTCAACCATAATTTTGAACATAATTTCATACGTGAACAACCACCTACACCTCCACCTACATCCTTTGTACAACCTTCAATACCTATACCTTCACCTACTCACACCACTGAATCATCTACACCTCTACCTACATCATCTGCACCACCTTCAACACTATACCTTCACCTACTCACACCATTGATACAAACTTTATTCCACCATCAACACACTCCACAAGCACCTCTACTACTCCCTTTCACACAACCTTACCACCACTACCATCTACTACCACCAGAAAATCCACCAGACTTCATAAACACCCATATAAACTCCATGATTATCACATCACTCTCCCAACCTCTCTTACATCCAACAAACATCACTACACTAATTTTATTAACTATCATAACATTCAAACACCCTCACAAAGGCATTTAATTAACATCATCAACCAAATAACTGAACCACAGTCCTATGCCCAAGCTTCTAATGATCCCAAATGGGTAAATGGAATGAATTTAGAACTCCAGGCCCTAGAAGCTAACCATACATGGACCATTACTACTCTTCCTCCTGATAAGACACCAATTGGTCACACATGGGTCTACAGAATCAAATGTAAGGCAGATGGTACCCTAGATAAGTATAAAGCAAGGCTAGTTGCAAAAGGTTTCAACCAGAAGGAAGGGATTGATTTTTATGACACATTTGATCCTGTAGCCAAAATGGTTACTATTAGGACTATGCTAGCTGTTGTTGTCACTAACAATTGGCACATTGCTCAATTGGATATCAACAATGCCTTTCTCCATGGAGATTTAAGTGAAGATGTGTACATTACTATTCCTCAAGGTTTTCTTCTTCATATTCAAAGAACAGTATCTGCAAACATGAGAAATCTCTTTATGGACTTAAGCAAGCCAACAGACAATGGTTCATCAAGCTTACTGATTTTCTCAAGCAACTCGAATCCAACAGAGTTATGTAGATACCTCTCTCTTCATATACAATCATGACAATGTCTTTCTATCTTTTTTGGTTTATGTGGATGACATATTGATAACTGGTAACAAAACCTCTCTTATTACCTCCATCAAGAAACAATTACACAAAGAGTTTAGTATCAAGGATCTGGGTTTCATTCACTACTATCTAGGCATTGAATTCCTAAGGAACTCATCTGGTCTCATTATGTCTCAAAGAAAATATGCACTTGAACTTATTCAAAGTGCATGTCTTCTCAATGTCAAATCCTCTACTATTCCTTTCAGTCCTATGATCAAACTCACACCAAATGAAGGAGATTTGATTGAAGATCCATCAATATATAGAGCTCTTGTTGGTAAACTTCTCTATCTCACCATCACCAGGCCAGACATTTCATATGCATCATAAGATCTTAGTCAATTCTCTCAAGCACCAAGAACACCTCATCTTCAAGCTTTAGTTAATGTTTTAAGATACATAAAGAAAAGACCTGGTCAAGGACTTCACTTTCCAGTCAACAACTCTCTACAGCTAAAAGCCTTTTATAACACTGACTGGGCAAGCTGTGCTTATACTAGAAGACCAGTCCTAGGAAACTGTATCTTTCTGGGCCCTTGCCTCATTTCTTGGCAATCAAAGAAACAAGGTGTAGTTTCAAGATCTTCCACTGAGGCTGAATATAGAGCTCTAGTTGATACTACTTGTGAGCTCACATGGCTCAAATACCTTCTCAAGGATCTTGGAGTTTCTGTTCCATCTCCTATACCAATCTACTGTGACAATGCTTCTACTATTGCTCTGGCTTCAAATCCCATACAACATGTCAGATCAAAGCATATTGAGATTGACTGTTATTTTGTCAGAGATAATGTAGAGAAGGGAATGTCATTCCAAAGTTCATCTCCACCATGGAACAACCTGCTGATGCTCTTACTAAAGGTCTATCAAAGGCACCTTACTGTTACTGCCTATCCAAGTTTGGCATATGTGATCCATACACACTGCCAACTTGTGGGGAGGGTAAAGGTTCTACTAAAGCAACAAAGGTTTGTACAGTCTCAAGAACTATTGGTCCATTTTATCATTTGTATTAGTTATAATTTCTTTCACATGTGAAAAGTTTGTTAGAAGTTAGTTAGTTAGCATTTTCTGTATATAAATACCCAGCATCTCTCTTTCTGTAATTCACTTTTACAACAATGAAAGTCATTTCACTTTTCACCTTAACTGTGTGTAATCTTCTTTAATCGAACATAAAATTCACTGAACAGAATTACCAGAAATGTAATGAAACTTGAAGCTGCTAATTATCGTCATCATCTTCCAATACTCTTCCTCTAGTCTCAATCGGAAGGAACAGAGCACAGAGCACAGAGCACAGAGCACAGAGCACAGAGCACAGAGCACAGATACGACGATTTTAAATGCAAACATAGTCATTGCATGCGTCTTGTGTCCATCATCACTTAACCACTCTCCCACCAATGGCCATACAATACTTCCAATTCTTCCCACGACAATTGCTATACCAACTCCTAGTGTCCTTAATTGTGTAGGATAAACCTGTCTAGTATAGTGCGAAAATATCAAATAAAATGGAGATTTTGCAAGCTTCAAGGGAACTTGTTAGATAATTTCAGTCATGAGATGAAGTGAATGTATTAAAGATAATATGTTTGATAAATTTTTTGATAAAAATAAAAGGGAAAAAGACCAATTTGGTCATTTTGATCACTTCATAACCTTATCATGGTCAACTTTTCAACTAGGGACAAATATGGTCATGTTGAGCACTTCACAAACTGCACAACTGCACAACTCCACTACTTTATTGCCATGTGTCTGACTGACACAATATTTATTATATTATTAAAATATTGAAATTACAAATATACCCTTAATCTTTTTCTTATCTCTTTCTCTTCTTTCATCTCCTTGCTTTCATCTGCACTTTTCTATTCTTCCATACGGTTTTTTCAACACCGTATTTTTTATCTCACTCTCGATTCCAACGAACTACGCCCATTGCAATCACCAGTGAATCTCATTGTTCAGGTATGTTTTATATTAAATTGTTTTTATTTGCCAAATTTTAATACTATTTGAATCGGGTTAGAAGTTCGCGGTTCTAGAATTGTACGTCTAGTTTATATAAGTTGGATACGTTTAGTCATTATTGTAAAGATTCATATCAATTTTAGCTGGTGAAGATTATATTTTAGGGGGCGCTTGTTTCAGCTTATAGCGGGCTTATGGCTTATTTAGTTTCGGGCTTATGCTTCATAAGCGCAATTTTTTTGCCTTATTTAAAGCTTATGTAATAAACTTATATAAGCTGGAAAGTTTTATAAGCCACAAAAAGGGAGCTTATAAAAGATAAGCCTAAAACCAAATAAGCCATTAGCCTGCTAAATAAGCCGAAACAAACACCCCTGCAATTATCGAATTGGCATTATACATTTTCGGTTACTATATGATAAACTTACATAAAGTTGCAAAATAAGGTGGTTGGGTCTTATGAAGTATAAGCCGAAATCAGATAAGCTTAAACAACACCCCTGAGTATTGTGGAACACCCGTGTTGTTTTTATATGTATCAATTTGTTTTTAGGAATTGTGTAGTATTTCTTTTAGAGTCATATGCTTTTAAATGTATATAGTAGTTAGTTAGTAGTGTGTGGGTCTAGAATTGTATAATTGAGATATGGAATGTATAATGGAACTAGATTTTGGTAGCGTTAAGCAAGTAAAGAGTTTTGGTTGTATGGAACATTGGATTCTTTCCGTAATTTGTTTGCAATGTAAGGAATTGCAGGTGAGAATGAATGAAGGGCAAGTGTTATTATAATGATACCCGTGATTGAGTAAACCAATTTGTATGATGCTTTATAAACTCTACTTCGGCTAGTGGTATACAGTTATGAGCGAAAATATGAATTTAGACTTAGGTAATTGAAGCATATTATGTAGATGGCTCGAAAAGTCGGAAGTCATTAGACATATGTTACGTGTATATAATTAAAATGGAATAAAAACTGGGCCTTGTCTAGTTGTTAAGGTACTCAATTCGCATCCAAGAGGTCCAGGATTCGAGTCCCCTAGTTCCCATATTTGATTTTCGCTAGGTGTGTTTGGGAATGGCCAAGGAAGGGTCGGAAACAAGCCCCGGATTAACCCGATGAGGCCGCGTACATCTGGGCCACCTGAACAGGGAAAAGCCTCATCCGTTCTACCGTGGTGTGATCATTATGCAGTAGCGGTGGAGCAATTGCGCCTTGGCGGTGGAGCAGTCCACTACATTCACATGCAGCTGTTATATGCAGATTGTTAAAAAAAACCCAGGTTAGTTCGCATACAAAATCTTTGTAGGGTTAAGTGGGTCAGGGCTACAGCAATTTGTCGTCACATAATAAGTTTATTTGTAAGTAGAAGCTGTTACAATGCTTATATTAGGCTATCGAACTAGAGTTGTAAACCGAATTCAAAGAAAAGCGGCCAAACAAAGACTTAGTCTCTAGTAACTATAGGGTAAAAGAAACTAAGCTGGATTCAATGCAGGACGCGTAGGCTATCTTACCTCGAAATTTAAGTATTTATGTTTACAGGTTTGGACAAGCTATTAAAGTTAACTGGGTATACGCCAGCGGGCAGATGGAGGATACCTCAGGTTCGTTTATGTCAATTGCAGCTTATTATTATGGTTCCCCCTGTTTTTGTTGATTGTCCCCCTATTTTTTTAACTATACTGACTGTAAATTGGGAGTGTAGCTCAAATGGTAGAGCGCTCGCTTTGCATGCGAGAGGCACGGGGTTCGATTCCCCGCACTTCCATATTTTAAACCACAACTTTTAATATTATTTGTAGTAATCAAGGGTTGGAAGGGTTTTAATAGCTAAAATTTAGGGTGCTTCCGGTTTACGTAAGGTTGTACGGAAAAGTTGAGCATGTCTGTGGAGCAGTTGAGCAGTGGCAGTGGAGCAGTAGCGGTGGAGCAGTTGCGCCGTGGTGGTGGAGTAGTTGCGCGGTGGCGGTGGAGGTATAAAATAAAAAGAGGGGATAAAGATAAGGAAAGAGACACAGAAACAATTAGCGGCAAAAAGCAAACACTAATCGATGTCCGGTAGACCAATCAGTGAGAGGCGTAGCCGTAGGGGTGTGATATCGGCGATGGATTTTAGGCGTGCTGGTCGTATGAGGGCATTCGACAATCAATTGGTATACAACGCAATGAATGGCATAAGCGATAGCGGAACGATGTCCCGTATGGAGTATGCTGTTTTGATCAGGGATTCCACGAGTGATGATGATTTTAATGAGGCAGTTAAGAAGAAGCAGATGGAAGCTCAATCTGAAATGAAGAAAAGGAAGAAGAGGGAAGATGATTTTGTAGCTGAAATAATGAACAAGACAAAAGCTAAGAAGATGGCAGCAGCAGCTGAAAGGGGTGAGTTTGAATCTGAAAAAAACAAGACAAAAACTGACACCAAAAAGATGGAAGGGGAATCTGAAAACAAGACTCCCCCTGAGGTGGAATCTGACAGACATGATGCCTTGTTCAATGCCTTTATCGATACATTCAAGGGGCTGCGTGAGTTGCAACAAGAGCTGGGACAGGAAGCAGTAGAAGCCGAATCCAAAGCCCGATGGTACGAGGAAGAAGCCGAATCCAAAGCCCTAAATCACTGCGAAGATGCCCAAGAAGCCGCTGCCAGAGCCCTGTTTTACCGCAAAGAAGCCGAAGACACAATCCAATATCTCCGCGAACAAGCCGCAGCCAAAGCCCTAGATTTCCCCATAGCAGCTGCAGTCAAAGCCGCACAAGCCAAACTCAATTCCCTAATTGAAAACGCACAATCCGCAGCCAAAGTCCTAGATGATGCCAAACAAGCCGTAGAAGCTGCGACGAGAGCCCTAGATGAAGCCAGGCGAGCCAATGCCCTAGCTGAAGCCAGACAAGCCAAAGCCCTGGATGAAGCCAGACAAGCCAAATCCCTAAATGATGCTCTTGTGGCTGCAGCTGAATTCTCAAATGAAGCCCAAGAGGCCCCAGCCAAAGTCCGAAGAAGCACAAGAATCAGCAGGAAACTGGCTTATATACGACCACTGTTTGTTTGATTAGCTTCCTTCCTTCCTTATATTATATATCTATATCCATGTGTCTTTTGTGTAGCCTAACTTATATTAATTAACTTATTGTCTGTAGCCTAACTTATATATAATCCATCTATCTATCTATTCACTTTCGCTTTATTATTAATTGCCTCCTCCCTATATTATTTTAGCAGTAACACCCTACCCGGCTACTTTACTTCTATTGTAGCAGTAATTGTATCACTTTCTGTAATTTGTTCCTTTTTTCACTATTGTAGCTAAAATGATGCCCCTAAGGCCACTGCTATTACCTTTGAACTTGCTTCTTAGTTGCTGGTTAAGTTTGGTTTGCTTGTTCCACCCCATAGGAGTGCTATCTTTTTAGTTAGGATTAGGGGTTCTCCAAGTAGTGTTAGCTTCATATCGTATCAGAGGGACCCATATGAGTGTTTGTATTCTGTTATTGTTTGGGGTTCTCACAGATGTGGGGTTTGTTTTACGGGTCAAATACTATGGATATTATTGCTGCAGGGCTGCTGGTTTTGTGCGGTTAGCACTCCTGATGTGTTATTGGCTGAAACCATTGTGCTCTTTTGTATTTATTTGCTGGCTCTTTCGACGAACATGAAATATGCCTGCTATTGAGTCTTTAAATTTTGTACAGCGATAGCTATACCTAGTTAATGAGAATGAAACCATTACGTGCTGTTAGTGGGAATCTAATGAAGTTGGCTCATATGTAATCTTTAAATTGGAAGCGGTGGAGCAGTTGCGCCGTGGTGGTGGAGTAGTTGCGCGGTGGCGGTGGAGTAGTTGCGCCGTGGGGGTGGAGCAGTTGAGCATGGCGGTGGAGCAGTTGAGCAGTAGTTTGGTCCTGCAAATTCAGTTTCTTTCATATTCTGCATCGACCTCTGAGTCACAACTTATGACTCATGAGTCATGTAGTTTACAATTTCATGGCCGTGTTGAAAACATATGAAATAATGACTTGTTTCCTGCTTTATGGATCGTTTGTCCTTTGATCTTAGATGGTGTCTTCGCTTGTGAAACGCGTTATGTTGAATCTTATGAAGAATTTGGTCCTGAAAATTTAGTTTCTTTCATATTTATAGGATACATCTCAGCAATATATAATCTTATGCAATTAGCATGATTCAGCAGTCAGTCCCAAGACGGTGTTGCTTTTCTTTGTCTGTTTGGAAATGGTGGTAGATGTTCATGCAATCCTATTTGTAATCAATCAAGTGGCAATTAGAACTATTTATCTCGTCTAGTTAACCTCATTAAAGAATCACTGCGTGTCACATATGTTTGGAAATGGTGTTGTGAATTGGAACAGATCAATCGTAAGACGAGTAACAGCAGAGTAAATCAGGGACTGTTAACTGATGTTTCGTGGATATTTCTGTCACGTTCGTTCTGCACAAAATCTTTGACTAGAGAGAATAGTGCTAAGTCTTTCATAAGAGGTATGACTGTAAACCTTATTTGCAATTAAATTAGTATGGACGGTCCAAGAGGTGTGTGTTACTTAATCTATGCATATGTACAGCGTGGAAGGTGATGGAGATGTGTTACGAGATATTGGTTCACTTTGTAGCATAGGTATTCCAATATTGTTTTCGCTTATGTTTGTTATACTTGTCTCAAAACTATGTGACAAGGAGCCTGGTGAAGAGATTATTGACTGCACTACTTGCGGATCTTCTGGCTACCCTATTTCTGGTGACCTGGACTTGTTAGAAAAACTGATCATGAAGACAAATGCTCGTTATATCTTTGTGATTGAGAAGGTACTATGTTTGTTTAAATACGCCCACTGAAGGCATTTGAAATATAGAAGTATTGATGAATATATGTTTGTTTAGCATGCAATATTTCAGCGATTGGCTGAGGACCAAGTGTTCAATCAAATTCCATGCATTCTTATCACTGCAAAAGGTTACCCCGATCTGTATGAAATACAAATACATAAAACTGGTATCTTATTCCATCATCTTTAGTATACTTGTTACCCCGGAACCACAAAATTTTCATAAATCTAAAATGAAGAAAATGGATATAGATGTAAATACATCAAGCTACAAGATATATGCTGAGCCATCTGCAAACATCATTAATCTCTTCTATGTTTGTGTAATGCCCAAGCCTCTTTACCTTTACCCGAGGAAGAAGGCTATTTGTTGCCAATGGGGAATTAGGATCTGTTGATACATCTTCTTGACAAATGTCCCAGATTCTGCCGAGTATCTTGAATGCCAAGTTTCCAAGAACACGCGAATAAGCTTCCAATATTGCATGCGCAATATCCTGTATGAATTTTAATGAGCAATCACATATTACTGAACCAGAAATAGAGAATTTAGCTAAATGGAAACGGGCAAGAAAATGTATGATTTGCTCACCAGGAGATGCTCAACTACTTAATTGCTACTGCTCAACTGCTCCACCGCTATTGCTCAACTGCTCCACCGCCACCGCCACTGCTCAACTGCTCCACCGCCATGCTCAACTTTTCCATCCTATATCCGAGGGGTAATCCTTTGTATGCAAACCACAAGGTAAAACCACCGTTTCTATTAGAAATAGCTGACCCATTACCTACAGATGAGTCGGTTTGGGTTTTATTTTATCACAAACGGATCAAATAGAACACATGAGTGACGGGGTCAAATGGGTCAGAATTCAGGAAATCATTTCAGAATCATATTCTTAGTAGCTTAGTTTCTTCATTATCACTTCTGCGTAATTGACTAATTTGGGGTATTGCATTAGCTAGTGGCCACTTAAGTAATTACAGTATCTATTAAACTTGTGATGGGAGCACTAAGCGACTCTTCATTTAAATATACCCACTTTATCTAAAGCAACAACTCAATTTGTCTTGTTCAGTTTTTCATCTAAATTCTAAAGTAACAGGCGACGCCAAGAATATCAAATTGTAGCAACTTACCTTGTCATAATAATCTCTAAGTTACAAAGAAGACATTTGTAACTAGCCTGCAAATTTCGTTTGTCATAATTTATGTATTATAATGCTAATGCTTATCATAATCGTATAGTTAAGACAATATATAAAGTGTTTCGTCAAGTGTTTGAACGTTACAAGATTTTTTTATTTTTAGAAGTTTTCGTAAAGACAAATTATACTCACTTAAATTCTATCTAGTTGGTGGAATGTTGGCATCGACCACACCAAGTCGAGTCTAGTCAACTATCCCAGTAAACAATCCAATACTTCAAGACCGAAGAAGACAGATTATTCCTTCAAATAACTAGAATAGTTAACCAACCTTGCCAAAGGTTCAGGATGTGATTCTTCAACAAGGCTGGCCTCTTGATATCCAGTATTCTTAGATGATTTTAGCTCAAGACCCAGACTACCAAAAGTCAGGCGACAACGGTCAGTCTCAGAGACTCAAATATGTGCTGCAATTATCACATTTTGATCCTCGTGAGTTGTTGCAAGTGGTCTACTGTTGTTCAAAACCCGTCCAGTAGATATAACAGAATCAGACACATTGGAGTGAGATGATTGGTCAATCTCCGATACATCAGGAATTGATGTAACATTCTCTTTGACAGATTTTAGTAGTCGCAAACAATCACTTCGCACTTCCATCAAACCTCACACATAAGCACTTAACAAACAATCCCAAACACGGACTAATTACACCTGAACTCGACAACATTAGTTCACCGATCACAAGATTTTCACTATAATAACAAAAAGAAAACAGATTAATTTACCTCATTCATCACTACTCAACACGCTCTACCAATTGTTCGGATACACTAGTAGCCCACGATTCACATACATGTAATTCAGAATGAGGGACGGAACTAAGACGAAGAACACAATTTTTTTAGACCGGGCGCATTGTATAAAAATCAAGACCTTTTGCAAAAGTTAGACAAGTGTACCCATCCCTTTGTCCGTACCAACTAACCATTTTACAAGGACCCCTGAGCCCCAGACAATGCACACCAGTCCAAGTAACCTATTCGGTCAACCGAATGCCAACTAATTATCTAAAAGATGCCTTAAGCAGACAGAAACCATAGCATCAAAACTAGAAGGGTTAGCTATTAGTCATTTAGTGTAATGGTGAACTAGACACTGATTAAAGTAGTAAAGTACCATAAAGAAAATCCGACTAGCTCTACCATATAAAGATCTATCACATATAAACACGTAAAAAGGAAGCATTGAAAATAATGTGTAACAGCTTTAGACACCAAATTGCATTGAAATAAAAAGATCCCTAGCATCTGCATATCAGCATATGTACTGTATATGGTTACCTTATTACTGAAGTGCTTACCATATCAGCATAGCATCGGGAGTATCGATTTGACTATTGCAACAGTGAAATTGATACGAGACCAAAACAATAGCAATAAAACCCAACCCACTTGTAATGAAACAAATTGAGTGTAGTGATGTGTGATTCAGAAGATGACAGGGGAAGAAATTGGTTGCCAATTACTAAGTGCGTTTTTAAATCAATCCACTGAATAGGAACCCCATACCCGGTCGGCGCAGGAACCAAACACACCTCCCTCTCCTCCACACCCGGTCGCCGTAAGAACAAAAATATGTTTATCTGGCTTGATTTGAGAGTTTTTTTTGGGATAGCAGAAGAAAGAGGGATAGAGGAAAGATGCAAATGAGAAAGGGTATTTTTGTCATTCGACAGATTTTGATAATATAATAAAATATTATGTCTTGGACACTTGTCAATAAAGGAGTGGAGTTGTGCAGTTGTGCACTTGTGTATGACTAAATTTGTCCCCATTAAAAAACTTGACCATGGTTTTACTTTGGAGAGGTGATTTTGACCAAATTGGTCTTTTTCCCAAAATAAAAAGTCTCCACTATAGAGGTGGGATCCTCATAGAATGTGCATCCAAAAAAGAAGGAAGGAAGCAATCTCAACCATTCATTTTTCCATCAAAAAATAAAAACTCATCTTTCACCTTTTTCTTAAAAACATCATATCTTTCAAACGATAAATCGTCATATTACGAAAAATACACCATTGCGACGAAAAAATTCTTATCTTTCAGTAGAGAGGCACTTTGATATATTTTTGACGATTTTTTATTATTGCGATTTTCGACTATAAAAATCACATGTGATTCGGAAAAAAATCTTGTGATTTTTTTTTAAAAAAATTAAATTTTTTTTACATAATAAATAAATAACTTTTATTATTATTTATTAGTGTAATTATTTACATAGTTGAATTCACGTGTGCTTTATAAAGTAATAAATCACATGTGATCCGTGAGTGTGGAAATTAAAAAATCGTCGAAAGTATATAGAAGTACGTATTATTAAAAAGAAAATTTATCACAAATCACATGTGATTTGGTAAAAATCATGTCCTTTGACACAAATCACAAGTGTTTGAAAAGATTACTTACGGTTTGGCGAAAATTATGATCTTGGATTTAGTATAAGTAAATTGTTATTCGGATCAATCACATGTAATTATCATTAAATCCCATGTAATTTAAGCAGAATTACATGTGATTAAAATAAACTCATAACTAATTAAAAAGCAAATTTGCTTTATATATTTCACATGAATCACATGTAAAAACACACAGAGAATTACATGTAATTCAAGTAAATTACGTGTGATCAAAACAAATTCACATGTAATTCAGAAGCCAGTTTACTTTCTATATTTTATATGAATGACAAGAAAACATTTTTATATATTAACAGAATTACATGTGATTCGAACAAAATCACATGTGATTCATCTAAAGTGGATTTGTTAGAAGAAGTTAAAGTTTTGAAATGTTTGAATCACATGTAATGCAAGCAAATTCACATGTAATTATCATCGAATTACATGTGATCCAATGCAAGCAAAATCACATGTGATTATCATTGAATTACATGTAATTCAAGTAGACAATTTAATATATTAACAAGATTACATGTGATTAAAATAATCACATGTGATTCATCTAAAGTGGGTTTGTTAGAAAAAGTTAAGGTTTCGAAATGCTTGAATCACATGTAATGCAAGAAAAATCATATGTAATTATCACCGAATCACATGCAATTCAAGCAGAATTACACGTGATTCAAACAAAATCACATGTAATTTAAAAGCCAATTTGTTTTATATATTTTACATAAATGAACACAGATAATACGTGATTAAAAAAATCACATGTGATTCATCTAATGTGGGTTTGTTAGAAAAAGTTACGGTTTCAGTATGCTTGAATCATATGTAATGCAAGCAAAATCACATGTAATTATCACTGAATCACATGTAATTCAGAAGCCAATTTGTTTTACATATATTTTTTTGGGTAAAGGGGACTCCACCCCGGTAAAATGAACATATTTTATATTAATGGCAACAAACATTTTAATATATTAACAGAATTACATGTGATTCAAACATTTTAATGTAATTCACATAAATCACGTGTGGTTTTAAAGTAATAACGAAAATATTTTTGTCATTTAATAGACGGTTATTTTCATATACTTTTAACGATTTTAAAATGTTGAAATTCTCGTAAAAAAAAATACACGTGATTTTCGCAAATCGCATGTGACGTTACAAATTCAAATGTGATTTTTAAAATAATAAATCAAACATGAGTTTTCGAGAATCACATGTAATTTTTCGAGAATTACATGTGATTTTTTTACGAAATTTTTTAAAAAAAGTTTGCCGAAAGTCTATAGAAGTGCATATCTATGGAAAGATAATTTAATTCCCGTCGTGGGTATAATTATTTTTTCATAACGATTAACGGTTTGAGAGATATTTAATTTTTAAAAAATAGGATGAAAATGTGTTTTTTTAATTAAATTTAAAAAGATTAATATTGGATGGTGGAGATTGCTTCCTTTGTTCTTTTTTGGATGCATGTTCCTTATAGAACTTTTCTCCTCCACTATATATATTTTTATTCTAAAATAAAACTTTTTTACAAGTTTCTTAAGCTAGGAGCATTAAAATTGTAATTAATTTTCTATGCGTATTACGTTAATTAGGGACTTGAGTACAACAATATCCTCATCCACAATTTTAGCAAAAAATATATTATAGTTATGGTTCAAACGTGTGTAGCAGGCATTGAAGTTCTTATCATGAATGCAGCCCGATAAAATGTCAACAAATATTTTCGAACCTTATCATATACTAAAAAATTGTGACTTCAAAAACATATTAAAGTTTATGTTTATTATTGCTCACTAATCTATGCCCGGTGGTATTAGGCCAAACCTGGATAACCCGACCCGACCCATTGAGCCTAGTATAATCCTACCCGTTGTATTTTAGGACAAAAGTCAAATATTGGCAGTTATTTTAGAATGGACACAACGTTTCATTAATAAGTAAACGTTGCAACCATTGGCAAAGCATCGTTTCATTCAGTATATATAGTTTAGAATGTTTGACATAATACGATGATCATATATGTTTGTAAAACACAAGTTTCAGTTTATTAATAAAAGTTTATAGTTCGGTATATTGTGATTCTTGGTTTTGTAACATCGACCCGGGAAGTTTTCCTCCAACAATTGGTATCAGAGCGTGGTTATCACCAAGCAAATCATCATATACCAAGGTTACTTTTCTGCCCAGTTTCGATCAAAAATCCATTCGATTCCTAGGTTTCGCAAAACACCCAAACACAAATTCATTCGAATTTATTTTTGTCTGTGTTTGTTTAAGGGGTTCCTACCTCTATCACCAAGGATCAATCATCCTTGTGATTGATTTTAAACCGGCAACGGAGGGGTTTTTACCCACGAATTATTTTGCAAGAATTGTTTTTTTTTCTTCTCTGTTTTCAATATTTTTGAAAGAAGAAGAACAAGAAACCCATATTCGAAACCCAAAGTGAAGGACAGAAAAAAAATGAAAGATCATCAAAAGGGAACAAACACACCTGTTTGTAGATTCGATTCCACTAAATCATTCCCTCGTCTGAAAATCACCACGTGATTTTCGTTTATCCAAAAGCCCCAAAATTAATTGAGGCAAAGATCCCCAAATCACTTCGAACCAATCGAATGATTCGTACCAGAATAACGAATCGTAGAAGAAGATTGGACAAAGGCCCAATACCGATTCGAGATCAGAACCATCAATAAAGAAGATTGGATAAAGACTTCGATATTATCGAAGAAGGAAGAAGAAGGAGGAACGGTTGTTAAAGAACCGTTGTATGTGTTTTGTCTAAACACAAAAAGAATGGGTCGGTTTATAAGAAAAGCAAGGGTCAGTCCACTTTTGGGTTGTATACAGTCTACGGGCCAAAAGCCCAACAGGTTTAAAAAAAAACTAATTACTTTTCATTTTTTGTATTTTAAGGTTTTAGTATTTTAAGTTTTAATATTTTAAGTTTTTTAGTATTTTTAAGTTTTTTTTTAATTTCAAGTTTTTTATAGATTTTCAGAAATTTAAGTTTTTAGAAGTTTCAGTTTTTAAAATTTTTAGATATTAGAAATCATTAAGTTTTAAGGTTTATTAAGATTGAAAGTTTTAAGTTGTCTTATTTGGTTTATGATAAGCAACAAGGTTTTTAAGGAGTTGTCTTATTTGGTTTATGATAAGCAACAAGGTTTTTTAAGGATTTTTCTTATTTAGTTTACGATAAGAAAATAAGGTTTTTCAGTTTTTTTTCTTATTTGGTTTATGATAAGAAAATAACACAAGTTTTTAAGTTTTTATTTGGTTTATGATAAAAACAAAGTTTTAAGTTTTTATTTGGTTTATGATAAAAAATAAGAAAGTCTAAAGTTTATTAAGTTTTTTAATATTTTACTTATTAGGTTTAAGATAAGAAATATATAAAGTTTAAAGGTTTTACATATTGAAGTTTATAAGTTTATAAGTTTTAAGTTTTTTTAAAAGTATTTTAAAGTTTTTTAATAAATTTACCAAAGATTAAAAGTTTCAAAAGTTTTAGAAAATAATGGGAGATAGTTCGAAGAATGACAAAAGTAGTCAAGTAACGAATACCGGAACTACAACCCATTTTCAATGCCCCTTGCTAAGTTCAACAAATTATACCACATGGTCCATAAGAATAAAAATTATTCTACAAGCAAATGGCCTTTGGGAAATGATTGAACCTACTGATCAAACAAAAGAAGATGACAAAAGAGATAAAACTGCAATGGCATATCTCTTTCAAGCACTACCCGAAGATTTAGTTTTACAAGTGGCAAATTGCACAAGTGCAAAAGGAATATGGGATACGTTGAAGACCAGAAATATTGGTGTGGATCAAGTACAAAAGGCGATATTACAAACTCTTAGATCAGAATTTGAGGCACTGGAAATGAATGATCAAGACAGTATCGATTCATTCACCTCGAAAATGACAAATGTGGTTTCAAAGATAACTAGCCTTGGAACAACACTTGATCAACCAACGCTCGTACGAAAACTGTTGAATTCTATGCCAGACAAATTCCTTCAAATAGTCGCAGCCATTGAACAATACTCGGATTTAGAAAAAATGTCATTTGACGAAGCAATTGGAAGATTAAAGACATTTGAAGAAAGGCTCAAGCACAAAAAGAACAAATATGTTAATGATCAAGATAGACTATTATTTACAAAGCACAACAATAATGGTCGAAGACATCACCAAGATAATCAAGGAAGAGGAAGATACATTCCACCACATAGCCGAAATCGTAACGATAATGGATAACATGGAAAAGAAGGAAATTCCTCGCAAGACTACAAAGAAGCATTAAAGCACTCTGGAAGCCAAAACAGATTCTCAAAAGATTTCAGCAACATAAAGTGCTATAACAGCAACAAATACGGACACTATGCCTCGCATTGCAATGAAAGATCTCAAAGATACCAAAGACAAGAACAGTCAAATTTGGTCCAAGAAGATTTTGAAGCAACGTTACTTATGGCAACTATAGAAGAAGATGAAGTTGATGATCATTCCAAGATTACAACATATGATTACAAAGAAGACTCAAGACCGAAGAATCAGGATTTCAAGAAAAATATTTAAAACACAGCGTTTATGATTAGAGGGGAGAATATTAGGCCAAACCTGGATAACCCGACCCGACCCATTGGGCCTAGTATAATCCTACCCGCTGTGTTTTAGGACAAAAGTCAAATATTGGCAGTTATTTTAGAATGGACACAACGTTTCATTAAAAAGTAAACGTTGCAACCATTGGCAAAGCATCGTTTCATTCAGTATATATAGTTTAGAATGTTTGACATAATACGATGATCATATATGTTTGTAAATCACAAGTTTCAGTTTATTAATAAAAGTTTATAGTTCGGTATATTGTGATTCTTGGTTTTGTAACATCGATCCGGGAAGTTTTCCTCCAACAGGTGGGCATTGGTTAGCAAAACCGTAGATGGGTTTTTAAATTTATGCCTAACCACAATAAACTGACATTTGTCATCTCTTTAATGGTACATTAAATTATTTGTGTTATTCCTAATATAACCTTCTTAAATAAATCATTTAATTTTCCTTGCCAATTGCCAATTTGCCATCCACGATATAATATGCAGTCTTCCATGTTTAATCATCTTCTTTCTTTCTGTTGCCGTAACTTGGTGTAACATATTTTACTTCATTTTTTGCTCACGAATTTTACAGTAATTTAGCACACTTGAAAGCAGAACGAATCAATTGTGCCGCTTCGTCTTCGCCTCTCAATATAGATGCGACCACTCCCGATTTAAATAAATCATCATGTTGCTTCGACTCTCATTATATCCACATACTCGACAAACACTCTCGTTTTAAACAAATCATCGTGTTGATTCGACTTCGACTATCGTTATATCCACATACTCGACAATCACTCTCGATATAAACAAATCATCGTGTATATATGTTTTTTCGTCTTCGACTCTCGTTATATCTACATACACGAGTTCTAATATTCCAGTGTGTATCATGTCTTGTTAAATACAATAGAAATCATGTGTGCTTGAAAATATGGTCATAAGAGGCAACAGAACTAACGATTATTAACAACAGTTAATAGGTTATATGCATGATAGATGAAAAGAGAATATTATCGGGATAAAGGAGAAAAAAGAAAACTGTTTTTACTTATGAATTTACTTATGCAGGGTATATCGGGTATAACATTGAATGGTTGCTTAATTTTCGGAATGATAGAACCAATCAAATTTGTAGGCATAATATTAGGTATATTTTGCACATCTATCATTTTTCTTAAAATTAACTAACAAATCATCAAATTAACTTTTTATGCGATGGGGGATCTAATACCTCAAGAAAACCCTAATCAATATGGCGATGAAGATACATTCACATGCGAGATCTGCTGTGAACTCGTATCACTGCCTAACAAAAGATTCATCAATAGCAACCGATGCGTCCACTCGTTTTGCACGGCTTGTATGATCAAATACATCCAAGCCAAGCTCGAAGAAAACGTGTCAGACATTAAATGCCCACATGAATCTTGCAATCACTCTCTTGAACCCTTGTCATGCCAAACAAAAATATCACAAAAACTCTTCAACAGATGGTGTGATGCACTATGTCAGTCAACGGTGTTAGGCTTTGATTTGATATATTGCCCAAACAACGAGTGTTCTGAATTGATTATGAATGAGTTTAGTGATGGTGATGTGAAGAGAAGTGTGTGTCCGTCTTGTTCAAAACCTTTTTGTTACCAGTGTAAGGTTCCATGGCATGACGGTTACACATGTGAAGAGACGAGGGATGGAAATAATGTCGATTTTGACGTTGTTTGCGAGAGGAATGGGTGGAAATGGAAGAGGTGTCCAAAGTGTAAGCATTGTATTGAGTTTCTTGGTGGCTCCCATATTGTTACATGCAGGTTTGTTCTAGTCCTCTATTGCACACACAATCACATGCTATTATGTTTTTCTGCTATTCGGTCCTTCAAACTCCACTAGAAACAGGTGTGTATGTGTGCATAATTCTCATTCAACAAAACTAAGTTTTGCTAAGTTTGACAATCTGTAACAGAGTGAGGGCCGTTTAATGATCTCTTGAGCGTTGAATCCTTGCACTTTGAATGGTACTTTTCTTGTTAAATACCTTAGTAGAGATTTGCTTCTAGTTTTATGAAAGGTAGAAAATAACCTGTAACAGAGTGAGGGTCGAACTCTTAACCCTTGTTAAATTGTGTATTATTCGTAGTAATCTAACTACGTGAAAAGGAGGTATATGTAACACTCTATAATAGAACTAGTTAAAAACTCATGTAAGAAGCTCAAAGCAAAGCAAAAACGGAGAATTGAAATGTATTATTCTATCTATAAGAGCACATGGAATAGTCACATCTCCACACCAAAAAATACTATGTCACGTAAGCTTTTTTAATTCTATATCCACAAAAAAAACACATCTTATGGTCACACCATTTCCACACAACCACACCAAATTTTCCACTTATTTTCTTAAACTATCATCAATAATTAATTTATTCAAATCTCAATTTACTTTATTTATATAAAAAAACATTACATCCTAAAATAAAAAAAACAACATTACCGAAAAAAAATACCGGAATAAAAAAAGTGTGTTTGGAATTGAATCCTCGTCAGATTGAAATTGAGTGTATTTTTGTCGTTAGAAATTTTCGTATGTTTGTCGTTGGAGTTCTAACCATTCCGGGTCATCCAAAAATAGTTCTTGTGAAGACGGACCTCCGGTAAAGGTGTTAAGGAGGCCAACGAAAGAAGGTTTGTTGGGGTTTCCGGACATGATTTTGTATGTGATATATAAAAGATTAATAGGATTTGGTGTGTGTGAATTAAGAGGATATATAGTTATGTATATATATGGGTTTGAAACAAAAATTGTGTTCAAAAAAACTAGCCGTTGGCTATATTTTTCATTTTTTTTATTATTTTTATAAAACTAGCCGTTAGGCTATTGGATTATTTAAAAAAATTATTTTAAAAAAAGTAGCCGTTGGCTACTAGGTTTTTAAAAAGAAAATCAATTTTTTTTAAAACTAAAACTAGCCGTGGTATTTTAATTTCAAAAAGGGGTGTTTTGTAAAGTTGCTAGGGAGGTGTTTTGAAAAATGGGCACCATTTCCACGCATGTGGCTGTGGCCACAACGTCTTTCACGCGACGAACCAGGGTGTTGTCACGCCGGGCAACGCCGAGACACGGCGTAACCATACCGTCCCCTCTAAGCATTACTGTCATATTTGACTAGTCTAGTAATCTGCATATGCTGTGTTTTTCTAGCTTAATATAGATTGAGAAACTGAAAAAATAATTCACATAATCAAATGTCCACGGGGTCGATCAAGTTAAAACCATAAAACTTAACACAGTTATATTATTTAATCAATCTTAATAGATCCTAATTAACCTTCAACCATTGACGTTGTTGCAGATGTAGAACTCAATTTTGCTACTGGTGCGGAGAACAAGTACCATTCTGGAATACGTTTGAATGGATGTATGGGTGTTGCATAACAAATGAAAATTACCTTGAATTTGCTAGAACTTATAATACTCCAAGAAAATAAACAATGCTCACATTGACATGTTTTTAGATTTAAATTACTTTTTAATAAAGGTCTATTGGCTCGGCTACTTGTGTAGGCCCTTTACTTTAAGCATGGTTATGCTTGTTTGAGTTATTATTGATTAGTTCGAAAGTGTTAATTTTGGTATTTGTATTGGTATTGGTTTCGTAATTTGAGGAATTGAAGGCTTAGTTAAGTTTGTAATGGGATATTGTTAGCTAATTTGGTTTTGTATTAGTGTTATGGTGGTGTGGAAGTCTTAATTAATTTAGATATGTTTTGAGTAGTTAAGTTTTGCTTCTACTGGTTATGCATTTGGTCACGTATGTGCTCTGCAACTGCATGTTCGTCTGAATATGGTGTCAGGGTGAATCTAAATGTCAAGATCAAGACACTCCATTAGTGTTCGTCTTTGCTTAGAATGTGTGAATCTGTTTTCATTTGTCGGCCTGAATCTGAATGCAAAGATCTAGACACTCGAGTGATAGTTGTCTTTACTCAAAATATATGTATATGTCTGCTTCTGCTCTTCGTCTACCTCTGTTTGAACCTCTTTGCTACTATTCGTCTACCTCCGTTCAGATCTCTCCTCTGTATCTGTCTACATTTATTTTAGAGTTTTCTTGTCAAACTCTAAATTTTACATGATGAGTTTGAGAGCGAATGCTAATTAATAAAGTTCTATTGACCCGACCCATTTGGTTAGACCCGTTTAGTTTTAGGGTTATGTTTATATGTTTTTTAATATATTGTTTTTGTATAGTAAATGGTTTATTTGAATTTTTTTAACTTGGTTTATTTGAATCTCATAAAAGTGCATTTGGTTTGTTGTTGTGAATGACTAACGGTATAAGAATCGGTTTGGTGGAGAAAAGTAATCGGTATGAAGTTAGGTATCATTTTCAATATTGTTGTTTTGTTTAATTTTTAGGAGCGAAAGCAAAAATAAATTCACCGTTACATGTTTGTGTGTTCATTGGTTTGTAATACTCCAACATAATAATATGTCAAATTTATCTATCTTGTTTTTTTTTAACGACAACTTTTTATTAAAAAACTAGCAATGAGCTAGACAATTAAAAAGGAATAAGATTAGGATGTTGAGGCTAACAATCGCAAGAAAAATAAAATTTGTTTCTAGCATTACACCAAGTAAAAGAACGCGTAATACTAATAATGTTATCAAAAATAACATCTTTCTTAGGTTTGATGGTAGCAAATAGCAGCTTATTCCTGTAGATCCAAAAACACCAACAAAAAACATAAAAAACGCCCTCTAAAATGAATTTAACTTTAGAACCCAAACAAATATCCTTAAACCACGAAGGTCATTTAGCAAAGGCCTGATAAAATCTTTTTCTTTCTTATGAAATGCTAAAAACGGGAAAACTTGAACACAAAACATTCATTACCAAAGGAGGATGTAATGGTAGGAATAACATATGGCATATATAAGACCCAACAAGCGCCTCATCCTTGACAATATCAAACTTTCGTCATTTAATTGGTGTTCTAGTAGACAAAAGAAAGTTACAATTAGGTGGACTGATTGGATCTCTAACCCTTCTAATTCTATTTTATCTTGTGTATAACTTTGCTAGCTTTTTGCTAGTTTAGTAGCTTTTTTTATATATTGAATCTAATGCGGTTCAAAAAAAAACATATGGCATATATAAAAGTTTGATTCAATCTTTTCAATCCTGGCCCACTAAACAAACGCCTTCAATTCGTATGAAATCAATTCTTTCATTCTGATATGGCTTTACCAAACGTACCCTAAATGTATTTTCGATATTTTCATGGTTTCTACTTTCTACGTATATTACTGTAGATAGCATATAAATGTCCACATGATATTATTATTGAGTTGATAGTTTCTAAATGAGATCATATTTCATAGAGTGCTTGTAATATTAGAAACCAAACAGGGATAGGTTTGAGTCTAAAAAACACAGTATTATGATTTAGACGAGATTGTTTGGAAACATCAAACGCCGGTTTGTGAATTTCTAAACGAGCATAAACAGTTTACAGGTATCACCTATCAGAAATACAAGGGATATGCGGTTATGAATTTCTAAACCCAATTGTTTAGGTTCGCCTGGATAATATCTACGTACTAATTTTACAGGTATCAACTATCAGCATCATTCCTTCAAACGCGTCTATACCACATACGTAGTATAAAACATATATGTATCTCTCTCCTAATTGCGTCAACAAACCCGCCGCGACCCAGTTGTTCAGGTTTGTTTGCATATGAACTTCAATAGTACAGTAGTATTTATCAACCAACCCGCCGTGACCCAGTTTTTACTAATTGCGTCAAGAAATCAAACGTAAGTCTGAAACTTTTTAACCTAGGAAACCGTTACGACCTTGTAACATGTTTATCTAAATGGATTGGCCGTTGGTGGGTCAAGTTGGTCACAAAATCGAATTGTGGGGCTACATCTGTTATTAGGATCGGGTTAGCGAGCTCAACGCCTCAACACGACCTGTTTATTAGTCTGAGTAGATGGGTCAACCCACTTATGACTCGTACGTACCCATCTAAACGTAACAGTGACCTGTATATTTTCGTGTGAGGTGTGTATAGTGTAGCGAACTGCTATCCTAATCAGACCCCTGACCTCGAACCGTAACTATCTAACTAAACACATCAACATTTTCTCGGATTAACACATACAAATGCATAATTTAAACTTAACTGATGCAAGTAAAGCATATCCAATTAGTTTCATCCATAAGTAAAGTAGTTTCATCCATAAGTAAAATAGTTTCATCCAAAACAACAATAGTTTTTGTGAAATAAAATCAGACCAATGGGTATCGAGGTTCAATGACAGATTAAAATCATACGGTTGATCCAACATAAGGTTCACTGAACAGAATTACCAGAAATGTAAATGAAACTTGAAGCTGCTAATTATCATCATCATCTTCCAATACTCTTCCTTTAGTCTCAATAGGAAGAAACAGAGCGCTTAGCACAGATACGAAGATTTTAACTGCAAACATAATCATTGCAGGCGTCTTGTGTCCATCATCACTTAACCACTCTCCCACCAATGGCCATACAATACTTCCAATTCTTCCCACGACAATTGCTATACCAACTCCTAGTGTCCGTAATTGTGTAGGATAAACCTGTCAAGTATAGCATGAAAATATCAAATAAAATGGAGATTTTGCGCTTCAAGGGAAATTTGTTAGATAATTTCAGTCATGAGATGAAGAGAATATATTAATGATATACCTCTTCTGAATAAACTTGCATGACAACAAAGGATCCTGACATGAGCATACGTGTTACAAATACAGTAGCCATGGTAATTGCTTCTTCATCAATCGTTTGAATAAAAAACGCAAAGAATCCCAAACTGAGCATCATTGCCATGGACATTTTTCGTTCAAAGTACTCCATTATGAAAAATGCCAAACCTAGCCCTGGAAGTTCTGTGAAAATATGTAATTAGACTTCAGTAACCATAGGGACTTATAGCAGGTAAAAAACATTCACAGAACTCTATGAGGACTGGGTTAGAATTAGATGTGGTAAATGTGCAGGTGATGTTGGTTGGGTGATTTGGGTCACATATAAAAAACTCCCAAGTTTTTCGTCAGGGTCCGATTAGCTAAATATACTATTTCCTAAGCTTTTATATCGCTTACGCTATTAACTATATTTTATAAGACTAGTTAAAATTATAGCATAACCAAAATCAACCCATTCAAAAGCAAATGGGTTGAAATGGACCAAATATGATGAGCTTGGCATGTAACAAAAAATCACAAACAAAAAAAATTCAAATGCAAGAATACTTAAATCATGGGTACCTGCCAAACTTATGTAGAATACATCTTTATAGAATTCAGCATGAGTGATATTTCCTAATTTCAACTGTGAAGTCAAGTGGATAATCCCGTAGTATGAATATGTGTTTGCAAAGAACAAGATCAATAGGAGAGTTGTTGTTTTCCACCATGCTGGTGAGAAGA
This sequence comes from Glebionis coronaria, assembly GCA_025667525.1. Classification (NCBI taxonomy): domain Eukaryota; kingdom Viridiplantae; phylum Streptophyta; class Magnoliopsida; order Asterales; family Asteraceae; genus Glebionis; species Glebionis coronaria. The sequence continues at coordinate 209,834 of JANFOE010000044.1, read as the reverse complement.
GCTGCAAGAATATGTGTCTGCTCTCAACCATGCTGGTGATAAAATTTTCCTTAAGAGCTCTCAACCGTTCTAATACTGATAGCTGCGACTCACGGGTATTATTTTGCTTGACAATTAGCTTTGTCTCTTCGTTTATCTCGTCCTCTTTCTCATACTCAGAACTGGGTCCTGCTTGACCGGCTGGACTGTCTTTTACACCAGAAGTACCGGGAGATGACTGATTATTGCCTATCTTATCATTAAAATCCTGATCTTCTTGAATACTTTTGCCTTTATCAAGAGTAAAATCTTTAATAGCAACAACCTCAGGTTCCTTTTGAGCTCCCTCCTCTGAAGTAACTTCTCCCTCAGCTTTTTCTGTACCAGAAATACTTTGTTATGACTCATAGGATGGACGGATGGGGTATTTATCAAGGACTGAACATTATGAGTACTCTCACCTGTGTGGGCAGAAATAAGCCCACCTTCTGGAAGTGGTCTTTTGTTGAGTTCAGCTCCCCAATCAAGAATTTTGCTTGCGTCAGATAACTCACCTTTTGCATACAGAAATCTGGGAGATTCTGGTACTTTTTTATAAAAACATAGTGCGAAAAGAGACGGAAGTGAAGACACTCCAAGTAACAACCTCCACCCAGATCTTTCCACTATTTGCTGCAATAGAATGTAATTAGGAATATGGAAGATGTACAAATCAATATGCTAAGCTTAAACTATGAAAAGAAGATATATAATGATAAAACTAACACCACATACCCAAGCAAGGAGGGCTTCTGCGCTTGTTCCAAGTGAACCAAAAACAAAGAAAGCAATCATGCAATGCCCTCTTTCCAAAGTCGGAACGAACTCCATAAACCAAGTAGTGAAGACGTGTGTGCCACCAACGCCCAAACCAACAACGAAACGCAGTATCAACAATATAAAATAGTTGGGTGCTGCACAACTGATTAATCCTGCTAAGCTTGTTACTATAATTGAGCCAAGAAATCCAGGCCTAAAGACAAAACCAAAGGGATGCATAAGAATTTCAGCTCTATCTTTATATGACAACACTCCATTCCCATATAATAATGTTCCAGCTCAGTCGTTATAGTGACATAATGAAGAAATCGGATAAAAACACACAAACTTTTGTCACAAATATTTCCAAACAATGCAAAGAAAACTATATAAAAACACACACACAAACTTATTTATACATTTACTAAACCAGAAGAATAATCTGTATATCAGAAAATTTAAACAACACGTCTCAATGTCCTATTCGTTCCCAGCCTATGACGAAAAAAGCCAACTGATTATACTTCATTCAATAAGGGAATGGGTTTATGCCAACCCCCTATTTGAGGTTTTTAGATGTCCATTTTCAAGAAACCAAATCTCATATTTAAACCCCATGGATTAGTCGGCTAATGTGTTTGGAAACCATGGTTTAACAAATGATTCCCATTTCCATTCCTTTATTGCTAACCCTCAAACCAAACACGCCCTAAATTTTCTTTTGTTATATTAACAGTATGCCCCAAACCTGATCTTAAAAAACGTACCAAACATGAACTGGTTTGTAATCCCATTATGATGTTAAAAGGTAATTTCTTTTGTTCTTGTGATTAAATACATTCTCTGTATTATGACGATGCTATAAACCAATATAGGCTGTTACGCGTCAAGGCATATCAGAAAAATGATGCATACATGAACATGATATTGATAACTATCTACAAGTATTAAAATTATCACAATAATATTAGTGCTAAAATATGGGACATAACATGATAATGGTAACTATCTACGAAGTACTTAAGTTTAAGGATACTCTTTTATAATGTAGATCATGTGCATATTCCTGACGTTGGTTCAAAATGTAAGTTTAGTGATGGAAGATGAACTAGCCTCGCCTACATTTTTCTTAGTTTCAGTTAAGTTGGACAGTTTTGGATATTTGAAAATAGATTATGTATTGAAGGAAATATCAAATAAAAAATGATTCTCTAAATCTATGTCAATAGTGCTAATACTGCTATGCAGGGGCGGATTCACTTAACAAGTATGGGGTGGCAATGCCCCCCATTGTTAGATAAAAGCGATGAGATTTTAGTTTCATTTTTATAAAATTTTGAACGTTTTTTAAAATGCATCCTATCGAAAACTCAAATTGCCCCCCACTAACACATTAAAACTTAACATTCAACACTTTAAAGCCTTATAAATCATTCACTCTGTAAGTAATAATTCTCGATTCATTATTTTGATTCTACATTTTTTAGTTCCGCCACTGCTGCTATGTATAGAGATGATCACATGAAGTGGTTTGGTACTTTGGCTATTGACTTTATGTGAAATGCGTTCAAAATATGCAGAACTAAAGTTGATAGATGGGCAGGCTCCGCCTACCAGCATTTAAGGGAGATCATTGATGGTAGGTGAGGTTGTGTGCTTTACATCAGGCTAAAGAACTTCCATGGGTGCATATCATCTAATGACAAGTATGTTTCCTATTCATGCTCTTAATGTTCTTTTCATAAATAGCCTACTGTTTCTTATGTGTTTTTAGGATAGATCCACATGAGCAGCCTATTTCGTTAAAGGGATTGCAGGCGGAAATACAGGACATATTTCTAGACAGGTCAAATTGGGTTGAGGGCAAAATTTGTAATTTTTAGGCATGGGTCAAATGGTTGGATTGAGTTGACCTTTCACACTTTCATGTCAGCCTCTATATATCCAAAAAAATATAGTTAAAACAAGTAAACTAGCTTCTCTGTAATGTAAACATTTCAATACAGTGTAGGAGACTTTCGGCACATTTGATTCATTTCCTTATAGCCAAAGTCTCTAATTTTCCCATTTGACCCGTTCACATGAATTAGCTAAAAGGGCACATTTATATATTATGTTTTCCTGTCTTGAACATTTATACTTAGGCTTAAGGAAACTCATATCTACGTTGTCCATGCTAGAATTCTAATTAACCGTAAATGTGCACGCAACGTCCTTAATCTTTATTAAAGTACTTACTTCAGGTCTGAAAAGCATTAACAAACATGAGCCTCATCACTCAACTGGAGTCGTAGGTGTTCTCTTGTTATATTACCCAAGTTCTCCCACACATAACATTTATCCTGATTTAGGTCCAAACTGAACATATGGTACTGGCAGCAGATAAAACAGTCTCGACTAAATGTTTCTTAATTCAGTGTGGCTGGTTCAGTTCAACGCTTTATGAAACCCTTACTTACGGTTCAGCTGAAATTTAGCCAAATAACTAGCCGATGTACACCCCGTGTATCTATAACTATCTACAAAGTACTTAGGTTTATATACCGTTCTTTTATCTAGGCCATGCGTGGATTTCTAAGATAGTTGATCTAAAATGCGTTGTATGAATCTGTGATGTTGCCCTACTGCGTCACAGCAAACATTACATCAGCAACACATAACCAAGACTATATCTCTTGTTGTTTCCCTTAAATGCTAGTAGGAAAAGCACGTGCTTCCTTCAACTTTCACATATTGACCGCATTTCATGCAAAGTCAGTGACTGATGATCTAAATAGGAGTGTCTTCCACATTTTTACTAAAATCATACCTCCATTATTGTTCATTTTGACAAATAACTTACTGTTACTAATATGTTTTCAGGAGAGATGCACAAAAGCAGAACTGATTCTGAGAGTAGTGGTGGAAAAAGAAGACAGGTTTAGTAATGGGTCGAATGGGTCGGGTTGAGTTGATCTCAACATTTTTTAGTCCATTCTATAATGTACATTTATAATTCACTACTTGATGCAGATCTTAAAGCCCAAACGTTATTAACTGGAAATTCTAGTGGAGTTTCATCAAAGGCGTAATTATGTTCTACATTATCAAAGTGTAAGTAATTTGGATATTAAGTGAAAGTTACGAAATGCATACAAGAATCAAACTTACTTCCGTCCAAAGGAATCTGACACAGCACTCCAAATCCATGCTCCAATAATAATTCCAACATAAGTAACAATGGATATTACATTCTGTTCACTTGAACTGAGTTGAAAATCGGCTTCAGCTGCTAGTCCAACATACGTTAGAAGCATCAACTCCATCGCTTCAGCAAGCGAGCCCAATATAGCATAACCAAACACCTTTATTTGGAATTTGCCTAACCCGATTGCCACAAGTGCTTCGTCAATTGTATATCCTTGTCTCGCCATCTGCAAACCAATAATATAGATGAATAAACATACAAGAATGCTTGTCTTGATTTTTCATATGAAGTAATGAATCAATCACAAAATAAATCAAAATCATGTATAATCAAAACTCAGTTCAACATCTCACGCAGATAAATACTCCTTTTTACGTTGATTTCTTACTAAAACTTAATTATTGTATTCACATTATAATAGAGATATACACCTATCATACAAAAGTCCACTTTTAATTAGAGAAGAATGCAGCAAATTAAATCAATTCTTATGCGAACATTCTGTTTTTCAGATTCTGAACATTCTGTTTTTTCAGATACTGAACATTCTGTTTTTCAGATTCTGGACATTCTGTTTTTCAGATTCTGAACATTCTGTTTTTTCAGATACTGAACATTCTGTTTTTCAGATTCCGAACATTCTGTTTTTCAGTTCAATGATACTATGGTTTCTTAGATCAATACTACATCTTAAATTTATGAAATCCCAGAACTCTGTTAAGTGCTAATAGAATGTATGAATCAATATCATTTTCAAATTCGAGTAGTAATCGATGTTCTTAGTTAGCTCAATTATAGCTAAATCGAATTATTAGATCAGAGCTAAATAGTCTAGTAACAAAATTCATCATTACACCACAAAACTTGAGTTTCTAACCTAAAAACTTCAATATATTGTCCTAATCAGGTACCTAAACCCGAGAATAAAACGTTACTAACTTAATCTATCATCTATAACTAAATTCAGTGCAACCATTCATACCTAATCATTATACAGTAGCATATAATTTAACAGTCTCAGAACGTAAATAACAACAAACTTAGTATATTGTAGTTAAAACAGTGTGCGCGCGCGTAACAAAAAGACAATCTGTTGTTAGATCTTGCTAATACTCTTTCTAGTGATGACACAATAAAATTTAAAATAAATCTAAAGTTAGCGAACACTAAATTTTGACACAATCTATCATTTTACTAGCTACGACTTCAAAAGATGATAATAATCGTTATTTGAAGCAAAAAAAAATGAGTGAAAACAGTTTTCACGCCTAAAAAACTACTACGTAGAATATATCGTTTAAATCTCGCTAATAGTACTCCTTTTCATGACGAATCTGGACGTAGCGCACCTAAACGGATACAAACTTAACTCGCGTAAAGGAACTTGAATCCGCAACTAACTAACTATATTTGTTATTATAACAATTTACGCGCGTCAAAAACCACAATTTAATTTGTTATTAATCTCGCTAATACTCCTAGTGATGAATTCAAAGCTCTAAACGCTTAAAATGAGTCTAAAGTTAACGCGCCTAAGACGAATACTACATAACGTAGGTAAATCAGGCACATACTTGTTCGAATATTGCTTTGGCGAAACTTAATAAGCTTAAAAAAATCTCAACTTAACGTGCACAAAGCAAAGACGTATACCTAATGCAAGTAAGTCGAATAGAAACAACCGCGCGCATATCAGATCATAAACGCTAAATAGTTCAAAATATGTAGATATAAGCAGCAAATGATCGAAGATTAACATCATTCATTCATATTAAATAGTTCAAAACGTGTAAATCGAACAACACCTGTGTTCTTTAGGAGATATGAATGAAATAAGCTGATGAAATAAGCTGATGAAAGAAGCTGATGAAAGATGAATGAAAGAAGCTAACAGCTACGTGAGTGAATAAGCTAACGGCTTAAAGTGAGTGAATAAGCTAACGGCTTTACGTGATCTGAGTGAATAAGCTGATGATGATTCAACCGAATTTCATTGTGTGAGTGTGTGTGTGTGAGATTATGAGATATTTTGTTTATGTAGCAGCTCTGAGTTGAGTGTATAGATAGATATAGGATGATATATGTATAAAAAGTTGTTACAGCAGACTTCCGAATTGCATGGGAGAATCTACTGGGATGTTTGTAATGGAACGCTCTTAGCAGAAATAAAAGTTGAATTTACTTTTTTACCCTTTTAAAAATATAAAAATACTTTTATATTTTAAACTGGTAAATTTAAATGAGTCTCATTTATTTTATTTGTGAGTTTTGGATATATATATTTTTTTTTTTATAAAAGAAATGGAATGTCATATTGTGAGGATGTTATCGTATCAGTACGTCTTTGTGATTTTTCTGGCCTCAGGGGGTTTTACTCGACTCATCCTCCAGTCTCCCACACTGCATGCTCAAGTAAGTGTGCGACTCCGTATGAGGATCTCCTTCCCTTCTGTCCACCAAAGCAGAGGACGAAGGGTGGGCAGCAGTACCACGAGCCTCTGTCCCACACATCTATCTAGAAGCAAGTGTAATAATCATATATGATTTCAGAAAATCATATATGATTCGCTATACGAATCATATATGATTTTCTCAAACGTGACTGAAAAAAATAAATAAATAAAAGTTCACCGAAAGTATATATATACATGTGTCCCTCGATAGAAAGATAGTTTAATTCTCATCATTATATGATTTGTTTCGCGTAATAACTAACGATATGTAAGATATTTAATTTATAAAAAAAATAAGTTTTTTGTTAAATGAAAAAAATGTATGACTGTAATTGGTTAATTGGGTATATACTAAAAAAATATGATAAATCAGTATTTTTTTTTTTTTTTTTTTTTCAAGAATTTTTTTTATTTTTTTAAGACTTGAATATAACGTTTACAATAAAATGGTGGGCAAACGGGCAACAAGCTGCGCCGTGATCCCTTTTTGGATGGCAAAACCAATCAGTATTATTTTGAACTTTTGTGTAAAAGTTAAAAAGGACAAATGTCGAGTGAAAATGTGTAATGCCTTGATCAAAACTAAAATTACTTCTTTGTTTATTTACCTCGAAACATAAAAATATTATTTTATCTTTGATAAATAAATATAATTTTTCTGTTCAAATGGCGAGTCATTTTGACTTAATAGTATCCGGTCTTATCAAGCTGACTTTTTTTTACTGTTTTTTACTTTTTTTTTGTCATCCCCAGTAAAAAGTTTAATTTATCATTTTGCCTTTTTTAAAACTATAAATAATAAAAATATATTTGATATTTGAATATTTATAGCAGTGACAAACATTGTTACTTAACACCGAATTGAAACGAATTTCATTTTATTGTGTCTGCAAGGACATAACCAGGGTGGTTTTATGGTTTCGAGATACTTATGAATTTTTGTTGTGTAATGTTAAATTTGTTAAAAAAATTTAAATTTTATTAGATTTATGCTAAATGCGCTTGGTTTTAAACATTATGCTTGTATAATGTCTAAATTATTATAAGTATATTTAATTGTTCTGTGTCCTTATTCCACTGCTGCGTGCGTGAGTCGTAAGCTGTAAAAATATTTATAAAATAAATTAGATCATTTATGTGAGTATCTTGTAATGATAAATAGATTTCCGGGATGCTTGGAACAATGATATAGAAAGGTAGGGTTGACGACGGATTTAGATCGGATTAGACCGAGGATCGAATTTGTTTAAAATTATGGACAAAGATCGAACCGAAATAGTCTGGTTTGGTCCGTGTCAATTCGGTCTTGTTCGGTCTTCGGCCCAGTCCGGTCTCAATTAAAAAATATTTTTTGTAAAGATCGAACCGGACCGGACCGAGGACCGAAATGATCTAAAATCACAAACCGATGACCGGACCGAATTTGCTCGATCCGGTCCAGTTCGGTTTTTCGTTCCGGTCCATTACAACGATCCAAATACTTACCCTTATAGAAAGGTGTAAATTGCGGTAACAAAAAAGAAAAAAGGTGTTATTTACTGTTTTACCCTTTTATAAAATCAAAGATTAGACACTCGATATGATTGTTGGTATGGATCATGTGTGTATATGTATCTTGAGGTATTGATGGAGCACTACTTTTTGAACTTTTATATAAAAGTTGTAACGACAAATGTTTAGCGCAAATGTATAATGATCTTAACCAAGGCTAAAGTTTTTTTAAAAAATTTTGTTTTGATAAATTTTTCTTATCTTTGTTAAATAACTTAAGTATGGTCACACAAAATATTTAAGTTTTAACTTGCACATTTTTTAAAAACTACTTTACCCTACACGAAATAGAGTGCTAACTCTTTGTTTAATGTTGGCAAGAAACATTTCTTTAAACAACCTTATTACTTGAATTAGATAACTCTAAGCTCGTCAACGCACTTGTCGTTTTTTCTCTTCTATTATCAAGCTGGCAAAAAATAATTTGTGCCTTCTCTTGAAATTTTTTTCTAGCTTCGCCCCTAACTTAATCAGAGATGGTATAAGTGGTGCGGTTGTATCAGACCTCTATTTATAAAGTGTCTTATTTTTTTCATTTTTACTATTTAGATGTAATATATATTATATATTAAACATATATAAGTTATATAATTCAAGTTTATAAGGGAAACCAGACTTTTTTTTTATTGCCTAAAACTTTCGAATATCATGAAACAACCGTGCACGTAACTAAATCTAAACTCTGAAGGCTATAACCTCTCATCTAAAAGCCAAGAGCCTATTTTCTACAATATTGTATATCTAGCCACTCCAAAATCTGAGCAATTTCAGTCCATGTGTTCTTTGAAAAATAGAAAGCATATTACACAAAATGGATTTAGGAGAGATTCATTGTTACTAAAATAAGTAAGATTCAGTTACTAAAAATGACTATATTTGCGCACATGGAAAGTTGACTGACTTTGTTGATCTATTTGTAGATACATTTGAATTTTAGTATAGGTATGTTTTATTTGGAGTTATATAAAGGAAACAAAATTTTTAACCTAAGATTAAAAGGACTTCTGTCACAAGAAGTGGTAACACATAGTCAATTTAATATACCTACACATTAGAGCTTTAAATTTTAAGCTTAGTCGAATGAGCCAACCTTTAAAGCTTGAGCTCGAAAATAGTCAAACATATTTTTCATAGTTGTTCTATAATATACATTTTATTTTTTTTGACAAAAAAAACATATAGTTTAAGGAAAATATATTTATTACAGCAATATATCTTTTACTTTTTGATAGAATAAAAATTTTACCCTTAAGTAATTAATTTAAGTATGTTTTAAATTTTGTAATTATAATTTTAAGCAACGTGTAACACCCCCATATTACCACGCAACGGAATACCACTTTGGGGCGCTACTCATAGCACATTACACACAATCATAGACAACGACCTCAAAAGAGACGTTAAAATAATATACAACAATATCTAAAAAGTTTCTCATCCCAATATGTAAAATCAGAGTAGCGTTTAGTCCCAAAAACCGTTACCAACATAACATTCATCAAAGACTTAAAAGTCATTTATTCATTTCAAAGGATAGAAAAATAATATAAACTTTAGACGAGTAAGCACCAACTCCCTCCTCGCATGCTCCGCTGCTATTCATCTCGGTTACCCGAAATACATGCTTAAAATCATCAACACAACGGTTGAGAAAGTCTATCGGTTTTACAAATCATCATTTGAACACAAGAATTTTAATCATCTCAAGCTTGTCACACAGACAAATCCTATATATATCGATAAATGCCTTAAGCTCATGCAACTGAACGTTAACCAACACGTCAACCGAATCACTTACGGCGCCCCTACAACAGGTAATATTGTCATATACAAACGACCTCTTATACATAATATCCCTTTCAGGTGATCATAAGGATACATACCCTAGAATAAGGTTTGTCAAACCAAATAGATCTATAATATGTATTAGCGTTTACCTCGCAAGGTAATTAACAATTCATGAAATTCAGGGACTTCATAAAACAATCGTACTTAGGCATTTATCATCATATTCGGATCCAGCATACCAAAAACAACTTGTGTTCATTTTATAAAACATCATGTATTCCCCTCGCGGGTTAAAAATCATTTACAAGATAATATAAAAGCGAGGCTATAGACTCATCTTAGATGCAGACAATAGCAGAATTTAAGTATGTACACCACACGACATATCATAACCCAATACTGCTTCACATAATTACCAACACAACATCACATAATCCATACGTCTTGATCCCAATAGTCACAATACGCCATAAATAGCTAATAATCATGCACTACAAGAATTCAGGCGAATAGCAACGGGGAGAATTGGTGGGTAAAAGCCATATTATCGTGGGTAATTAGGTAATACCCACGAAATACCCGCAACCATATATAAATGGGTAAAACCTTCGAGGCTAATTATTTTCCCGCGACATTTGTAGTATGTGGGTATATTTACCCACGTCATTTTGGGTGGGTGATTGTATTAAGGTTGTGGGTAAAGTTTCATGTGATTTCCTAACTCACAAGGATAGTACCAGACATATATATATCCTGGGTAATTTGTGGGTAATATTTCCCACACAATTATTCGTGTGCGAAAGTCAACAAAGGTTAAATTCGTAACTAAATTAACAATGGTTTCATGGACTCATGGGTAAACCATGGTAAATATCTCACAAAATATGCTGCATTATAGAAACCGCGCATACACCTAAATCTCACAAAATATGCTGCATTATAGAAACCGCGCACACACCCAAATTCTCATAATATAAATCATATAATTAAAAAAGATCATTTAAACATACATATCAAGTATCCTAATATAAACCAACAATCATCCTAGAGAAGTGTTTAAAAACATAAAATAAACTGGTATTAACAAAGTAACAAACCATCTTCCTAAAGATGTCTATAAAAAATAGAGATAGATTAAACTTGATAACTCAGTTGCTATCGTCATCTTCCTCACGTTCACATGCTTGGGTTGATGTTACTTGTTAACTTTCTATCTCGCCCTTCATTTAGCTTGGAGGTCATTCGAATGATATTCAACTATTTTTGACCCAACACCATGAACATTTCTGCAATTTGCATCACCTGCTGTCTTTAGATAAAGTGTTAATTCCTTGACACGAGCTTCTATATATGTGTATATCTATTTGTACATCAATTTATTCAGAAAAAAGAGATTAACAAAAAAATTTGGATATACCAAGAAATTTTTTGAGCATAAAAATGAACAAAAAAACAAAATGCAGCAGTATATACAACATGCACAAAATAATAAAGTGAGTAGTTGTGTCTAATTTGTTCTTTATTATGCTTAGTTCGTAAAAAAAGCAAACAAAAAAAATCTCCATCAGAAGCTTGTCTCCAGTTCCCATATAACATTTTCACCTTGACTAAACCTAAGCAAAAAATAAATAGGAATGATTCCAAGCAAAAACTGACACCCGCAATACTATCTTAAAGTGAATAAATTCTTATTACAATATATATAACTTTGTCGTAGTAACTTGACTAACGTCTACTTATGATGATTTAGCTCAGTGGAATAATTTAAATAGTAATGTTTATTATTTAGCATATACTACTGTTTTATGTTTTTACTATAAATGGAAAACATAAGATCGAGGGATTAGATTCTGTAAAATGACATTATGAAATAATCCAGCTACTTTACAATATACATATGTTTAAATAATAGATAATGCATTTATTAATCATCAGTACGTAATCCAACTTACTGATAACTTAGAAGGATCTAATCCACTAAATAAGTCAGTAAATTTGATATACTAGTACTACATTAAACTACTTTTATAAGTAGGTATAACCTTATCGAATCGAGTAAAATAAACACTTATGATATCAGACCAGGTGTTAATACACAATCATTTTATTATTGATAGGGATGTATCGGCTGCAAATGTATGCATTTGCTTCACTCATAGATATGAATACCAAAATTTTCATATTACATAATTATTCTTTCTCCTTCTAGAATATGCAATTCATCACAGATATATGAAAAATAATCCTTAAGATTGAAGGTTCTAGCCTAAGTCCCAAAGTAAACATGAGCATTCTATTCCTATAATGAAAAAGAAGCTACAAAAGGTTGTCAAGCATACTTAATAAACGAGGCATGTAAAGAATTATCGATAAATAGTACTATTAAACATATAATGGATAGTTAATAATACACTTACAAGTTTTTTTCATGCTCTATATGAGATTGACCTTCTTGTATGAGTTGAGGAACCTTCACCTTTTAGACGAATTTGTGTATTTTATTTCTTGAATCTCCTTTTACTTTTGTCTCCCCAACAAGACATGAAACTCGCCCATGCGCAATCACTAATGAATACAAGTTTCACATTTTACCTCGTATGTCACTCAGGAAATCAACATAGCGTTTAGAAGATTTTCCATCCCATGCTTCCTCACGATTTTCTCGGTTACGGATCCGATACAAGATGTTTCTATTTCAAACACAATAATTAGTATTTGTTAATGTAATATAAATCTTATAAAAAACTTAAATCTAATCAGTACCTTGAATACTTCAAACTTTTTGTAGGTCGAGAGTCGAGACGCCTTTGTCCAAGTGTAGACTACACAATTCTTCCATCCAGACTTTAGAAATAAGTACCCCACAACACAATAGATAAATCTAAAAGAGATCATAGGCATACACGAACAATTAACCATTGCTATCACCCTATATTCCTAGGCAACATGACTATGTGTATCATATTTAATAAAGTAGTATGGTAATTTACCAAACTATTAAACCAGCAGATCACTATTCTTTTAATATATATCGTGCATCCTTAAAACTGAAACTACAAAATAGTATAATACTATTGTATCACAGAAATTTCTAATTACAGGCAAGAGCAGAGTCACGGTTTTTTAAACATATAAATCATATTCATAAAAGGTATAGTGACATGTGAGTATTTACTCAGATAACGATTAGATAATATGGTATGAGCTTTTTTAGCATAGATTACGATGTCCTTTTAGTGATGGAAAACTAACAAGAAACTACATGCTCAACTTCTTCTTTTTTTTTTGGTAACCGTGATTTCCGACTCATTGGCCGATTAATCCACGGGGTTTGAGCCCACCGCCACACAGACTCAAACCAGGTAAAGCCCTCACTTTTCATGAGGTTGGCGTGGCCACTTCAAGGTTGTTTGCACCTAGTGGACACATGCTCAACTTCATTTCATACTATTGACATATATGATATTTGATAAAATTTGTACCTTAAGGGATGTAATGATTGATGAAGGCATTGATATTTTTGCAGAAATTTTATATGTTGATAACTTGCCTTATCAAATTGAAAGAAACCAAAAGGAAACTAAAATATACAGTTGATAAGTTTATGGTGCTTTTTAGTTGGGGGTTAGTAGAAACAAAGAAAATAAGCAAAAAGCCTAAGTTTATAATTATTTCTTTTGACAGGGAGCATAGTTTAATTAGTTTTTCATAAACGAAAGATGATACGTGTTGGCCAAATACATTTAACCACCTGTAACTGACCCACCCAAAAATTAGAGTAATCCCCTAAAACATTGAATAATAACTATGATATTTTCCATAAATCTGTAGCAGCGAGAATCTACATTCAGTATCTCAAACCATCAAATTGCAGAGTGTATGATTTGTAGGCGCACAATTAATTATAGTGGTGACTTTTTTTATAAAGAACAAAGATAATGCTAATGTTTAAGTTGTGTCGTCATATCTCTTTAAGAACCCATGGATGTGCCTAAAGGTAGAGTGTATGTGTAAAATTCAGAAACCTTTTTGAATTTCTATGAAATAAAACAGCTACTAGGTTACTAACATATACAATTGATGTTAAGGTTTCAAAATCAAAATAGTGAGTTCAGACACTCCAGTGTATTCGCACTTTATAACATAAATTAGTAGTACCACATTCAAAATTCGTTGTTCATTGTACCCACAATTAGTATTATCAATGCTAATTCAACGAACCCTAGGTTACTAATATGAAATTAAAAACGGAAAATTTAACCTAATTAACTATAATCAGGCAATCAAACTGAATGAATCAAGAACTCTAACCTTAAATTAAAAGGTTAATTTAATCAAAATTACCACAAATTATGAAATAAAATAGTGAATGGCGTAGAAAGTTACTTATCTTATTGCTTCCCTGTAAGTCTATTGTATCTAATAAACCGCAACTTCAATACCATGTAGAAGCTGATCCACGATCCCCACAATTCTAGGCGCGCCAAATAATTTCAGAAAGCCGCCAAAAACTTTCACGAAATGGGGTAGATGGTCAATAAGGGTAAAAGCTATTCAATACCATCGTACTTATCAAAATATACCGACTTTAAACACTTACAATTTAATCGCTAGACATTACCAATATAACCCTGAAATGACTGTACTACCCTTGTTTTCTTTTACATAATTACATATATTGCCATTGGTTGTTTGGAAGAACTATCCAAACCATGTCTTCCACACATATATCGCCATTAATTGTGGGTATCCGCTTCCTTCTTGTGCGGACAATGATACAAAATTAAACAATCATAAAAAGTCCAAAAGCTGTTAAAGAAACATGAACTATGTGAGAGAGAAAGTCAACTCCCAAGTGAGAAAGCAAAGGGAAAAAAATTTCATGAGTGACAGGGAGAATGCAAGGTCTAGGTTCATAGGAAATAAAGAACAATACAATGGCAAGCAACTAGGGACTAACTATACCGGTGGAAAACGTAACTCGGCGATATCGTTTATGTTCTTCAATTACCCGGAGGAATGGGGAATGGGGAAGCTATGGATGGTATTTAAAAAGTATGGTACCGTTTTCGACATGTTCATGGTACAAAGAAGACTACAAAACGGAAAGAAATATGGATTTGTTAGGTACAAATCAGTGAGAGATGTGGCTGGACTATTGAGACAGTTACAAGGTATTCGGCTTGGTGAAGACTTTCTGAAGGTATTCGTGGCATATGATAGAAATGGTACAGGTTATGCAACGAGAGGTAGTGCTGATGATGGTAGGAATGGGAACAATAACATGAATATGAACAACAGGGGAGAGAAGGGAATCTGGATAAATACAAGTGAACATGACGAGCGTAGATTTGTGGACGTGGTGAATGATAGAAATATTAGAGGAGAAGGAAGTAACACAAGAATTAAAAAAAACGATGTGGATACTTAACCAGGTAATAGTGGCATGGAATCCAATGGGGTTGGACATATGCAAGGTATTAACGAAGGTTCTGAAGGATGCATGAATAAACCAAGGAAAGGAAGATGTATCGAGATAGAAGACAATGAGGTTAATTACGCTCTATTGGACAGAAGTATGGTAGGAGAGGTGAAAGCAATGTGCTTTCCCACGAAACTACCTGTGTTATGTGAGGAACAAGGTCTCAACAAGGTGGAGATAAAGCTGTTAGGCGGGCTGGAAGTTTTAGTGGTAATGGAGAACAAAGAAACGGCTGATAATGTGTTAAATGACAGCGAACACGGCCTTCGAAGGTGGGTATATAAGTTGAGAAAGGGTGACAATATTAACAGGACCTCTGGGAGGATAACTTGGATTAATATACTTGGTGTTCCGATCTCATGTTGGGGAGAAACAATGTTCAGGAAGATTGCCGCCCTTCATGGAAACATCCTGGCTTTACAAAATTGCTCATTGGAAGGCAACCAAAACACGATAGTCGGGAGGGTTCAAATTCATACGATAAATAAGGGCCTGATTAAAGAGGAACTTAGCGTTAAAGTCAAGGGCAAAATTCATAATGTTAGTGTAGTTGAGGAAGTTCGGGATATTTCCTACTGGAATATTCAGGAAGTCGTTAGTAGTGAAAACGTATCCAAGATAATAAGGGACCAAACAGGGGAAAAGATGGGAGAGAATGAAATGCAAATTGACGGGAGGACGGGGAAGATGATGGTGACCCGAATACTGACGTTGGGGAGTCTAGTGACGAGGAAAGGGACGATGAGGACGGAGATCCAAAGGAACGCGTAGTTGATGGCGGCGGTCGTACGTCGTTCATTAATTCCGGTGGTAGGAATCATGGGGAAGACGAGGGGTCTAGATGCTCAGGTGAGGTAAAGGTGACAGAGGTTTTCGAGGCAGAGTTGGGTATTCCCAATGAGAAGTCGGCTAGTAAATCAAAAGGTGCGCATGGGAAATATAAGAACAATGATGATGTTAATATTATTATGATGGGGCCCACTGAGGAGTGTGTACAAGGAAAGGTTAACGATATCAGTAAGGTGAATGAAAATAATAGGGGTTGTGAAATGGAAGGTGAGCCTATATCAGGTCCAAAGGTGGGCCAACAGGAAGGGCTGGAAATGGGTAGTGATGACAATATGTTTGTTAGTCAAAAGGCTGGCCCAAGTAATATAAATTATAAGACGTATAGAAGGAGACAAAGCAGGGTTAGTGATGTATGTTTTAATAGTAAAAAAGACAGCAAAAAGGAAACTTCTGAAATGGGGATGACGAATGAAAGGCGAGAACAAGACCATGTGACATCTAGAAGGGATAAAAGGGAGGTCTCACCAACTAGTTCTGTGGGGAGTGGTGGTGTGAGATTGAAAAAAAAAGAGGAAGGCTATCCAAGACTTGGGGTTTGAAGGGAATGAGGTTGAGAAGAGTTTTAATCAAGGAAAGACAAACGAGTGTATTGTAGATAATAAGAAGAAAATAGGTAAGAAAACGCTGAATAAAATCACCCAGGTAGAGAGAAAGATGGGAATTGAGGGTATATGAGCTAACAAAAAAGGTACATCAGTTGAGAATAAGAATAAGGAGATCTTCGAGGTTGGTTGTAATAGCAACGGTATATTCCATTTTGGGTGTAGCACGGGTGGAGAAACACAAAGTGGCAGGTGCAATATCAGTCTGGAGCACGTTAAGGAGATAGGTGAGGTGATCGGAGTCTCTTGGGTTCGAGCCGAGGAAGACAATAAGAAGGGAGATCAAAGGTGTCAAGGGGATGGCGACATTGGGGACGCGAGCATGCAACAACAATAGGTCTGTACTGTTAGTCGTTTTTGTTTCATGTGTTATGATATGAAGATGGTATCTATTAATATTAGGGGCATGGGGGAGAGTGGGAAAAGAGGTTGGATTCGATCTATTATTCAGAATGAGCAACCAGATGTTATAGGGATCCAAGAAACAAAGTCCGGGATAGTGGATGATGATTATATAGAAGGCTTATGGGGAGGTATCGGTTTTGGGTTTGCGCAGTTACCTGCAAATGGGAACTCGGGAGGGATTCTGCTTATTTGGGATGAGAGGGTGTTCACATGTGAAGAGGCGATCGCTGATGAGAGATTTATTGCAGTAAAAGGTTCATGGAAAGGTAAGAATGTGGATACAGTTCTAGCATGTATATATGGTCCGCATGTAAGTAGTCAAAAGGATTCATTATGGGATAGGTTATCAAGGCTGATGAACAGATGGAATGGAGCTTGGTGCATATTCGGGGATTTAAACGTAGTTAGAGGCGACAATGATAGGATTAATTCGCAAGTAAATGGAAAAGAGGTTAAAGACTTCAACGAGTTTATCATGGATATGAGACTTACCGAAATTCCAATGGGGGGTAGGAGATGTACGAGGGTAAGTGATGATGGGCTGAAATTTAGTAAGCTGGATAGATTTCTGTTAAATGACGGGTTTATTACTTTATGGGATAATCTTTCAGTCATTGCTCTTGACCGAAAGCTATCAGATCACTGTCCCATAGTGCTAAAAGATGTGGATTTGGATTTCGGTCCAAAACCATTTCGAGTATTCGACATTTGGATGGAAGAAGCAGATTTTGTTCAAGTGGTTGAGGAGGCGTGGAAAAGGGATGTGAGGAGCATTCAGCCAGATTGTAGATTTCGAGATAGGTTGAAAAACGTCAAGGCTAGCCTTAGAGTTTGGAGTAAGGAGAGGTTTGGTAAGCAAAGGGAGAAGATCGAAGAAGCTAAAAACGAAGCAATGAAATGGGAGTTAGAAGCGGAAAAGAGAATTTTAAATGACATTGAGAGAGAGGCATGGATGGGAGCTAGAAAAAGGTGGGAGGAAAAGGAGAGGGAGTGTAGTAATATGATGCGACAAAAATCTAGAGTCAAATGGGACATAGATGGGGACGAAAACTCTAAGTTCTTCCATTCATTTGTTAGAAGGCGGAATAACAAGTGTAATTTAAGAGGGCTCATGGTAAATGGGGTGTGGTGCGAGGATCCTAAGGTAATCAAAGTGGAGACAGCGAGACATTATAGAACCTTGTTTTCTAAAAGGGGGGTGACACGACCAATATTTTGTTGTGACAAAATTGAGAAAATTCCGATTGAGGATGCTAGAGGCTTAGAGAAAATATTTAGTGAGGCGGAAGTGTTGAACGCTATTCGGGGTTGTGAGGGGGATAAAGCCCCGGGGCCAGACGGCTTTAATTTCAAATTTATCAAGAAGTTTTGGGAGACTATTAAAGCAGATCTGGTAAGGGCAGTCATGGGATTTTGGGAAAGCATGGAGATCTCAAAGGGGTGTAATGCCTCTTTTGCCACCATTATTCCCAAAGTGCCGGATCCTATTGGTCTTGGGGACTTTCGTCCCATAAGCCTAATCGGATGTTACTATAAAATCATAGCTAAGCTCTTGGCGGAAAGGGTAAAAAACGTTGTAGGGGTGGTGGTGGGTGAAGAACAAAACGCGTTTATAAAGGGGAGATACATTCTTGATGGAGTACTTATAGCAAATGAAACAATGGATTTTCTAAAGAAAAAGAAGGAAAAGGGTCTAATTTTCAAAGCCCATTTTGAAAAGGCGTACGATAGTATTAATTGGAGATTTTTAATAAACATAATGAAGAGAATGGGTTTTGGAGATAAATGGTGTAAGTGGGTGGATGTTTGTCTTAGGTCCTCTTCCATGTCTATACTTGTTAACGGTTCTCCTACGGAGGAATTTCATCTTGAGAGAGGTGTTAGGTAAGGCGATCCACTTTCACCATTCTTATTTATATTGGCGGCAGAGGGGCTAAATGCTATCGTGAAAGAAGCGGTGGTTAATGGCATATTTAGAGGAGTTAAAGTGGATAGGAATAATGTCACGGTGTCACATCTTCAATACGCGGATGATACTATATTTTTCGGGGAATGGAATAAGGAGAATGCTAAGTCTCTTATGTGTATTCTTAAGTGTTTCGAAGAAGTTTCCGGGTTACGTGTTAATTATAATAAAAGTAAGTTATATGGCATAGGGGTCACCGAGAGGGAATTAAAGGATATGGCGACATGGATGGGGTGTGGTGTTGGGGAATTTCCTTTTACTTACTTAGGTTTGCCGATTGGAGAGAATATGAGGCGAGTAAACGCATGGAATCCCGTGGTGGATAAATTCAAGAAATGGTTGGCCGATTGGAGAGCTAAAACAATGTCGTTCGGAGGACGTCTAACATTGGTTAAATCGGTTCTAGGTAGCTTGCCATTGTATTATTTCTCGATGTTCCGTGTGCCTATGAGTGTTATTAAAAATCTTGAGAGAGTTAGGAAAAATTTCTTTTGGGGAGGGGTAGGTGAGGGTAAAAAGATCTTTTGGGATAAATGGGATTCGGTTATTGCTTCATGTGGGGACGGGGGTTTGAATATTGGTTCCTTAAGGGCAAAAAACTTGGCTTTGTTAGGAAAGTGGTGGTGGAGATTTAGGAAGGAGAGTGACGGGTTATGGGTTAGGGTGATTAAAAGTATCTATGGGGAATGTGGGGGGTTGGGTGGTAATGGGATAGGGGGTTCGGGGGGAAAGGGGGAGGTGTGTGGTATGATATTATGAAGATTGGGGAAGTGTTGGATGGGATGGGGTTAATGTTCTCCTCGTCTTTCATGGGGGTGTTGGGTGATGGGAGTGATATTAGGTTTTGGGTAGATAGATGGGTAGATCACCGTAGGCTTTGTGATAGGTTTCCTAGACTTTATCATCTAGATAGGCGGAAAGAGAGTAGTGTGATGGATAAGGGGTCGTGGGTAAATGATGATTGGTGTTGGGAATGGGAATGGGTGAGAGACATTAGGGGTAGAGTGCATAAAGAGTTCGATGATTTATTAGGTGTTCTGCAAAATGTTGTTGTTTCTAAATTTTGTAGGGACAAGTGGAGATGGGCATTAGTTGAAGATGGCGAGTTCAATGTCAAAGATTTATCAAGATTGGCCCAGGAGAAAATTCTTCAAGTGGAGAGTGGGGTACAAGAAACGGTTTGGAATAAGCTTGTGCCTAAAAAAGTCAATATTTTCGTTTGGAGGGCTCTTAAAGGTAGACTTCCGGTACGCGTGGATCTCGATAGGAGAGGCATCGACTTGGATTCCATTCTTTGTCCAAGTTGTAATAACTGTGTGGAGTCATGTGCTCATAGCTTGGTCACTTGTGACCTCGCTATGAGTGTGTGGGAAAAGGTTTTTAGTTGGTGGAAGATGGGATGTGTTAACGCCTTCTCTATTGGCGAGTTCTTTTCATCATATGGGAACGTCAATGCCCCCGTTAATATCAATCGTGTGTGGCAAGCGGTTCTTTGGTCTACGGGATACTTCATTTGGAAAGAAAGGAATGCTCGAGTGTTTGGTAACAAGGTTTCAAGTACGAATAAAATTGTGCAAGATATACAAATAAAAAGTTACGAGTGGATTATACGAAGATCAAATAAATATAAAGAGATTGATTGGCAACAATGGCTATATGATCCAATAAAGTGTCGGGTTCAGTAAGTGGGAATATCCTTTGTTTGTCCGTCAGTTCAGTCCTTGTTTAATGGGACAACTCTTTTATGTCAGTTAGCTTTTGTGCAAGTATGCATTTTGACAATCTGTGTGTCTGATGGTTCTGCAAATGGTTTTGTTCTGCATCTTCTACATTGGTGTGCTGCTAGTGCTCATAATCTTTGATTCCAGTAAGTGGCTCGGGTCATCAAGTTGTTCTTTTATTTTGGCCTACATCTACAGCTCCTGTGATTTCAGTTTGTGGAAGCTTTTTAGTGTGCTGCTAAAATTTGTGACAGCATGTGCTGATGTAATTTAGGTGGCCGTTGTAATTGTATTGTTGGTCCCTCTGTAGTGTTATGTTCTGTTGTTCCACCCTTGTGTGAAGGGTGTGTTTTGTTTCTTGGGTCTCAATCTCCTTAATCATCTTGTTTAAGGAATTGTGATGCCATTTAGTTTGTATTTTTTCTGTTTTTTAGTGTTATGATGCCTTTCAAAAAAAAACAAACGTCACTTGCTGGAAAATATAACTCTAAACATACATATATTCTTAGTTAGGATAGGTTTGAGTTCGTAACATCAATAGTGGCCTTCTACCTGAAACGTCCATCAAAAGGACACCTAACATGGTAAATGGAATCTGCATTTGCAATCACACAATTTAAAATTTTTAATTATGCTAAAGCTAAAGATACACCAATTTGGGAGCATATATAACCTGTACAATAACCAATCCTACTTGAAAACCCTAAAAAAAGAAACATATCAGTTTCATTATTACTTGTGATAACCACATGTCCATATATCATGTACACTATTCCCTCAGATCTAAAAAGATAATGTTTGTTAAGTCATACTGAATATATAACTATGACCTACAAAGGCTTATATCCTCGATCCTTCTTTATGAAAAAAATTATAAAAACCCGATACACGGTTCATTATCTTTTACTATATAAATGACACCCGCATAATCAAAATGATGAGCTAGTTCCACTAAAGACTAAATTGAATATTAGGATCCTTACCAGCAGAAATAATGATGGGTTTTCAAATAAAATGTTAAAGAAGACAAGGGTAATATAGTCATATCATGGTCATATTGGTAAAGTCTACCATTAATTTAAAAGTTCTAATGTCTAGCGATTAAATTGTAAGTGTTTAAAATCAGTACTTTTTGATAAGTACGATGGTATTGTATAACTTTTACCCTGGTCAATAACTGTATCGCTCGACATGTGCTCTTGAAAGATATGGTAAAAAAGTTGACTCAGCAAGTCCATATGAAAAAATAAAGATACCATAAAGTTTAATTGTATTGGGCTTTTTTATATTAAAGTATAAAACTTCGGAAATCTATTCTGGATTTGGTTGATTTTGAGATTTTTGTTTGATTTGTTTGATTTACGCCTAGTTTAGCTAATTTTCATCTGTAACCGACTTGATCGATTAGGTTGATATATGTTTGATTTGGCTTTTTTATCAGACTCATCGTTATGTTGATCGACTGTTGACCAAACTGAATAAATCATTCTAGTGTTTTTTAGCACTTATCACTAGTGTTTGTTTTGTACGCAACGTTTTTTGTTTCGTACGTTTTTTTAAGTTTTATACATTTTCATATATTTTAATTTATTTTTAAGTGTTTGTATGTTTTTATATATTTTTGAGGTATTAGCATTTTCATCCCTACAAACGAACAAAACATATAAAGAACGCATGAAAACGTAAAAATTGCCAAAACGTACGAAAACATACAAAAGCAATAGTGAAAAGTATAAAAAGAAAAAGAGTAGGAAAAAAGTGCTTCAATATTATATAAAACAAACGGTATTTTTTAGATGAACAATTTAGATGCATCTCTTCTTCTATTGACATGGTTTGTAGATGTAGAATAAATTTATTTATTAAATTTATTCTTTTTAAAAAATTTACCCTTTTTATATATTTTTATATATTTTCGTACATTTTTGTACGTATTTTTTTTGTTTTCCCAAGTTTTTATATTTATTTATTTAATTCTTTTTATTTTTTAACCCTTTTTTATTTCTTTTTTACGTTTTTCTATAGGTGTATTTCAAACCACATATTACCCATCGCTGATCACTCACACCAAAATACTCACAAAAATAAATTAGGTAAAATTGTGGGTATATATTTACCCTCGAAACACCCACATGAATTCACCCACCAATAAAGGATGGTTGCGCTCTGTGGGTAAATAATATTTACCCACCATATTATCCTTGAATATACCCATTATTAATCATGATGCGGCTAATTTGTGGGAAATACTTTAGCGCCAAATATTTTCCCACATATTGCCCATCAAATATCTTTTTGTGGCTATTTACGTGGGAAACTTTGTGGGGAATAAGAGGGAAAATAAAATTGGCTTCGTAAGTTACCTGTTGTGGGTAAAGGGTGGCCATTATGTGGGTAAATACCCTCAAAACGATGAGTGTGGGTATTTTTCGTGGGTATTTGCCTGAATTCTTGTAGTGATGTAGCGTCAACAATATCCTTTCGCGGTTGTAATTAATTCCAACAACTATGCTCCAATCGTTTTGTGAGGATTATGTTTTGGTGTTTTCCCGATGGGTGGTTACATCAACTCGACACAGAATAAATTAATAAAATTTAACTCGTAACACTTTGTTGGTTGGCAAAATAAAATAAAATGATAAAACAAATCATATAATATATCCTATATATATTTTATATGTGAAAATGACGTACATAATTCATGTCATAATTTACTATTTAGAACAAACATTCAAAAATGTATTTCTTAGATTATGTACATAATACTTCGAAAATAATAGTGTATACAAAGTTATTTTTATATAATTCGACACTCGTTCAAAAATCATTATATAACTCATTAAAATTTATTTACCATATATAAACGTTAAATGTCATATTAACTAAAATAATACTTTTTGAAAGTTATTATATAACGTAGTTATTGATTAACTATTTCTTTTATTAACATATACATTTTTAGAAATTTTCAGCATGACCTTGCCGTTTTTATAACGTTTCCATGTATATAAAATACATAATTTTCCACTTTGTCTCAATCAATACCCTAATTAATATATTTTCCAATCAATATTCTAATTAAGGTATCCTCAATCAATATACCTATTATATTAAATATATTCTCCCACCATCAATATTTTAGTAATTACTTTCCATATCTCCTCAATTAATTTTATATCTTAATATATCATTTATTAATAATAATATTAATAACAATATCCTCTAAATATGTATTTATTTATTTATTTCTTATATGCCCTCAAATAATTATATACCCCATTATATCAAATAATAATAATTATTATTATTTTCAGAATTCTCCACTCTATAGTTTATTATACCATTTATTTATTTAATTATTTATTTATACCTAATAATAATAACTAAAATTAATTATATAGATTTATAATTACTAAACAAAAACTAACAACAATTAGGTATCACCACCACAAACTGACACCAAAAAGGTGCGGCTGTGGCTGTACCCGCCATCCGGCCGCCACCACAGCGGTGGTTTGGCGGCGGCAACCATCTTTTCTAATCGAAACTAAGGCCAAGAACCACCAATAAAATAAAAGAACTAAGATTTTGTCAAATATATAATATAACCACCATGCATGGATAGATCGGGACAAGATCAAAAGATTTTTGGGGTTTTTATGGTTAACCCATGTGTTATATCATAGATCCATCACCCACACACCACCACAAGGTGGCGGCGACCGGAAAACATGCGAGGGGAGGTGTAGTCGCGATGGTTTGGGGATGGTAGGAGGAGGAGAGACGATTTTAGGGGTGTTGGAACAAGGGGTGTCTCAGATTAATTGAAAACACGTCGGAAAAATGGAGGTCGCTAGAAAACTTCGCCGGAAAAGTTTTCCGGCAGCAGCCAGATGGCAGCCATGGGAGAGAGTTGAGAGCTTGTGTGTGTTTTGTTATGATGAAGAATGAAAGAAAATGGGAGAATTTCCCTTTTATACTAAAAAGTATAAATTGAAAGTGGCAAGTAGATAGAAGTATAGAGTATATTTCGTAAATGCTTTATTTACTTTCGTAAAATAAGTGCTCTGAGCTCGTTTGGACGACTTAACGGACGATTCAAGACACGAGACTTGCACCATCGTTTTTAAAATCATTTTTCCAATAAAAATGAGTCCTTACTTCGTCTCGTTTCGAAAACATATGCTAATATTTATTTAAATGTTCGTTTAATCATTTCTAGCTATTTCGGTTAGATTTCACCGTAAAAATAAAGCATAAGCTCTAATACTCACATTATTAGCAGCGTTTTAGGATATAATGAAAAATACTATTCCTTCGTATTTTCAAAGTTTTAAATTTTGAATCGTCTCAACTATTATTTTTATTAACTTCGCTTAGTCCGACGCTAAAACGTCGAAAAATAACACAAGTAATTAAATAATAAATATTTAATTTATGAATCGTAAACGTAAAAATTTTAAATTTCTCAGTTCATAAATTAAAATAAAATATTCAAAATAAATTTGAATTTAGTTAACACGATATTCGTTAAATTATCGAAAATAAATAACAAGTTCCATAAATGTTCAATAAATCTCAGTTCAAACGTTGGTCAAAATTTTCAGGTTGTTATATCATCTACTCCTTTTAGGAAGCGATGTCCTGGCGCTTAATTCGTATATAACAGTCTTCAGTCTAACAGTGAAGAGTGAAAAAAAAACAGACAAGTCATTGTCTAGGTTCCAAGGAAGGTAGAAAGATATTATATGGTACACGTTCTCCATGATCGGACGTCATTGGACAATGCCGTCTCAAGTTTTCACAACTTACGATCATTCAGCTACATCACATGCCACATAAGTATCTAAAAGCAAAGGTCAAACATAAACATCAAATACAGATTTCCACCGTTGATCATCAAGTAAACCTTCAAGAACTTATAATTTTCTCGTTTAAATGAAAAGGCGTCCCAATCCATTTCAACAAGACAATTATAAGTCATCGTACTCAAGCATTACTACCTCTCAACACGATATCAATTCCAAATTACATACCATGGTAAATACAAGGTGTCAATAAACTTACTTCATGATTTCCGTATCCAAACGTCCCATTCAATCTGAATAAGGAAAACACAAACAATCTAAGGTCCAGTGGTTTAAAACTGTCTTATTCAAATGTCCTAATCCATTTAAATAAGACAACCTTAAACGACTCATAGTTGGGCGAGTTAAAATCTCTATATCTAAATGTCCCATTCTATTTAGATACAAGGTATTAAGTCACTCAACCGAATGACTACTACGAGCATATCTTTGTTGTACTCAAACTATATATATTTGATTAGGGTATATATATCTTAAGTCCAACATTGGCATCCTCTTTTTCGCCAATAAACGAAGTCGTATAAAATCAGATCACACGTCGCATTACATAGAAACTGTCGCCTCGGATAATTGATTCTTCAAAATCATAAGAAATATTCGGAACACGAATATCACATCAGTTGATTACGTTTCGAAAGGAGATGTCCTAACATGGCACATCAAGATACGATGATAACAATCGAACTTAAACAAGTCGATATGCGATAGATTACGAAACAATATATACATACTCAAAATATCAAACAAGTTTCATACTCGTATTCAGATAATACATAATTATCAAGATCAGTGATTGGCAGTGAGGCCAAATCCCATACAAAACCGCATTTATAAAATGTACGACAATCATTCAAGGAACATTGCGTCGCATGCAATGCCTTTAAATACCATAGTATATTCATACATATACATACTACCATTCCTACATACACATAGGTTCACATTATCACAATGAATCATAAAGTAATGCAAGAATATCCTTACCAGAGCCATGCGGAGTAGTTGCGTGCTTGAAACGTTTTAGAACACACCAAAGTTATAGTTTAGGTTTTTCAAAATCGACCTAGTTCTCTATAACTTGTGGCTCTAACACCATTTTACAACACCCCCAAATTACCACACAGTGGAATACCACTTTGGGGCACTACTCATAGCACATTGCACACAATCATAGACAACGACCTCAAAAGAGACATTAAAAAAAATATACAACATTATCTAAAAAGCTTCCCATCTCAATATATAAAATCAGAGTAGCGTTTAGTCCCAAAAACCGTTACCAACACAACATTCATCAAAGACTTAAAAGTCATTTATTCATTTCAAATGATGGAAAAATAATATAAACTTTAGACGAGTAAGCACCAACTCCCTCCTCGCATGCTCCGCTACTATACATCTCGATTACCTGAAATACATGCTTAAAATCATCAACACAATGGTTAAGCAAGTCTATATGTTATGCTAATCATCATTTGAACATAAGAATTGTAATCATCTCAAGCTTGTCTCACAGACAAATCCTATATATATCGATAAATGCCTTAAGCTCATGCAACGAATCACTTACGGAGCCCCTACAACAGGTAATATTGTCATATACCAACAACCTCTTATACATAATATGTAACACCCCATTTGTTAAGATGGAATGCTACAGTAAATTATGGCGTGTCATCAACGCATGCAAGGTAAATGTCAACATTCATGACCATAAATAGAAATACCAGAATCAAACATCGGTAGTCTAAGTAACTCACACACAAGTAATATAAAGTACTGTAAATGAAAGGACTAAACAATGTCCAAATGAAGTAAAGTATGATAAAGTAGGAATAAATGCATAAGGTAAAAGAGGCTGGATAGCTTCCATTCGAATGCAACTACTCTGGAGATCCTACTTGTGACCTTGGGTACCTGCCGTTTGGGAACATGGAAATAGAAAACTGCTTAGCATAGTGCTCAGTGTAGATATACAGCATAGCATGAAAGACATAGAATATGAAAGCATATAAAGAACATAAAGCATGAATAGAAGCGGAAATGAATAAGTTTTGGGAATACCTAGGCGTATAACATGTTAACTGGTTTTAGTTCTGAAAACATAGCTTATGGTACTTATGAAAATCTGTATTAGATTAATGTACCAATAGCCAAAATAGGTCATGAGGTCAACAACGTGCATGAATACATAGAGGGGTGACCTCGTCATGAAATTAGAGGGGATGCCTCTAATTAATCTGGTAATGAGTAGGAGGGATCATCTCCTTATGAAATATGCAAGGCACACACCACATTCACCAAGAAATCCTGACTGAAATTGAACCTAGGATGCACCCATACGCCCACATGATAATAATAACATAACAATGGCCAAATAACTGAAAGGGACGCCATGAGCTATCACTCCGCCGTGGTGAAGTCATAACACGGGTGCCTCCAGTGTTATGGTTATGGTACCTCCATAACTAGGTGAAACTGGTCATGCATGTATATCGCTAAGGTAACTAATAAAACATAAGCATTTAATTTGTAACTAGTGGGGAAAACAGTTGGCTGCATACGGGAAATCCTAATAAAGGAAGAAGTTGTCCTTACTGAAGGACGGGAAATTCGTACCTTATGTCCAGTAGAAGCTAACGAAAACGCTGAAGAATCTACTCCGCCTTGACGGATAATACTACATAAGAATGGGAACGTGTATGAGTTGTCTGAATTACATGTGCTTTACCGGTTCTGTGTGTTATTAGCTTGTATACTTATTCTGTCATGTTTTACTGTTTACTGTGTTAACTATAGTTATTCTGATCTTCTGTTGTGTATTATTCATGTAATAGTGTCTTATAATACTTGTATTGTAATACTAAGTAACTTTCTAAAAATAGCAGGTTTCTAAAAATAGTAAATTTCCAATAATAGAAAGTTTCCAAAAATAGTAATTTTCCATAAATAGAAATAAGTTGGATTATTAATAATAAGTAAAGTTTAATTAGTATAAAACAAGTCATGGTTATAGGTTATTAATTAAATAACTTGGTTAATTAATTAAACTATATGTTATAAGAATTTAATTAAAAATACATGTTTTAATTAAATTAAGCTTAGTACAATACTTTAGGTTATACATGTAATATTAATTTTAATATTTAACCTAAGTCATGAATTTAATTAAATTAAAAGTCTAGTAATTAATTTAATTAAACATATTTTCTGTTTTTTAATATTTCCCGAAACCCGAGTCCATGTTTTAAAAATTATCCCGAGCCCGTACCCCTTGTTTCTTAATACGCCGAGCCAAACACCCCCTTTGACAGTGGCTAGCCGCCTCCCGGTTCACAGCCGGTTCCCACTGGTTGTAACCGGTTCCCCCTGTTTTATTTGTTCGGTTTCCACTGTTAGTACAAAAGCCCCACCGAGACCCTATTGGTCTCGGTTGGCACTCGATCCAAAACAAAACCACACCCCGACACTCGGTCGGGGTTTCCTTGTGTCGTTCGAGCCAAGACCAACCAAGCCGAGACCCTTGTTGTCTCGGTGGTGGTGATGAATGCAAGCCGAGAGCCCCTTGGTTCTCAGTGGTGCCTCGTCCGAACCAAAAACACAACCAAAACCCCCCTTTTTCCATGTTTAATTACTCCCCATGTTTTAGCATCTTGTTTTTATGATTAATTAAATAAGAACATGAATTCAAAAAGAATTAAAAGAAAAAGAAAAGGTTTTTGATTATACCGAACTCGTGGAAGAAAAGGGATTAAGATCACGACCACGTACACTAAATAAATCAATAACCAAAATCGTCCGGTTTGTCCTTGTTCTTTGATGTGGCCGGCGGCAAGAGAGCAAAAGGAGGCAAGGAGAATTTTTTTTCTGAAAACCTAAAAATATGTTTATGTTCTCCTGTGTTTTGGTTTATTATGGTTTTTAAGTTCGGTCATGGGCCAAAGCCCATCCCTTCATTTTCTCTTGTCTTAGCCGCGACACAAAGGGAGCCCACGGGGAAACCCGTAGTTTTCCCGAGTTAAATTATTTACGTGATCTTTCATGTTTAATTATCATGATTTTATATGTCGTGTACTTAACATATTTATAATATATATGTAATTACATGTTATTAAGTATCGTGATTCGTGAATTATATTATAAATGAAAAGTTTTAATTTTACCGTATTTTTGTATGTTCACTGTTCATGTGTACTGTTCATGGTATTTTAATGCGGGTTTTACAACTCTTCCCCTCTAAAAGAACAATTTGTCCTCGAATTGGAGAAAACATAAACTGAAAGAAAACATACCTAAATCAGAACTGGAAATGAGGGTAAGAAGTCCGTATAGACTCCTCCGTCTCCCAAGTGGCATCCCGCTCAGGATGATCCCTCCAGAGGATTTTGACGAAAGGGATCGTCTTCCTCCGCATGATACGATCTTGTCGTTCAAGAACTCTCTCGGGTTCTTCGACATATGAAAGATCCTCTCGAATCTGATCAAGTGGATACTGGACAACATGGACTGGATGATAGTTGTATCCTCTGAGTAAGGACACAAGGAACACGTTTTGAACGTGTGATAGATGAGGCGGTAACGCTAAACGATATGACACTTCACCAACGCGTTATATGATGTCGAACGGTCTGATGAAGCAAGGACTGAGCTTCCCTCTGATTCCAAAACGTTTAACTCCTCTTGCAGGTGATACCTTGAGGAAAACGTGGTCACTTACGTTGAAAGATACATCTATACAACGTTTATCAACATAGCTCTTCTGACGAGCACGAGCTTCCTGAAGCGTCGCCTTGGAGACGGAGACTTTCTCATTAGTCACCTCAATCATCTCTGGCCCCTCAAGCACTCGCTCACCCACTTGATCCCAGCAGATTGGGGCGCGACACTTCTTACCATACAACATCTCAAAGGAGCGCACTTGATGCTAGCGTGCCAGCTGTTGTTGTATGCAAACCCCACTAGAAAGATATAATCATCCCAGCTTCATGGCCACTCTAGAGCACATGACTGTAAGAACCCGTACTTTCCCAAAATTATTTTATTCTTTTATTCGTACTTCTTTAAATTTCCAACGTATTACGTTTTCTTGTATTCTTATATGTAAATCCTGAGATCTTGATAATTTAAATAAATTATACTTTTCAAGTATTTTTTGATCATTGATAAATACTTTATCTGGAGTTACAAAATTTTTATTTTATTTTTCCATATTTATTTAAATCAAAGTTTTTTGATTTAAAATCACCCGCGTGCATTTTACAACGAGTTTACTGAAAATCAATGTATAACGAGAATTCCTAGTGATCGCGATACCGACGGATGCCCAAAATTTTACATCTTATTATCAATTGTTTCGATAATTAATATTTTCGACGACTTTGTGAGAACCCGTCTTTCCCAACATTATTTTATTCTTTTTATTCGTGCTTCTTGAATTTTTCCAACGTATTACGTTTTCTTGTATTGCTATATGTAAATCCTGAGATTTTTAAATTATATCTTTTTTAAGTATTTTTCTGATCATCGATAAATACTTTGCATGGAATTATAAAATTTTTATTTTATTTTTCCATATTTAATTTAAATCAAAGTTTTTTTTATTTAAAATCACCCGCGTGCGTTTTACAACGATTTTATTCAAAATCAATGTACAACGAGAATTCCTAGTGATCGCGATACCGACGGATGCCCAAAATATTACGTTTATTTATCGATTGTTTCGATAATTAATATTTTCGACGATTTCGTTTTAATTACGTATTAAGTCGTGTCGAGAAATCGTATAATCATTTTTATGATGCATTATAACTTTTGAAAAGTATTTTTACGAAACCCGAGCCCCGTAAATATTTTTAGTATTTACCAATAACCATTTTCTACCCTTTAAAACTATTAATTGTTTTTAAGTCCACAAGTTTCAAAGTTGGCAAAACTAACCCTCCACTTAACTAGCACTATATAAATCATTTTTTTTACTTCCATTACAACATACACTTTCATTTTTAACAAAAAAAAAACACATCCTCCCTCCCCTTCATTTCTCTCCGCCACCACCACCACATAAACACCCCTAAAACCTTGATTTTTAACATGAATCTCTTAAAACAAATTAAAGACCCATGTTCTAAATCTTGTGGTGATTCTATTGATAACAAAATCACCCACATTCATCAAGATTTCAAGAACTTTTGATTTCATGATTGTATGATGTTGTAATCATCTTGCATATGTTATATTTGGTAAGATTATCATGTTTTGATCCTTAAAAGTCTTGTTTTTAATCTTTGGTTTTTGTTAGATTTTTCATACAAGTGTTTTTAGGAGTGTTTGGTTGATGGGTATGATAGTATAGTGATCCTAGGGGTATGGGAATGATTGGTTTTGAGTGAAAAATAGATTTGTCATGTTTTCTAAAAAGCTAATTTGGGACAGCAGCTTTAAACAGATTGTTTCGTGGGTTTAAGGTCTGTGAAAGACTGAGATTATTTGAAATTATTGTAGAGTTTTCCGAGACGGTCGTTTTGGTATAAGATAGAGCTTATAACTCATTACGAGTCAAAAGTTATGCTAGTTTTAGTTTTCGTGTACCGGGAGACGCAAGTCGGCACAATCCGAAATTGTGGCTGATTTTGGGTCGACTCTCGGGGACTTTAGGCTTGGTTAGATAGTTGATACTACTGATTTTCAAAGTTTACAAACTGAGTTTGATGAGTCTAGTAGTGGTTTCAAAAGACGTATTTTCGGGTTAGTACCATTAAAGTGGTCCAAACGGTTTTACAAAACAAGTGTACAAATATGTCCTAAAATTTGGAGTCGAGTAAAGCGTCGAGCTGATGGATTTTAAAAGGTGAACTTTGGCTCAAATTTTGGTGAGGTCTTATACAGGTTATAAGTGACCTTGACACCAATTTTCATGTAAAACGGACAAGTCTAGATAGGGTAGATCGGTGTGTACATTCGGGGTGTACTTGCTGATTTTTATTTTGGACACGTAGTTCAATGCTTGTGTTGCGTGAGTTTGAGTGTTCACCATCGGACATGGTGACTTACTCAAGTGCTTAGTCATTATATAAATGACTTTGCTACTGGTCCAAATAAGGGTAAAGGATAGTTTGACTTGCGTTGACTTGGCGTCGTATGACGAGTCATTTTCAAGTGTTCAAGTGTTTTAACGAGTAACGTTGGATAAATGGGTAGTATGAATTCATTTGATTCGTGTCAATGGTTTTGAAACGTGTATACTTTGAAAACATTTGAGTCATGTTATATTTGTTATATATATCGATATTGAGTTCGAGTCTTAACGCGCGCCTTATTGTGATAGGTTGCGGTTTTAGTGTTTTCCCCGGGCATCCATATCGTCGGTGATCGTCTCACTACATTGTTTCTACTCAGTTGCTGAGTACCATGATTGACTTAACACGTGGCTAAGGGCCACGAAATTTCTAAGGATCAAGGAGGAGGAATTATTTAATTTGCGTGTTTGGATTAATTCCTACTTGTTATGAAGTTATAGTCACTCCTAGCATTTTAGTTTTGATGTTACTAGTACTTTGATTCTTTTTATTCATGAATTTTGAATTCCTTGGGTGAAACCCACTGAGATTATAGATACTTAGGGCATATTAGGACTTAGGACACTTGCGTGGCGATTTGGTATAGCCTAAGTGTTGCTTGATTGAGGTTAGGTAGCTAAATGGAGTTGTTTTTGTAGTATGGAAATCACCACAGAAACAAACAGGTCATGACAAAATTTTCTTAAACATATGACCTTGTTTTTTATTTGAAAAATGGATACCCACTGATGTGATTAGTATGTGTTGAGTTGGATGGAAACGGGAAGTGTCCGGATGAGTCCGAAACGGTCGTTTTACTAAACTAGGTCAAATCTGAATGTTATGCTTAAAACATGGGTAAATTGACTTGGGTAAAAAGGATTAATTTATGATTTTATGACTTTTTACAGTAGCTACAAATATAATAAAACTTCTCTTTTTGGTTTCGTGTCAAAATCGTTTACCGATTGGGATTTATGCTTAATCTACCGTAAGGTACGAAAGACGTTTACAACTTTCTGTTTTGATAGTCTGTCACTAAAAGTGCATTTCCCGTTGATTGGAAATAGTTCTAGGGCTGTTCTTTCCCAACTTTTAAAGGTAAGAGAAATACCTATACATGTAAAGAAATTTCACCTCCTGTACAATTATAGATTTTTAGATATGACCAAATCTTCAGAACCTTTTTCAGAAAATTGAATGCAGTCCCTTGTTTTGGTTTTTCAAACCGAGTCTTAAACGTGTTCGGAACCCACACATAAATGCTTGGACCATCATACAAGGTTGATATTAGGTTATTACAGTAGGTTCAAGGTGTTGGGTCAAAATTTTAACTTAAGCTTAGGTCTCGCCATCGCACGCAAGTTACCTAGTCATACTATGTCCCACCACTTCTAAAACGTTATTGCTTCATTGAACGCATTCTTATTACGCGTCACTATTGCATAGGTCCGTGAAGACTTCTTTTTGCTCAGCCCCTTTTACCTTGTGATTACTTACTAAAGGTGAGTTCATAGCCCCTTTTTACTTGAACAATGTTTCTAAATGCGGGGTGAGATTTTACATGGTTGAACACATCCATTTAAAACTGTATACTATCCAGAACTTGTATGCTATTCAGACTTGTATGCTTTCCAACAGTTTTCATTGATATTATTGCTTATAGTTAATAGCCTTAAGTTTCCTCTCTTGATCATGAACCGTTAATTATCCCGTATGCTTTGCGCTAAGCGCGAATGTTGTGGGTGGATCCATCGGGATTGACAATCCCCGTCCCGATTACCTTGACGCACTTACATTTGTTTATACTTGAGTATTTAGGCTGAATACTCCCTAGAGGAACTTACTTTGAGTTAAGCTTCGGTTCATGAACTAAACAGCAATAATATTGGTTTCAGACTATGGTTAATGATCATAACCATTTTCTCTATTTACTTGTTTTACAAATGAATGCTTGTGTCCACACCTTTATTGCTAAACCTATGAATTTCACTCAACTTTGTGTTGACGATTTTACATGTTTAATCTCAGGTATTATTACTTAGCTCTGCTTGGATGGGAGCCCGCAGGATATTATCGCAGCTTGGAGATTTCTGTGATGCTTTTAAAAGACTGGTTTTAGTACAAACTGTCAGAAATTTATTATATCTTTTGGGCAACTTTATGTTATAAATCATGATGAAATAATATATCTTTCCGCATATAAAACTCTGGGACCTATGTTTAAAACTCTGATCATTTATGATGTGATATATATGCTTTTATTACGTCAGCTTTGTGTCAACTGTAATTCATTGTTTCTTGTACTATGATGTGTTACCCCCTCATTGCCTAGTTGTTCCATGTCAGATTTTGGGGGTCTCACAGATTGGTATCAGAGCGATGGTTATAGGGAACTGAGTCGTTTTTCAAAACTTAGTCTATAACCAAAACTTCAAATATTTTATTGTTTCTAAGTGTCAAACACAAAATTTGCCATTGCTGCTCGATATCTTCGCGGGTAACTCTCTAATCCTTATTATTTACTTTTAATTATCGTTGTAGTATTTCATCTCTTGATTACATTTTGAAATATTACTTTACGCTAATGACGATAATTACTATGTCTTTTCAAAGCCTATGTGCTTCATGAATTATCATTGAATGTTACTGTGATTACATCTGCCTATACTGTATTTCTTGAATTCTTGTTCTTGTGAATTGATCTTATTGCAATGATATTATATCGTTATGACGTTACATACTTGTATTCAGAGCGCGTATGCTGCCGACTTTTCATACTCATTTTTCTGAGTACTATTGCTATTTCATTTATGCTTGATACGACTGACTTTATATGCTCGTTCGGTTTGAACCGTCTGTTTTTCTTGACTCGTTGATACGTGTTGTGCATACTATCGCGATACCATTGTTCGGGATTGAATAAGTGTTGTTTTCGATGAACTTCTGATTTTCATTCTACTACCGTGTGTGTTGCTTTCATTGTTTATTTCCCTTAAAATATCTACTTAGATACGCAGATTTTCTTTCTGACAATTCATAATTGAATGTCTAGTCTATAGACCATTGTGTAGCTCAATGTGTCTCCCAGAAAGACTAAAGGACATCGTGTGAGTCTCACATCTCGAAGAATTCGTTGAATCAGTGCTGAATAATATTGATGGTTTTCATAATCTTGATTTACCCTAACGCCACCGTTTTACGCGACACTTGTACATGGATTACATCTTACTTCATTGACCATTCTACGTTTCGATTTCAACTTAGAACATCCGTTGTACCTTGAACACATTATCGTCATTTATTATGTGATGATCGTTTGGAATACGATCCTACTTGTATCCTCCCTTTTCATTGAACCTCTTTGCTCCACGAATGCCACTTGTTATTGTCCCGTTTCTTTCTCGATATATCTTGTGATTTTTGGAAACCATGCCACCAAGAGACCTTTCTGCATTGCAATCTTGCAGCCGAAGACACGGATGATATGCATCGTTTTTTTATGTCTCCGATTATCGTTGGCATTCTTGAACCATTTATATACTGTGTTTTCTTTACATGACTAATTATACAGTTTACCTTCTTTCGTCTTTATGGAATCCACAAGTCCTATGCGTACATTAATTTTGAGTTATCATGAAATTTGGATTTAATTTCAAGCTGTGTCGAAAAATATACTTTGTACAGAAACTTTACAGGAAGTTTAACAGTGTCGAGAAAATATTTTTATAACTTTAGACATAAAAATATATATATTTCTACATGTTGAGACGTCCGTTTAGGATATAAAATTTGACCAGTAAACTTTAAAATCGAGCAAGTTACGCTCATTTGAGATTGTAAAATCTAAGAAGTTATTTTCTGAATAATGCTAAAATATCATTTTGTTAACAGATTTAATGCTAGGGCATTTTCGTCCATTTTTTATTCCGTTTCAAGTCTCGGGCAAAACTAGAAAGTTGTTCAAAATATTGTTTTACATCGAAATGCATTAGACTTTGAGTCTTAGAATATCGTTTAGTGAGTTAATTGGTCTAGTCAAACCCAAAGGTCAAAACTAATAAAAGTTAAAAACATGGATTGAAGCGTTTTTGAGTTCGTTGAGCTCGTAAAACTTTAACTAATGATATTTTGCAAACTAAAAACAATGATTGCGTTTGAAAAGAATAGAATAGCAACTTTGAGTTCGGTCATACATGTACCTAGATCTTGAACTTTTGAAATTCGGTAACTTCCTAATATAGAAGCTTTTCGAAGTGATTGTACTATTTGTTAACTGATACCCTACTTTCTTAAAAGTATATTTTTGTCAAATAAATTACGATGTGCACATACGGATTCCTTATTCCTTCTTTTATTTATGACTTATTTGTCATTCCATTGTCTTTCTTTGCTTCTATCGTACCACTGATTTGGACCGAGATTTGAAGATCTTTCTTTCATATCGTTTGTTATCATCTTGACACGTGTCTCCTGACGATTTCGGCTAAACCTCTTGAAACCTAATCACCTTGTAACCATTTTATTGGTTGTCTTGAACTACTCCTTATTTCCCTCTTGTAACCCACTCGCTACTTTATAAACTATTGTCATGTTACCATACAACTCAAACTGGTCTTGTTTGCGAATCATTTTACAAAAGGTTTCATTTGGGCTTTCTTAAATAGTTGACTGCTATCTTATAAAATTAACTTATATTAATTTTACAATGTATTTTCACAAATTGTTCTAATACGGTCTTATAAAGAACCCTTGTAACTATACGAATTGTCGATTTAAAACAGTTAGCCAGTAACTTATTAGCAAATAGTTTCATAAACTATTTTGATTTTTGTTTTTACAAATGGCATTATATACATATTTTAAATAATATGACCTGTAATACTGGTTTGACGAAGATGAGCATCGCATTGCTAGTCCTAAATTATGCATGGCCTGATCACCTATGCTTAATTTAGAAGGAGCCATGCAAGGCCAAATAGTAGTCGCCTTAAATATTTAACCTAGAATCCACTTTTTAGTTATGTTGCTTAAAATGTTTGATAAAATAAAGTTTTGAAAACTTTTATATTTTATGCGAGTAGCAACAGTTTGCAACATACACATATGAACCATTATCTTTTCTTGAACTAAGTACATGCCTCGAGCACATATTTCCTTACTCAACGACCTTTGTTTTACCTGTTACCTCATCATCCTCATGATACGATTTTCGTTACCATTTGCCTAAATTCTTACCATTGATACCCGACTTGAAAGTTTCAACGTTGCTATGCTCCTACATCGATTGACCATCTCTATCTATTTTGGTAGACCTTCGAAACGTCTCTGGATGCGATTAGTGATTTATGACTGGACGTGAACGATAGTGTAATTGCCATGATATGTGTTAAGATACTATCGTCTTGAAATTTCATTCGTGTGAATCATGTGTTGATTTCGCCTTTCATTGCTAATGTTGTTCATCTTACTAGAACTTCTCTCAGTTGACTTCTTAAGAATTTTCTTTGATTTGAAAATTCGTTGTGTGGCTTTTCCCTTTCGATCGTATTTCGACCACCGAGAACTTAATAAGCCGTTATTGGTGACGCCAACCGCACTCGTGAATTAATCTTGCTATAATCATTGTTTCTTATTATTTTTATTATTGACGTGACTATTCTACCACGTTTGTTAAGAATTGATACGATTTCCGTCTTATTCCTTTGTATATTGCTCGCATACAGATTGTTGACCTTTATATGATTCACATTCGTTGCTGTCTTGTCACCTTTTGAAAACCAGAAACTGTTACGTGTTTATCGTTTGATATCTTAAACACTTTCTTAAATTTCTAAAAAAAAATTATTATTAATTTTTAAGAACATTTTATACATTTTATCAAATGTTTAAATTACCAAAATAACTGTTTCAAGTTAAGTATCGGATCTATATATCCTCTTTGGTAAATTTACCTAATGTTTCAAAAGATATCAAGCTGTATCTTTTAAAGTATTTGATTATATCATACTTTATTGTCAACCTAATGAAATTATTTAAATTAATTTATAATTTCTAACAATGATTCAAAATAACTTGGAAAAAAAATCTGAATTTTCTCTAATGGTGACGATAAACCCGAGTTTTAACGATAATTTAATACAGTCATCCAAAAGTTCTTAAGCCGATCAGGATAACTATCTTGAACTGTTCTACTTTTGCTTTGAAAATCCTGATCAAGAAAAAGATATAGCAACATCTTACTCCCTAAATATAGATAGTTTGATTTTAAATCACTACACCTTGTGAAATTTTCTTTTAATCAAGGAAATACATAAACTGAGTTTTAAAGTAATACCAAAATCCTAGACAACTGATTGTGACAACTTGTATTTTAAACGATCATATGTTATTCATTTTTCCCTTCTATTTCTCTTGTAAATAGATTCTTACGTTTTAAGATTTTCACGTTTTACAGTTGCACGATTTGCAACCCCTTGTTGATTTACAATCTTGGTTCATTTTATCGTACTTTGCCTGTTTAAGCGATTCTTGTGTTCATTCTTGTTAGTTTATCGCACGTATTTCCAACAACTCTATCTCTCAATGTATCTCCGTATTGAAAGATCGTTATCCTAATCCAAGACTGAAAAGTTATACGAAAAGGAGTTAAGAAACTGAAGCATAGTGAATTCTAACCGTTAAGATTCGTCATGGTACGGAAGTTTACCTGGGAAACAATGAATTTTGTTCTACACTTTGTACCTCCTCTTGTTTGCATCTTCTACTGTTTTCAGGAGAACTCTGGGGACCAGAGTTCCTTTAGGGGGGAAGACTGTGAGAACCCGTCTTTCCCAACATTATTTTATTCTTTTTATTCGTGCTTCTTGAATTTTTCCAACGTATTACGTTTTCTTGTATTGCTATATGTAAATCCTGAGATTTTTAAATTATATCTTTTTAAGTATTTTTCTGATCATCGATAAATACTTTGCATGGAATTATAAAATTTTTATTTTATTTTTCCATATTTAATTTAAATCAAAGTTTTTTTTTTTAAAATCACCCGCGTGCGTTTTACAACGATTTTATTCAAAATCAATGTACAACGAGAATTCCTAGTGATCGCGATACCGACGGATGCCCAAAATATTACGTTTATTTATCGATTGTTTCGATAATTAATATTTTCGACGATTTCGTTTTAATTACGTATTAAGTCGTGTCGAGAAATCGTATAATCATTTTTATGATGCATTATAACTTTTGAAAAGTATTTTTACGAAATCCGAGCCCCGTAAATATTTTCAGTATTTACCAATAACCATTTTCTACCCTTTAAAACTATTAATTGTTTTTAAGTCCACAAGTTTCAAAGTTGGCAAAACTAACCCTCCACTTAACTAGCACTATATAAATCATTTTTTTTACTTCCATTACAACATACACTTTCATTTTTAACAAAAAAAAAACACATCCTCCCTCCCCTTCATTTCTCTCCGCCACCACCACCACATAAACACCCCTAAAACCTTGATTTTTAACATGAATCTCTTAAAACAAATTAAAGACCCATGTTCTAAATCTTGTGGTGATTCTATTGATAACAAAATCACCCACATGCATCAAGATTTCAAGAACTTTTGATTTCATGATTGTATGATGTTGTAATCATCTTGCATATGTTATATTTGGTAAGATTATCATGTTTTGATCCTTAAAAGTCTTGTTTTTAATCTTTGTTTTTTGTTAGATTTTTCATACAAGTGTTTTTAGGAGTGTTTGGTTGATGGGTATGATAGTATAGTGATCCTAGGGGTATGGGAATGATTGGTTTTGAGTGAAAAATAGATTTGTCATGTTTTCTAAAAAGCTAATTTGGGACAGCAGCTTTAAACAGATTGTTTCGTGGGTTTAAGGTCTGTGAAAGACTGAGATTATTTGAAATTGTTGTAGAGTTTTCTGAGACGGTCGTTTTGGTATAAGATAGAGCTTATAACTCATTACGAGTCAAAAGTTATGCTAGTTTTAGTTTTCGTGTACCGGGAGACGCAAGTCGGCACAATCCGAAATTGTGGCTGATTTTGGGTCGACTCTCGGGGACTTTAGGCTTGGTTAGATAGTTGATACTACTGATTTTCAAAGTTTACAAACTGAGTTTGATGAGTCTAGTAGTGGTTTCAAAAGACGTATTTTCGGGTTAGTACCATTAAAGTGGTCCAAACGGTTTTACAAAACAAGTGTACAAATATGTCCTAAAATTTGGAGTCGAGTAAAGCGTCGAGCTGATGGATTTTAAAGGGTGAACTTTGGCTCAAATTTTGGTGAGGTCTTATACAGGTTATAAGTGACCTTGACACCAATTTTCATGTAAAACGGACAAGTCTAGATAGGGTAGATCGGTGTGTACATTCGGGGTGTACTTGCTGATTTTTATTTTGGACACGTAGTTCAATGCTTGTGTTGCGTGAGTTTGAGTGTTCACCATCGGACATGGTGACTTACTCAAGTGCTTAGTCATTATATAAATGACTTTGCTACTGGTCCAAATAAGGGTAAAGGATAGTTTGACTTGCGTTGACTTGGCGTCGTATAACGAGTCATTTTCAAGTGTTCAAGTGTTTTAACGAGTAACGTTGGATAAATGGGTAGTATGAATTCATTTGATTCGTGTCAATGGTTTTGAAACGTGTATACTTTGAAAACATTTGAGTCATGTTATATTTGTTATATATATCGATATTGAGTTCGAGTCTTAACGCGCGCCTTATTGTGATAGGTTGCGGTTTTAGTGTTTTCCCCGGGCATCCATATCGTCGGTGATCGTCTCACTACATTGTTTCTACTCAGTTGCTGAGTACCATGATTGACTTAACACGTGGCTAAGGGCCACGAAATTTCTAAGGATCAAGGAGGAGGAATTATTTAATTTGCGTGTTTGGATTAATTCCTACTTGTTAGTATAGTCACTCCTAGCATTTTAGTTTTGATGTTACTAGTACTTTGATTCTTTTTATTCATGAATTTTGAATTCCTTGGGTGAAACCCACTGAGATTATAGATACTTAGGGCATATTAGGACTTAGGACACTTGCGTGGCGATTTGGTATAGCCTAAGTGTTGCTTGATTGAGGTTAGGTAGCTAAATGGAGTTGTTTTTGTAGTATGGAAATCACCACAGAAACAAACAGGTCATGGCAAAATTTTCTTAAGCATATGACCTTGTTTTTTATTTGAAAAATGGATACCCACTGATGTGATTAGTATGTGTTGAGTTGGATGGAAACGGGAAGTGTCCGGATGAGTCCGAAACGGTCGTTTTACTAAACTAGGTCAAATCTGAATGTTATGCTTAAAACATGGGTAAATTGACTTGGGTAAAAAGGATTAATTTATGATTTTATGACTTTTTACAGTAGCTACAAATATAATAAAACTTCTCTTTTTGGTTTCGTGTCAAAATCTTTTACCGATTGGGATTTATGCTTAATCTACCGTAAGGTACGAAAGACGTTTACAACTTTCTGTTTTGATAGTCTGTCACTAAAAGTGCATTTCCCGTTGATTGGAAATAGTTCTAGGGCTGTTCTTTCCCAACTTTTAAAGGTAAGAGAAATACCTATACATGTCAAGAAATTTCACCTCCTGTACAATTATAAATTTTTAGATATGACCAAATCTTCAGAGCCTTTTTCAGAAAATTGAATGCAGTCCCTTGTTTTGGTTTTTCAAACCGAGTCTTAAACGTGTTCGGAACCCACACATAAATGCTTGGACCATCATACAAGGTTGATATTAGGTTATTACAGTAGGTTCAAGGTGTTGGGTCAAAATTTTAACTTAAGCTTAGGTCTCGCCATCGCACGCAAGTTACCTAGTCATACTATGTCCCACCACTTCTAAAACGTTATTGCTTCATTGAACGCATTCTTATTACGCGTCACTATTGCATAGGTCCGTGAAGACTTCTTTTTGCTCAGCCCCTTTTACCTTGTGATTACTTACTAAAGGTGAGTTCATAGCCCCTTTTTACTTGAACAATGTTTCTAAATGCGGGGTGAGATTTTACATGGTTGAACACATCCATTTAAAACTGTATACTATCCAGAACTTGTATGCTATTCAGACTTGTATGCTTTCCAACAGTTTTCATTGATATTATTGCTTATAGTTAATAGCCTTAAGTTTCCTCTCTTGATCATGAACCGTTAATTATCCCGTATGCTTTGCGCTAAGCGCGAATGTTGTGGGTGGATCCATCGGGATTGACAATCCCCGTCCCGATTACCTTGACGCACTTACATTTGTTTATACTTGAGTATTTAGGCTGAATACTCCCTAGAGGAACTTACTTTGAGTTAAGCTTCGGTTCATGAACTAAACAGCAATAATATTGGTTTCAGACTATGGTTAATGATCATAACCATTTTCTCTATTTACTTGTTTTACAAATGAATGCTTGTGTCCACACCTTTATTGCTAAACCTATGAATTTCACTCAACTTTGTGTTGACGATTTTACATGTTTAATCTCAGGTATTATTACTTAGCTCTGCTTGGATGGGAGCCCGCAGGATATTATCGCAGCTTGGAGATTTCTGTGATGCTTTTAAAAGACTGGTTTTAGTACAAACTGTCAGAAATTTATTATATCTTTTGGGCAACTTTATGTTATAAATCATGATGAAATAATATATCTTTCCGCATATAAAACTCTGGGACCTATGTTTAAAACTCTGATCATTTATGATGTGATATATATGCTTTTATTACGTCAGCTTTGTATCAACTGTAATTCATTGTTTCTTGTACTATGATGTGTTACCCCCTCATTGCCTAGTTGTTCCATGTCAGATTTTGGGGGTCTCACAGACTTCGTTTTAATTACGTGTTAAGTCGTGTCGGTAAACCATATAATCATATTTATGATGCATTGTAACTTTTGAAAAGTATTTTTACGAAACCCGGTCCCGTAAATATTTTTAATATTTACTAATAGCCATTTTCTACCCTTTAAACTATTAATTGTTAGTCCACAAGTTTTATACTTGGCAATATTGGTCCCTCTACTACCAATATATATAAACTCATTTATTTCCACTAAATAACACATACATAATTTATTAAAAAAACATACAACTCTCCCATCTCCACCCTTTTTGCCGCCACTCCCCACCACAAAACACTCTTAGATCACCATCATCCATCATGATTTAACAAAAACTAATTTAGGACCACTTGATAGATTTCAATGGTGATTCTAATGACTCCAAAATCATATACATGCATCAAGGTTTTAAGATTTTTATGATTTATGGTTGGTTTATGTTATAATCATCATGCATGTGATGATCTTGGTAAGATCATCACTTTTTGATCCTAAAAAGTTTGGTTTTTGATATTTGATTTTGTTAAATTTGTCATACAAGTGTTTTTAGGAGTGTTTGGTTGATGGGTATGATGGTAGAGTGATTCTATAGGTATAAAAATGAGTAGTTTTGGTTGGGAAATTGATTTGTTATGATTTTTAAAAGTGTATTTTGGGACAGCAGGTCTAGAACAGAATTTTCGTGGGTTTAAGTTTTAAGATAGGATGTGATTAATTGATTTTGTTGTAAAGTTTTCTTAGACGCTTGTTTTGGT
This sequence comes from Glebionis coronaria, assembly GCA_025667525.1. Classification (NCBI taxonomy): domain Eukaryota; kingdom Viridiplantae; phylum Streptophyta; class Magnoliopsida; order Asterales; family Asteraceae; genus Glebionis; species Glebionis coronaria. Next base: position 165,508 of record JANFOE010000044.1, on the reverse strand, counting down.
ATAAGATAGAGCTTCTAACTCATTACGAGTCTAAAGTTATGCTAGTTTTAGTATTCGTTTACCGGGAGACGCAAATCGGCACAATCCGAAATTGTGGCTGATTTTGGGTCGACTCTCGGGGACTTTAGGCTTGGTTAGATAAATGCTACTAATGGTTTTCAAAGTTTATAAACCTAATATGATGAGTCTATTAGTGGGTTTGCAAGGCGAATTGTCAAAATAGCACTTTTAAAGTGGTCTAAACGGTTTTATAAAACAAGTATATAATCTGTCCCAAATTTGGAGTCGAGTAAAGTGTCGAGCTGATGGGTTTTAAAGTGTGAACTTTGGCTCAAACTTTGGTGAGGTCTTATATAGGTTATAAGTGACCTAGAATCTAATTTTCATCTAAATCAGACAAATCTAGATAGGGTAGATCGGTGTCTACATTTGGAGTGTACATGCTGATTAGTATTTGGACACTTAGTTCAATACTCGTGTGGCGTGAGTTAGAGTGTTCACTATTGGATATGGTGACTTACTCAATTGCTTAGTCATTATATAAATGACTTAACTACTGGTCCGAGTAAGGTATGAGAATAGTTGACTTGCGTTGACTTGGCGTCGTATGACGGGTCAATTTCAAGTGTACAAGTGTTTAAACGAGTAGTGTTGAATTAATGGGTTAGTATGAATTCATTTGGTTCGTGTCAATGGTTTTGAAACATGAATACTTTGAAAACATTTTAGTCATATTATATTTGGTGTAGATCGATATTTGATTTCGAGTCTTAACGCGCGCCTTATTGTGATAGGTTGCGATTTTCGTGTTTCCCGGGTATCTATATCGTCGGTGATCGTCTCACTACCATTGTTTCTACTTAGTTGCTGAGTACTGTGATTGACTTACCTCGTGGCTAAGGTGAGTTCATAACCCCTTTTTACTTATACATGGTTTCTAAACACGGGGTGAGATTTTACATGGTGGAACGCAACCATTTAAAAAACTGCATGCTATCCAGAACTTGTATGCTATCCAGAACGTGTATGCTTTCCAGACTTTTGATATTATTATTGCTTTTTAGTCTAGCCTTGAGTTTCCTCTTCTGATCATGAACCGTCAATTGTCCTGTTTGCATTGCGCGAAGCGCGAATATTGTGGGTGGATCCATCGGGATTAACTATCCCCGTCCCGATTACCTTGACGCACTAATATTTGTTTATACTTGAGTATTTAGGCTGAATACTCCCTAGAGGAACTTACATTGAGTTAAGCTTCGGTTCATGAACTGAACTGCAATAATAATAATAATGATTTCGGACGATGGTTATTGTACATAACCATTTTCCCTAATTCGTGTTTACAAATGAATGCTTGTGTTCCACACCTATACTGTTAAACCTATGAATATCACTCAATATTGTGTTGACGATTTTACATGTTTAATCTCAGGTATTATTACTTAGCTTTGCTTGGATGGGAGCCCACAGGATATTATCGCAGCTTGGAGATTTCTGTGATGTTTTTAAAAGATTGGTTTTAGTATAAACTGTCAGAAGTTTATTATATCTTTTGGGCAACTTTATGTTATAGATCATGATGAAATAATATCTTTTTTCGCTTATAAAACTCGGGGACCTATGTTTAAAAAAAATATGATCTTTTGTGATGTAATATATATGTTTTTATTACGTCAGCTTTGTGTAAACTGTAATTCATTGTTTCTTGTACCATGACATGTTACCCCCTCGTTTCCTAGTTGTTCCATGTCAGATTCTGAGGGTCTCACATATTGGTATTAGAGCGATGGTTATAGGGAACTGAGTCGTTTTTTAAAACTTAGCCTATAACCGAAAGTTCAAATATTTTATTGTTCCTAAGTGTAAAACACAGAATCTGCCAATGTTGTTCGATATCTGCGTGGGTAACTCTCTAATCCTTATTATTTACTTTTAATTATCGTTATAGTATTTCATCTCTTGATTTCATGTTGAAATATTACATCACCTTAATGACGATAATTACTATGTATTTTCAAAGCCTTTGTGCTTCATCAATTATCATTGGATATTACTGTGATTACATCTGCCCGTACTTTTTATTCCTTGAATTCTTGTGAACTGACCTTGTTACAATGATTTTATATTGTGATGGCATTACATACTTGTATTCAGAGCGCGTATGCTGCCGACTTTTCATACTCACTTTCTTGTACTATTACTATTTCATATATGCGTGATACGACTAACCTTGTATACTCGTTCGTTTTGAACCGTCTGTTCTTCTCAGCTCACTGCTACATGCCGTGTATACTCTCGTGATACCATTGTTCGGGATTGAATAAATATTGCTTTCAATGAAACTTCTGATTTTCATTTTTACTACCGTGCGTGTTGCTTTCATTATTAAACCTCTTTAAAATATCTATTTAGATATGCATATTTTCTTTCCGACCATTCGTAATTGAATGTCTAGTCTATAGACCATTGTGTAGCTCAATGTGTCTCCGGAAAAGACTAAAAGACATCGTGTGAGTCACACATCTTGAAGCACTCCTTGATTTTGTGTTGAATAATATCCCGAGTTCTCATAACCTTGATTGACCTTTACGTCACCGTTTTACACGACATTTGTACATGGAATACATTCTACTTCATTGACCATTCTATATTTTGACTTTGAATTACAACGTCCGTTGTACCTTGAAAACATCATCGTCACCTTGTAATTCATCCTCTATTATGTGGCGATTGTTTGGAATGTAATTCTATTCCTATAAACTTGTATCCCTCCCTTTTCATTATACCTCCTCGCTCCAGGAGTGCAACCCGCTAATGTTCCAATTCTTTCTCGGTATGTCTTATGATTGTGGAAAATCACACCGCCAAAAGACCTTCCTCTATCGCATCTTGAAACCTAAGACACGGATGTCATGCATCGTCTTTTATCTCTCAGATTATCGTTGGCATTCTTGAACGATTTCTAAACTGTGTTTTCTTCACATGATTAATTATACATTTTATTCTCTTTCGTCTTTATGGAATCCACTAGTTTTGTGTGTATATTAATTTTGAGTTATCATTAAATTTAGATTTAATTCAAGCTGTGTCCAAAAATATACTTTGTACAGAAACTTTACAGGGAATTTAACACTGTCGAGAAAAATATGTTTATAACTTTAGACATAAAAATATGCTTCTACTTGTTGAGGTTTTCTTTTAAGACATAAAATTCGACCAGAAAGTATTTAAAACGAGTAGGTTACACTCATTTGGGATTGTAAAATTTAAGAATTTAATTCTACATATATTTTTGTTAAATATCATTTTATTGATAGATTTAATGCAAGGCCATTTTCGTTCATTTTTTATCCATTTTCAAGTCTCGAGTAAAACTAAAAAGTTGTTCAAAACGTCGTTTTACATCAAATTGCTTTAGACTTGAGTCTTAAAAATATCATTTAGCGAGTTAATGGGTCTGGTCAAACCTGAAAGTCAAACCCAAAAGTCAAAGTTTACTAAAAAGGTTAAAACTGATAGAAGTTAAAAACATGGTTTGAAGCATTTTAAGTTCGTGTGAGCTCGTAAAATTGTAACTAATAATATTTTACAACCATGAAACATTGATTGTGTTTGAAAACATTTACAAATCGTAACTTGAGCTCGGTCATACATAAATCTTGAACTTTTAGGAACCAAGTGATTTGATAAACTGATGCTCTAGTTTATTAAAAATGTATTTTTGGTCAAATAAATTACGATGTGCACACCTACAGATTCCTTTATCCTTTCTTTTATATATTACTTATTTGTCATTCTATATTGTCGTTCTTTGCTTCTATCGTACCACTGATCCGGGCCGAGGTTGAAGATCTAGTTTTCATATCGTTCATTATCATTTTGGCACGTGTCTCCTGACGATTCCTGCTAAGCCTCTTGAAACTTTATCAACTTGTAACCATTTCATTGATTGCCTTGAAATACCCTTTATTACCCTCATGTAACCCACTCGCTATTTTATAGGTTACCATATAAGCTCAAACTGGTATTGTTTGCGAAACATGTTACAAAATGTTCCAGTTGGGCTTTATTAAATACTTGAAGGTTATCTTATAAAATTAATTTATATTAATTTTACAATGTATTTTCACAAATTGTTCTAATACGGTGTAAAACCCGCATGCTATTACCATGAATAGTACCCTTATGATCGTACGTACATGATTAGTACTTTCCTTTTATAGCACGGTTTGTTGGGAATAAATCTATGTATATTTGTTACCCCTGCTAGTTGGTCATTTGTCCCCCTGCTAGAGTAAGTTCCCCCTGCTAAATAACAAAGGCAGGAGGATTGGTTCCCCTGCTGAAGTCAAAGGCCCTGCCGCTAGAGATAAACTTGGAATAGATTTTTACGCGTTTCTGTTACTACTCCTTAATACTTTCCAAGTTTGTTAGTAGTAATCTTGTACGTGAGTCCTTATGCCTATAAAAGGACTCACTAGGTTATCATGCAAAGTGTGTCTTTCTCTATTGTCTTTCATTTCATACTTTAAGGTTTTTGTAACCCTAATACCATTATTGGGTATTTGTATATCTTTGATATATTAAAGTTCAACGTTTGCTTTAATCATTTTTTTCTTGTGCTAAACACTATATTCCGCATCTTGTTTAGTTACTTTGACTTGCAAAGTTTCTCTAGTGTTAGATTGAATTTATTCTTTCTATCACAACCCTTAAACAAGCTATTAAGGTTTAAGATCTGAGTTTGGGATCAACAAGTGGTATCAGAGCTTGTTGAGAAACTTTTTCTAAACCAAGAACAAAACCCTCATTTCAACCATGTCTTCAAACTCTTCCTCAAACAGCAACAACCACAATAACCTCAAATTACCCATGATGGATCCTGAAAACTTTGAACTATGGGAATTTAGAATCCAACAATACCTCAAAATGGAACACTATGTTATCTGGGAGATCATAGAGTTTGGTGATCAATTCAACAAATTGGTGGCGGTTGAAGATGGCAAGGAAGAAGAGAAAGGTGAAAGTTCCAAAGGTAAGGACAAGAAGAAATCTGCTGCTCTGTGTGATAAGGAAATACTGGCCAGAAGGCATGATGTCAGAGCTCATAATTCATTGCTGTTGGCTCTACCTGATAGACATCAACTAAAATTCAGAAAGTACAAAACAGCTAAGGAACTATGGGAAGCCATAGGCACAACTTTTGGAGGAAATGAAGCCACAAAGAAGAAGAAGAAGAATCAAATGCTTGATGATTTAGCTTCTTTCAAAGAAATTGGTGATGAATCAATTGGCGCTATTTACAATAGTCTTCAAGATATGGTGGCTCAGTTGGAGTTCTTTGATATTAAAGTAACAAGAGAGCAGGTGAATACCAGGTTCCTTAACAACCTTTAGAAGGAATGGTTTGTCTACAAAGCTATTTGGCAGAATAAGGATGACTTAGATAACAAGAACATTGATGACATATACAATAACTTGAAAGTTTTTGAACCTGTTGTCAATGAAATGAAGTCAAAAGGAACAATTCCCACCAACTCAAGTGGATCTACTGATTCCCCTGCTAACATGGTGTTCATATCTCAAAGCAGTGGAATCTCCAAAGGTAGTGGAATCGAAGTAGGCCCTGCTCACGCCAACCTCCTGAAAAGGGAGGGCTTTACCTGGTTTGAGTCTGTGTGGCGGTGGGCTCAAACCCCGTGGATTAGTCGGCCAATGAGTCGGAAATCACGGTTACCAAAAAAAAAAGTAGGCCCTGCTACTTATTCCCCTGCTACCAGGTCTGGATCATCTTATGATGAAGAAAGGCCTGCAACATTCAGTCTTGACACTGCTTGTGCTTTTATAGCATCCTAAGGGCCACAAGGATCTACTGTGTTACACGAAGATCTGAGTCAAATCAGTAAGCAAGGACAGGAGGAGATGGATATCAAGTGGAACATGGCTCTACTTAGTATGAGAGCTAACAGGTTTTACAAGAAGTATGGGAAGAAGATCTCAATCAATCCCTCTGATGTGGCTGGGTTTGACAAAACAAAGGTTGAATGCTACAACTGTGGCAAGAAGGGTGACTTTTCTAGGGAATACAGAGGACCTAAGACTGGGAACAGCTATAGGAAGGAAACCAGAGATGATGATTCTTGTGCTAAAGCTATGGTAGCCATGTAGGGGATAGATGGAGCAGGTGGATGGGATTGGAGTGCCATGACAGAGAATGTGGAAAGAAATCAAGCATTGGTTGCTGAGGAAAAAGAGGAAGAGTTTGCTCTTATGGCCATGTCAAGTTCCAGCTCAGACAATGAGGTATATGATGATTCATATTGCACTAAAGCTTGTAGGAAAAATACTGACTCATTGAATGATCAAATAAGAAAGATAAAAGTTAATTATATCAATTGTGACAATGACCTTGATAATTACAAACGTGCTTTAGAACAGTTAGAGTCCATCATAAGAGAGTTTAAACAAAGAGAAAGTGATTATAGAGATCACATTGTGATTCTAGAGAGAGATGCTAAGGAAAACAATGATTCCATTAAGGAGTTGACTGCTGAACTTGAAGTTTTTAAATATAATAAAAAGATAGATGATGAAACTGTTGAAAAATTTGGAAAAGCTTCCAAAGACTTAACTAAAGCAGTGGAAATTTGTCAATCTCCTAGGGACAAAACAGGTTATGGGAGTAAAAATGAACATGCTACCATACCACCACCTCCTGCCAATATTCTTGCACCTTTTCCTAGAAAAGACTTGTCTTGGACTAGTCTCTCTTGTTTCCAAAAACAGGAAGATATTGAATTTGACTTGAGTGCCTACATACCTAATAGTCTTAAAACAAAAGAGCCACTAGTGAAAACCAGTATTGTTAGGGACTTTGAAAAGGAATAGATTGCTTTAAAACAATGGAAAATTGATAATCCTGTTCTCTTTTCAAGAGAAGGACTTTTTGGTAGTGATTCTAGTTCTAAGAGTAGTTCACCCAAATCTAAAACTAGATCAAAGTCCTCTAAGCCCACCATTAAATATGCTGGTATGTATAGGTCTATCAGAGGTAATCAAAGAAATTGGAATGACCAAAAGTCTCACCAATTAGGAGAAGACTTTGTGATAAATACAAAGCCCTGTTTCACATGTGGCAGTTTTGATCACACTTATCAAGAATGTCAGGCACCAATGGAAGTTGTGGCTGCAAATCCTTTAAAGGATATGCAACCTAAAGCCATTCTTCTAAATGAAGGGGCAAAATCCTTTTCCCCTGCCAAGTATGTTGCCCCTGCCATGAGAAACAGGGTTACTAACAAATATGTTTTTCCTGCTCTAAAAAAGGTGAATGATGTTCATCCCAAGACCAACACTTCCATGACCAACCTAACACCTCATAATGCATATAGATATGTCCCTAGACCTTACCGACACATAAATAGAGGCCAAAACTAAAGATGGGTTCCCTCTGCTAAGCATAGGGATACCCCTGCTAAATCTGGGGTATCCCCTGCTAGCAAAGTTTTTCCATCTAGGAACATGGGCAGATGGGGGAAAGTTGTGAAAGCCTCAACTCTTTGGGTTTGGGTACCCAAAAGGGGTGCTCAGTCTAATGGTGTATCTCTAGTTTTTGATAAGCTATCCTACATTGATACACGAGGTAGATCCAAGTCTGTAATGGCTTGGGTCCCCAAGAAAAACTAATTTGTTTTTCCTTTTGCAGGTGACAAAGAAGACAAGGGATGATAGAGCATATTGGGATAGTGGATGCTCAAGAAGCATGACTGGACAAAAATCTTATCTGTCTAACTTTCTGCCCCTGCATGACAATGATGGTGTTTCTTTTGGAGATGGGCATGGAACAATAACAGGAAAAGGAACTATTGTCACCAATGGGATGACCTTTGATAATGTCTATTTGGTGAAAGAACTCAAGTACAATCTATTCAGTATGTCACAGATGACTGATAGCAAGAATTTTGTCTTGTTTACTGACACTGAATGTCTAGTGTTAGGAAAGGAGTTTGTCTTACCACCAGACACTCTATTGTACTCAGAACACCAAGACAAAATAACATGTACACAATTGATCTCAAGACATCTCTCTTTAAGACAATGAAACCTGTTTCATTACCAAAGCCTCAGTTGATGAGTGTAAGAAATGGCATAGAAGATTTGGTCATCTTAATTTTAAGAACATGAACAAACTGGTGAAATATAATCTGGTTCATGGTCTTCCTTCCAAGTCCTTTATCAATGATCATACTTGTGCTGCTTGTCTGAAAGGGAAGCAACATAGAGCATCTTGCAAATCAAAAACAAGTATGTCCACTACCAAGCCATTGGAACTACTGCATATGGATCTTTTTGGTCCTACTTCTGTGGCAAGCATAAAGAAGAAATGGTAATGCCTAGTGATTACTGATGATTTTTCAAGGTTCACATGGACATTCTTTCTGTTTGAAAAGAGTGGCACAGTTGATGTACTCATTGGGTTCATCAATCAGATTGAACTATCAAAAAGCATGAAGGTAGTGACCATGAGATCAGATAATGGTGGTGAATTCAGAAATAAGAAACTAGACACTTTCTGCATAAACAAAGGAATCAAGAGGGAATTCAACATTGCAAGAACACCTCAACAGAATGGAGTTACAGAAAGAAGGAATAGGACACTCATTGAAGTAGCAAGAACTATGCTATCTGATTCCAAACTTCCAGTTATCTTTTGGGCTGAGGCTGTATCCACTACTTGTTATGTCCAAAACAGGGCCTTGGTGGTTAAGGCACACAACAAGACCCCTTATCAGATGTTCAATGGAAGACCTCCTTTAATTGACTTCTTTAGACCATTTGAATGTCATGTGATCATCTTGAACACAATTGACAATCTAGGCAAGTTCAGTGAAAAGGGGGATGATGGATATTTTGTTGGTTATTCATTAAACAACAAGGGATATAGGGTCTTCAACAAGAAGACAAGCAAAATAACAGAAAATCTTCATGTGGATTTTCTTGAACACAAGCCTGAAGATGTTCAAACAGGTCCTGATTGGTTCTTTGATATAGAGGTTCTTTCAAAATCTATGAATTATGTACCTGTTGCATTGCAGAATACTAACATTTTAGGTACACAAGAACCAACTGGTGTTGAGAAGCCACCATTGAGGTACATGAATGTACCCTCACTATTTCCCATTGAAGCTGCTTCAAACACAGGTGAAGAAGATGATATCACTCAAGGAAAAGAACAAACAATCTCTTCCCATGATAAGTCACTTTCTAAAAGTAGTGGAATGGCTGAAAGCAGTAGAATCCAGGATTCCCCTGCTAGATCAATTGCTTCCCCTGCTATCAAGGATCCAGCTGTTAATGACATCAATGATGAAGAAAGAGAATCTCCACTCATTTCCTCATCTACACCCATATCTGATGGTCCTCTTATATCCAGCAGTGGAAGCAGAATAATTAAGAGTGGAGGCCCAAGTTACTCAGAGCTACATTTAGCTCATCAGCACCCATCTCTAGGTCATGCTGTATCTTTTGGAAGCACTTTTGAGGAGTTCTTTCCCAATCAAGATAGCCCCATCAATTCTAATTTGGAAGAGGATGAAACAAAAGTAATCATGCAGCCTACCTACAGAATCAATAAGGATCACCCAATCTCTCAAATCATTGGTGATCCTGAAGCCCCTAGACATACAAGGTATACAACAAAGGAGCACAGCTTCATTGCTAACATCACTATGAAGTTTAACCATGACAACATGTAGTGTTGTCTGTTTACTGCATTTTTGTCACAAGAAGAGCCAAAGAAGATTTTTGAGGCTTTAAATGATCCAAGTTGGGTTGAAGCCATGCAAGAGGAGCTCTTACAATTTGACATTCAAGAGGTTTGGATTCTAGTAGATTGTCCAAAATAGGCAAGGCCCATTGGGACATAGTGGGTGCTCAAGAACAAAAAAGGATGAGAGGAGTTTAGTTTTCAGGAACAAAGCAAGACTGGTGGCACAAGGATATACATAGATTATTCCTTGCTTATGCTTCATTTATGGACTTCACTGTTTTCAAAATGGATGTAAAAGGTGCCTTTTTGTACGGCACCATTGATGAAGAGGTCTATGTTATGCAACCTCTAGGGTTTGAAGACCCAGAACATCCAGACAAGGTATACAAGGTGAAAAAGGCTATGTATGGACTTCACCAAGCTCTCAGGGCCTGGTATGGAACTCTTTCTAAATATCTATTGGATAATGGCTTCAGAAGGGGGAAGATTGATCAGACCCTGTTTATTAAGAAACAAAAGGGTGACCTTCTGTTGGTACAAGTCTATGTTGATGATATCATCTTTGGGTCCACAAAATCTATGCTTAGCAAAGAGTTTGCCAAGTTGATGCAGGATAAATTCCAAATGAGTGCCATGGGAGAGCTAAGCTTCTTTTTAGGGTTACAAGTTCAGCAGAGGAAAGATGGGATATTCATCTCACAAGACAAATATGTGGCTGAGATTGTGAAGAAGTTTGGCATGTATGAGGGAAAGAAGGTGTCTACACCAATGGACAAGGATCATCCATGGGGAAAAGATGGTCTTGGAAAACTTATAGATGTCAGGAATTACAGGTCTATGATTGGGTCTCTTATGTACCTCACAACTTCAAGATCTGACATCATGTTTGCAGTCTGCTTATGTGCAAGATACCAGGTGGCACCAACAGAGTGTCATTTATTTGCTGTAAAGAGAATTTTTAGGTATCTAAAGTGCCATCCAACCTTAGGACTTTGGTATCCCAAAGAGTCACCATTTGAGCTGATATCCTACTCAGATAGTGACTATGCTGGTGACAACAATGATAGGAAGTCTACAACAGGTGGATGCCAATTTTTGGGAAGCAGACTATTATCGCCACATCAACAACTAAAGCTGAGTATGTAGCAGCTGCTGCATGTTGTGGTCAAGTACTTTGGGTTCAGAATCAACTGCTTGATTATGGGAATAAATCTATGTATATTTGTTACCCCTGCTAGTTGGTCATCTGTCCCCCCTGCTAGAGTAAGTTCCCCCCTGATAAATAACAAAGGCAGGGGGATTGGTTCCCCTGCTGAAGTCAAAGGCCCTGCCGCTAGAGATAAACTTGGAATAGATTTTTACGCGTTTCTGTTACTACTCCTTAATACTTTCCAAGTTTGTTAGTAGTAATCTTGTACGTGAGTCCTTATGCCTATAAAAGGACTCACTAGGTTATCATGCAAAGTGTGTCTTTCTCTATTGTCTTTCATTTCATACTTTAAGGTTTTTGTAACCCGAGAAAAGTTCTATAAGGAACATGCATCCAAAAAAGAACAAAGGAAGCAATCTCCACCATCCAATATTAATCTTTTTAAATTTAATTAAAAAAACACATTTTCATCCTATTTCTTAAAAATTAAATATCTCTCAAACCGTTAATCGTTATGAAAAAATAATTATACCGTCACGACGGGAATTAAATTATCTTTCCATAGATATGCACTTCTATATACTTTCGGCGAACTTTTTTTTAAAAATTTCGTAAAAAAATCACATGTAATTCTCGAAAAATTACATGTAATTCTCGAAAACTCATGTTTGATTAATTATTTTAAAAATCACATTTGAATTTGTAACGTCACATGCGATTTGTGAAATCACGTGTATTTTTTTTTGACGAGAATTTCAACATTGTAAAATCGTTAAAAGTATATGAAAATAACCGTCTATTAAATGACAAAAATATTTTCGTTATTATTTTAAAACCACACGTGATTTATGTGAATTACATTAAAATGTTTGAATCACATGTAATTTTGTTAATATATTAAAATGTTTGTTGCCATTAATATAAAATATGTTCATTTTACCGGGGTGGAGTCCCATTTACCTAAAAAAAATATATGTAAAACAAATTGGCTTCTGAATTACATGTGATTCGGTGATAATTACATGTGATTTTGCTTGCATTACATATGATTCAAGCATACCGAAACCGTAACTTTTTCTAACAAACCCACATTAGATGAATCACATGTGATTTTTTTAATCACGTATTATGTTTTCATTTATGTAAAATATGTAAAACAAATTGGCTTCTAAATTACATGTGATTTTGTTTGAATCACATGTAATTCTGCTTGAATTGCATGTGATTCGGTGATAATTACATATGATTTTTCTTGCATTACATGTGATTCAAGCATTCCGAAACCTTAACTTTTTCTAACAAACCCACTTTAGATGAATCACATGTGATTTTTTTAATCACATGTAATCTTGTTAATATATTAAATTGTCTGCTTGAATTACATGTAATTCGATGATAATTACATGTGATTTTGCTTGCATTGGATCACATGTAATTCGATGATAATTACATGTGAATTTGCTTGCATTACATGTGATTCAAACATTTCAAAACTTTAACTTCTTCTAACAAACCCACTTTAGATGAATCACATGTGCATTTGTTTGAATCACATGTAATTTACCACGAATTACATGTAATGCAAGCAAATTCACATGTAATTATCATACATAGATCACAAGATAGCATACATGGATCACAAGACCACTTTAGATAGCATACATGGATCACAAGACCACTTCGGAAGGATGGATGATGTGAGGAATGGAGAGAAAATGTTATTTACCACGAATCACATGTGATTTACCACGAATTACATGTGATTTATCACGAATCACATGTGATTGACTTGGTTTCTAGATTATTGGTATTAAAGTTGAAAATAAAAATCTATGAAAACATGTAACTTAAAAAAAAGACTAACGCGTCAAATGAGACGAAAGTTAGATGTAAAGTTATGTGAGTCTACATGAATCACATGTGATTTAAAGCAAAATTACATGTAATTATTTATAAAATCACATGTGATTTAAAGCAAAATTACATGTAATTTTGTATAAAATCACATGTAATTTGAGCAAAATTACATGTAATTATTTATAAAATCACATGTGATTTGAGCAAAATTACATGTAATTCACACAAAATTACATGTAATTTTTATTCAACACTAACTAACCACTTTATTACAAAAATCACATGTAATTCACACATAATTACATGTGATTTGCATTTAACACTAATAAACTATTTTATTACAAAAATTACATGTAATTCACACATAATTACATGTAATTCACACAAAAGTTAACGATTTACAGTGTTAAAAATTCTCGCCAAAAAAATTACACGTAATTTTCGAAAATTACATGTAATTTTTCGAGAATCACATGTAATTTTTTATGCGTAAATTTTAAAAAAAAAAGTTTGCCGAAAGTGTATAGAAGTGCCTATCTATAGAAAGATAACTTAATTCCCGTCGCGATGGTATAATTAGTTTTTCGTAACGATTAACGGTTTGAGAGATATTTAATTTTTAAGAAATATGATGAAAATGGGTTTTTAAATTAAATTTATAAAGATTAATATAAACCATTAGATGGAATTTGAATGGATGGTTGAGATTGTTTCCTTCCTTCTTTTTTTGATGCATATTCTATAAGGATCTCACCTCTTTGTAACCCTAATACCATTATTGGGTATTCGTATATCTTTGATATATTAAAGTTCAACGTTTGCTTTAATCATTTTGTTCTTGTGCTAGACACTATATTCCGCATCTTGTTTAGTTACTTTGCGTTGCAAAGTTTCTATAGTGTTAGATTGAATTTATTCTTTCTATCACAACCCTTAAACAAGCTATTAAGGTTTAAGATCTGAGTTTGGGATCAACACGGTTACGTTTCACGAATAAGAGTTACAAGTATTACGTACGTGTTATAACACGATAAGTATTTAATACGTATTAAGACATGATAATTATTTCAATAATAATTATAATCATGAACATACGAACATGAAATCATGAACGTAAATAATCACGAGCTTAATATTATGTATTTACGTATATTTATTACGATTACGAATAAATATATTACGACACGAACGATAACTAAATAAAACGCGTAAATACGACACGAGGAAACATATAATATTTAGACACGGAAAACAATGGGTTACCCCTTGTGGGCCCCTCTTACCCACGGCACCAACACAAGACAAGGGCCAAGCCCACTTTGAACTTTACTAAAACAAGAAAAAGGAAAAGGATATTTTCATAATCACAGTCAATTAGAAAATATCAAAAACCCTAATCCTTTCCTCTCTCTCTTTTGGCCGCCGGGTAGAACACACCAAAAGGGGTGTGTTGGTTGATTTTTGGTGATCAAATCTTGCAAGGGTGTTTGTGTTTTCATCATTCATTGTTTCACGTATTCGGTAAATTATTAAACCCCTTTTATTTTATTTTTTAATAGATAAAAACACATGGAATCATAAGGTTATAATAAATAAGTTAACATGACATGTAATTAATCATGGGGGGTAAATAAATCATGGTTTTTAGGGGTGTTTGTTTCGGCCGACGCAAGGAACCGAGACCAAAAGGTCTCGGCTTGCTTTTGTTCGCACCAACAACCGAGACCAAGAGGTCTCGGTGTGGGTTGTGATGTTCGGTCGCAAGAACAAGGGACCCCGATCTAAGTCGGGGTGTGGTTTGGTGTTTGTTTGGGTCTCGACAGAAACAAGAACACCACCGGCATAAGCCGGTGGCTATTTAAGGAAAGTAGGGGGAATAGCCGCGGCAATAGGGGGAACCACTGGCTAACTACCGGTGGGAACTTTGCCTAGCCGGCGGCTGTAGCCGAGAAAACAGGGGAACCACCGGCACAGCCGGTGGCTATTTTTGCGAAAACAGTGGCAACCGGCCAAGCCGGTTTTGCCACTATTAAGGGTGCGTTTGGTTGGCCGGTTCACGGGTCCGATTCACGGGTTCACGGGCACGGTTCACAACTTAATTAATTTACTAATTAATTATTTTTACAAGACTAATTTTTACAAGGTTAATTAAATTAATTTAACATGTCACTTAATTAATTTAATTACATCATGACTTAGGTTATTATTACTATTAATAGTACATGGATTTAACCTAAGTATTTATTATTTAAATTAGACTATATAATTAATTAATTATTAAACATGCCTTATAATTAATTAATTTACATGACTTAGGTTATATTAATAATAAATATTAATACATGTTTTAACCTAAGTATATTTTTACTTTTATTTAATTAAATCATGTTATATTTAATTAAATACTTTAACCTATAGTTTATTTAATTTACATGTAATCATTAATAAACTATACTATATATCACATGACTTAGACTATAAATCAGTAAACACTTAAGCTTATATTATTAGCTTAATAATTCAGCTTATTTCTATTTATGAAAACATTCTATTTTTTAGAAACTTATTTAATTAATGTAGCTAATCAATTTATGGAAACTTTCTATTTTTAGACACTTATCTATTTTAAGCAATAAATCTATTTTTGGAAACTTTCTATTTTTGGAAACTTTCTATTTTTGGAAACTTTCTATTTTAGGAAACCTGCTATTTTTAGGAAGTTACTTTTTAATACACAACAAGTATAATAATACAAGTAATACTTAATCAGAATAGACAGAATACATGATAAACGCAGTATAAAGCTAAAATCAGTAAAACAAGACATGAACATATAAAACAAGCTAAGACATGATATAAAACCAGTTACGTACTCAGTAATCAGATACTTATACATGTATATTATTTATGTAGCATTAGTGGTATCGAAGTAGGACTCTCTTCCGTTCGTCTTCTTCGTTCACTGGACACAAGGTACGGATTCTCCGTCCTTTCAGTATGGACATTCTTCCTTATTAGGATTCCCCGTATGAAGCCAACTGTTTTCCCCAGTATGTGTTTTATATGTTTTGATTGCTTATGTTTAATTAGATACCTAAAGCCATATACATGCATGACCAGTTTCACCTAGTTATGGAGGTACCATGACCATAACACTGGAGGCACCAGTGTTATGACTTCACCACGGCGAAGTGATAGCTCGTGGCGTCCCTTCAGCTTTTGGCCATATTGTTATTATTTTCATGTGGGGCGTATGGGTGCATCCTAGGTTACATGTTTCAGCAGATTATTCAGGTGAATGTGGTGTGTGCCTTGCATCCTTCACAAGGAGCTGATCCCTCCTACCCAAAACTTATATATAAACTAGAGGCAGCCCCTCTAATTTGCATGACGAGGTCACCCCTCCAAGTATTCATGCACGTTGATATTTCATGACCTATATTGGCTAATGGTAACATGTTAAACAGTTTTTATAAGATAAACATAAGGCTTTTCAAACTATAAAACCAGTTTTACTAAGATATACCAGGTTATCCAGGACTTAGTCTTTTCGGCTGATTTATGCTTATATGCTTATATTATTCATGATTTGCTTGTATATCCGTGCATTGAGCGTTATGCTCAGCCGTTTTCCCTTTCATGTTCCTAAAACGACAGGTACTCAAGGACGCTCGTAGACTTTAAGCGTACGTGCATATGGATTGGAAGCTTCCTAGCCTTCATTACTTTATGCATTTCATTATACTTTGATAATCATTTCCATGGACGTTGTTTAGTCCTTTTCATTTACAGTACTTATGTTTGTGTGTGATGAGTTTTACTTTGGGGTACCGATGTTTGATTCCGGTATTTCCTTTATGGTCATGTGATGTTTTATACATTTATCCTTGTATGCTTTGATGACACGCCATAATCACGCGTGACATTCCATTTATCAAAATGGGGTGTTATAATTATGGTATCAGAGCCAAGGCTTCGACCTATAGGCTCTCAAAACACGACCTGTGATTAGTGGGTAGTCACTATGGTCTTCCTAGAACTGACAGTCGGTTTTCATGCATTCATCATTTCATGCATCCCATATATATGTCATTGTCGCAGGTTTATGACTAAGTAATGATTGGTACAGGACTGGCCCTATTTAGTTGCATGTGCTTTTATCGAAACTTTTATCTTTGGGACCGACCCATTGGCGTCCCCTCACCATGTCTTTTGTTTTGAGTGAACTTATCATAGGCGTTCACTCTCGCGCATACAAAAGTTTTCATAAAACTGCATCATGCATTCATGTACTAATTTTCTTGCATAAAATTTTTCTCATGATTTATTGGTATAAACTTTTTCATTTATATAGTTTATGTTTTGATCAGTTTAATCATGTATTTTATGTTATACTGTTAGATGGTTCTCACATGCCAGCAGGAACAACTCAATGCAGCAATCCAAGCTGCAATGCAAGCTATGCTTCCTCAGCTGAGGAACGAAATCAGGGCTGAGGTGCAGGCTGCCAACAATCAACAACAACACCCAGTACCTCCTCCTCCAGCAACATTGGTCACATGGCTGGAGAGATTCAATAAGCTACGCCCTCGAGCTTTCGAGAGAACAGATAGCCCCAGTGAAGCTGAAAGCTGGTAGGCTCACATTGAGAAGATCTTCGATGCTATGGGCTGTGACCCCGTCTTCAAGTCGAGGTTGGCCTGCTACCGGTTCGAAGGTGATGTGCTATCATGGTGGACGACACTGAAGCAGTCTGAGGGAGGTGATAATTGGGTGGCTGGTTTGAATTGGGCTCAGTTCAGGGATTTGGTGATGGGACAGTTCTTTCCCAAGGCTGAGCAAGACAAGCTGAAGAGAGAGTACCATGGAATCCGACAGAGAGTTGGGGAGAATAGCAACGAGTTCATGCAGCGCTTTCTTCGCTTGGCTGGTTTTCTTGGTGCAACAGCGGGTACTCCCGAAGAGCAAGCACACCACTTCCGGTGGGCTCTTCGTACATCGATCGCAAACAACCTGGTGTGTGCTACGTTCAACACGGTAGCACAAGTGGCTGATGCAGCACGTAAGCTTGAGATGCTGCAAGAAAGATAAGAGTTCGGGGAAGCAGAGAGACCCGAGAAGAGGTAAACATTTGTATTCAGCGGTGACCAAACTGTATTCTTTCAGTATATTTACATCTCTTTTAAACTGTATCTTCCAGGCAGAAGACTGGGGACCGGTCTCAGCTGGCTACTCAGCAACAGCCTACTCAGCCCAAGGGAAATGGTCAGACTCACGACCGTTCTGCTACGGATAGGCGTGGCGGTAATGATAATTACCGTAACAACACTGGACACTCCAACAGCAGCAGGTCCTTTTACTTACTCATTTTCTTATGATTACATGTTATAGTTCTTAATTCTGACACATTAGAGAATCTTCTACCAGGAATCATGGTAACGGGAGGGACCAGAACCAGAGAGGTTTACAGTCTAACCGTCCAGCTATCACTGGTATTCCATCTTACGATTTATCCGCATTGTCCTTTGTACCTATTATCATGTCTCATGTATATTGTTCTTATCAGGCTCACAGCCAGTCAGGACACCTGCTGGAGGATATACTCATCCTCTTTGCACTACCTGCAACCGTAGGCACCCAGGGCCATGTCGCCGCGACAGCGACGCATGCTTCAAGTGTGGTATTCCTGGCCATCGCATGAAGCACTGCCGCAAGGGCGAGATGGAGGGCACATCGGGACATGCTGATACCAAGCCGCCTCCTACTAGTGGACGCGTTTACACGACATCTCATGATAAGGCCAACAAGTCTACAAGTACCATCACTAGGATCTTGTATATGTATGGTCAAGCTGCATGTGTTCTTTTTGACACGGGTGCTTCTCACTCAGTCATTTATACTGCTTATGCCAAGAATGTTAGGATAATCCCTATGCCACTAGAGAATATACTGAATATTTCCACGCCTTTAAGAGACTCTGTACGCATAACCCATGTATACAAGAGCCTTCCCCTAGAGTTTGATGACAAGATTCATCCTGTTGACGCACTTCCGTTGGACATGAATGATTCTGACATAATTTTGGGCATGGATTGGCTATCCAAGCATCATGCTAACTTAAATTGCCATTCATATCGAGTCATCTTCGGTGATGTTAATGCGCCAGAGTACATTCACAGGGGTTCGTACCCGGAAGGTCTGTACAAATCATATCAACTCTGCAAGCACGTGCATTACTTTCACATGGTTGCGAGGGCTAATTAGCTAATGTTCATGACATGGATGCTGAATCCCCATCAATTCAAAATCAACCGATAGTGTCAGAATTTCCAGATGTATTTCCAGAAGAACTTCTGGGTATACCACCTGGACGTGAAGTAGAATTTAATATCAAGCTCATTCCAGGAGCTGAGCTGATTTCCAAGGCTCCTTATCGCATGGCCCCCATAGAGTTGAATGAGCTAAAGGATCAATTGCAAGAACTTCTGGAACGAGGCTTTATTCGACCGAGCGCATCTCCATGGGGCGTACCGGTCTTATTCGTTAAGAAGAAGGACGACAGTATGCGTCTTTGCATAGACTATCGCGAGCTCAACAAGATTACCATCAGGAATAGGTATCCACTACCACGCATAGACGATCTGTTTGACCAACTCCAAGGGGCCAAACATTTCTACAAGATTGATCTAAGGTCGGGCTATCATCAGCTATAGGTTAAGGATCCGGACATCGCCAAGACTACTTTCCGTAGACGTTATGGTCACTACGAATTTGTAGTCATGCCATTTGGCCTTACCAATGCTCCAGCAGTGTTCATGGATTAGATGAACAGAATCTTCCATGAATTTCTGGACAAGTTCTTCATTGTCTTCATTGACGACATCCTAATATTCTCAAAGTCCAAGGAGGAACACGAAGACCATCTTCGTACAGTATTACAGATTCTTCGCCAGAAGCAGCTGTATGCTAAATTCTCCAAGTGTGAGTTCTGGTTAGACAAGGTGTCATTCTTAGGTCACATTGTATCAACAGAAGGAATCACGATGGATCCAGCAAAGGTTGATGTAGAATCGTGATACTCTTTGATTTCAAGAGGGTTGATGTTTTTCTAGAGAGAGAAACAAGAGAGAGAAGTGAGAGAAACTATGTGTATTTCCTTAAGAGAATAAAACAACCAACACCCTTTTCCATGGTGGAAAGGGGTTTATATACCCAAGTCCTTAAGTGGACTTGGTCCTCCGGCCCATGAACATGCTCATGGGTCGGGCTTAACATAAACATTACTTAAACATTACTACGAGCCTATAACTATATTGTTGGAGTGACCGAGACTTTCTTTATACGAAAAACGTATTTCCAACAATCTCCCCCAAAGGGAGGTCACTCCAAATTTACAAATTCCTAATCTAGCATGTTAGATCTTGTTCTTGAGCTCGTAGTCCACTTTCTCTTTTCTTCTTTAACTTTTTCTTCTTTTTGTGAATATGTGCTGAATAATATCAAGCTTTTGCTTGGAACATGTTCTTTTGGCCTTTCACGTGCAATCTTTATCTTCTTGTGATGTTCGCCTCTTCGTGACTTCATGTCCCACACACCTATCCTTTGTTGAATTCTTGAAAGTTTCAGAGTTGATACAGCGGAAGACTTTTAGGTAAGAATTTCTTGAATTTGCTGAAATATTTGATGCAGAAGGAATAGGTATGTGAGGACGACTTCAACTGGTACACTGCAACGCCACCGTCTTTGAATGCAGCAACATAATAAGACACGAATAAAATGGCTTTGACATTTTATTCTAATTCGGTAGCATTTTACCTCCGGTCGGTGAAGACCGTTGGACGATAATAAATATCGTACTTGTGACAGGTAGCTCTAATTAAAGATCTCCTTGACAAGATTTAGCGGGTAAACCCGTTCTCTTTATTCGACCGTCCAAAGCTGATTGCGAACCTAAAGAGTGAATCATTTGGATTAAAAATCCTTATGATTGAAGCCGTCAATTCATGAAACCTGGAACAAGTGAATTTCAATTAAGATTTTCACCATCGTTGCTTTCCAGTTGTCACGAGCTTGATTCAAATAGAATCTTCCTTGTCACCTACCAAATGCTGTTTGATGTTAACACTAGAAGGATTTCCACTCGTCACTGTGAACACTAAAGAGTGTCACTCTGAGTGTTCTGTCAAGATCATACGATAATGCGTAGAGGCCTGGAACGAGTTTAAGTTCAATTAAGAATTAAACCACTGTTTCTTTCCAGTTTTCACAAGATAGGTTCTTAAAGAACCGCACGTGTCACCTACCATGAGCTTGTTTGATGTTGGCTCAAGCAGGATTTCCATCTTCATTGTAATACTTGCGTATCACTCGGATGTTCTGGCAATATTACAAGAATACTGCGTAGGACTCATAAAGATCTCTTACTTTTCACAGTGTGTGAAGAAGCAAGGAATAAATGACAAGTGTCTTTATGACACTTTTGATGATCTCATGGCTCTAGACTCGATAGTGCTTTTTGATTTAGTAAGCGATGGCTGGAGAGGATTGCCACCTATTCAATATCAGTCTATTAGGAGTGAATAAACCAATAGATAACGTGTTGAACTTCATGTAATTAAAACAAACATCTTTTGAGAGATATTTGAGTTAGCTGAGATGGGTTGTGCATTGCATCACTGGGTCCATGATGTCTATCTTCAATATCGAGAATCATTGAAAAAAATGATCTCAATAGCATATGTATTGACCCGGTTTTTGCCTAAGGTTGTAAGGAGGGCTTCTTTCTTTACACCCTTTATCTTTACAATTCTTTTTCATTCTTCAACCCCTTCAATGCTTACCAATACGTCATAACTAGCACCTTGTTGTGATTGTTCCAGTGCTAACTTAAGTACTTGGTTGGAATTCAGCTACGTTCACAATCTTTCTCCATCTTTCCTAAGGACTACTAATTCTATCTAGGGAATTGTCCTTGGGAAGATTCCATCGGTTCTGATGAATCATTTGACTAATACCTAAACCTACCACCCTTTTGTCACCACATCCGTCGTGAATTAAGTGTGTTTTAGGTAAGTATTGTCACCATGAAAATCCTTGAAAATCACTTAACGCACTTGTGATATTATAATCAAAGTTTTTGTGCCTTAAGTGTTTTGTTCATCAAAAACGCTCCCCCTTAACATGTGCATTACACATATTAAGTTGGTTTATCTTTTAAGCCTTTTTCATTGTTTAGTCAAGTATTATTAAGTCTCCTTAATCCCATTTTCTCCCATTTTCCAAAATGTTAACCATCAATATTTTGGGTATTAATGGATTAACCGGTCTTTGGGTAATAAAATGAAATTAGATGCTGGCCAAAGAACATATTAATGCTACCCCTCAAATTAATGAGGGTTAGTTGTTGTGCTCGAGTACGATATGTTTGAAAGATTTAGAATCTCGAGAGAAATTCTTGAAAAATATCATACTTTTACACTACAAATGCCACAAAAGCTGATTATACATAAATTAACATATTCACAGTAATAGACATATGGAGTTGACCTGTTATAAGACGATCCATAATTAAATGGATCGTTCCATGAACCTACGGTGAGCTCCATATGGTCTTCCACCTACGAATCGTTCCACACTTCGTAGCAACCGGCGCTTCCTTAAAAGTTCCTCGATCTTTTTGATCGCATACTTAGCTCCCTTTTGGCACTGGCTCGTCCATGTGTACTTGACTGCTGGAAGCGGTAGGTCGGCATTGAGAACAGTCAGATCATCTCGAACATGCTTGAGCGTACCATCGTTGAATTTGTGCAGTTCGGAGAATCGCATAAACTGCATGACGCCAGTCTCATTTGGATAAAATATCCCTGCTTCCGGTGTCGTGGTCCCCATGTAAGGCTTCTTGTTCTTGTGAAAATTACTGAGTGGAGTTGTATGGGGATGTTGCAAGTTTAGCTGCGTTTGATAGCTCTCCACTCCAAGTTGAAAATCTTCCACCCGGTTTTGAATGACGATTTTTCTTGCATATTGACGAACGTTGGAGCTCAACGCAATGACTATCTCAGGTAGTAAATGGTCGACTTTTTCCTGAGCCAATAACAACAGAAGATCTTCGATGTCTTCAAGGAGAAGGTATTGGAGATCACTTTCGTCAATTCTGTATTCCTTTTCATCAGTACGTTTGAACCAAGGTTGCAGAAATCGCTAGGCGTTAGTGAGGCGGTTGGCCACCTTCGAGGCGGAATTTGTCTAGGCGGTGCCTAGGCGCCGCCTAGGCGGATTGGAATTTTATGCATAAAAAATTATAAATAATACGTATAACATGACAAAATACTTCTAATTTCTAATAATTCAAAGTTCACATAGCTTGAAGTTGCAAAATAGACAAATAAACATAACAATTTAAGGACTTAAAACTTCAAACGTGACATACAGCTCAGTTGGTTCCAATTCTCACGAAAAATCCATTACTTTATGTTAACAATCATAGGTTTATCTTAGATTTTAAGATGTTATGTTAAAAATAAATATGGAAATTATATATTAGAAAGAAATTTTTTAATTTTTTGTAAAAAAATATTGACTTTTTGTTGACTTTTTGACCGCCTAGGCCGCCTAGCTCCGCCTAGGCGCCGCCTAGCACCGCCTAGGCGGATGTTTGACCGCCTTTTGACTTTTCCGCCTAGCTTGACCGCCTAGCCATAAATCAAGGCGGAGTATGACCGCCTAGCGCCTAGGCGCCGCCTAGGCGGCCGCCTAGCCCGCTTTTTACAACATTGATTTGAACACGATTACATTCAAGTAATCATATCCGAATACAGTCTGAGTAGTTGCTCCTTGAATGATTTTAATTCTGTGA
This sequence comes from Glebionis coronaria, assembly GCA_025667525.1. NCBI lineage: Eukaryota > Viridiplantae > Streptophyta > Magnoliopsida > Asterales > Asteraceae > Glebionis > Glebionis coronaria. The sequence goes on along the minus strand of JANFOE010000044.1, from coordinate 141,877 downwards.
GCTGAGACAATAGAAGAACCTCTCTTTGGACGATGGAAGTGATTGTAAGCTAACCTTTTCTTTGCATTCCAGTGAGAGATGCCAAGTGATGCAAAAGTATCATAAAAATTGAGCAATTTCCTTCTCCATAACGCATCAGGTACTTTATCTTTGATCCATGGTACGTTCTCCAGATTAACAGCCTTGAGCATAGTAAGTGATGTGGCATATTTCTTCGCAACTTTTTCAAGATACTCAAGATCATGAGATACGAAGTGCTCTATTGGAATCGTTGCAGAACCGGTGATGACTGTGGGTGTAAGTGGTCGTAACACTGGAGTCTAAATTCCCGTACTCGTCGCTCTCATTGACTTTGTAAGCTCATTTAAGTGATATTCTGCCTCATTATGGCTGATCTTCAAAGTATCAAAGAAGTCCACATCTGCGGCTGCCATTTTGATAAGATCCAGAGTCATTGTCGGTTTCCCATGATGATACCTTAGAAAGGCTGAGAAATCGATAGGATTGTTTAGGTATTGAGTGAGCTCCATTTCAGTTGTTGTAGCGAAAGGATGCTGTGGTGCTGCATTTGTAAGCCAGAGTTGCTCTTGTACCGTGTCATCGATGATAAGAGATTCAACAAACGTTGGTTCTGGCACATTTAAGTCCTCAACTTCCATATCAGAGTTGTGCTGATCTTCAGATGGTGTTGAAGGTTGTTCTTGTGTCACCGGTATATCATCATTAGGCATAGAGACTGGAATTTCGTCTTCTAGCATTGACCCTGTGGGTTCTTCTTCATGCGTAGACACAAGAATTTCGTCTTCTTGCATATGTTCTACAGATTCATTGTGAGAAGCAGTAGTAGAAACTGGTTCAGTAGATATACCTGTGTCAATATGCTGAGATTCTGGTACAGTAGAGTCCACCGTCTTTTCTACGGTTTCAGCAACGCTTTCTGCAGCTTCCTCAAGACCTTTCTCAGTTGCCTTATCACCTTCATCCTTGTTTGACTCGTCAGCATTCGTACCCGTTTTGTCATTCTTGTCACTATCTCTGGTTCCATTCCCGTCGTCATTATCATCATCATCATTGTCATCCTCATCTGTATCCTCGTCCTCATCTTCATCTTCATCCTTATCCTTTTCTTCCTTATCCTCTTCTTCCTCATCATTATCTTCCTTATCCTCTTCCTCATTTTTATCATTATCACCATCATCCTCATCACCGTTACCCTTGTTATCTGCCTCCTCGAGCTCTTCTTCATCCTCAGACTCAGAGTCTTCAGTGTCTGCAGGTGTATCTTCTATGATTGTTTTGTTGAGATATTGCAGAACTTTGCGTTTATATTTCGATTTACTAGTCCTCATATCTTTCGGTCGTGTCTGCAACAATTTCATTAGTTGAAAGGTAGATAAACCAGTACCGAAAAGAGTTGGTAGCTCCTGATCAACATATGACTTTACTTCTCGTCGAATGATGTTGGTCATCTTCTCATTAATTGATCCAAGAAAGACAGCATTCTCTTTGTCACGAGTTTTCTTCTCTCCAAAAAATGTTTGGTGTTGTTCTTTAAGTTTAGACACACTGTCGGATATTTTCATAAGTGTAGGCTCATCAGGTTGCGGTTCCTTGAGAGTTTATGTGTCAGGAGTGGTGAATCTTTCAGTTAGTGCAACTATTTGTTTAGCTTGAGCCTCTAGCTGTTGTTGAAGAGACTGAATCAGTGGATCACTGACTGTGAGGAATGGGTTGGAGGTGGATGATACTTGTTGTACTGATGGTGGAGGTGTAACCATGAGTGTTAAAGTGGTGGTGGATGATACGGGTTGTTCAAGGATAGGTGATGGTGTAGATTCAGTGATTGGGGCGGTAGTTGATACAGGTTGTTCAGCTGTTGATGACGATGTAGATTTAGTCGTTGGGGTGGTAGTTGATACCGGTTGTTCTACATGTGCTGGTATGATAGCTGGTGTTATGACATCAGTGATGATCGGGGTGGATAGTGGTGGAATGGTAGTTGATGTAACAGAAGTTATAGGAACATCCACCATGTTTTCATTTGTTGATGGATCAGTATTTGTAACTTCGACACCCTCCACTTCAAAATTAAGATATTTCACAACATCATCAGAGCCGGAAGTAGACTTACTTTGAAGTTGAGTTCCTGGAATGAGAGTTGCGTGAGCATCGTCGTTAATCACAGTGTTAGTTGGTTCTGGTAAAGATGTAGTGATATTGACATCATGATACATCAAATTTATATTTGTGTTTGTACTGCTACCACCCTTTTCACTCTGCTCACGACTTTCAAAATGGAAGTTATCAACATCTTCATCGTTAGGATCTTCATAAAAGGCAATATCGGCATCAGGATTACCAAATTCCTCTAAGTCCTCAAACAGTCTTGAGCCTGATCCTGTGGATGTTGCAAAGGCCTCCTCTCTGCTTTGCTGAAGAGTAATACGCAGTCGTTTGGCTTCAGAAATGGTTTGTTGAGCTGGTTCATCTGAAGCAACAATTGCTTCTTTACCTTTGGTTTGCTTTGCTTTCTTTGGCCTTCTAAGTGGTACTTCTTTCGTTTACCTTTTTGCTTCTCTAAGGGAAGTGAATTTGCTCGTCGAAACTGTGTGTCAATATCATGAAGCATCTCAAGATATTTATCACTTTCCTTGATTCCTTCATTGATCATTGTGTCAGGTACTAGAGCTGGACGTAATGAATACTTTGTGGATTGAGTATCCACATTCATTTGTAGAATCACATAGTCATCATCTTCTGTGTGGTAGAAGAAATTCCCGCGAGTATCAATGTTTAGGTCACTCTTCATATAGTGATTGATGATGAGCTTGGTGAATCTTGGGAATGGAAGATGCACGGATTTCTTCTTGGTTCCAGTAAACTGATAACAAAATTCTTGCCAGATAAGGAGTGCATAGTCCACTTTAGATGCCGTGTAAAGTCCCCAAAATATGTGAGCCTGAGGTGGTCTCATTACGTCGGAGCCCCGAGTCTTTGGAGTAAGACATTTGACAATGATGGTGATAAGTGCTTTCCAGCGTTGCCCTATGTGTGATGTATTGAACTAGGATAGGTTGTGGATTTCACCTTCATAATTCAAAGCACGAATGACTCGAAACAATTCATCTTTGTTTGGGTTAGCTACAAAGTGTTCACCTTTTGCTAACTTAGGAAAGTTAAACAGTTGCCTAAAGATGCTCAAGTTAAGTACCATTAGCGTATTGTTTAGATGGAATGAGACAGTCTTTTTAGACAATTGTCCTTGTGAAAGTGTTGCAGTGGTCCGGAACTCGTGCATGTAGACTTCGGGAACAGAGGCAGTAAGTCTGAATGCATCTTTGATATGTGAGATGTCAAGGATATCCATGGCGATCTTGAAAGATGCTAAAGACGGATCAAAATCCTCTTGTAAACGAGAGTTGTTCTCAGCATATGGTAGCCTGTTGCTGAGTGAAACAATTTCGAGATCACGTTGCCGCTGTTGTTCTTCTGTGACCGACATCTTCCTGCTTTGATGACATAAACACAAATGATATACACAAACATATATATCTTAATCCATGTCAATCTGTAGCATTTGCAGTAACACATGAAAAGCATTAGCGCATTACATTTATTGAACAACTATAACTTGATCACGACACATGTCTATAGGTGCCACCTATCGTAATACTAGCATGACAATCCTATTACTCATCACAATCTTATAGTGTTAAAATAATACTATAAGCTATCACAATGTTTACCAAGACTACTCATCGCAATCTTTCAAGTCATTAGAATTATAAGTACATCACCATCCTAAATCCATCGCAATCTAACCATCCATCGTAATCCTACAACCATCGCAATGTGTAATCATCGCAATCCTATCACAATCCTGTCCTATCGCAATCTCACAATCATCATCTAAGTTTCCATCGTAATAAGCGCGTTTCCATCGCAATGTTGAGAATTTATCGCAATAAGTCCCCATCGCAATACCATTACAATGCCATCGCAATGATGCCTCAGAGTGCACCATCGTAATACGCCATCACAATGTGTCATCGTAATGACCTATCGCAATGAGCCATCGCAATGAGCCATCGGAATGACCCATCGCAATAACCCATCGCAATGAGCCATCGGAATGACTCATCGCAATAACCATGCATCGCAATGTTGTGTCGCAATGTTCATCGCAATCTGAGACTGGGATTCGATTTTTGAGTTTGACTTTATGATTCCTGGACTTTGGCAATGTTTTAAGCAAAACTGGGCAAGACCTATGTGCATCTAGGTTATCTCAACATATCCCACTAATCAATTTACATTTTCCACAGAAAAAGTTCGAAACCCTAATTTTGATTAAATCATGAATTGGGGATTTGTTTGTTATGTTTAAGATGATAATACTTAATAAGCAGATGAACAAAGAACGATACCTAGATTAGATGGACGGATTGCAAGCAGAAAAAATCAAGGATGAAGGTCAACAATGGCGGGGAGTATTTTTGTGTGTTGTGTTTTTGTGATGGAAAAGAAAAAGAAACGGGAGGCGGGAGAGTATAAGGTTGACTTGGTCAACTTTGTGCCAAAATAACCCATTAGACCCCCTATTTGCAAGATTTGCAAAATTAGTCCCCCAGTTAGTAATGAGTGTTAAGACTACTTGGATGGACCAAATGGTTTAACAAGGTACTAACCCGCACACAAATACGAACACATACACTTAACGCTTAATTGCAAACAACCTATACCTCAAACCACATAAAGCACACAAAGCATATAATGATGAGAATGATCGGTCTATATTTTCTGAAAACCCTTTTGAAGACCAATTTTAATTCCAAGACGATTTAATATTTGTTCCCCCTTAAACACAGACCCATTTTCTATTTAAAGAGCTGTAGTCAATGGTTTTAAAAAAGCAAATATCCATGAAGATATTTTCCGGTTAGGTGATTGGTTGGAACGATTCTGGTGGCAATAAGATTTCTCTTATTTTGACAAAATAAATGCACTGAAACGTACACTCATTTATGTTAGACCAAGTTATAAAGTAAACTTGATCCCTTACAAGGTTTTTAAGTAAACCTTGCCCGAGAAAATTAATTCCCGTTGTGAGCCAACGTTTTCAAAAGAAATATGTGACTTTAATTCGAAAAGCGGGTTGTAGTCTGAAATAACTACAAGCCATATGGGCATGTTTTAAAAATCTACAACTTTTATACGGACTCTATTTATGGCGCCGTGTCAATTTTAATCGACATTTCTAAGGCCGTAAATATTACCGTACTAAAAGACATGCCCGATTTAAAATGAAAAATATTTTTGGATTTTCTTGATTTTATATTTTTTATGGTTTTTATATGTTTTATATTTTTGTATTTTTCTTTTGGTGGTTTAAATATATACGATAATATAGAAGATCACGATTAAAGGATACTCTAGAATAGTTTACCACTACTATTCTACAGATTCTTCTGCCAACTCCTTAAGTGTCGCTGGTGAGAATGATTTCATGCCTAGCTTTTCGATCAAAAACTCGATACGTCCTCGATCTAAGGCCTTTGTGAATATATCTGCCAGCTGATACTCAGTGTTGACAAAATACAGTTCGATCACTCCATTTTCCACTTGCTCTTTGATGAAGTGGTAGCGTATGTCAATGTGCTTCGCCCGGGAATGTTGAACGTAGTTGCAGCACAAAGCAATTGCACTTTTGTTATCACAGTACATCAGGATTTTGTTGAATCCAAGACCGTAGTCAATTAATTGTGATCTCATCCAAAGAACTTGAGCACAACAACCGGACATAGCAATGTATTCAGCCTCTGTACTTGATGTCGCAGCGCTTTTCTGCCTTTTAGATGCCCAACTAACAAGTCTATCTCCAAGAAGTTGCACACTGCCAGAAGTGCTTCGTCTAGTATCTTGACACCCAGCATAATCCGCATCTGCATATGAGATTAGTGCAATAGAGGAATCCTTTGGATACCACAAACCACGATTAAGTGTTCCTTTAAGATACCGAAAGATTCTTTTCACAACATGTAAGTGCTTTTTGGTAGGCCGAGCTTGATACCAGGCACACATGCATATAGAAAATTGCAAATCAGGCCTGCTAGCAGTCAGATAGACTAGGGTGCCGATCATTCCACGGTAAAGTTTAGGATCGAAAACTATCCCTTCCTTATCTTCATCTAACTTGGATCTCTCCACCATTGGAGTATCCACGGGGTCACAATTTTCAAAGTGATACTTCTTTAGTGATTCAAGAGCAAATTTGGATTGATTAATGAAGATGCCTCTAGGATTTTGAGAAATTTATAACCCTAAGAAAAATGAAAAATTTCCCATCATCGACATCTTAAAACGCATGGACATAAATTTCTAAAAATAGTCAGACAGTCTTTGATTAGTAGCAGCAAATATTATATCATCAACATAAATTTGTACCAGTATCATGTCGTTCTCATCCTTGAGAATAAATAATGTTGGGTCCACTTTGCCTTTGGAGAAGCCTTTCGATATGAGATAAGACGATAGGAGATCATACCACGCGCGTGGAGCTTGTTTCAAACCGTAAAGGGCCTTCTTGAGCTTGTACACGTGATTAGGATACTCCGAGTTGACGAATCCATTCGGCTGGCTTACGTAGACATCTTCCCTTAATTCACCATTGAGAAATGCCGTCTTAACATCCATTTGGTAGACGATAATGTTCATGTGAGGAGCATAAGCAAGGAATAGTCTAATTACCTCCAATCGTGCCATAGGAGCAAAGGATTCTTTAAAGTCAATACCCAAAGCTTGTTTGTAACCTCTAGCAACCAATCTAGCTTTGTTCTTCAGCACTCCACCTAACTCATCGAGTTTAACCTTATATACCCACAATAATGTAAGGATTTCAACGTTGCTGGGTAAAGGAACTAATTCCCACACTTCAAGACATTGAAATTCATTAAGTTCCTCTTGCATGGCTTCAATCCAAGATGATTTTGTCATGGCTTGTTGCCAATTTTTAGGTTCAGTATCGGAAAGAAATGCATCAAAGTAGCAATATAATGCATGTTCTTGGAGTTGGTGGCGTGTTAAGACTGGTCGATTGATGTCACCAATAATATTGCGGATTGGGTGATCCTTTGTCCATTTTGTGTTGTGAGTTTCAATCCGTGGTGGTCGGGAGTGAACAATTGCAGGGGCTTCCTCCGAGGTAGACGCACCGTTAGGGTCTTCAGGTATTTGTGAACCAAAGAAAGGAAGCTCTTGTAAGTAAGCAAATTCCACATCGTGATCATAGTGATCTTCTTCAACATCATTAGGAACAAGTGGAGGTGATGATTTAGGTGTAGTTTGTGAATTGGTGGGGGATGAGACATCTGGTTCAATAGTAATAGTAGATGTCTCGGACTGATTTCCATTATCTTGAGCAACAAATTCGGGAATCGGAGCTACTGCTGTAGGTGCTGGAGCATCATTACTAGGTGGATCAAAGAATTCATCTAACATAGGTTGAAATAACTCATCCCACTCGGGCCTTGTAGGTGGTATAAATGATGGAGAAGTAGGATTGTTGGGAGTTAATCCGGAACTAATCGTACCAGTTCCTATCTCATGTAATGCGGGTTCAGAGCTGTGTTGCTCAGAAGCCATCGCTGTCAGCTCATCAAAATCGGCATCCAAAGTTTCTACTATCTTGCCAAGACGATGATTATAAATTCGGTAAGCTTTCTTTGCAGGTGAGTAACCAATGAAAATTCCAATATCAGCCTTCGGTTGAAGTTTGCCCAAATTCTCACTATTTGTATTTGGATAACAAAGTGCACCAAACACATGAAGAAATGAAATATCGGGCTTGTGTCCATGAAGTACCTCATATGGAGTTTTACAATGGTGTTTACGAATGATGGAGCGGTTTTGGGTATAACATGCGGTTGCCACTGCTTCAGCCAATAAGAATAAAGGAACATTAGCATAAATTAACATAGTTTTAGCAGCTTCCATAAGTGTACGGTTACGTCTTTCCACGGCAACGTTTTGTTGTGGAGTGCGAGCAACAGAAGTTTCATGGAAATACCGACCTTTTCATAATAGTCTCATAGAGTTTGATTAACAAACTCAGTTCCATTATCAGTGCGAATGCGGCGAACAGTAGCATGAAGACGTACTTGGATCATCTTTAAGAAAGTAATAATATAGTTTGGTGCTTGATCCATGGATGCTAAAAATTTTACCTATGTAAACCTTGAGAAATCATCCACCATGACGAGGATGTATTTTCTACCACTCACACTAGCCGTACGCAGTGGCCCGCAAAGATCCATGTGCAAAAGATACAGTGGTTCTTGGTTGGTGTCTTCAGCTTTAGGTTTGTATGATTTCTTGGTGCTTTTCCCCAAAGAACACGCGGAACATAAATGATCTTTGTCGAACTTAAGTTTTGAAAGACCACGAACAAGTTCGTTAAGTTAAGATGAGATAACCGACGATGTCACAACCATGACTTGGTCTTAGATGCTTTGGAAAGAAGGCATACAGGAGAGGCGGCCATCATGTTTTGAATGGACAGTGTGTAGAGATTATCCCCTCGAGAACCCTTTAACAAATCATTTCCTGCAAGATCGCGAATAAAGCAAGTATGTTGTCGAAAAGCCACCTCAATGTTTGAATCGCAAAATTGTCCCACTGAAAATAGATTGTGACCAAGTCCCTCCATATAATATACCCTTGAAATCGTAACATTCCCAACTTGGTATTCACCATAACCCATTATCTTCGCAATATGGTCGTTGCCGAATTTAACCGTTCCTAGAAACTTGTTGACGAAATTTCTGAGTATCGAGCGATCTCCGGTCATATGCTTTGAGCACCCAGAGTCCAAGTACCAGAGGATGATTTGGAGCACCTGAAAATATCACCAGACAAAGATGATGTATCGGAATCTAGTAGTTCCTCTGTGTTAGTAGGTACAGATATATTTATCTTAGATTTGCTAACCGAAGAATTCTTAGGCTTCCAAATTTTCTTCCTAAATGCCGGATTAGATTCTAGTTGTCTAAGATCTTGAGGTACTTCTTCACTGGTAGGCACAATAGTGGGGGAAGACCTAGTTAAAGGGCGCTTTTTCCATTTCTTAGTGCTAGTGTTCCTATTTAAAGGACGCTGAGACCTAACTTCCATGGATGTGATCCTAGTTAAAGGGCACGTAGTTCCATTAGTAGTGAAGGTCCTACCAGTGGGGTTTCCATTGCCAACGAACTTGGGTGAATTTCTTCCCCGTTGGAATCCATTCAAGATTGTTCCTAATAGCATACATTTCATTCACGTGATCAACAAGGCATAAATCATGACGCTAAAAAAACGTACATTCATTACAATTCCAATATCGCAAATTCAAATTCACATTTTGCTTAGGCGTCTGCACATATGCAGATCCTTTTGTCTTAGATACACGATTCTTTTTATTTGAAACTAAAATAACATTCCTAGGGTGAACTTCTACTTTCTTCTTGGCAGTCCTACTAATGGAAGGCTTGATCCTATCTTTCTTGTCTTGAGATCCTTTAGCCTTAGTAGACATAATTACTCCTGTAGAAGCCAGGGGAACATTAGTGACAGATTTTGATTTACCCTTGATGGGTGTGTTTAATATAGGCTTATATCCTGGATTCTTATTGAATGGAGTAATGGCAATGGTGGAAGTTTTTTGTTTCAGTGGTGTAGAACCCGGTTTTCCTATGTACTTCAAGTGCTCTAAGCATTGTTGTACCCTCTCAATGTAAGCATGAGTAGAGTAATAGTGACTATTCATAGGATCACTTTCATAGAAATCATCTACCACATCCCTAGCAAGCTCTGCATGCTTAACTGCATCATCCATATACCACTTATATAATAGTGGGTTGTGCTTATTGTACGGGTTCTTAGTGATCACCACCTTGTTAGATTTTGGAGCACTAGAGGGCGGGCAGAGATTGGAGCTGGATTGTCAACAACTTCTTGTCCTTTGAGTTGAAGTGTCTCCTTTAATTCAGCCAAAACCATGTTTTTGTCTATGAGTTGAATATTTAAGTCAGAGATTTCCTCACACTTATGGTTCAGTTGGTTAACGAGTGACTTTTGCTCTGCCGCATTAGAAGCGAAGCGTTCTTCTAACGAACCATAAATTTGTGAGAAACCCTGCTTTACTTTAACAAACTCCCCTAGAATAGAAGTAACTCTATCTTCTAGGGCATGATTTTTAATCTCTACAGCCTCTAGTTCCAATTTCTCTGCTACTGATTCTCTCTTAAGTCTCATAATTTATTCCTCTAACGCCTGAACCACCTGAATCATCTTGTCACTAGTCTCAACGGAGTTTTCACAATCATTTGTTTTTAAAAGAGTTTCATTTTTAGATTGATTTTCAATTTCAAGAGATATACAATGTTGTTGAAGCTCATCAAAACGTTTTGAAAGTGAGTAATAAGAATCTTGAAGCTTTAAAAATTCAGCGTTAGATTCATGACAAGAATGATTATCTACATTATTCACAGGTTCAACAATATTCACAGATATATCATGCACATCATCACATTTATTCACAGTAGATGAAATCTCATGAGCATATTCAATAGTAACAACTTGCATCACTTCGAGAGACACTATATGCTCTAAGAATCGGTCATATTCGGATAAAATCTTTTCTTTCTCGATTAAATGTTGTTCATAAACATCATCCATTTCATAGAAAACTTTTCGAACTTCACCCATTTCGAAACTTAGATTTCCCGTGAGATTGAAAACTCTATCTTTAATATTGTTTACAAACGGAACGATATCTTTCTCAAACATCGTTTTCATGTGTTCGAAATCCCATTCTCCAGCGGTTTGAGCCGTTGAAGTCGTACATTCCAGGAGGACCTTGTCAAACTCGGTTAGGTATCGTTAAATCTCTTCCAAGCTTAGCAATACCGTACTTACCGGTGGAAGATTCTTAGGAATTTCCTTAGGTTCGTCCGAATTAACAAGTGTACGAATTATACTAAGGCTTTCTCTAGTAGGCATGTAAGCGGGTGTATGGATAAATTCCTTTTGCATATTAAATCGAGTTCTAAGATCTATTTTTTCATATGTTACATTCATTTGTGCATAATCATACTCAGGATATGTAAAAATTACTTTTGACCGATTCTCTTCATGTAGTGACATGCTCTCAGATTCATTTGAAAACACAATCGGATCTAAGACCAATCATAACTTGGTTGCATCATAAAGTTGTGGGTTGTGGTTAAATGCTTGCTTTGCATACCCCGGGTTAGGTGGTAGGTCTAATAGACGCGATAGATTGAACTCTTGAAAAGAAGAATGAAACAAGTGTACTAAATGTGAAGCAGAGTATTGTTTTAAATGCAAAATTTCAGTCTTTTTAACTTTCTCAAACGCCTTAATTTCCGTTTCAACCCTTTTAGACTCGAGAATTCAAAATCCGTTTGTAGTTATTGAAAATTATTAACAGCTGACTCTTTTTCATTAAGTTCTTTCGAAAGATTTGCTCTTAAACTCTCAATTTCTAGCAGATTATCCATTTGGACTTTCCTAAACCTATCAAATTCAGGATTGGTTAAGGTAGTGGACACTGGAGTTAATTCCATGGTTTTAACCTTTTCCTTATGCAAAGCAAGCTCGACAGATAAAGTCTGATTAACACTGAGGGTTTCAAGGACCGCATTATTCATTTGGCTAAGCATAGATGCCGACACCATAACCAAATCAGGTTGAGCAAACGAATTTGTAGTCGTAATAGCTCCCGGTTGTGGTTCACACAAAGTCTGGGGACTTGCATTGATATTGCTATCATTGTTTGTCTCCTCGTTTAAGTTACTAACCACCAGAGGTTGTTCCGGATACTCAAACACTTGCTCAACTTGATAAGGTACAATACTAGTATCCGTGGTGGTATTTGGTACCTCAGAAATTGTGTCAGCTCCATAAAGTGAAAGATTTTCCATGAGAGCTGCCTTGGCGGTATGGAGATCATCACAGTCAGAGTCATATGCATCCAAATCATCATATTGATATGCGACATTGTTGGTGATGGCTGCTATGAGACCGTCAGTGTCCGCAACTCCCAGATCTGCGAGAAATGCTAACTCTTCTTCATCGATCTCACGTCCTTGGGCTTGAGCATTCACCAAGTAGATCTTCTCCTGAAACCATGTGCTATCCCTTTTTCCTCTTAGGCTGCTTGCACTCTCGAGCCATGTGCCCTTCCCCTTTACAGTTATAACATATAATCATCTTCATTTTGTCAGAGTTATTACCCCTTGTAGCAGCAGTGTTAGATGAACGTGCACCAACAGTAGAGGAACTTGGTCTCCCCTGAAGTGGTTGCACCATTACTCTGCCATCTTGAATTGTAGCTTGTTGTCGACAGTTAGAAGAGTTCCTTAACTGATTGTTTGTTGGAGCTGGTCCTCTGTAACCTCGTTTGTTCAATGTTTGAGTGAGATAAGCAGACATTTGAGCAAGTATATCAGTAGGACTATCCCCTTGTCTAAACTCAGGGACAGGAATCTCATCATCACAATAGAATGTTGGTGCTGATTGAGCTACAAGCTGATTTGAGGGAACACTAACATGTTGTGAGTAATGAGGTTGAGGAGCCTCAAGTTGTTGATAGGTAATAGCAGGGTTTGTTGGAGGTTAATAAGGTGAATACTGTTGTGAAGCATAAGGTAACTGACGTGAGTCTCCTTGTGATGATATTGGTGGTTGCTTGTATTATTGGTGATAAGATGTAGGCGGTTGTGGCAAGATCATATACTGTGGGAAGCTTGGTGTTTGATACAATTGTTGATAGGAAGATTGGTGTCCCAAAGCAAACAGAGAGTTGTGATATGACAATGTTGGATGGTTTGCCATTAATGCTAATGGTTCTTGATAAGATCCCTGAGAGATTCGTTTTTGGATCACATGCTTCTCGTGTTGTTGCAAGAAAGCATAGAGCTGATCTAAATTTGACTTGTGCAAATCTCGGATCATCTTAACATCGGTGACATATTGACTCCATTCTTGGGGTAACGTGTTCAAGAACTTTGTGTTTAGTTGAAACTGAGCAATCCTTAGATTATACACGTTCATATCATTCATCAAAGTAGTGAAACGCCAGTAGTAATCATGAAGAGTTTCCCCTGGAATGTATGTAAACCTATCAAACAAGTCATACAATTGACACTCTCGTTCTTGCTTAGTTAGAGAGGTCCCTTGTAACAAAACAGCTAATCGATCCCAAAGATCCTTTGCCACTGTGTGTTCACTTACCATTCTATTGATATCGGGTGGAAGGGCTTGAAGTATTGTCTGAACGACCCTTTCATCAGCATCGGTAATGAGTTTGTTAGCATCTGGTAACTCATGAGACAACCTTGTCCGCGTCACATTGTTGACAATAACCTATTCCCCAATCTAGTAGACCTTTTTCAATAGATTGAAGCATAAGTCTACCATTGGGTTTGCCCATGATGTAAGTTTTCATGTGACCTTGCCATGCTTCAAATAAACCTTTGATGAGCAACGGTGGGCGAGTGTCGGTACCCGAGATGATTGAGATATCGGTAAGCGAAGTCATTGTTGGCATATACGAATTTGAATTCATTTTATGATCCCTTGAATAAAGATTATCAAAAATGATCGAGCAATGAAATAAGGTTATGTGTTTTTGTATTGTTGAATGAAAGATGTTGTTATCTTTTTGTTGTGTGTGTTTTTGAAAATTACCAAATTACCAAATTAATGCACAATAGAAAAATCCTCTAAGTTATGCAACTTTTTATCCCAAAAAGCAAATCTTATCGGAATGTATCAAGTGTCAGAATGTAGATTTTGTCAGAATACCCCTTTTATCGGAATGTCTCAAGTATCGGAATGTAGGCTTGTCGGAATACCCTTTCTATCTGAATGTCTCAAGTATCAGAATGTCAGGTTTGTCGAAATACCCCTTCTATCGGAATGTCTAATGTCTGAATATGAGATCTTTCGGAATGCAACAAGTATTGGAATGTGACACTATCGGAATCCACGATCGCAATATGGCTAATAAGATTTGGACAGAGTGACGTCTCAATAATCCTTAAAACCGTCGCAATCTACGATCGCAATGAGCGATCGCAATAAGCGTCGGAATAAGGCTATCTGAATACTTGTGATCACAAAGTAAAACCCTTGGGTTATTGCGATCGAGCCGTAATTACTTGTACTTTCCGATGGAATCAGTTGCAATGAATTTTGCAAAGTTGAAGCAAGAGAATTCTTAACTTTTGAGCCAAAAGATTTGTGTTTTAACCAAAACCAAGATACCCAAATCACTAATACAACAATGAAGAAGGTATACGACTATGAAGAAGACTAAAAACACAAATAAAAATTGAAGCTTTGGTAAAATCAATCAAAAAACTCATGAAATGCTTAAATAAGCATGAACAACACAAAGACCAACCTATATTTCATCCCATAGCTCTTGATACCAATTGTAGAATCGTGATAATCTTTGATTTCAAGAGGGTTGATGTTTTTCTAGAGAGACAAACAAGAGAGAGAAGTGAGAGAAACTATGTGTATTTCCTTAATAGAATAAAACAACCAACACCCCTTTCCATGGTGGAAAAGGGTTTATATACCCAAGTCTTTAAGTGGACTTGGGCCTCCGGCCCATGAACATGCTCATGGGTCGGGCTTAACATAAACATTATTTAAACATTACTATGAGCCTATAACTATATTGTTGGAGTGACCGAGACGTTCTTTATACGAAAAACGTCCAACAGTTGAGGCTATTACCAAGTGGCCAAGACCGACATCAGCGACTGAAGTCCGCAATTTCATAGGCTTAGCTGGTTATTACCGTAGGTTCGTGGAGAAATTTTCCCGTTTAGCACTACCATTGACCAAACTGATGCGAAAATGGGAGAAATTCGTCTGGACTGAAGAAAGAGAGAAGATCTTTGAAGACCTAAAGCAGAAATTAGTATCTGCACCGATTCTTACTCTCCCATATGGTACAAGTGGATTTCAGATCTACAGTGATGCATCGGGGAAGGGACTTGGCTGTGTTCTCATGCAACATGGGAAAGTGATCGCGTACGCTTCACGGCAGCTTAAGCCTTATGAGGAAAATTACCCTACGCTTGACTTGGAACTTGCAGCAGTCGTGTTTCCACTGAAGATATGGAGGCACTATTTGTATGGAGAATCATGTGACATTTTCACGGACCACAAGAGATTGAAGTATATCTTCACTCAACGTGAATTGAACATGAGACAGAGGAGATGGTTAGAGCTGTTGAAGGATTATGACATTAATCTGCAATATCATCCCGGCAAGGCGAATGTAGTGGCAGATGCACTTAGAAGAAAGTCCGGAATGATAAACGACATTAAAATTGAGGAGGAAATTATAAGAGACTTGGAGCGACTAGACATAGAGATCATGGTACGTGGACATCACTGTTACTGGGCTAATCTTAGAGTGGAACCCGAGTTACTCTCTAGGATCAAGGAAGCTCAGGAAGATGATGGTGAAATCTGGGCGATAATTTAGAATTTGGAGAAGCAGACAAAATTTCGGGTAGACGTAGATGGTATCTTATGGCAGGGCACGAGACTTTGTGTTCCTGATGATCAAGAACTCCGGGAAGCATTGTTAGCTGAGGCTCATAGCTCCCCATTCTCTATTCATCCTGGTTCGATCAATATGTACCATGACATCAAGCAATACTTTTAGTGGTGTTGTATGAAACAGGATGTTGCGACTTACGTCTCCAAATGTCTTACCTACCAGCAGGTTAAGATCGAGCATCAGTGATCTGACGGTCTTCTTCAACCGTTAGATATTCCAGAGTGGAAGTGGGACAAGATCACCATGGATTTTGTTACCGGTCTTCCGCAGACAAAGAGGAAGCACGATGCGATTTGGTTTATCGTTGATCGACTTACCAAATCAGCTCATTTCTTATCGATCCGCAAGGAAGATTCGGTCAGTAAACTCGTCGATACTTATAGGAGGGAGACCATGAGACTTCATGGTGCTCCATCCAGCATCGTCTCAGACAGAGATCCTCGGTTCACTTCACGATTCTGGAGAAGTCTTCAGAAGGCTTGGGGTACAAAACTTAAGCTTAGCACGACTTTTCATCCTCAAACAGACGGGCAATCGGAGCGAACAATTCAAACATTAGAAGACATGTTGAGGTCATGTGCGTTGGAATGGACGGGAGATTAGGACGATTACATCTGTTTGGTAGAGTTTGCATACAACAACAGTTGGCACACAAGTATCAAGTGTGCTCCATTCAAGATGTTGTATGGCAGGAAGTGTCGCACCCTAATCTGCTGGGATCAGGTTGGTGAGCGAACACTTGAAGGACCAGAAATGATTGAGTTGACCAACGAGAAGGTTGCAGTAGCTAAGCAAAAACTAAAAGAAGCACGGTCACGTCAGAAGAGTTATGCAGACAAGCATCGTAGGGACTTACACTTTAACGTAGGAGATCACGTTTTCCTTAAGGTTTCGCCAGCACGTGGGGTTAGACGTTTTGGAATCAAAGGGAAGATCAGTCCTCGATTCATCGGACCATTTGATGTCATTGAGCGAGTCGGTGAAGTATCTTACCGTTTAGCGTTACCTCCGCATCTTTCTCATGTTCACGATGTTTTCCATGTGTCCTTACTCAAAGGGTACAAGTATCATCCCCTTCACATGGTTCAGTATCCACTGGAACAGATTCGTGAAGATCTCACTTTCATAGAAGAACCCGAATGAGTTCTTGACAGAGAAGAACGAGTCATGAGAAGGAAGACGATTCCATTCGTCAAAATCCTTTGGAGGGATCATACCGAGCAGGAAGCCACTTGGGAAACAAAGGAGTCTATCCGGGCTTCTTACCCTCATTTCTTATTTTGAATTCAGGTATGTTCTTCTTTTTCTAGTTTACATTATATATAATTCAAGGACGAATTATTCTTTTTAGGGGGAAAGAGTTGTAAAACCCGCATGCTTTTACCATGAATAGTACCCTTATGATCGTACGTACATGATTAGAACTTTCCTTTTATAGCACGGTTACGTTTCAGGAATAAGATTTACAAGTATTACGTATGTGTTATAACACGATAAGTATACAATACGTATTAATACACGATAATTATTTCAATAATAATTATAATCACGAACATACAAACATGAAATCATGAACGTAAATAATCACGAGCTTAATTGATGTGGGAGCATTATTTTATGTCTACTGAAGATTATGTTTGTGTCTACATTTTATTTAGTTTCCTTAAATGACGCAGGAGGTTTATTTTATGTCTGCTGGAGATTAGTTTTTATGTCAGTATTTTATTTAGTTTTCTTATTTTATTTTTCTAAAATAATTTGTTAAAAAAAAAAAGTTAACAAATTATTTTGGATTCAATTATCTATCTTTGTTACTTTGTTTTTTCGCTACATCATTAATCGAACAAATATATTACGACATGAACGATAACTAAATAAAACGCGTAAACATGACACGAGGAAACGTATAATATTTAGACACGGAAAACAATGGGTTGCCCCTTGTGGGCCCCTCTTACCCGCGGCACCAACACAAGACAAGGGCCAAGCCCACTTTGAACTTTACTGAAACAAGAAAAAGGAAAAGGATATTTTCATAATCACAGTAAGTTAGAAAATATCAAAAGCCCTAATCCTTTCCTCTCTCTCTTTTGGCCGCCGGGTAGAACACACCAAAAGGGGTGTGTTGGTTGATTTTTGGAGATCAAATCTTGCAAGGGTGTTCGTGTTTTCATCATTCATTGTTTCACGTATTTGGTAAATTATTAAAACCCTTTTGTTTTATATTTTAATAGATAAAAACACATGGAATCATAAGGTTATAATAAACAAGTTAACTTGACATGTAATTAATCATGGGGGGGTAAATAAATCATGGTTTTTAGGGGTGTTTGTTTCGGCCGACGCAAGGAACCGAGACCAGAAGGTATCGGCTTGCTTTTGTTCGTACCAAAACCGAGACCAAGAGGTCTAGGTATGGGCTGTGATGTTCGGTCGCAAGAACAAGGGACCCCGACCTAAGTCGGGGTGTGGTTTGGTGTTTGTTTGGGTCTTGGCAGAAACAAGAACACCACCGGCATAAGCCGGGGGAACAACCGCGGCAGCAGGGTGTGGGTTTTCTATATATGATCTGGTGGTCTAGGTGGGTGGTGGAAAGTGGTGGCTGCCATGGTGGAGAGAGAGATAGAGGGTTGTGTGTGAAAAGAACGAAAAATGTATTGAAAGTGAAAATGAAAAAAAAAAACCTCCTTGGAAGCCTTGGAGGGGTATATAGTCACACGACACCTAAACTATACATCATTACCTAGTCTAGTCTATGCGTGTGTGACTATGATAACTAATGGGAATTCTTAAATTTCGTCACATAAAGTGAATTTCCAACAATCTTCCCCCGTGGGACGACGTGTAGAATTCCTTACAATATTCTTCCTAACAAGTACATAATGATTAAGAACAAAATCTTCCATGAAGCGTCCAATGCTGATGAAGTCTTCTGAGGCCTTTGACTTCAAGTCTTCACTTCAAAACGACTCATCTTTAAAGTAACTTGTAGTAGAAATACTATAACGGAACGAGCTAAGTAATCCAGATACTTCTGGTTAAGGAGAAGCTTTTGAATTAACTTCCCCATAATTCATGGCACATAAACTTGATATAGAAGCTTTTTAATAGCTTCCCCCTAAACCGAAAATCCTCATAAGCAAACTCAAAGCTTTCAATAAAGCTTAGAATGATTAAGTGCACATCGGAATTTAACAAGCAAACCCCATCATATGAAATGATAATGTTTCTAAGAGTGATTGAAAGTTTGGGGCACACCAAGTGGATCAACAACTTCTCTTCTCACGCTTGAATAATTCTTCAGAATTTTTCTTCCCCCTGAAAGTTGAAGTTATGCATACTAGATAAAATCAAGACATTTCTTCCCCCACGTAGTTGAAGAAACTAAACCAATCCCATGTATGAAGCTCAAATACTGAAGTAGACACTTTATCCCATTCATGAAGTTGACATCGTAACACCAGAGTCAATTAAGTCCCGGAAATGCCCATATCTTCTTCCGGAGATGCACTAGAGTCAGTTAAGTCCCGGAAGTGCATATCTCTCCATATAGGATAATGATGATGAATAATTGCAACATCAAAATAATTAAACATCAAACAATAGTGTACCGTTTAGAGATTGATAACGCCACGAGTTAAAACACTGATTTTCTCTGCGGTTATGACAAATGTCTTCCCGGAATGTCTTCAAATTAAAAGAATATGAAGTTCATCACGTGTACTCGTTGTGCGTTTAGTGTGTCTTCTTCTCCCCCCTTGATGGTTTCGAAACTCGGAACCAGCAATAAATCGTACGCACATGTACCTGAAATCTCGTGAGAATAATAAATAAGATGAATTATATATTTTGTGAGAATCAGCTGCTGATCGAAATTCTCTACTCATAAACTCTCCATGACCATCTTTTCCAACCCCCTTGTAAGCAATTTGAAGTGACCACTGATAGAATGAACCAAATACATCAAACATGAAACTGAATAAAAATCCTTCGATCTTGTGACTTAAGCTTGCACAATTGTTGAATGAAGAATGGTGGAGAAATCTCCAAGTACCCAATACATTACTAAAGAAGTATATAAGCACAACACCTCTTGAAATTATCCACGTCGACTATGCGCGTGACACGGAGTACAATAATGTAACTCATTAATGTGATAGTTATCCAAGTCATCAACCAACCACCCCAAACCCGGAAACTAGATAAAAAAGTCTTCATTCTAAGATTAAGCACGAACAAGTTATCTTTCTAAGATAAATTAGTGCACGCCTTCGAAAAATCCGTCTTCAACTTCAAATAAGAATACCCGATCAAAAATCTGTAGCCACTAAAAATATAGCCATTTTTTCTTGGTCTCGTCAAATAAGTTTCGTCACTTTGTCTCTTTGTCACGTCACATTTAGATTCCGACAATACGACTGATGGCAAAAAAATTACTAAGTAAATTTAATGAAACAAAATTACTAGTAAAATTATACCAGCACATCACATTGGTTTGGTTTATCATGGATTCGTGGCCTATTGACCATCAACAATCTGAATGCCATATTTAAGTCAACTTTTGAGATGACAACTTGCACACTAATGTTTCCAATATTTGACCATTTCATTGAAGAGATAAACATGTTTGAACATTTCAAGCCATACACGGCCCACACCCATACTACAACTGAATTCAAATCCGAATTGAAGTAGAAAGTATATATTTACACGGCCCACCAAATTATATTATATCCGGTCCAGCCAAGAGGGTTTAGGGTAATATATAAGCACAAAAAACAATTGCCATTTAACTCTAAACCTAACATACTTCCACCAGCCGTATCTCACACATATCCCATCTAATCTTTCAACCCTCTCATCTTATTCCCCTAGAACTCATCTAATCTCGTCACAAATCAAATAAGCCTTTTAATGATATTCCCCAATCATTCATTTTCTTTCGATGCACCCAAAACGAAACCCAAATATCAAATCGATTTCTTTATATCAGATTATTCAAGAACTGATCTTTATAAGAACAAAGTATTGATTTCATTAACCTATTATCATCACATCGAACGAAAAGAATGAACCCCTTGTAGTCGTTACATATGAATGAAAAAACGTGAGAAGACATAAGCTTCAATATCCACAAGGGTCTCGGGTAAGATTGCATGTGGTCGTTTGTTTGTTTAATTGATTTTTCAATTCGAATTAGAAGAGAGAATATAACGAAAGTTGTTATTATTCTTTTTATAAATTCGAAAATCAAATGAGGTTTGATATACCAAATAAAGATCTGTGATGCATGTTTGTATTTGACGAAACAAAGACACGGATGTAACAATGTCGTTATGTTTCGTTCTTTACTTTCGAAAATTAATGGTGGTTTAGCAGATATTAGATCTATGATGCATGCTGTTTCGAGTTGGATAGATCAATTAAGATCTTGACTCATCTTTAAAAGATGAAACCGAAACTAAATCTGAGATCATTCAATGGATATTTGTTTGGGTGTTCGAGTCTAGATATGATGGGGGTTTAGGAGACGATGGGATTAGATTAGTGTAGATTGGTGTTGAGGAGTAATAAGGTTGGTGATATGTTGACTCTTGGTTTTCGAGTTTTGTTAAACAGGTCATAGTCATATATATTTCCTGAGACATCGCAATGTTTTGTGTCACTACATTCCATCGAAATGTCAATATATCCGTCAGAATATATCCGTCGAAATATATCCGTTAGAATGTATCCGTCGGAATCACCCGTCGGAATGTATCCGTTGGAATCACCCGTCGGAAATTATCCATCTGAAATCTTATCCATAGTACCTTTCCTGTTTTTTCTGGATCTAAGTTTTTCTGGGTTAAAATCTTCATCTTCAAGAAAATACAAGAAAAAACCAGTAAAACGTGTAAACCAGATCTTAAAAATCAAGATCTAGTAAACACAGATCTCAAAAACGTGGACACCAGATCAGAATAAAATAATGGCTTGACTTTTGACCAGAAACCATGGACTGATGAAATCGAGGTGTAAAGATAACTACTTGACTCATGAATCCAAAAAGGACAAAACTGTGACAAAAAAATTGACTATCGTGACAAAGAATTAACAGATCAGACCAAAAAAAAATTTAGACCACCAAAATCGGACAATAAAAAACGCGCCTCGATCCAAGGATTGAACCATGGCTCTGATGCCAATTGTGGGTTTGCTATATATGATCCGGTGGTCTAGGTGGGTGGTGGAAAGTGGTGGGTGCCATGGTGGAGAGAGAGATAGAGGGTTGTGTGTGAAAAGAAAGAAAAATGTATTGAAAGTGAAAATGAAAAACAAACAACAACCCCCTCCTTGGAAGCCTTGGAGGGGTATATATAGTCACACGGCACCTAAACTATACATCGTTACCTAGTCCAGTCTATGCGTGTGTGACTATGATAAGTAATGGGAATTCTTAATTGTCGTCACATAAAGTGAATTTCCAACACATGGGGAACCACCGGCTAACTGCCGGTGGGAACTTTGCCAAGCCGGCTGCTGCAGCCGAGAAAACAAAGGGAACCACCGGCACAGCCGGTGGCTGCTTTTGCGAAAACAGTGGCAACCGGCCAAGCCGGTTTTGCCACTGTTAAGGGTGCGTTTGGTTGGCCGGTTCACGGGTTCACGGGCATGGTTCACGACTTAATTAATTTACTAATTAATTATTTTTACAAGACTAATTTTTACAAGGTTAATTAAATTAATTTAACATGTTACTTAATTAATTTAATTACATCATGACTTAGGTTATTATTATTATTAATAATACATGGATTTAACCTAAGTATTTATTATTTAAATTAGACTATATAATTAATTAATTATTAAACATGCCTTGTAATTAATTAATATACATGACTTAGGTTATATTAATAATAAATATTAATACATGTTTTAACCTAAGTATATTTTTACTTTTATTTAATTAGATCATGTTATATCTAATTAAATACTTTAACCTATAGTTTATTTAATTTACATGTAATAATTAATAAACTATACTATATATCACACTAGCTAAAAGACCCGTGAAATTCACGGGTATCTTAAAAGAGACGTCAAAAAGGTAGTTAATGACAATGCGTATTACAACATTATTATTTAAAAAGAGCCAGATAAGGATAAATAAACTAAAGTATCCAGTTAGTAGTAATCGAACATATGAAATTTTCATCTAACGTCGTTTAAAATGACACCCAAAAATAAATCAACAGTATCATATGCTCCAACTGTTGCATAATCTTCAGCAAATATTGTATTGTACAGCAAGTTATGTGCATCAGGCTCACCATTTTCAATAGAAGTTGCATCGTCATTTACAACATGTTCCTCATTTTTCCTAAAGTCGGTGTCTTGGTCAAGTTTATCTTCTCGTAATCTAACCTTTTTAAATACCTTATCCAAAGAAGGGGCATAGACATACTTAAGCTCATTTATAGGATATTTTTTATGCACTTTTCAATGAGAATTAAAAGTTGAATTGCATGTAGGATAATAGTACCGGTTTAGTAACCATGACACATATTTATTCTTTAGCTGGTCAAAACAGTTTATTAAAAGGATACAACTTATTTCTTAGAGTGGGGGAGCGGCGGCTGTAAGGTGGACTGGTAGCCCTTTGGCACCACCCTCCTTTTGGCGCACCACTCCCACCCTCGTGCCATCCGAGCTCGCGCCAACAGCAACAGCCAGCCCCATCCACTTTTCATTTTTTTTGTTTTTTAGTTATAAAGTGGGGTATTTGTGAGCTCATTATACCCTTTTGGCACCACTTTTTCTCGTGCCAACCACTCCCTCCTAAATGTGGTGCCAAAGGGTTTCTGGTGCCAAAGCCCCAAAATCCTACGTGGTGGATTTGGCACCACCTTTTCGTGCCAACGGTTCCCAGCTCTCTTAAAAAAGGATCAATCTTTTTATTAACTGATCCAAACAACTTATTGAAACAGTTGTATATAAGAAGTTCGAGGAGTTACTATTGGAAACTACACAACATTGGACCATTTGTCCATTGTTTAAATAGGCTATTACACTGAAACGGGCTATCATATTAAAATTGTTTTACTTCTGTACAATCTATGCCTAGTTGCCTACATATACCATTGACATAATTACCTTTTATACATGTGAAATACATTACTGGACATCATAAGTAGCAACACTAAGAAAGAAGTAAGATGCCACACAAACCTAGACGTAACACGAAGGAAAAATTAGGCAATTAGTACATGGTATGACCCTTAGAGAATGATGTGTAGTGGTGGTCACAATATAATTTTTTTCATAACCATTAAATGAACCTCTATACAATCTGTAGCCATGTTTTGCTTCGTTTGTATATTGTGAAGTCTCCTTTAGAATCGTCAGCACCAATTCTGCAAATGAAAAGAAAAACAACATCAATCCCGTAAACTTAGTGCAAATATGTCATGACACTTGACAATCACAAAATGCAATTGAAAACCAAAAGTAAATCTTAATAATGCACTCGACACTCAAGATATAGATTTTGAAAAAAATGGAGCTTAAAAAACTAAGTGACCTCCCACATGTTTGTATCCAAGAACTCAATACTCGAACACGCAATATGATATTATCCTTAACAACGAATAGATAGTTGATGTTTCCTGCAACAAAAGTAGACATTATTATTTTCAGACTTGTTATTAGGGTTTGAATAATTTGTAGCGCATAATTTACCACATACAAATGTCATTTATATAGGAGTATCCAGAAACCTAATAACACCAATATTCTCACCAAATCAGTAGACTTAAATTCAAAATAGATGATCAAAGTTATTTTTGGCATTAGTGCTTGAAAATACACATTTTATAATCATTAGATGATTTTGGATGAAAATAAACCCATAGAGAAACTTTTACCTTAATAATCGCATAATTTATATTAGAATAGGAGCCTATGTTGTTTTTGATAAGGTTAAAGAGTTATTTATAATTAGTTTACATACATTGTTTTAAAGACAATTTAAAAGTGTAACGATGAGATTTAAATAAAAACCTAATTGAAAAGATTATTATGTTGTGCATATATAGGTGGTTTTGTAACTGAATCATAGATGGAGATTCAAATTTATTATGCTTGATTCAAATTCAAAAATATAAAAGATTATTTTTGGATGGTTTTAATTCTGACATAAATGTGTAGAATTGAAACCGATATTTTTTTTAAATTTGCTAAAGCGTGTTAGAGAAGATGCATTATTTGTGTTTTTTATTTTTTTAATAATTTTCCTTCATCTTTTACATATGATTTAAGTTCATTTGGATACCAAACTTTATTTGGATACTAAGAGACTAATCTCCACCACTCATCTCCATCTTAATCTAATAGATAAGATTAAACATAAAACTATTTTCCTCTTTTTTTCAAACATTAATATCTTTTAAACCGTCAATCGTTATACGAAAAAAAATATACCATTACGACGGGCATTTAATTATCTTTCTACAGATATGCTATATGATATACTTTCGACAAATTATTTTTTTTTGTTTTTTCCGTAATTTATCATATATGATACTAAATATCATATATGATATTAACACTGGTATCATATATGATATAAACCAATATCATATATGATATAAACCAATATCATATGATATAAACCAATATCATATGATATAAACCAATATCATATGATATAAACCAATATCATATGATATAAACCAATATCATATATGATTCTGTAATAATTTGTAACATAACACTAATATCATATATGATAAAACACTATTATCATATATGATATTTTATGCAAATTTAAAAAAAAAAAACGATTTTTTTTCTTCAAAAGTATATCATATTGCATATATGTAGAAAGCTAATTAAATGCTCGTCGCGATGGTATATTTTTTTCCGTTTAACACTTAACGGTTTAAAAGATATTTAAGTTTTAAAAATAAGTGAAATAATTAAATACTTTTAATCTCAACCATTAGATATGATAATGATGGATGGTGGGGATGAGTCCCTTAGTATCCATAATAGATATGGTATCCAAAATAACTTGACTCTTTACATATAATTGTTTATATAATTTACTTTTTAACAAATTTAGTTAATCTTTTAAATGTTTGAAATAAAGAAATGGTAGTTTTTAGATGTATTTTTTATGTAACACTTTAAAATAATTATGATTTTGTAAAAAAAATATTGTAACAATTATTCATTAAAAACCTTATTTTAATTTTTTTATAAACTTTGTACTTGCCATCTGTTAAATTTTTTAAAAACTTTTTTGAAGTTATTTTTTAAATAAATTTGTACTTCCATCCGTGTATATTTCTTTATGTTTGAATAAGTTTTTTACAAAAAACATAATTATATTCCTAGTATATATGGCAAGGTTTTAAATAGTACAATTTTAGTGCTTAAGCTTAAACAACTTTGTACAATAGTGTTATATATGAAATTGTTTTTAATGTTTTTAGTTTTAATAACTTGTGAATTATGAGAGATGATTGTAACTTTTTAAAACTATTTTAGTAAAGTTTTTACAAAAAAAATTCTTAAAATTGTTTTTTATAAACTTTAGCGGTTTAAAAATTACCTTTTTATAAACTTGTTACGAAAACTTTTTTAATTTTTTTATAGACTTTGTAATTAAGTTGTGCATTTTTAAACACTTTTAAAAGACAATTTAAGAAGTGGTTTCAATGCCACGTGTCAGCAGGAGGTTAGAGTTATATTTAGAAAAAAATAATTAAATGAATGCTTTAAGAGTTGTACAATAGCTGCTTTAAGGAGCTGTACAAAACTGTGTTTTTTTAGAGATATATAGATGACTTAGAATATAAATCAATAAAAACTTAAGCTTATATTATTAGCTTAATAATCCAGCTTATTTCTATTTATGGAAACTTTCTATTTTTTAGAAACTTATTTAATTAAGGCAGCTAATCTATTCATGAAACTTTCTATTTTTAGAAACTTATCTATTTTAAGCAGTAAATCTATTTTTGAAAACTTTCTATTTTTGGAAACTTTCTATTTTTGGAAACCTTCTATTTTTAGAAAGTTACTTATTAATACACAACAAGTATAATAATACAAGAAATATAAGTAATACTTAATCAGAATAGACATAATACATGATAAACGTAGTATAAAGCTAAAATTAGTAAAACAAGACATGAACATATAAAACAAGCTAAGACATGATATAAAACCAGTTACGTACTCAGTAATCAGATACTTATACACGTATATTATTTACGTAGCATTAGTGGTATCGAAGTAGGACTCTCTTCCGTTCGTCTTCTCCGTTCACTGGACACAAGGTACAGATTCTCCGTCCTTTCAGTATGGACATTCTTTTCCTTATTAGGATTCCCCGTATGCAGCCAACTGTTTTCCCCAGTATGTGTTTTATATGTTTTGATTGCTTATGTTTAATTAGATACCTAAATCCATATACATGCATGACCAGATTCACCTAATTATGGAGGTACCATGACCATAACACTGGAGGCACCAGTGTTATGACTTCACCACGGCGAAGTGATAGCTCGTGGCGTCCCTTCATCTTTTGGCCATATTATTATTATCATGTGGGGCGTATGGGTGCATCCTAGGTTACATGTTTCAGCAGATTATTCAGGTGAATGTGGTGTGTGCCTTGCATCCTTCACAAGGAGCTGATCCCTCCTACCTAAAACTTATATATAAATTAGAGGCAGCCCCTCTAATTTGCATGACGAGGTCACCCCTTCAAGTATTCATGCACGTTGATATTTCATGACCTATATTGGCTAATGGTAACATGTTAAACAGTTTTTATAAGATAAACATAAGGCTTTTCAAACTATAAAACCGGTTTTACTAAGATATACCAGGTTATCCAGGACTTAGTCTTTTCCGCTGCTTTATGCTTATATGCTTATATTATTCATGCTTTGCTTGTATATCCGTGCACTGAGCGTTATGCTCAGCCTTTTTCCCTTTCATGTTCCTAAAACGGCAGGTACTCAAGGACGCTCGTAGACTTTAAACGTACGTGCATATGGATTGGAAGCTTCCTAGCCTTCATTATTTATGCATTTCATTATACTTTGATACTCATTTCCATGGACGTTGTTTAGTCCTTTTCATTTATAGTACTTATGTTTGTGTGTGATGAGTTCTACTTTGGGGTACCGATGTTTGATTCCGGTATTTCCTTTATGGTCATGTGATGTTTTATACATTTATCCTTGTATGCTTTGATGACACGCCATAATCACACGTGACATTCCATTTATCAAAATGGGGTGTTACATACGGTCTTATAAAGAACCCTTGTAACTATATAAATTGTTGATTTAAACAGTTAGCCAGTAACTTATAGGCGAAAAGTTTCATATGTTATTTTGATTCGTGTTTTTACAAATGCTATTATATACATATTTTAAATCATATGATATCTAATACTAGTTTGACGAAGCTGAGCATCGCATTGCTAGTCCTAAATTATGCATGGCCTGATCACCTATGCTTAATTTATAAGGAGCCATGCAAGGCCAAATAGTAGTCACCTTAAATATTTAACCAAGAATCAACATTTTAATTATGTGCCTTAAAAAGTTATATAAAATGAAATTTTTGAAAACTTTTACATTTTATGCGAGTATCAATAGTTCGCGACTTACACATATGAACCCTTATCTTTTCTTGAACAAAGAACATGCTTCAAGCACAGATTTCCTTACTCAGCGATCTTTGCTTTACTTGTTACCTCATCATCCTTATGATACAATTTTCGTTACCATTTGCCTGAATTTCTTACCATTGATACCAGACTTGAAAGTTTCAAACATTGTTATGCTTCTACATTGATCGACCTTCTCTCTCTCTTTTGATAGACCTTCGAAACATCTCTAGACGCGAATAGTGAGTTATGACTGGAAGTGACCAATGATTTCGTGTATCCGTCATTAGGTGTGTTAGACTTCATCGTCTTGAAATTCATTCATGTGAATCATGTGTTGATTTTGATTTTCATTGCTAATGTTGTTCATTTTACTGGAATTACTCTCAAGTAACTTCGTAAGAATTTTCTTTGATTCAAAAATTCGTTGTGTGGATTTTCTCTTTCAATCGTGCATAGACCACCGAGAACTCTATAAGCCGTTGTGGTGACGCCAACCTCACTCGTGAATTAATCTTGCTAAATCTATTGTTTCTTATTGTCCATACCATCAATGCATCTATTCAATCATGTTCGCTAATAGAACTGATACGAATTTCGTTATATTCCCTTATGTTATTGCTCGCATTCAAATTGTTGACCTTTATATTGTCTCATATTTGTTGCTGTCTTGTCACCTTTTGAGAACCAGAATATGTCAAGCTGTATCTTTTAAAGTAATCGATTTAATCATACTTTACTTTCAATATAATGAAATTACTAAATTAATTTATAATTTCTAGCAATGATTTTAAATAACTTGGAAAATATGATTTTCTCTAATGGTAACGATAAACCTGAGTTTTTAACGATAATTTCATACAGTCATCCAAATGTTCTTAAGCCGATCAGGATAACTATTTTGAACTGTTCTACTTTTTATGTTGTAATCCTAATCAAGAAAAAGATATAGCAACAGCTTACTCACTAAATATAGATAGTTTGATTTTAAATCACTATACCTTGTACAATTTTCTGTTAATCAAGAAAATATTTAAAACTAAGTTTTAAAGTAATACCAAAATACTAGACAACTGATTTTTGGCAGCCTATATTTTGAATGATCATATGTAATTCATTTTTTTCCCTTCTATTTCTCTTGTAAATAGATTCTTACGTTTTAAGATTGTCATGTTTATAGTTGCACGGTTTGCGACTCCTTGTTGATTAATGATGAGACTGCTTTTATACATAGTCTCATCATCCAAAAAGGGCTTTAATTGCATAAAATATCATAAAAATGGCCAAATATATGCTTGTGTTTGTTGCTTGTGTATTTTAGGTACGGATATTGAGATAATGACAAAAGATCACAAGAATCATGCAAAAACAAAACACGGGAAACAAAGTCGCACAATGAACCAAGCCCTAATGAAGATTTTCCAAGAAATACCCTTAAAGATTTGAAGATTATGCAAGAAGGGTCCTCCAATATTGAAGAATTGACACTTTAAACCCTTGTATCTTCATAATTACAAGATTGGTCCCTAAAGTTTGTCAAAATTACAAAAAGGGCCCTCCACTTTGAAGAATTGGCAAATTTAGTCCCTTAACAAAACTAAATTGTCAATATTAGTCCTCCTGAAAGTCAAACATACCATGAAGGCCTTCAAGATTACAAGAAATTACAAGTTTGGTCCTTGAATTATGTCAAATTACAAAAAGGACCCTTAACTATGAAGACTTGACAAAAATGGTCCCTCATAAATCGTGACTTGTTAATTTCAGTCCTCCAAGAAGTCAACCATACAAGTCAAGACCATTAACTATGAATAAAATGCCAAATTAGCCCTTCAAGTATCAAGAAATGGCAAAAAATACCCCTGAAAATACTTTGGAAAAGTATTTGGGGCAAAAGTGTGAAAACCAAAACTTTGTTAACAAAGGAAAATGGGTTTTGGTTGATTTAAATGCAAGTGAAAGGAATTAAATAATTGAGGGACTGGATTGGGCAGACAAGGAAAGTTACATAGACCTCTCACCATGTGACACGTAGCCCACTCACCAAAACCAACCAATCACCACTCTCCCTGCCTCCACCTCACCAATCCACTCACCAGCTATAACTAACTAATTATTTAACTAGTTAGTTACGCGCTAAACACCATTTTTAAACACAAACAAAGATCAAACGTGTGTTCTTGGTGTTCATACGCAAAATTGGGCATTTGCTTAATACTTGATATTAACCCTTAATTCCTTCCAGATTTAAGATTAAGGTGAGACTAAACATAACCCCACCCTTAAACCCTTGGTCATTTCACTCAACAGGTCACATGATAAACCCTGCTATACCACCTTTGGGGAAAATGCCAAAAGTTCCAGAAGATCCAACTATCCTCAAGCAACTTACATCCTAAGCATTCATATAAGCCATTGGATGCAATTCTACCAACTTTTCATCAGCAAAATGCCAAAATTCAGTCACATGATTCCAAGTTATTCAAAATTCACAAGGGGCAATATTGGGACTTCACCACATTAGGGTTACGTTTTTTATTGCTTTATAGTTCACAATGTAGCCTATATAAGGCATAGGACCTGCTACATTTACATTTGCTCTTGAATTTTTCCTTGTTCACTTTTCTGTAAATCTCATTTTCAAGTTAATGAAATGTGTTTGAAATTGTGAAGAAAAGTCAAGTGACAATCTTTATTACTGCTTGTTATTGTTTAATGTTTGCTAAAACTGAATCTCAAAACTTGTTTTTAAACCATGTGCAAGAAATTGCACAAAGGACCAAAATCTGATATTTTGCTAAGTCTTGGTTTAAACCTTGGAATTCTTGGGCTATAAGTGATCTATACACCCTGATAAGGAGCTTATAAAGGTGTTGTGAGCTTATAGTTTGGGGATAATCAAGTGTGGGAAACAAGGTTGCATCAATCAGATTTGATTTGCCATTTTTCACCACTCTGTTTTTGATATTTGTGCTTCTAACTTTGTTCCATCTTAGCAGCTTGATATTGGAAGCTTGTGCTTGTTCTTGCTAGTACATAAGCTCAAACATACGTGGGTGTGGATGTACATCCATGAGGTTTGAACCCTTAATCCCAAAATCTGATAAAAATTTGGA
This sequence comes from Glebionis coronaria, assembly GCA_025667525.1. Lineage (NCBI taxonomy): Eukaryota > Viridiplantae > Streptophyta > Magnoliopsida > Asterales > Asteraceae > Glebionis > Glebionis coronaria. The sequence goes on along the minus strand of JANFOE010000044.1, from coordinate 110,445 downwards.
TATTTGTGATATTTGAGTTCTACTTGTGTATGTGTTGTTCTTGAGCTCCAAATCTTGTTGATTGTGTTTATGTTTAATGTTTTGATGTTTATGTATGCATGTGCTAACCTAAATCATACTTTTGATTTGAAAATCTTGATTTGAAAATCTTGATTTGAAAATATAAAAGGGTGTTTGTGTTAACCTGTTTTGAATCATAGTTTGTTATTGTGTTATTGGAAGTGTTTTGTTTGAGTTTGTATTTGCAATATACTTGGTTGTATGCTAGTTTCTGCAAGTTGTTGGCTTTAAAACATCAATTCCAAGATTGTGCTATAACTCATTTGTTTTGACTGCTTTTGACCTAAAATTTTGGAAATACCTAGAGTATATGCATGTTTAGGGATAAAAGGTGTTAAATCCTAGTTTGTGTAAACTGTTAACAAGATTTGAGTGTTTGAATTTGGACTTGTGGTCAAGTATATCAGCAAAGTGAAAAATCTGCTTGTTTAGTGTTCATCAGTAACTATTTTGTGCTTGAATCTTGATTTAGGCCTTGAAACAATGCATGTAACTTGTTAATTTATGTTCATTTGAATTAAATATAGCTTGTGTATGCTTTTGGTGCAATTTGGTTGGTTGAAATTTCCTTAAACAGCTTATTAAGTTCATAACTGCTTATTGTTCATGTCTATGACTGATCTGGTGATCTTTTGAATTAACTGTGCTAATTGGTTGTTTGTGTTTGTGTTTTTGTGATTGATATTGACTCCTTATGATTAACTGATCATTTGGGTGCCTTTGTGTAACTTGAATCCAACAAAAAGTCACTAAAGACAAATAGTCAAGAAAGTCAAGCAGTGGGAAAAGTTCCCACTGCTCAACACCCAAAACTAGCCCCTACTAGTGTTAATTTTGATCCAGCTTATTTATAAGCCAATTTGGCTTATCCAGACTTGCAACAACTTATTTTTTGTGATAGATCTTCCTCATTTGACCTATTTATTTGATCTGGAGCTTATCAGACCTTGGCTTTGACTTTTTACTAGAAAACTCATAAGGTTGCCTTTTAATTAAGTGCTTATCTGCTTATTTCAGCTTATTGAGTGTGCTTATTGAAAAAAATTTTGTTGATTAAGCTTAGTTAAGTCATTTAAAAGCTTTTGAAACTTGAATCAGCTCTTGAGGTGTCCTAGAACTCGAAAACGACTATTTTGTCGTTTTATGAAGATAGCTTTTAGCTTATTCAGGCTTATTCCTTGTGCTTATTTCGAATTTCTTTTTACAGATCTCTTAAGTAACTCAAAAGAAGCTTGTGTGTCAAATTTTAGCTTATGGCGTCAGCTTATAGCTTAATGGGCCAAAAAGCCCATTAAGAATAAGCTGCTTTGAAATAAGCTAGCTTAATCACATTTTCAGCTTTTGGGTTTTCAACGTTTTGTTCTTAAAATCAAATTTTGAGTCAGATAGGAGCTTTTGGGCTTAATTGGACAACATTTTTCTTATTGGGCCTATTTGAGCCCATTAAGGGACTGTTTGGACTTTTAGCCCATTTCTAGGCCCATTAGGGATATTTTGTAATTTCAACTTAATTTCTGTGTTTATTAGGTTAAATAAGCTAGTTTGCAATTTTTTAGAATTTTTTAGAATTTTTTATAAATTTTGGATTTTTAATATTATTTTATTATTATTTTATTATTAAAAATTAAAATTTAGATTTTTCAAGTTTTTATATTTTTCTTAGATCAAATACATTAAATTAGGAATTTTACAATTTTTAGAATATTTTTATTGTCATTAGATTAATTTTTAGAATTATTTTAAGTTTTAATAGTTTTTAAATAGTTTTAATTAATTTTAAAATTTTCAAAAATTGTTTTAAATTTAGTTAAGTCATTTTAGAGGTTTACAAGTAAAAAAATCTCATTTTGGGCTTTTTGTTAATTAAATTGATTTTTTGGGCTTTAATTAGCATTAGAAATTTATTATTTAATTAAATAAACGCTTTGAGTGATTTGTGATTTTTTGTAAACTCTAATTACATTTTTTAGGATTTATTGCAATTTTTAGGAATTTTTAGGGTTAATTTTTAATTTTGTCACTTTTTACGGTTTTACGTGTACGACATTTCGTCTTAGTTTAATCCATAATCGTAACCGTCATTCTCTTCTAATCTCTTTTCTATTTTCTTTCTTCATAAATATAATCACGAACCATTAATCAATTCTTAACACAACGCACTTGCCTCCTTGAGAACGATCCCCACTTTGGGTCATAACTCGTGGTTTTCCTAAACTACTTGTGTACTTACCCTAATTACGTTCTTTTTCCTAAAAGACGTATTTTACTCAATATTATTTTGGCGCCGCTGTCGGGGAGGCGTGTTGTGTTTTGATTTGGAAATTGTTGTTTTTATATATAGCCATAATATCTATTGGTATTAGTAGCACTCTACTAATACGTATTATCGGTTTTTCGTTTTTTGTGAATATTATTACTATATTGTATACGTAGAATAATAAATTCACAAGTAATCCAAAAGTGTGAAAACACAACCTTGATTGGGAGGTCATTACTCAATCATTGTATTCGAATCTCAAAAAAGAAATCAAAGGCAAAATAGATAAATACTTTCGTGAAGCTTAATTTTGAAAAACACAAACTATAAGGTGGGTATAGGGCGGGTATTATAAAATATACCCTAAGGAAAAAGGCTCTTAAGTGCTTCGCGCCGCCTCGTTTCCCCGCTTGCTTGTGAGTGTTTAGATAAAAAGGGCTAATCGAGGGTTTGCCAACCAAAGTATTATCTAAGTATCATATATATTTTCTTGGTTTCATTTGATTAAACCCTCTTGAACGTTTTGGTGTTCCACCAACGTTCTAAAGTCATCGAAGGCGTTCACTTCACGTGATCGTTTTCATTCTTTGAGGCTTCTTTAATCAAGAGATTTGATTAAGGAGGATATTTGTAGATTTTTGTCTACTTAATACAATCACAAAAATCCAAAAAAAGTAAAAACAATCAAAAACCACAAAAAAATTGAAAAATACAAAACACCAAAAAGAATCTTCTTTGCTCATCCGCACATTGTACGTGACGTTTATGCAAACTCGTAACCAAGCAAGACGTGCACGTAAACGAAAAAACCGAAAGGAGTCAACACCTACTCCTAATCTTTCTAGTGAGGAGTCTCCTATTGACGAACCTATCGAAAGAGAAGAACCAACCATGGCGAATCGAACTATGATGGAGTTACTTCAAGCACCCACTGAGGGTTATGGAGAGGCTATTGTTATTCCCGCTATCCATGCGGAGAGTTTTGACGTGAAAACGGGTTTGTTGTCGATGATCCAAAACAACAAATTCTGTGGTGATGAAAAGGACAACCCGCATAACCATATCCGCCAATTCAATCGTCTTACCGCCACTTGCAAATTTAAGGATGTTGCTAATGACTCGATTAAGATGATGCTTTTTCCGTATTCCTTAGCGGGGCCTGCTAAAATTTGGTTAGAGAAAGAGCTACCCGATTCTATATTGACGTGGAAGGATCTCGTTTCCAAGTTTATGAACCAATTTTTTCCGCCCTCTAAGACTACCCATTTGAAAACCGAGATTTCAAAATTTTCACAAGAATTTAATAAGAGTTTTTCAACGTCATGGAATAGGTTTAAGGAAATGTTACATGAGTGTCCTCATCACGGTTTTTCCGACTTGCATCAAATTGACACGTTTTACAATGGATTAAATGATCATGAAATGGATTATCTAAATGCCGCCGCGGGTGGTAATTATTTGTGTAAAACGGTTGAGGAAGCGTTGTTGATAATTGAGAATAGATCTAAGGTGTATAGTCCTCGTAACACATCGAGTGTTCGTAAGGCTTCGTCTTCGGCTTCACCTTGTTTGTCTAATACCATCGATGCTTGCCAAATTGAGGCGAACTTGGAAAACAAAATATTTGATAAGCTTAAAGGACTTTTAATTGAATTCAAAGTTGGAGAACAAAGTGCTCCCGCTACGGCTAAAGCGGTTGAGGTTTCATGTATGTATTGTGGTGGAGGTCATGATTTCTCCGAGTGCATTACCAACAGTCGTAACACTTCGAGTGCCTACGCGGCCACGGGAACTTAAAACCAAAAAGGTCAAGTTACCCGCTCTAATCAATTGACTCCACCGGGTTTTGCTCCTAATCAAAATGCTAACAACAACTATCGAAACAATCAAGTTGGTTTTAAAAGCAATTACAAGGTAAACTATGGGAATCAAGGGGCTAATAACAGTCAAGTTTCAAACAAAAATCAAAACAATGATTTTCAAAACAACAATAAAGGTTTGCAAACTTTGAAAGATCTTCCAAATGAATTTGTTGAATACGCTAATGGAAATGATGCTAGGTTTGACAACATTCAAAGAGAAATCATTAGCCTAAGATCCGAGTTTAAGAACGACTTGAAAAAGGAGTTGAAAAACGAGTTAGCAAATGAGCTTAAAATCCATACAAACAAAATGGAAGGAAATGTAACTAGGTTACAACAAAACCAACAAAAAATGGAACAAGGGCAACATGAAATAAAACAAGAGATGATTAAGGCTGAGAAGAGGCAATCCATGTTTGAGGACAAAATTTCATCTATGTTTGAGGCTATTATGTGCAAACCGTCTTCGAGTAGTCTTCCTAGCAACACCATATCGAACCCTAAGGGAGAGATGAAAGTGATTACCACACGTAGTGGTAAGACACTTAAGGAACCGACTCCTCAACCAATTGCTCCTACGGAGGATGCAATTGAGGAAGAACCCGAGGTGGTGGTCGAAAAGGAGCATGTCCCAATCCCACGAAGTACCGCTCATGCCACACCTACGGTTGACCCATTACCACATTTGGAACCCGAGATTCCAAAGGTTATGCCTATGCCTCAACCCACACCACCTTTGCCCTATCCATCGAGACTTAGAAAGGAGAAATGTCAAGAGCGCAACAACTACCAATTTGAGCTTTTTATGAAAATGTTTCTTGACTTTCATTTTAATGTGAGTTTTGCCGATGCTTTGGCCACGATGCCTCGATTTGCTGCTAACTTTAAGAGTATGTTGAACAACAAGGAGAAATTGCAACAATTGTCTAGTTGTTCATCGGTTTATCTTAACCGCATACCTCAAAAAGTCGGTGATCCCGGTAAATTCTTGATTACTTGTGCAATCCAAGATATGGAAGAATGTTATGCCTTGGCCGATCTTGGTGCTAGTATTAACTTGATGCCACTTGCAATCTTCAAGTCGCTCAATCTTCCTAATCTTACTCCTTCACTAATGTCTATCGAGTTGGCCGACCATTCCACGATTCCCGCATGTGGATTGGCGGAAGACGTTTTTGTGAAAGTGGGAAAGTTCTATTATCCGGTAGACTTTATCATTGTCGATATTCCCACGGATCCTCAAGTTCCTCTCATTTTAGGTCGTTCATTTTTAGATACGTCTATGGCTTTAATCGATGTGCATGCTAGAAAGGACACCTTACATTTCAACGACGAGGAACTTGTTATAAACGCAACTCAAAATTCTCCAATTTCTCATGTTTATTCCATTGCAACCATAAACCTCGTTGATATGATTGACGTTGTTTGCGAGGAATTTTCACAAGAAGTTCTAGGTTTTGGTGATGATGAAAATAGTGGCAATCCCACTATGTTAGATCCCATTCTTGATAGCTCGACACCAACCTTCACTCCATTTGAAGGTGGTGGTTTTACGTTGGAAGAATTCGATGTTCCACGTAATTGTGACGAAGACCTCGACAATGATGAGGACTTCTCGATTATCAAGGATTTTCTTAACGATTTCCCATTTCCTCCACCCGAGGAGGTTATGAGTATCGAGCCCAAATCTTCAATTGAGGAACCACCTATCCTCGAGTTGAAAGATTTACCTCCTCATCTTGAATATGTATTTTTGGAGGAGGACGACAAGTTGTCGGTTATTATTGCGAAAGATCTTTGGGGATGATGAAAAAACCGCACTTGTCGATGTTCTAAAGGATCACAAAGGTGCAATTGCGTGGAAGTTATCCGACATTAGGGTGATCGATCCCAAATTTTGTACCCACAAGATCTTAATGGAGGAGGATTACAAACCCGCAATCCAATGTCAAAGGAGGGTGAACCTCAAAATTCACGACGTCATCAAAAAGGAAGTCCGTGAACTCCTTGACGCGTGAATGATTTACCCTATTTCTGATAGCCCTTGGGTGAGTCCTATTCATTATGTCCCTAAAAAGGGAGGAATGACCGTTGTGCCAAACGATGCCAACGAGTTAATTCCAACTAGACTCGTGACCGGATGGAGAGTGTGCATTGACTATCGTAAGTTGAATGACCCACTCGAAAAGACCATTTTCCCTTGCCCTTCATGGACCAAATGTTGGAGCGTCTTGCGGGAAACGATTTCTATTGCTTTTTAGATGGTTTTCCGGTTACTTCCAAATTCCCATCGATCCTCGTGATCAAGAAAAAACTACGTTTACGTGTCCATATGGAACGTTTGCCTATCGTAGAATGCCATTCGGACTTTGTAATGCACCGGGAACCTTTCAAAGGTGCATGATGGCTATTTTTCATGATATGATCGAGAAGACGATGGAAGTCTTCATGGATGACGTTTCCGTGTTTGGTAGTTCGTTCACTTCGTGTTTGTAGAATCTTGAGAGAATGTTGAAGCGTTGTGAGGAAACCAACCTTGTGCTAAATTGGGAAAAATGTCATTTTATGGTAAAAAGTGGAATCGTCTTAGGGCACAAGGTTTCGAAAGCGGGGATTGAGGTAGATCAAGCTAAGGTAGACGTCATCACCAAATTACCTCATCCCAAAACCGTCAAGGGAGTTAGGAGTCTCTTAGGCCACGCGGGCTTTTATCGTCGAATCATCAAGGATTTTTCAAAGATTTCTCGACCTATTACACATCTCCTCGAAAAAGATGCACGTTTTGTCTTTAACGAAGATTGTGTACGAGCCTTTGAAATCCTTAAGAGGAAACTTACCGAAGCTCCCATTCTTATTTCTCCCAATTGGAACCTCCCCTTTGAGCTCATGTGTGATGCTAGTGACTACGCTATTGGGGCCATTTTAGGGCAACATCATGAAAAACACTTCTTGCCTATTCACTATGCAAGCAAGACGATGATCGAGGCTCAACTAAAATACACTACAACGGAAAAGGAATTCCTTGCCGTGGTGTATGCGTTTGAGAAATTCCGACCTTATCTCGTCTTGACTTAATGCATAGTGTATACGGATCATTCGGCTATCAAGTATCTTATTGCTAAACAAGATGCTAAGCCAAGATTACTTCGTTGGATTCTCCTCCTTCAAGAATTTGATCACAAAATCGTTGACAAAAAAGGAGCCGAGAATCTAGCGGCCGATCATCTTTCTCGTTTGGAAGATCCTCACCAAAGTGTTTACGAGCCCAAGGAAATCACCGAAACATTTTCGCTCGAGACACTTGGTGTAGTGAATTCTAAGCTTGATTCTTCTACCCCATGGTTTGCGGATATTCAAATTACCATGCGGGCAACTTCATCATCAAGGGTATGACGACTCAAGAAAAACAAAAAATCTTTCGTGACGTCAAGTTATATTTTTGGAACGACCCTTACTTGTTTCGAACTTGTGCGGATCAAATTATTCGACGTTGTGTTTTTGGTACCGAAGCTTCTAACATCCTTAGAGCTTGTCACAAGGGACCCACGGGTGGTCACCACGGTGCTAATCTCACGGCTAAGAAGGTTTTTGATGCCGGTTTCTTTTGGCCTACTATTTACCGAGATGCACATGAGCTTGTGAAGTCGTGTGACTCATGCCAACGACAAGGAAAAGCCTCACAAAAAGATGAAATGCCACAAAATATCATCCAAGTGTGTGAGATCTTTGACGTTTGGGGCATTGACTTTTGGGGCCGTTCCCATCATCTCGTGTTAATAAGTACATCCTTGTCGTCGTTGACTACCTATCTAAGTGGGTGAAAGCTAAGGCTTTGCCCACCAATGATGCTCGTGTGGTAGTCAAGTTTTTAAAAAGCTTGTTTTCTCGGTTTGGAACCCCTCGTGCGATCATAAGCGATCGTGGAACCCATTTTTGTAACGACCAATTCGAAAGGGTCCTAAGGAAATATGGGGTTACACATCGTCTTTCTACGGCTTATCACCCACAAACGAGTGGGCAAGTCGAGGTTTCAAACCGAGCTTTGAAGAGAATCTTGGAGAGATCCATTGGGGAAAACCGACAATCTTGGTCGGATAAGTTGGACGATGCTTTATGGGCCTTCAGGACCGCTCATAAGACGCCCATCGGGTGCACTCCCTATAAGCTTGTGTATGGGAAGAATTGTCACTTGCCAATTGAACTTGACCACAAAGCTTATTGGGCCCTTAAGCATTGTAATGATGATATGGAGACCGCGGGAAAACACCGGAAAATGAAATTAAATGAATTGGATGAATTAAGGGATATTGCTTATGAAAATTCATTGATTTATAAAGAAAAGACTAAAAAGTTTCATGATTCAAAAATTAAAAACCGGGTTTTTAACATTGGGGATCAAGTTTTGCTTTTTAACTCTCGTTTGAAAATCTTTTCCGGTAAGTTGAAATCCCATTGGTCCGGTCCATTCACCGTGACTCAAGTTTTTCCATATGGGACCATCGAGCTAGCTCAAAATGATGGCCCCAATTTCAAGGTGAATGGACATAGGTTGAAGCACTACTTTGGCGGGGAAGTTCCATCCTTGAACTACCTCGACCAAATCACCTTTCCCAATGATAATTAGTATTGAGGGGATCGAGTCGAGCTCATGACTCGGTAATAAAAAACGAGGTGCCTCGTGGGGGAGTCCCATGCTTATCCTATGTACATATTATCGCTTTCTAATGTAGTAACGTGTGGGGATTTGTGCCCTTCCAACCTTTGTTCCGTGGTTGTTTGTGAATTGTGGATTTTAGATGTTCATGATCTTCACGATTGGAGCCTCTCGTGTTCGTTTTATGGGAGCACTCAATCATTTGCTTTGAAGAATTTCTCAATATCCATGATATATCCTTTGATGTTCTAACCTTAGGTTTTTAGCACACTTTATAAACGGCTTTAAATTTAACGGTTACACCCTTTCCATGCTAGATTAAGCATTCGACTACGTATCTAGTATGGGGGTTTTCCAACCCTTAGACTCGAAACATTGAGGACAATGTTTAACTTTAGTATGGGGGGTGAATAGATACTTGCCTTACCAAACCTTCACGCTTTCCAAAGTTTATCTTTTTGTTTATCGTTTTGTTGCAAAATAAGGCTAAAAATGGCCAAATTTTAAAATTTTTCTCATGTTTTGTAAGTGTTTGAAGACACGAATGTAGATTTTCCGATGGCGAGAATAAGAGTAATTTTTTACTCGACCGTGCGCGTTGAGCACTTATCTTTGATTCCTTAACTTTTTATTATGCTAATTATCTTAAATGAGGACGAGAAATGATAGAGTTAATTATAAGTTACTATGCTAAACGTAGAGTACTCGTATTCTTTCAAAAACTCATGTGTTCTCGTTGTTTGCTTATTCTTCCCTCCCTTGTAAATATTTTTTGGTTAATAAGTAGTGACTTAGCGGTTTAGTCTTTATTGTTGGTTTCTAGTCTTTTCTAGTAGCTTCCATGTAATTAAATTAGGAAGACATTAAGGTATCGCCAGCTTCACGGTTTTGAAGTATTGGCAACCCGAATAATCGAAAGCTTCACCCAATAATAAGATTTCAAGTGCTCACCTAAATCAAGCAAACAATTTGAAGCTCACAAGGCCGAAAAATCTATGCAAAACTGAAAGTGATTCAAGCCTTAATCTTTGAAGCTTTAAAGATCCAAAATTCGCCTTATCGTGAGGATATACGTCTTTGTCCATAATAAAACCACCGATGAGGCGGATAATAAAAGGAAAGGCAAGACCAAAGTCATAATAAAAGCTTCATGGCGAAGTTGAATAAAAGATGGAGGTAAACCTATGATAATAAGGCCCTTCCGTTAGGGGGCGTATAAAAGTCTTGGTAATAAGTCTCATGTTCAAAACCGTTATAAAACCGTGTTTATCGATCCTTCTTGTTGACTTAATTTTTTGACATCGTTGTCTATTAGGAGGGGTTATTAATTTGATGGTCTTGGTTACACCGTTAGGACTCTATTTTTAGACCTAAATCTCTATTATCGCATAAGTCAAACAATGTATCCTCGTGAAACATTCAAGACAAAATAAAATATAAGAGATACAACTTAGGAAAATGGGAGGATAAGTACGTGATTAGGACATATGAGTAGTGTTAGCATTACTAACTTATAATGACAATGATCTCGTTGCACGCTTAGCATGGAATTGGGGTGAAAATCGAGGACGATGAAATTATTTCTAGCGAAGCATTCACGTGTTCTTATTCTATGAACCTAAACGTCCCATTTTGCGATGAAAATCATACATTATGTCTAAAACGCAAGTAGAAGTAATAGTAGTAGTGTAGCTAGTTTATCATTCAATAAAGTGAATAAAATGAATTTTGGAGGTGCTACGATACTTAATTCTAGCATTACGTGAGGGTACGACAATGGTTTAGTATGGGGAGTGATGAGACTGCTTTTATACATAGTCTCATCGTCCAAAAAGGGCTTTAATTGCATAAAATATCATAAAAATGGCCAAATATATGCTTGTGTTTGTTGCTTGTGTATTTTAGGTACGGATATTGAGAAAATGACAAAAGATCACAAGAATCATGCAAAAACAAAACACGGGAAACGAAGTCGCACAATGAACCAAGCCCTAATGAAGATTTTCCAAGAAATACCCTTGAAGATTTGAAGATTATGCAAGAAGGGTCCTCCAATATTGAAGAATTGACACTTTAAACCCTTGTATCTTCATAATTACAAGATTGGTCCCTAAAGTTTGTCAAAATTACAAAAAGGGCCCTCCACTTTGAAGAATTGGCAAATTTAGTCCCTTAAAAAACTAAATTGTCAATATTAGTCCTCCTGAAAGTCAAACATACCATGAAGGCCTTCAAGATTACAAGAAATTACAATTTTGGTCCTTGAATTATGTCAAATTACAAAAAGGACCCTTAACTATGAAGACTTGACAAAAATGGTCCCTCATAAATCTTGACTTGTCAATTTCAGTCCTCCAAGAAGTCAACCATACAAGTCAAGACCATTAACTATGAAGAAAATGCCAAATTAGCCCTTCAAGTATCAAGAAATGGCAAGAAATACCCCTGAAAATACTTTGGAAAAGTATTTGGGGCAAAAGTGTGAAAACCAAAACTTTGTTAACAAAGGAAAACGGGTTTTGGTTGATTTAAATGCAAGTGAAAGGAATTAAATAATTGAGGGACTGGATTGGGCAGACAAGGAAAGTTACATAGACCTCTCACCATGTGACACGTAGCCCACTCACCAAAACCAACCAGTCACCACTCTCCCTGCCTCCACCTCACCAATCCACTCACCAGCTATAACTAACTAATTATTTAATTAGTTAGTTACGCGCTAAACACCATTTTTAAACACAAACAAAGATCAAACGTGTGTTCTTGGTGTTCATACGCAAAATTGGGCATTTGCTTAATACTTGATATTAACCCTTAATTCCTTCCAGATTTAAGATTAAGGTGAGACTAAACATAACCCCACCCTTAAACCCTTGGTCACGTCACTCAACAGGTCACATGATAAACCCTGCTATACCACCTTTGGGGAAAATGCCATAAGTGCCAGAAGATCCAACTATCCTCAAGCAACTTACATCCTAAGCATTCATATAAGCCATTGGATGCAATTCTACCAACTTTTCATCAGCAAAATGCCAAAATTCAGTCACATGATTCCAAGTTATTCAAAATTCACAAGGGGCAATATTGGGACTTCACCACATTAGGGTTACGTTTTTTATTGCTTTATAGTTCACAATGTAGCCTATATAAGGCATAGGACCTACTACATTTACATTTGCTCTTGAATTTTTCCTTGTTCACTTTTCTGTAAATCTCATTTTCAAGTTAATGAAATGTGTTTGAAATTGTGAAGAAAAGTCAAGTGACAATCTTTATTACTGCTTGTTATTGTTTAATGTTTGCTAAAACTGAATCTCAAAACTTGTTTTTAAACCATGTGCAAGAAATTGCACAAAGGACCAAAATCTGATATTTTGCTAAGGTTTGGTTTAAACCTTGGAATTCTTGGGCTATAAGTGATCTATACACCCTGATAAGGAGCTTATAAAGGTGTTGTGAGCTTATAGTTTGGGGATAATCAAGTGTGGGAAACAAGGTTGCATCAATCAGATTTGATTTGCCATTTTCCACCTTTCTTTTTTTGATATTTGTGCTTCTAACTTTGTTCCATCTTAGCAGCTTGATATTGGAAGCTTGTGCTTGTTCTTGCTAGCACATAAGCTCAAACATACGTGGGTGTGGATGTACATCCATGAGGTTTGAACCCTTAATCCCAAAATCTGATAAAAATTTGGATATTTGTGATATTTGTGTTCTACTTGTGTATGTGTTGTTCTTGGGCTCCAAATCTTGTTGATTCTGTTTATGTTTAATGTTTTGATGCTTATGTATGCATGTGCTAACCTAAATCATACTTTTGATTTGAAAATCTTGATTTGAAAATATAAAAGGGTGTTTGGGTTAACTTGTTTTGAATCATAGTTTGTTATTGTGTTATTGGAAGTGTTTTGTTTGAGTTTGTATCTGCAATATACTTGGTTGTATGCTATTTTCTGCAAGTTGTTGGCTTTAAAACATCAAATCTAAAATTGTGCTATAACTCATTAGTTTTGACTATTTTTGACCTAAAATATTGGAAATACCTAGAGTGTATGCATGTTTAGGGATAAAAAGTGATAAATCATAGTTTGCGTAACCTGTTAACAAGATTTGAGTGTTTGAATTTTGACTTGTGGTCAAGTATATCAACAAAGTGAAAAATCTGCTTGTTTTGTGTTCATCAGTAACTATTTTGTGCTTGAATCTTGATTTAGGCCTTGAAACAATGCATGTAACTTGTTAATTTATGTTCATTTGAATTAAATATAGCTGGTGTATGCTTTTGGTGCAATTTGGTTGGCTGAAATTTGCTTAAACAACTTATTAAGTTCATAACTGCTTATTGTTCATGTCTGTGACTGATCTGGTGAGCTTTTGAATTAACTGTGCTAATTGGCTGTTTGTGATTGTGTTTTTGTGATTGATATTGACTCCTTATGATTAACTGATCATTTGGGTGCCTTTGTGTAACTTGAATCCAACAAAAAGTCACTAAAGACAAATAGTCAAGAAAGTCAAGCAGTGGGAAAAGTTCCCACTGCTCAACACCCAAAACTAGCCCCTGCTAGTGTTAATTTTCATCCAGCTTATTTATAAGATAATTTGGCTTATCCAGACTTGCAACAACTTATTTTTTGTGATAGATCTTCCACATTTGACCCATTTATTTGATCTGGAGCTTCTCAGACCTTGGCTTTGACTTTTTACTATAAAACTCATAAGGTTGACTTTTAATTAAGTGCTTATCTGCTTATTTCAGCTTATTGAGTGTGCTTATTGAAAAACTTTTTGTTGATTAAGCTTAGTTAAGTCATTTAAAAGCTTTTGAAACTTGAATCAGCTCTTGGGGTGGCCTAGAACTCGAAAACGACTATTTTGTCGTTTTGTGAAGATAGCTGTTAGCTTATTCAGGCTTATTCCTTGTGCTTATTTCAAATTTCTTTTTACAGATCTCTTAAGTAACTCAAAAGAAGCTTGTGTGTCAAATTTTAGCTTATGGCATCAGCTTATTGCTTAATGGGCCAAAAAGCCCATTAAGAATAAGCTGCTTTGAAATAAGCTAGCTTAATCACATTTTCAGCTTTTGGGCCTTCAGAGTTTTGTTCTTAAAATCAAATTTTGAGTCAGATAGGAGCTTTTGGGCTTAATTCGATAACATTTTTCTTATTGGGCCTATTTGAGCCCATTATGGGACTGTTTGGACTTTTAGCCCATTTCTAGGCCCATTAGGAGTATTTTTGTAATTTCAACTTCATTTCTGTGTTTATTAGGTTAAAATAAGCTAGTTTGGAATTTTTTATATTTTTTATAAATTTTGAATTTTTAATATTATTTTATTATTATTTTATTATTAAAAATTAAAATTTAGATTTTTCAAGTTTTTATATTTTTCTTAGATCAAATACATTAAGTTAGGAATTTTACAATTTTTAGAATATTTTTATTGTCATTAGATTAATTTTTAGAATTATTTTAAGTTTTAATAGTTTTTAATTGTTTTTAAATAGTTTTAATTATTTTTAAAATTTTCAAAAATAGTTTTAAATTTAGTTAAGTCATTTTAGAGGTTTACAAGTAAAAAATCTCATTTTGGGCTTTTTGTTAATTAAACTAATTTTTTGGGCTTTAATTAGCATTAAAAAATTATTATTTAATTAAATAAAAGGTTTGAGTGATTTTTGATTTTTTGTAAACTCTAATTACATTTTTTAAGATTTATTGTAATTTTTTAGGAATTTTTAGGGTAAAATTTTAATTTTGTCACTTTTTACGGTTTTACGTGTACGACATTTCGTCTTAGTTTAATCCATAATCGTAACCGTCATTCTCTTCTAATCTATTTTCTATTTTCTTTCTTCATAAATATAATCACAAAACATCAATCAATTCTTAACACAACACACTTGCCTCCTTGAGAACGATCTCCACTTTGGGTCATAACTTGTGGTTTTCCTAAACTACTTGTGTACTTACCCTAATTACATTATTTTTCCTAAAAGACGTATTTTACTCAATATCAATTAACAATCTTGGTTCATTTTGTGCACTTTGTCCGTTTAAGCAATTTGCATGTTCATGCTATCTCTTGAGATTCCTGCGTACTGAAAGGTCATTGTTCTAATCCGAGTTTAAATCTTATTCGAAAAGGAGTTAAGAAAACTGAAGCATAGTGAATTCTAACCGTTAAGATTCGTCATGGTACATAAATTACCTGGGAAGCAATGAAATTTTCTACATTTTGTACCTCCTCTTGTTTGCATCTTCTACTGTTTCTAGGAGAACTCTGAGGGACCAGAGTTCCTTTAGGGGGGAGACTGCAAGAACCCATACTTTCCCAGCATTATTTTATTCTTTTATTCGTACTTCTGTAAATTTCCAACGTATTACGTTTTCTTGTATTCTTATATGTAAATCCTGAGATCATGATAATTTAAATAAATTATACTTTTCATGTATTTTATGATCATTGATAAATAGTTTATCTAGAATTATAAAAATTTTATTTTATTTTTCCATATTTATTTAAATTAAAGTTTTTGATTTAAAATCACCCGCGTGCATTTTACAACGAGTTTACTCAAAATCAATGTACAACGAGAATTCCTAGTGATCGCGATACCGACGGATGCCCAAAATTTTACATCTTATTATCGATTGTTTCGATAATTAATATTTTCGTCGACTTCGTTTTAATTACGTGTTAAGTCGTGTCGGTAAGCCATATAATCATATTTATGATGCATTGTAACTTTTGAAAAATATTTTTACGAAACCCGAGTCCCGTAAATATTTTTGATATTTACTAATAGCCATTTTCTACCCTTTAAACTATTAATTGTTTTTTTGTCCACAAGTTTTAAACTTTGCAATATTGGTCCCTCTACTATCAACATATAAACTTATTTCTTTCCACTAAAGAACACATACATAATTTATAAAAAAATATACAACTCTCCCACCTCCACCCTTTATGCCGCCACTCCCCACCATAAAACACCCTTAGATCACCATCATCCATCATGATTTAACAAAAACTAATTTAGGTCCACCTGATAGATTTCAATGGTGATTCTAATGACACCAATATCATATACATGCATCAAGGTTTTAAGATTTTTATTATCTATGATTGGTTTATGTTATAATCATCATGCATGTGATGATCTTGGTAAGATCATCACTTTTTGATCCTAAAAAGTTTGGTTTTTGATATTTGATTTTGTTAAATTTGTCATACAAGTGTTTTTAGGAGTGTTTGGTTGATGGGTATGATGGTAGAGTGATTCTATAAGTATGGGAATGAGTAGTTTTGGTTGGGAAATTGATTTGTTATGATTTTTAAAAGTGTATTTTGGGACAGCAGGTCTTGAACAGAATTTTCGTGGGTTTAAGATTTGAAATAGGCTGAGATTATTTGATTTTGTTTTAGAGTTCTCCGAGACGCTCGTTTTGGTATAAGATAGAGCTTCTAACTCATTACGAGTCAAAAGTTATGCTAGTTTTAGTATGCGTGTGCCGGGAGACGCAAACGACACAATCCGAAATTGTGGCTGATTTTGGGTCGACTCTCGGGGACTCTAGGCTTGGTTAGATAAATGCTACTACTGGTTTTCAAAGTTTATAAACCATTATGAGTCTATTAGTGGGTTTGCAAGGTGGATGGTCAAAATAGCACTTTTAAAGTGGTCTAAACGGTTTTATAAAACAAGTATACAATCTGTCCCAAATTTGGAGTCGAGTAAAGTGTCGAGCTGGTGGGTATTAAAGTGTGAACTTTGGCTCAAACTTTGTTGAGGTCTTATACAGGTTATAAGTGACCTAGAATCCAATTTTCATCTAAATCGGACAAGTCTAGATAGGGTAGATCAGTGTGTGCATTTGGAGTGTACATGCTGATTGGTTTTTGGACACTTAGTTTAATACTCGTGTGGCGTGAGTTCGAGTATTCGCTATTGTATATGGTGACTTACTCAAGTGTTTAGTCATTATATAAATGACTTAACTACTGGTCCGAGTAAGGTATAAGAATAGTTGACTTGCGTTGACTTGGCGTCGTATGATGGGTCAATTTCAAGTGTACAAGTGTTTAAGCGAGTAGTGATGAATTAATGGGTTATTATGAATTCATTTGGTTCATGTCAATGATTTTGAAACATGAATACTTTGAAAATTTGAGTCATATTATATTTGGTATATATCGATATTTGAGTTCGAGTCTTAACGCGCGCCTTATTGTGATAAGTTGCGGTTTTCGTGTTTCCCCAGGCTTCCATATCGTCGGTGATCGTCTCACTACCATTGTTTCTACTCAGTTACTGAGTATCGTGATTGACTTACCTCGTGGATAAGGTGATTTCATATCCCCTTTTTACTTATACATGGTTTCTAAACACGAGGTGAGATTTTACATGGTGGAACACAACCATTTTAAAAACTATATGCTATCTAGAACTTGTATGCTATCCAGAACGTGTATGCTTTCCAGACTTTCGATATTATTATTGCTTTTTAGTCTAGCCTTGAGTTTCCTCTCCTGATCATGAACCGTTATTTGTCCTGTGTGCATTGCGTGAAGCGCGAATATTGTGGGTGGGTCCATCGGGATTGACTATCCCCATCCCGATTACCTTGACGCACTAATATTTGTTTATATTTGAGTATTTAGGTTGAATACTCCCTAGAGGAACTTACATTGAGATAAGCTTCGGTTCATGAACTGAACTGCAATAATAATAATAATAATTTCGGACGATGGTTACTGTATATAGCCTTTTTCCCTAATTCTTGTTTACAAATGAATGCTTGTGTTCCACACCTTTACTGCTAAACCTATGAATATCACTCAACTTTGTGTTAACGATTTTACATGTTTAATCTCAGGTATTATTACTTAGCTTTGCTTGGATGGGAGCCCATATGATATTATCGCAGCTTGGAGATTTTTGTGATGCTTTTAAAAGATTGGTTTTAGTATAAACTGTCAGAAGTTTATTATATCTTTTGGGCAAATTTATGTTATAAATCATGATGAAATAATATATTTTTCCGCTTATAAAACTCTAGGACCTATGTTTAAAAAAACTTTGATCTTTTATGATGTAATATATATGTTTTTATTACGTCATCTTTGTGTCAACTTTAATTCATTGTTTCTTTTACCATGACGTGTTACCCCCTCGTTGCCTAGTTGTTCCATGTTAGATTCTGGGGGTCTCACAATGACCGCAACATCTCCTCCAATGTCTGACTGGTACATTCCGACTGTCCGTCGGTCTGAGGATAAAAGGTAGTGATGAGCTTAAGTCTAGTACCCCAAGCTTTCTGCAGACTCTGCCAGAAATGTGATGTGAAATGGGCACCTCTGTCAGAGATGATTTCTGATGGAGTACCATGCAGTCTCATGATCTCCTTCTGAAAAGTGTCTGCTAATTTGCTGACTGGATGCTCCTTGCGGATCGGCAGAAAATGAGCTGATTTAGTCAACCTATCAACAATAACTGATGAGATGGCATTTATACATGATCTCATCGTTCTTTTCGGGCTTTAAATGCATAAAAAATGTCATAAAATACCATATATATGCTTGTGTTTGTTTACTTGTGTTTTAGGTATGGATATCGTGAAAAAGACAAAAGATCACAAGATACAAGGAAAAACGAACACGAGAAACGAAGCCGTACAAAGAACCGGGCCTTAATCATGGAATTTTCATCAAATACCCTTGAAGACTTGAAGACAAACAAGATTGATCATCATTTATTGAAGAAATGACACTTAAAACCCTTGTATATTGATAAGTACAAGTTTGGTCCCTTAAGTTTGTCAAATTTGCAAAAAGGTCCTTCAACTTTGAAGAAATGGCAAGAATAGTCCCTCAACAAATTCAAATTGCCAATTATGGTCCCTCAACAAGTGAAAGACTCATTGAAGACCTTTGAAGATCAACATTGTCCAAGATTAGTCCTTGAAAAATCACCAAATGACAAAAATTGCCTTTGAAACATCTTTATGGAAAGTTTGTGCCAAAATTGTCAAGTGATGAAACTTAAATACAAAGGAGATGCGTTTTTTGGGCTGGAAATCTTTAAAAGCAAAAAAAACCAAAAACCAAGGACCAAAAGTGACAAAGCTGAAACATTTGAAAAAAAATGCGCCTAACACCCACACCACCCCCAATTTCGGATCAAATGGTAACTGTTCATCATTCTTACCACCCCAGATTTTACCCTCACTTTTCCTTGGGTAAAACTCAATTAAACTTGCACACACTTAATTCACACATGCCAAAACCCTTCCCACTCCTAAAAACCTGCATCCCACTCATGTGCACCAAATCCCCAATTCCCCATTCCACCAATCACATCATTCCTTAGCCTCCAAGACTAGTGACGTGGCTTAAATCAATGGCCAAGATTATTTGCTTCCTCCCAAAGCAAAATAAACGTTCAAGATCAAGAGAGGACAAAATGCACTCAAAATCATTCAAGGGCACATTTGGGATTTTCTATGTATTAGGGTTTTATGTTTTTATGCTTCTAGGATGTTCTATAGGCTCTATAAAAGGAGACCCAAGTTGTGGTGATCCCTTTGTTCCAGTTTTTAAGCTTGCACATGTAATACCTTTTTAAAGAAATAAAAAGTTTGGTTTTTGAAATATTCAAGTGTAATTCCTTTTTTATTGTTTTTAAAAGTTGAGTGTTGTGTTAAGCTTAATTCTGAGTTCCACACTTTTATTTGGTTAAGCAACTTTGATTTTCAAAGTTGTTTAAGGTTTTGAGATTTTGAGAGATTTTGGTAAAATCTTCTCAAAAGGTATTTTGGTGTTTATGGTTAATGTTATTGGTGATTTAAGTGTTATCAAAACATTTTTTAGAAGATTTTGAAAGTATTTTGGAAAGAAGAAAAAGGAAACATAAAAAAATATATATTGTTATATTATTTTGTTGTTTTCTTGTTTTGTGATTGCAATAGGTTGAAGGCTTGTTGATTTAGTTCAGCTCCAACCCGGGTTGGATTGGAGGAGGATTTTCATCCTCTAGGTTCTTGGATGTAAGAACCTAAGGTATCTTCCTTTTACCTTGAAAAAGTTCAAAAATAGCTAGTTGTATGATATTATTTGATTATGTGTTTAAGTGTGATTTAGCTGTTGATTTGATGTTATTTTGAGTTGATATACATGTTATGAAGCTTTGATAACAATTTGGTTAGGTTTCATAAGGTTTTGATTTGGAAAAATTGGATTTCAAAAAGTTTAAAGGGTGTTTGGCAACAGGTTTTAGCAGGGGAGATAATTTGATTCTAGTTGTTTAAATGTGATTAGACAACTTGATTAAGGTTAAGTTAGGTGTTAGTAAGTTGGTAAATCAATTTTGATTAAATTTGGAGTGTTTAAAAAGAAAAAGGGTGTTAAAAATCTGTATGCTCACTTTGGCTTGATTTTTCATGCATATTGGTGCATTTGATTTCTTGAATTTGTGTGCTAAGTGTTTAGTTTTTGTGTGTTATTGACTCCTTGTGCTTCATTGAGCACAAGGGTGCCCAATTGTTCCAACATAATCACCAAACAAAGCATCAAGCCAAGACCTCTTGGCATCACAAGTGCACAAGTGTGCACTTGTTTGGTACATCAGCAAAACAACCAGACACGTAACACAAATTGCGCCGCAAGACCCAAGCACTGCGGCGCAACTAAAGGTGCTGCAGAACTTGGTATTCCCGTTTCACACGTTGCGCCGCAAGACCCAAGCACTGCGGCGCAAGACAGTGTTTTAATATATTTTATTAATTAATTTTCAAAATTTTATTTTTCTTTCTTTTTCATTTTTCCTAGGTTCTTTGTCATTGATTAGGACTATTTCCATTTTTAGATTATTTTTATAACTTTTAGATTTATTTTTATAATTATTTTAAGTTTAATTAGTTTTTAATTACTTTTAATCATTTTTAGAGTTTTAAAAATAGTTTTAATAAGTTTTAATTTTTAGAAAATTACTTTTTAGTCTTATAATAATATAAGTTGAGTAATTATTCAATAAAATCATATTTTTGACATTTGAATTAATTAAATTTAATTTTAGGGCTTTAATTAGCATTTAAAATTAATTATTTAATTAATAAAAGGTTTTAAAATATCTTTGTTGAATTTTTATCTTTATTTATATTATTTGAGATTTCTTTTTAGTCTTTTTATTTTTGATATTTTGTTTTTGGTTTTAATAATTTTTAATTTTTGTGGTTTTTCTACGGTTTTACGTTTTCGTTTTTTACGTCATAGTGTAATTTCCAAGAAACCGTCATTCCATCTTCTCAATATTAATCTCAAAGAAATACAAGTTAATTCACAACACCATACCTCCTCGAGAACGAACTCACTTTTAGGGTCATTCACACACGGTTTTCCTAAATCGTCGTGCACGCTTACCCTATTTACGTTCTTTTTCCTAAAAGACGTATTTCTACTTCTATCAATAACCCAGATAGCATCGTTCTTCCTCTGAGTCACCGGAAGACCATTAACAAAATCCATGGAGACTTTGTCCCACTTCCATGCTAGAATATCTAATGGTTGTAGTAAACCACTAGCTCGCTGGTGTTCGATCTTCACCTATTGTCAGATCATACATTTAGAAACGAAGGTGGCAACATCCTGCTTCATACCAATCCACCAAAAGTGTTGCTTGATGTCGTGGTACATCTTGGTAGAACCAGGATGTATGGTAAATGGAGAGTTGTGAGCTTCAGTCAGCGCAGCTTCCCTGAGTGTAGAGTCATCAGGAACCACTAGTCTAGTGCCCTGTCATAAGATACCGTCATCGTCAACATGAAACTCCGTCTGTCGATCAAGGTTCTAAATGATAGCCCAGATCTCACCATCGTCCTTCTGAGCTTCCTTGATCCTAGAATGTAAGTCTGGTTCCACTCTAAGATTAGCCCAATAACCGTGCTCATCGTACACAAAACTCAATATCAATCATCTCTAGGTCACGGATGATCTCCTTTGCAATACAGATGCCAGCAATCATACCCGACCTTCTAGTTAGAGCATCTGGCACCATATTCGCC
This sequence comes from Glebionis coronaria, assembly GCA_025667525.1. NCBI lineage: Eukaryota > Viridiplantae > Streptophyta > Magnoliopsida > Asterales > Asteraceae > Glebionis > Glebionis coronaria. Next base: position 88,547 of record JANFOE010000044.1, on the reverse strand, counting down.
TTACCATGATGGTACTAAATGTTGGTGTCGTAGTTCTTCAATAGCTCTAACCATCTCCTATGTCTCATGTTCAGTTCTTTCTGGGTGAAGATGAACTTGAGACTCTTGTGGTCGGTGAATATGTCACATGATTCACCATACAAATAATGTCTCCAGATCTTCAACGCGAAAAAAACTACTGCAAGCTCTAAATCGTGAGTGGGATAGTTTTCTTCATAAGGTTTCAGCTGTCGTGATGCGTATGTAATAACCTTACCATGTTGCATGAGAACGAAGCCTAAACCTTTTCCTGAAGCGTCACAATATATCTGAAATCCACCTAAGCCAGATGGGAGAGTAAGAATAGGTGTAGTCACTAACTTCTGCTTAAAATCTTCAAAGCTCTTCTCTCGTTCTTCCGTCTAGACGAATTTCTCTCCTTTCCTCATCAGCTTAGTCAAAGGTAAGGCTAACCGTGAAAAGTTCTCTACAAACCTGCGGTAGTAGCCAGCTAAACCCAGAAAACTTCTGACCTCAGTTGTAGATGTAGGTCTCGGCCATTTGGTGATAGCTTTAACCTTCGAAGGATCCATGATGATCCCCTCTGTAGATACAATATGGCCCAGAAATGCCACCTTGCTTAACCAGAACTCACATTTGGAGAACTTGTCATACAACTGCTTCTGACAAAGAATATGCAAGACTGTACGAAGGTGTTCCTCATGTTCCTCCTTGGATTTGGAGAAAATCAGGATGTCATCAATGAACACGATAACGAACTTGTCCAGAAACTCATGGAAGACACGGTTCATCAAATCCATGAAGACAACTGGAGCATTAGTGAGTCCGAATGGCATGACTACGAATTTGTAGTGCCCATAACGTGTACGAAAAGTAGTCTTAGAAATATCCCGCTCTTTGACCCGTAACTGATGGTAGTCGGAACTCAGATCAATCTTTGAGAAATACTTGGCGCCCTGAAGTTGATCGAAAAGGTCGTCAATACGAGGCAAAGGAAAACGATTCCTGATCGTGATCTTGTTTAGCTCACGATAGTTTATACACAAACGCATGCTGTCATCTTTCTTCTTCACGAACAGTAACGGTGCACCCCATGGTGATGCACTGGGCCGGATGAAACCTCGCTCCAAAAGTTCCTGCAGCTGATCTTTTAGTTCTTTAAGTTCTATAGGAGCCATGCGACAAGGATCTTTGGAAATTGGCTCTGCACCTGGGATGAGCTCAATTCCAAAATCGACTTCACAAACAGGTGGTATGCCCAGAAGTTCATCAGGAAAAACGTCAGGAAATTCTGACACAATAGGCTGATCTTGAATCGATGGAGACTCGGCAGAAATGTCATGAATACTGGCTATGAAGCCCTTACAGTCGTGGGATAGTAATGCACGCGCCTCCATGGATGAAATAATTTGTACAGACCTCCCTGGCAGAAAACCTTGATGTATGTACTCTGGAGATTTAACATCACCGAAGATAACCCGATAAGTGTGGCAGTCTATCGTAGCCTGGTGTTTGGATAACCAGTCCATGCCCAAAATCAAGTCAAAATCGCACATGTCCAAAGGAAGTGCGTCAACTCTCTGGATTCTATCATCAAATTCTAGGGGAAGATCTATGTACACCTGAGTGATTCGTACACAGTCCCTAAGTGGCGTGGAAATGCATAAGGAATTATCTAATGGCATAGGGGAAATCCTAACACGTACAACAAAAGTTGTGGAGATGACTGAATGAGTCGCTCCAGTATCAAATAGAACACATGCTGCCAAACCATTCATAAAGAGATTTCCGGTGATGGTACCTGAATCTTGTTCGCCTGGTCTCTAGTGGTAGTGAACACGCGACCAGAAGTAGGAGGTGGCTTGGAGTCGGCATGTCCAGAGGTGCCTTCTATCTCACCCTGGCGACAGTCCTTCTGCTGATGGCCTTGTTGTCCACACTTGAAACAACCACCAGTACCTTGACGACAAACACCAGAATGTCTATGCGAACAAGTAGGACAGATAGGATGAGTGAATCCTCCAGCAGGCGTCCTAGCTAGCTGAGAGCCTGTTTTAGGGTTACATGCATGAGAAATGATCGTGGAACATAAACATAGATAGAAGGTTTAACAATTACCAGATGAGGTAGAACGGTTAGGATGTGAACCTCTGCGGTCCTGGTCCCTTCCGTTGCCATTGCTCCTGAATATGAGCACTGGAGTGTCAGAATACCATAACATAAGATAGTTTAACATGAAAGAAGGTTAATGTAGGGACATGTTGTTGTTCGAGTTATTAGCGTTGTTACGGTAATTATCATTACCGCCACGCCTCTCTGAACCAGAACGGTCGTTGGTCTGACCGTTTCCCTTAGATGCTTGCTGCTGAACGGCCGTAGGCTTACGGTCGTCAGTCTTCTGCCTGAAATATAAAGTTGAATAGAGGATGATATGAAAATGAATAATACTGATGGAAATGAGTGGTTTATATTTGGTGATTGAAGATACCTCTTCACTGATCGGTCATCACCAAACTCCTCTCGTTCCTGAAGCATCTTGAGCTTATGGGCTACATCGGCCACCTGTGCTACTGTAATGAACGTAGCACAAACAAAACTGTTGGAAACCGAAGTGCGAAGTGCCCAGTGAAACTTCTGAGCTTGCTCCTCAGCAGTACCAGCTGCCGCAAGCCAATGGCTCAACGGTTCTCACCACTGCTCCCAGGAAACCAGCCAAACGGAGAAACCTCTGCATAAACTCATTGATGTTCTCACCAACAACCTGTCGAATATTATGATAATCCCGCTTAAGCTTCTCCTGTTCAGCATGTGGAAAGTACTAATTAAGGAAGAGCTCCTTAAACTAGTCCCATGTCAAGAGTGCAACCCAATTATCACCACCATTGGCATGCTTGACAGAGTTCCACAACTGCAGCACATGACCTTCAAACTTATAGCAAGCCATTCTTGCCTTGAAGACACCGTCACAACCCATCGCATCGAATATCTTCTCGATTTGAGAAATCCAAGACTCAGCCTCATTGGGGTTGTCAGTCTGCTCAAACGGATGGGGTCGTTGTTTGTTGAATCGCAACAACCAAGCCATAAGAGTCACAGGTGGTGGTGGTGGTGGAGGATTGTTGTTGTTGTAGTGGTTTTCAGGATGAGGGACATACTGAATGCCCTGACCTTGCATTTCAGCATGAACTTCGTCCCTGATTTCATTGCGAAGTTGGGTAAGGATGGCTTGCAAAGATGCATTGACAGCTGCAGCCAATTCTTGAGCATTGCGTGTGTTCACCATCTGACAGTTTAAAGACAAAATGCAACTTAAATGATAAGTCTAAAATGAGATGAACATAAAAATGAATGAGTAATGTATAGATCAATGAAGCAGTTTATAATGCATGAAACAGTATAGAATGCATGATGTAGTTTATAAAAACTTTTATTTGCGCGAGGGTAAACGCCTATGGTCAGTTCACCCAAAACAAAAGACATGGCGAAGGGATGCCGATGGGTCGGTCCCAAAGTTAAAAGTTTCGATAATAGCACATGCGACTAAATAGGGCCAGTCTTGTACTAACCATTACTTAGTCATAAACCTGCGATAATGATACGAATGCATGAAATAAAATGAAAAATGAATGAATGCATGAAAACCAACTATCAGTTTTAGGAAGACGCTGGTGACTACCCATAAGTCACAGGTCATGTTTTACAGAGCTACAGGTCGAAACCTTGGGCTCTGATACCATAATTGTAACACTCCATTTGTTAAGATGGAATGCTACAATAAATTATGGCATGTCATAAAAGAATGCAAGGTAAATGTCTAAACATTCATGACCATAAATAGAAATACTGGAATCAAACATCGGTAGTCTAAGTAACTCACACACAAGCAATATAAAGTACTGTAAATAAAAGGACTAAATAATGTCCAAATGAAGTAAAGTATGATCAAGTAGGAATAAATGTATAAGGTAAAAGAGGCTGGATAGCTTCCATCCGAATGCACCTACTCTGGAGATCCTACTTGGACCATGGGTACCTGCCGTTTGGGAACATGGAAATGGAAAACGGCTGAGCATAACACTCAGTGCGCGGATATATAGCATAGCATGAAAGACATAGAATATATAAAAGCATATAAAGAACATAAAGCATGAATAGCATCAGAAATGAATAAGTCCTGGGAAAACCTAGGCGTATAACATGTTAACTGGTTTTAGTTCTAAAAACATAGTGCATGAATACATAGAGGGGTGACCTCGTCATGCAATTAGAGGGGATGCCTCTAATTAATCTGGTAATAAATAGGAGGGATCAACTCCTTGTGAAGGATGCAAGGCACACACCACATTCACTATGAAATCCTGACTAAAACTGAACCTAGGATGCACCCATACGCCCCACATGATAATAATAACAAAACAATGGCCAAATAACTGAAAGGGACGCCACGAGCTATCACTCTGCCGTGGTGAAGTCATAACACTGGTGCCTCTAGTGTTTGGTTATGGTACCTCCATAACTAGGTGAAACTGGTCATGCATGTATATGTCTAAGGTACCTAATAAAACATAAGCATTTAATCTATAACTACTGGGGACAACAGTTGGCTGCATACGGGAAATCCTAATAAAGGAAGAAGTTGTACTTACTGGAGGACGGGAAATTCGTACCTTATGTCCAGTAGAAGCTAACGAAAACGCTGAACAAACTACTCCGGCTTGTTGGATAATACTACATAATAATGGGAACGTGTATGAGTTGTCTGAATTACATGTGTTTTACTGGTTCTGTGTGTTATTAGCTTGTTACACTTATTCTTTCATGTTTTACTGTTTACTATGTTAAATGTAGTTATTCTGATGTTCTGTTGTGTATTATTCATGTAATAGTTTATTATAATACTTGTATTGTAATGCTAAGTAACTTTCTAAAAATAGCAGGTTTCCATAAATAGTAAGTTTCCAAAAATAGAAAGTTTCCAAAAATAGTAAGTTTCCATATATAGAAATAAGCTGGATTATTAATAATAAGTAAAGTTTAATTGGTATAAAACAAGTCATGCTTATAGCTTATTAATTAAATAACTTAGTTAATTAATTAAACTATATGTTATAAGAATTTAATTAAAAATACATGTTTTAATTAAATTAACCTAAGTAAAATACTTTAGGTTATACATGTAACATTAATTTTTATATTTAACCTAAGTCATGAATTTAATTAAATTAAAAGTCTATTAATTAATTTAATTAAACATATTTTCTGATATTTAATATTTCTCGAAACCCGAGTTCATGTTTTAAAAATTAACCCGAGCTCGTACCCCTTGTTTCTTAATACGCTGAGCCAAACACCCCCTTTGACAGTGGCTAACCCAGCCTAGCCGGTTGCCACTGTCCGAGTGGTTTTACCTACTGCCAAGCCACGAGTAGCCGCCGGTTGTGAACGGTTCCCCCTGTTTTGTTTGTTCGGTTCCCACTGTTAGTACAAAAGCCCCACCAAGACCCTATTGATATCGGTTGGCACTTGGTTTAACACCCCCAAATCTACACGCAGCGGAATACATCTTTGGGTGCTAAACAATGATACAACAACACATAATTTATAAAGAACGACTCGAAAATAGACGTTTTAGATTTATCGTTCCTAAAACATTTGTCAGAGTAGCGTAGTCCCAAGACATCGTAACCAAAGTACAACCAAAACAAAAGATTTAAATTGTTTTGAACAAAAGGAACGACAAATATTCAAAGAGTTTATATTGCAAAGTAGTGCACAACATTCATTCCCGTGGCTTCCAAGCTTCACCCTTCCTGATTACCTGAAATACATGTGAGTAAAACATCAGCAAAAATGCCGAGTGAATCTATAGGTTTATGTAATCAATTTGAACACAAGCAAAGATTATAAGTTTGTGGCATGCTTATAAGCATCAAATAATAATTTGCATCAACAATGATAATTGTATATAGCATAAATTGCAATAAGCTCATGGAACCGAGCCCTTAGACACTCCCATATCAGTCTAATAAGAGGAGAGATTTATTAATTGTCGGTTACCTCTAGATTTTTGGTACATTGCCGTATACCTGACTTCTCAATACAATATGTCCAAACAGTGCGGAGGTCGGGCCTAAGCTTCTATGACAAGTCCACACAAACTGAACCGGGGCGGCTTCCCCCATAGATCTATTAATTGTACTAGCGGCTAGCCCATCATAAGCTAGTTAACGGTCCATAATTGAGGCTTTAACAAAGGCAATCACTTAATGCAATTTAAAGGCAACCACGGGTCCATTCATAGAGGGACAAAGCATACCATAAAAATCTTGTGTTCTAAGTTTATAAAAACATGTATTCCCCCTCGCGGGTTTAAAATCATTTAATAACTAGTATAAAGCGAGGCTATAGACTCACCTTAGCCAATAGTGGTAATGAGACGATCACCGACGATAGATGATGCCTTTCAAACACGAGAACCGCAACCTATCAAATGAGGTGCGTTCATTAATAATAGACTCGAGAAATAAACCATACATAAGAATATAAAACTCTACTCATAAAATCACGACAAACTCGAGAGAAAACGATACAAGTGATACTATTACACTCTCCTATATATTCATTTTATTGTTCTATGCCTTTAACAAAAATCTGCCGGAACATACCAAATGTCCAAGCCGCTTTCCAATACTTAGACACATCAAATTTTTATGATACTACTCAGAGAACTCACTTACTATATGTAGAAAGTCCTCTCAAGAGCACATCAAAAGATTTTACTTCTAAAGTTCCCTGCCCGACTCATCTTTGAATCACAAAATCCGGACAGTTTAGCGACCTTGACTTACGAAACCATTTTGACCATTCTAAACAACTCCATTTGTAAAACCGCCACTTGATTCTAAAAATAGACTCAAAATAATAAACTTGGGGCCTGAGAACAGCCCTTGAATCACTTTGAAACTCATTTATAGTCCCCGAGGTTCGATCCAAATATCGACAACAATTTTCGGATTGTGTCAACACTCGTCTCCCGGTACACGAAAATCAAACTAGTGTATCTTCCACCTCGTTTGGAGTTGGAAGGCCTACTTTATATCAAATCGAAGCTAACAAAATTTTCTACAACATAATCCCATCATATCATCCTATATTCAGATTTAAGACCCTCGAAAATGGCCTCAAACCTACTGCCCAAAATTGGCCATTTAAAAACCATACAAAATCAAGTTTTTGATCAAAACCAACAACTTTTATCATCATTCAAACATCCTTATATCATCACAATCTAATCCTAACACTTGTATCATCATCTAAATCAAAAACCCAAAATCAAAAATATATTTTTTTTACAAAAATAACATGATATACACATGATTATCACTAGATAATCACATGCAACATCATCTAACAACTTTACTCACCAAGATTCTTGATCAAAATTTCAAAGTTCATGCATGTTGATGAAAATAGTACCAAAAGAATCCTCTTTCAATTCTAAGGATGGGACTTGTTTTGGTTTTGGAAGAATCAAGCTAGATCATCAAAAAAATTTTGATGGAATGGATGGTGGTGGTGTAGGCCAAAATAGAAAAGGAAGAAGAAAGATGGTGTTTATGTTTTATTGAATGTTAAAATGAATGTAGGTAGTGGAAATATTATATATAGTGTAAGGTTAGGGTAGTTTTTGCCAATATGTGATAGTTTTGGTCCAAAATGTAATAAAATAGTTTAAAAGGATAGAAAACGTAAATTGTAAATTTTAAAATATTTACGAGACTCGGGTTTCGTAAAAATACTAAAAAGTTTAAACGCACACGAAAAATAATAATATAACGACTCGATACGTAATTAAAACGATATCGTCGAAAATATTGAATATCGAAACGATTGATAATAAAATATAAAATTTTCGACATCCGTCGGTATCGCGATCACTAGTAGTCCTCGTTACTCGTCAAAATATTAAGATATAATATTTAATATCGGTTTCAACTTAAACCGTTAAACATAATAATATTTAACGTTATAAAATACTTCAAAATAATTGAAAGTAGAATTAAATTATGACCTTATTTTTACGGGTTTTACACTTGGTCTAAAACAAAACCACACCCCGACACTCGGTCGGGGTTTCCTTGTGTCGTCCGAGCCAAGACTAACCAAGCCGAGACCCCTTGTGGTCTCGGTGGTGGTGATGAACGCAAGCCGAGAGCCCCTTGGCTCTCGGTGGTGCCTCGGCCGAACAAAAACCACAACCAAACACCCTCTTTTTCCATGTTTAATTAATCCCCATGTTTTAGCATCTTGTTTTTATGATTAACTAAATAAGAACATGAATTCAAAAAGAATTAAAAGAAAAAGAAAAGGTTTTTGATTATACCAAACTCGTGGAAGAAAAGGGATTAAGATCACGATCACATACACTAAATAAATCAATAACCAAAATCGTCCGATTTGTCCTTGTTCTTTGATGTGGTCGGCGGCAAGAGAGCAAAAGGAGGCAAGGAGAACTTTTTTCTGAAAACCTAAAAGTATGTTTATGTTTTCCCGTGTTTTCTTTTATTATGGTTTTTAAGTTGGGTCATGGGCCAAAGCCCATCCCTTCCTTTTCTCTTGTCTTAGCCGGGACACAAAGGGAGCCCACGGGGAAACCCATAGTTTTCCTGATATAAATTATTTACGTGATCGTTCATGTTTAGTTATCGTGATTTTTATATGCCGTGTACTTAACACATTTATAATATATACGTAATTACATGTTATTAAGTATCTTGATACGTGGATTATATTATAAATGGAAAGTTTTAATTTTATCGTATTTTTGTATGTTGAATGTTCAAGTATACTGTTCATGGTATTTTAATGCGGGTTTTAAATAATATCCTTTTCAGGTAATCACAAGGATACATACCCTAGGATAAGGTTTGTCAAACCAAATAGATCTATCATATGTATTAGCGTTTACCTCGCAAGGTAATTAACATCCTCACCACCTTAAGGGAGCGACGTCCCGGCGCTCAACTCGCCTCATACACGAGTTGTTCACTACCCGGAAGGATGAGGGCATTCCTTATAAAGAAGTCTTCACGTTCCTACGTGAATCTCGATCCACGATCTCCACTGGTTCTTTTACAAAACGCAACTTGTCGTCAAGTTGTATCTCACCAAAAAGGAATAAATAAATCCTTATCCACCAGTCACCCGTCAAACTCGACACATGAAAATTTTATGAATCACACGAAGCTCGTTCGACGACAAGAATAGATGACAGGATTTTCGGGTAAGTCCAGTAAAAAGGAAGGTTGTAATTTAAAGGATATCCATCGGCCGGATAGCCATGGACACACATCAAAAAGAACTAACAATAAAACATTTTCGTCATCGAAGGGTGCTCACACGCGGTCCCTACTCAAAAGGTAATACAAAGACACCATCTCACTTTCGCCAACGCGCATTAAAGTCTCAAAAAAAGACCGTCGTTGAAAGTCTAAAAGATATTACATAATATGTGTTCTACATGATCGGACGTCATCAGATGATGCCGTCTCAAGTTCTCACAACTTACGATCATTTGACTAGATCACACACCATATAAGTACATAAAAGAAAAGGTCGAACATAAACATCGACTATAGATCTCCACCGTAAATCATCGAGAAAACCTTGAACGAACCCTTGATAATAACCACATGATCTCAAGAGTCTTTCCACTTGCGGTGTCGGCTTCAACATACTCCTCGAGGTTGCAACGAATTTATTAATTCCATTCATTAAGAGATTCGGTCCTCAATCATTCCACTAGTACACGCATAAATCCCGGTGACACTTATCGTTTCTTCTTATACACTGCTTCCCAATATTCATTTTAAACTCAGAATAAAATAGTGATCTTCAGTACGAGGAACAGAACGAGATAAAAATAAATTCAATAAACGCATAAACGGACAAGATGTGGTAAAATGATTTAAGGTTAACGACCGACGAGGGATCTCGAATCACGTAACCGTAAAACATAATAATTCACAATACTAGAAAAATGAGAGCGAAGAATAAATTAAATATTAACATTAAAATAACGTTTGTCACAATTATCCGTCCCGGATTTGGTATTACCTTAAGACTCAATTGAGGTACTTTCTTGATAAAGATGATATATTAAAAATAGAAATTAAATAGCTTCATAATTTATTTTGGTTGTCTTAAGAAACTTTGAAATAATGACATGAATTTTGTAAATTAAACTCATATTGTTGGTTACAATTAGAAGATATAATTTCCAAATTAAATCATTATTAGGAATATAAATTAAACCGGTAATTTCATTACATTAAAAGTAAAGTATGACAAGTCAATTAGTTCAAAAGGTAGAACATAATTTTATTTTAAACATTAGTTTTAGTTATACAAAATATGGTGTATAAATTTGACCTTTTACTTGTGATGGTTATTTTGATAATTGAAAATCATTGGAAAATGTATAAAAGTTCTATAAAAATTTTATAATACGTTGTAGAAATACATAAAGGTGTTTATTATTTCAAAATAAACATGGGATATATTCGGGTTTCGAAATGTGACAAGATAACAAACGAACACGAATAGAAATAATGGTCAACAATTAGTACGAAATCAACGGTACAAAAGAGAACGAAACAAATGTCGTATAAATTCTATAAGAGAATAATAAAATAAGGCGTTGATGGTAAGACGATAAGAAATAATAGATTAAACAAGTTGTCAATTTTGGTTAGTGCGGTTGATGGTTCACCAATATCAGCTCGTTAACTTAGCGGTGGTCGTTACACGATCGGAAATAAGATCCATACAAAAATTTTAATAAAATAAAATTTCTAATAATCACTTGCAATTAGAACAAATCAAATGAACGATGTTAGTGTTTAAGGAGAGAAGCCAAAGCACGGTTCACAAGAGTGGATTTCGAGAAAAACGAGAGTGACGGACGTCATCCCGGATATACGGAAATCACTCTAGTGATAATTCATTATTCACGTGCGGAGACATTCCAAAGATCTACCCAGTCGCATAAAGAAAATTGGACGAGAAGGAAGGATAAAACATCGAGACTTTCAAGTCATTTATCAACAGTCAGTAATTAGACGAACGGTCAAAAGAAATCAGTTATAAGACAAAATGAAGTAACTAGTGGAAAAATGATCGTCGAGTAAAAACGTACTTATAATCACGTAATTCGTTTATCAAAAGGTAAGAAAACATATGCAGATGCATAGAAATTGTGCTACTTGCATAAAATATAAAGTTTTCAAAACTTCTTTTCAATTTATTTCATTTTATTTATCTTTATCATAATTACAAGTAAAAAGTTGATTATTATCAAGATTTTTAAGGTGACTACTATTCAGTCTAGCATGGCTCCTTCTAAATTAGACATAGGTGATCAGGCCATGTATAATTTAGGGCTAGCAATGCAGTGCTTCATTTCGTCAAAAAGTATTACGTTTCTTATGTTTATATAAACCATGCCATTTGTAAAATGGAATTTAAAAATAGTTTATAATTTTATAGGATACAAGTAATTTGTGAGATACTCAATAAGCAACTTTTAATGTTACAAAAAGTATTTTATAAGACCAAAGTAAAAATAACTGGTGTAAATAATCGTAAAACAATATCAGATTTATTTATAATATGACATTATGACAACGTATAAAGTAGCCAAAGGTTTGCAAAAAGTGGCAAATAATAGCTCATAAAACAATCAATGAAATGGTTACAAGTCGTTAAGGTTTCAAAAGGTTATAAGGTTTAGACGAAAACGCCATGAGACACGCGATAAAATATCGACGAAGAATGTGAAGACAAAACTTCAAAACTCATCCCAAGCCAGTGGAAGGTTAGAAGAAAATAAAAATAAAAATAAAATAACATCGAATGACAAATGAGTCATATATATAAAAAGAATAAAACAATCCACATGTGTATTCTTTGTAAGATACTCGACACAACATGCTTTTAAGAAAGTATGTTATTCGTTTTTAAATTACACCATTAATCCGGTAATTGCTAATCTTGTACTGTTTTTAATTTTTTTTTTAATATTTTCACATGCAACTAGTATTCGTTAGTTGTAAAATAATATTTGTTAAAATTTTACGATCTCAAATAAAATTAAAACAGCTTAGAAACATTTAAAACTCATGTTCTGAATTTTCTATCAGATTTAACTTTTAAATATGAGCCGATTAATTGACCCGATAAACGACATCTCCAAGACTCGGAGTTTAAAGCATTTTGATGCAAAACGGCGTTTCAGACGACTTTCTAGTTTTACCCGAGACCTGAACACCAATGTAAAATGACCAAAATACCCCTGCAAGTTCTGTGCAGGTTTGACTATTTTATTTTAAAAAAAACGCAGGTTTTACTTTTAAGTTTTGACCTGTTTATACTGCCCCTACAGTTTTTGCATAAAGTGTATTTTTCGACACTTCTTAACGGCTCAAAATATATACATATATACACACATGTCTTGTGGATTTTATAACAACAAAAATAAATCTCGTAATGAGCATCAAATAAAATATAGCATGATGAATGACAGAAAATGCTTCAAGGTATTCAACACGAAATTTAGGAAGCAAGACGGTGAAAGACGTTCGTAATTTAGATTCCAAAATGCAATGTAGGCAAATCTCCTTGGTGCCACGATTGTCAAAAACACAAAACATAGCAAGAAAAGAATGAAACATTAACATGCTACACTCTGGGAGCGAGAAGGTTAATGAAAAACAAATGATACAATTTTATATAAGTAAAATCGTATTCCAATTCTAGTGCCATAATCTAGACGATGATTTATAAAATAACGATGACGTTACCGAGATATAAGTGAACAATACACTTCGGAGTCGATACATATAAATGTCTATGAATTAAACCTTCGCATGTCGTGTAAAATGATAATAAAAATCAACAAAATATTATGAAAAACCATGGTATTATTCAACACTATTTTAAGAAATGTTTCAAAATGTGTGACTCACACGATAGCGGTTAGTCTATTCCAAGGACACATTGAGCTACACAATGGTCTAGAAATTACGTTTCAAGACGTCTAAACACAAACATTCGGAAGACGATTTGGATATCTATATAGATATCTCAAAGGGTTAAGCAATAAAAGTAACGCGCGCAGATGAAGGTATGTAAGGTCATAACAAAATGAAATAGGATAATTTCCAATAATTTAAATAAATGTAGAGAATCCTTCAAAATAATTGCAGGAAAAATTCCAAAAAATTTATTTAAGTAAATCATTAATAAATGATAACTCTTATCGAAAAGTTTAACGATATCAATATATATATCGATAAAAGATTATAGTATTTATTTATAAAAACTTAGCAATAAGGCATACATAATAATGTATACTAAATTTGTAATCTCAGAAGTAGCTTGAACCTGAAGTCACGCGAAATCATGTGCACCGACTCTTTGAAAAAAAATAAAACCGACAGTTATAGTTTAGGTTTTTAGAAAAAGACCTAGTTCTCTATAACTCATGGCTCTGGTACCAATCTTTAACACCCCCAAATTTACACGCAGCGGAATACATCTTTGGGTGCTAAACAATGATACAACAACACATAATTTATAAAGAACGACTCGAAAATAGACGTTTTAGATTTATCGTTCCTAAAACATTTGTCAGAGTAGCATAGTCCCAAGACATCGTAACCAAAGTACAACCAAAACAAAAGATTTAAATTGTTTTGAACAAAAGGAACGATAAATATTCAAAGAGTTTATATTGCAAAGTAGTGCACAACATTCATTCCCGTGGCTTCCAAGCTTCACCCTTCCTGATTACCTGAAATACATGTGAGTAAAACATCAGCAAAAATGCCGAGTGAATCTATAGGTTTATGTAATCAATTTGAACACAAGCAAAGATTATAAGTTTGTGGCATGCTTATAAGCATCAATAATAATTTGCATCAACAATGATAATTGTATATAGCATAAATTGCAATAAGCTCATGGAACCGAGCCCTTAGACACTCCCATATCAGTCTAATAAGAGGAGAGATTTATTAATTGTCGGTTACCTCTAGATTTTTGGTACATTGTCGTATACCTGACTTCTCAATACAATATGTCCAAACAGTGCGGAGGTCGGGCCTAAGCTTCTATGACAAGTCCACACAAACTGAACCGGGGCGGCTTCCCCCATAGATCTATTAATTGTACTAGCGGCTAGCCCATCATAAGCTAGTTAACGGTCCATAATTGAGGCTTTAACAAAGGCAATCACTTAATGCAATTTAAAGGCAACCACGGGTCCATTCATAGAGGGACAAAGCATACCATAAAAATCTTGTGTTCTAAGTTTATAAAAACATGTATTCCCCCTCGCGGGTTTAAAATCATTTAATAACTAGTATAAAGCGAGGCTATAGACTCACCTTAGCCAATAGTGGTAATGAGACGATCACCGACGATAGATGATGCCTTTCAAACACGAGAACCGCAACCTATCAAATGAGGTGCGTTCATTAATAATAGACTCGAGAAATAAACCATACATAAGAATATAAAACTCTACTCATAAAATCACGACAAACTCGAGAGAAAACGATACAAGTGATACTAATACACTCTCCTATATATTCATTTTATTGTTCTATGCCTTTAACAAAAATCTGCCGGAACATACCAAATTTCCAAGCCGCTTTCCCATACTTAGACACATCAAATTTTTATGATACTACTCAGAGAACTCACTTACTATATGTAGAAAGTCCTCCCAAGAGCCCATCAAAAGATTTTACTTCTAAAGTTCCCTGCCCGACTCATCTTTGAATCACAAAATCCGGACAGTTTAGCGACCTTGACTTACGAAACCATTTTGATCATTCTAAACAACTCCATTTGTAAAACCGCCACTTGATTCTAAAAATAGACTCAAAATAATAAAATTGGGGCCTGAGAACAGCCCTTGAATCATTTTGAAACTCATTTTATAGTCCCCGAGATTCGATCCAAATATCGACAACAATTTTCGGATTGTGTCAACACTCGTCTCCCGGTACACGAAAATCAAACTAGTGTATCTTCCACCTCGTTTGGAGTTGGAAGGCCTACTTTATATCAAATCGAGGCTAACAAAATTTTCTGCAACATAATCCCATCATATCATCCTATATTCAGACTTAAGACCCTCGAAAATGGCCTCAAACCTACTGCCCAAAATTGGCCATTAAAAAACCATACAAAATCAAGTTTTTGATCAAAACCAACAACTTTTATCATCATTCTAACATCCTTATATCATCACAATCTAATCCTAACACTTGTATCATCATCTAAATCAAAAACCCAAAATCAAAAATATATTTTCTTTACAAAAATAACATGATATACACATGATTATCACTAGATAATCACATGCAACATCATCTAACAACTTTACTCACCAAGATTCTTGATCAAAATTTCAAAGTTCATGCATGTTGATGAAAATAGTACCAAAAGAATCCTCTTTCAATTCTAAGGATGGGACTTGTTTTGGTTTTGGAAGAATCAAGCTAGATCATCAAAAAATTTTTGATGGAATGGATGGTGGTGGTGTAGGCCACAATAGAAAAGGAAGAAGAAAGATGGTGTTTATGTTTTATTGAATGTTAAAATTAATGTAGGTAGTGGAAATATTATATATAGTGTAAGGTTAGGGTAGTTTTTGCCAATATGTGATAGTTTTGGTCCAAAATATAATAAAATAGTTTAAAAGGATAGAAAACGTAAATTGTAAATTTTAAAATATTTACGAGACTCGGGTTTCGTAAAAATACTAAAAAGTTTAAACGCACACGAAAAATAATAATATAACGACTCGATACGTAATTAAAACGATATCGTCGAAAATATTGAATATCGAAACGATTGATAATAAAATATAAAATTTTAGACATCCGTCGGTATCGCGATCACTAGTAGTCCTCGTTACTCGTCAAAATATTAAAATATAATATTTAATATCGGTTTCAACTTAAACCGTTAAACATAATAATATTTAACGTTATAAAATACTTCAAAATAATTGAAAGTAGAATTAAATTATGACCTTATTTTTACGGGTTTTACACTTGGTCTAAAACAAAACCACACCCCGACACTCGGTCGGGGTTTCCTTGTGTCGTCCGAGCCAAGACTAACCAAGCCGAGACCCCTTGTGGTCTCGGTGGTGGTGATGAACGCAAGCCGAGAGCCCCTTGGCTCTCGGTGGTGCCTCGGCCGAACAAAAAACACAACCAAACACCCTCTTTTTCCATGTTTAATTAATCCCCATGTTTTAGCATCTTGTTTTTATGATTAACTAAATAAGAACATGAATTCAAAAAGAATTAAAAGAAAAAGAAAAGGTTTTTGATTATACCGAACTCGTGGAAGAAAAGGGATTAAGATCACGATCACATACACTAAATAAATCAATAACCAAAATCGTCCGATTTGTCCTTGTTCTTTGATGTGGTCGGCGGCAAGAGAGCAAAAGGAGGCAAGGAGAACTTTTTTCTGAAAACCTAAAAGTATGTTTATGTTTTCCCGTGTTTTCTTTTATTATGGTTTTTAAGTTGGGTCATGGGACAAAGCCCATCCCTTCCTTTTCTCTTGTCTTAGCCGGGACACAAAGGGAGCCCACGGGGAAACCCATAGTTTTCCCGATATAAATTATTTACGTGATCGTTCATGTTTAGTTATCGTGATTTTTATATGCCGTGTACTTAAAACATTTATAATATATACGTAATTACATGTTATTAAGTATCTTGATACGTGGATTATATTATAAATGGAAAGTTTTAATTTTATCGTATTTTTGTATGTTGAATGTTCAAGTGTACTGTTCATGGTATTTTAATGCGGGTTTTAAATAATATCCTTTTCAGGTAATCACAAGGATACATACCCTAGGATAAGGTTTGTCAAACCAAATAGATCTATCATATGTATTAGCGTTTACCTCGCAAGGTAATTAACAGTTCATGAAATTCAGTGACTTCATAAAACAATGGTACTTAGGCATTTATCATCATATTCGGATCCAGCATACCGAAAACAACTTGTGTTCATTTTATAAAATAGCATGTATTCCCCTCGCGGGTTAAAAATCATTTACAAGATAATATAAAAGTAAGGCTATAGACTTACCTTAGATGTAAACAATAGCATAATGTAAGGATGAACACCACACGGCATATCATAACCCAGTACTGCTTCACATAATTACCAACACAGCATCACATAATCCATACGGCTTGATCCCAATAGTCGCAGTACGCCATAAATAGCTAATAATCATGTAGCGTCAACAATATCCTTTAGCGGTTGTAATTAGTTCTAACAACTATGCTCCAATCGTTTTGTGAGGCTTATGGTTTGGTGTTTTCCTGATGGATGGTTACATCAACTCGACAAAGAACAAATTAATAAAATTTAACTCGTAACACTTTGGTGGTTGGCAAAATAAAATAAAATGTTAAAACAAATCATATAATATATCCTGTATATATTTTATATGTGAAAATGACGTACATAATTCATGTCATAAGTTACTACTTAGAACAAACATTCAAAAATGTATTTCTTAGATTATGTACATAATCCTTCGGAAATAATAGTGTATACAAGTTATTTTTATATAATTCTACACTCGTTCGAAAATCATTATATAACTCATTAAAATTTATTACCATATATAAACGTTAAATGTCATATTAACTAGAATAATACTTTTCGAAATTTATTATATAATGTAGTTATTCGTTAACTATTTCTTTTATTAACGTATACATTTTTAAAAAAAATTTGCATGACCTTGTCGTTTTTATAACGTTTCTATGTATATATTTCCCAATCAATATTCTAATTAAGCTATCCTCAATCAATATAATTATTATATTAAATATATATTCCCACCATCAATATTTTAGTAATTACTTTCCATATCTCCTCAATTAATTTTATGTCTTAATATACCATTTATTAATAATAATATTAATAACAATATCCTCTAAATATGTATTTATTTATTTATTTCTTAGATGCCCTCAAATAATTATATACCTCATTATATCAAATAATAATAATTATTAGTATTTTCAGAATTCTTCCACTCTATATTTTATTATACCCTTTATTTATTTAATTATTTGTTTATACCTAATAATAATAATTAAAATTAATTATATAGATTTTTATTCACTAAACAAAAATTAACAACAATTAGGTATCACCACCACCACCCGACACCAAAAAGGTGTGGCTGTGGTTGTACCCGCCATCCGGTCGCCACCACAGTGGTGGTTTGGCGGGGCCGCCATCTTTTCTAAATCAAAATCAAGGCCAAGAACCACCAATAAAATAAAAGAACTAAGATTTTGTCAAATACATAATATAACTACCATGAATGGATATATTAGGACAAGATCAAAACGTTTTTGGGGTTTTTTATGGTTAACCCATGTGTTATTATCATAAAACCATCACCCACACACCACCACAAGGTGGCGGCGACCGAAAAACATGCAAGGGGAGGTGTGGCCGCGGCGGTTTGGGGATGGCAGGAGGAGGAGAGAAGATTTTAGGGGTGTTGGAACAAGGGGTGTCTCAGATTAATTAAAAACACGCTGGAAAAAATGGAGGTCGCCAGAAAACTTCGCCGGATAAGTTTTTCGGCGATGGCAGCCGGATGGCAGCCGTGGGAGAGAGTTGTGAGCTTGTGTGTGTTTTGTTATGATGAAGAATGAAAGAAAATGGGAGAAATTCCCTTTTATACTAAAAAGTATAAATTGAAAGTGGCAAGTAGATAGAAGAATAGGGTATATTTCGTAAATGTTTTATTTACTTTCGTAAAATAAGTGCTCCGAGCTCGTTTGGACGACTTAACGGACGATTCAAGACACGAGACTTACGCCACTAAAATCATTTTTCCTATAAAAATGAGTCCTTACTTCGTCGCGTTTCGAAAACATATGCTATTTTTTATTTAAGTGCTCGTTTAATCATTTCTAGCTATTTCGGTTAGATTTCACCGTAAAGATAAAGAGTAAACTCTAATACTCATGTTATTAGCAACGTTTACGGATAGAATGAAAAATACTATTCCTTCGTGTTTTCAATGTTGATACAAAAGTTGGATGGATCGAGCTTGACCCGAATTAGGCTTAATTCGGGGTCTTGTAGACTCCGGCTCTTGCACCAAGTGAAACTTGTTTTGAGGACCCTGCGCACTAAACAAACACCGTTAGGCTTACCGTGGTTTTGTGACCCACGATTAGACTCCAGCGTAAGAGTAAGTAATCGATTTGAGTGTATAGTGTTTAGGGTATTGTGTGTATCGTACCTTTGTAGAACCATGAGGTTCCTTTTATAGCCGAGAGAGTTCAGGCTGGGCTCCCTATTCTTGCGGCCTAAGGAAGAGATAATGACTCAGAATAGTTTGATCCTTATCGTGTAACTAAGGTTAGTGTATATCTCTTTCCCTTAGACGAATATATCTATAATATAGGTTATATTATGTCTGATCATGTCGCACTGCGACAAGGACATGGTTAAGTAATTAACCGTATGTGCGACAGCGGCTTACCGGGCCTCCTGGGCTGCGCGCGCATCGCATAAGTGTCAATCCATTCCTGATGGATGCGGGTAGTACCCGTGAGTCAGACTATCCAACCCGACTAGGGACTATACGTCATCATGTCCCCCCAGTCTAGTGGTCGCAAGTTCCAACCGCGACTACTAGACTATTAATCTCTAAGGCCCCTTCATAGACATCCCATAAGCGCAAAAGAAATTTGTGCGCAATGTCAATGCAAACGAAATGATTTTGAATGTGCCGACGAACCTGCATCCACGTCATACACCACTAGTACCAACCCTCTTTGGGAACTTGGAAAGGCATCAACCACGTCAGAGGGGCCAACTAATAAACACCGTAGGAAGAACTAACCCCTTGAACACATGTCGCTTGATCCCATGTGTCGAAAGTGGATATAAATGCAGTTCTGCTGACTTTCAATCTTCTTCATATCATTTCAAAAAACTTCCACCATTTTGAAAACAACAAGAAATAGTCACCATAGAAGAAAACATATTCAAATCAACACCCAACTGAGTTACTTGGAGAAGGAAAAAATGGTGGAACAGCTATTCAATGTGACGTCACGTATATCAGAGCAAGAACTTTCCAGTTTTGCCATCAAATACCACATACCTACAGACCTCCATCCGACTGTGCCAGATCCGCAAGCACACATAGGAAGCTTCCCTGCTGGAAAAATTGGTGTATACACCCGGTTTTTCGAGTTTTCCAACAATCGCATACCTCTAAGCCGCTTTCTAACAGACGTGCTAAGCTACTACATCATACACCTCTCCCAGCTGCACTGTATCCACGTGGCGAAGATCTTAAATTCCGAGATAAACTGCCTACTAAAGAATATTGATCCAACCATAAATCTGTTTCGCACCTTCTATCGACCCTCCTAGATAAACGGGTGGATATCCTTCGCGAAACGCCCCGACCAACTACAGTGTTATAAGGTGAAGGTAGATTCTCTGAAGAAATGGAACGACAAATTTTTCTGGGTAGACAAGGCTGTATTCCCGTTCGACTATGATTTTATCACCCCGACACTATGACTAAAGATGAACGCCCTCTCTCCGGCACATATAATGAAGCGGATGCGCAGATAATTAATTCCGATCGGATACCCATGCAAGAATACCCAGAGGCGCTACTATATGCATTAGGGCTGAGTCATACGTCAACTCTTCGTGCAAACCACCTCAATACTTTGACGACTTTAATCATGGTAAGAAATCTTGTGTTACAAAGACTTAAAATTCAAAATGGCATATGCATATGTACTCAGATACTCCTTACTCTTTTGCAGAGCTAACTTATACGTAGCTTATGAAGTACGAGCATCCTTGCGCCGCGACCATGCGCGCTCGACCCTTCACACCATTCGAGCTATCTAATGGATGGCGTGTGGGTCAACGCACCGTATTGCTTGAGTACCCCTCCCCGACGACCAGCAGGGGTACAGAGAGGACATACGCACTAAATGCCACTCCCATTCGGAGTGTGCCGTGCATTATGGAGTCGTCGTCAGAAGAATTAGACCACGAGGACAGCTCACGTGCTGGTCCCTCAGAAGAGTTCATACCTGTCCCCAGCTACAAAAGGTTGTCGTGCTACCCAAAAGATCAAATTCCTAAGAGAAGCAAGACACTGCACACCAGACCGCACACCGATACTTCATCATGGGTCCTGCTTTCCAGGCCGCGCGAAGATATGTACGCATCAAGGTATATCCCAATACCACTCCTTATGGTATTTTAAACAAAGGAGCCCCTTTCTAACACTTGCAGGATGTCGAATTTTCAGCCTACATATTGCAGTGACCAAGATTAACGCCAGTACCTCAAAATCCATAAGATTCCTTCCTCACTGGAGGTGCACGCGCTCCTGCACACTGAGTAATGTGACTGAATGTGCGGACTCCCACCAAAATATAATCCTTCCTGGGCGCGCCCAACTCCTAAGGAATCTATCCGACGAAGTGCTAATGAATGAGTTGTGCACAGTCGCGTCGCATTAAGTGACATTAGCCTCACATCTGAAAAAGAAGGTATCATATCTGTCTGAGCACCTGGCACAAGTGGACTTAAAAATCAAACAAGCGATAGAGCAAAAAGACCACGAGCTTGTATGTGCCAAGGGTGAACTCGCCCGTTTGCGCGCTATTTCCAGTATAAATGCCAGATCCATCCAATACCTAGAGGAGGAGAAGGCATCATTATCTGAGTCTATAAGTTGAGAGAGCCGCCTTCGCGCGAGGCAAGAGGAAGAAAACCGTTGGGCCATGGCTAAGCTGGAGGAGGGTATGAGTGTCCTTACTTCAAACTGTGACAACTCCGTTGCCAATTGTCACAAGATATGGCTAAGAAGGCAGAAGTTCTAAAGTACATGAGTACGGATTTTGATGAGGAGCTCTATCTGCACCTCACAGCAGTGCGTACTGAGAACAATGGTCAATAAAGCGTGGTCTGCCACTAGCTGACAAGGGTGCCGTGGGGCTACCTAAATTTAATAAAGCGATCAAGGACATTTTCAATGCTGCACAACTACTAGGCCAAAGCCTCTCCATGGAGCACGCTTTCAAAGATAATTTATTGAGAGGACCTTTGGAGGGTAGCGAAATTTATTCCAGGTACACACAACAGATCTTTGACGCCGCATTTCACAAATTAGAAGGCCTCCTTCTTCCTATCATATATGTTACTGAAAAAGATCAAGATCGGCCCATAAGCGTGATCATGGCAGGCGTTACTCTAGCGAGTCACTCCACAGAAAAACGGAAGAAGATCCTCATTCCATGGCGGAGCCAGATATCTCCCAAATACAAGTTCCTGTCCATATCGCTGGTGTGCCGATAATGATTCCGTTGGAAGACAAGTTGAAGCAGCATGTGAGACGTGTTGCAAAACAAAACCAGACTTCGACCAAAGGTGTTGCCATCGGTCTCGGTTTAGCGCACCCTAGTCGAACTGATGGTGTACCTATGAGCCTGCCTGCCATCGATATATATCAAACATGCGCGCTGTAGTATATGAAGGACGCGTGGGCACAACACCGCACGTCCCTCAACCCATCGCATCGCAAGTTAAAGAGATCTCTGTCAGCGAGTGATCTTCTATAGAAGGCATTCTCCTTGACTACACGCTATGGTGTAACCATGTATATTAATTTTTATACTAAGAACTTGTAGAATGTTTATAGCGACCTGTGCATTTGGAAACACATAGCGTCCTACACTATGTTCATGTTTATTTGTACATATATATGTCCAGGTTTCCGCACCCACGCCTGAGATTGTAGGAGAGAGCGTCTGTTTATGAGTACATTCATTGAAGTGTGACTCTGAACTTATGGGTGAGCTGAAAGTTCATTACATGTGGACCTGCCACTACTACCATAAGTGACGTCATAGATAATGACATATTTGTTAGGCGTGCACACTGTGTCTTGTGCATATCCGTCATAAAGTATGGGGAATGCTACACTTACTACAATGTCTTATGGTAAGCTGCCTAACAAAGGATACCTGATCCCGCACCACTGGGGGTGCATCCCTCTTACGTGACAAGTTTAATTAGTAGGGTAAACTTACTCCTCTTATTTCACCTGGAAACATTTTATTGTGCATGTACACGGGCGGGCCAAAGTTATGTATTTTAGAAAAGATAAAACAAAATACTCTTATGAATAAAAGAGAAAAAAGAAATAGTTTGGGTTGCAGAACTGGCTAGGAACCACAGTCTTTTATTCACACTTTTGTAAATGCTAAAACAAAGAACATGAAAGGGGAAATCCTAAAACAATTTGCAAAAAGAAAAAAATACATAGATCTTTATTGGGGGCTTTCAATAGCCAAGGGAATGATCCATGCTAATGATGCAGCACCTCAAAGAGAAGATCGTCCAAAATCCTGGTTGTATCTTGAGTCATCTCTCGCGGAACTGGATACCGACTTCGCATAGCTATCCGCGTTCATCCTGGCCCTTGAGAGTCCTCTATTTGCTTCATCGTGTCGTTGCGTGCTTCGCGTTGCCGATAGTGTGTTCACATTATCCCATTGTTGCATAGTCTGAGCAATTATCCTAGATGAAGGGGCGATTGCTCCTCTGCGTTGTTGTTGGTGGTTTCCTTGGGATG
Source organism: Glebionis coronaria (assembly GCA_025667525.1). Lineage (NCBI taxonomy): Eukaryota > Viridiplantae > Streptophyta > Magnoliopsida > Asterales > Asteraceae > Glebionis > Glebionis coronaria. The sequence goes on along the minus strand of JANFOE010000044.1, from coordinate 64,783 downwards.
GGAGTATTTCTACCACCCATCGCGCCATGTTTCCTATCAATGTTTTCAGAGAGCCGATAGTATGCCCTAGCCTTGAGAGGATTCCACCTCCCCTTGCACTTTTTGTTGAGGGTGGCCCAGTGACCATGTTAGGGTTTTTCCTATGACTTGGGTCCGCCTGACATTGGAGACATCATGCCACCCTTTTACGAGCATCCTTATGCATAAATGGCCAAAATACACTGAGCGAGTAATCTCATCAACCATAGCTATCGGGCCATACGATCATACCCTTTTATGTGCGGCTTCCATGACCGCCCGTGCTTGTCTTGGCGCTAGACATTGCAGTGTTCGCCCATTACTTGATTGTCTGTACAGTGTCCCCTTGATGACTTTGAAGTGCATAGCTCTCATCTGCACTTGCCTAGCCTTCCCTCTACTGCTCGGTAATGTATTAGGTGTCAGGAACTCTTTAATAGGCGCCATCCATGTTTGTGCCTCAGGATTCGCGTTTATGTTTTTGTGCAAGATAAAATCAACTAGCACGTGACTAAGAGGTTTGTCCATGTTCAGAATTGATAATTGATCCATGTCAGCTGAGATTTTGTCATTTTCTTCTGAAACTTTTCGCATAGCAAACTCCGCGAACTGCCTTGTTATGTCCCTCATTTTTTCCGTTTATTGGATTAGCGTATGTCCTCGTAGGTCGCATGACCCTGCGATCCTGCTCGCCACCAGAGGGTTATATGTGTAGGCCACTAGGCTTTTCATGCCCACTGTGAGCGCCAATCTTAGACCTGCTATGACGGCTTCATAATCTGCTTCCATGCTAGTTGTAGGGAAGTCGAACAGAAGTGCGTAGGTAATTTGTATATCGCCCTGATTTGTGAGGATAAAACCAGCATCTGGTCCTCCCTCTCCTTCGAGGCCTGTTGCAAAGAGGACCCATAGGAGCCCCGACGGTGAGCCCTCGCGCACAGATATGCTTTTAGCATTGGAATCTTCCGAGATACATCTCCTTCTTTTCATTCGTGAATTGGATTCCGCGTTGCGCTGAGTCCTATCTACGTCCTTCGTTTTTGCGGCTGTGGCTGGAAGTGCTGCTACCCCCTTCAAGCTTATCTATGTTTCGGAAGGTGATCACTCCGTCTTGCACTAGGAATTTGAACATACCATGTACCGTGAAAGGTTCCGTTGCAGTGTTTTTAGTGCTGGATGTCCAATTATTCTGTTGTACGATGATTGAGATCGCACAACCATGAAATCCACCCACACCGTTGTCGAGTGACATGCGCCTCCAATAGTTACCTGTGTGCAGAGGTGTCCTAGTGGTCGGGTTTTATCACCGTTGAACCCTGTGAGGATTTGTGTGGTGTCTTTTAGCTCCTTCTTTATTTTCCATGGTAGTTGTGCGAAACAATGTTCGTTCAATATATTCGTTGCTGACCCTCCGTCGACGCACATGCCTGCTACAGCATGGTCCCCAAGGGATATGTCAATAGTCAATGACCCGACTCTATAGTCCATGTCTGAAAGAATAGGGAACGTTATCTCCTCATCACGCGAAAATTCTACGATCGTTCTCCTTTGCATAAAAGACCTCTTCCTTTCCACCATGTAAATGGTTACGGGCTTATCTTTATGTTTTTCGCTTCACTTTTCTTCGTGTTCGTGCTCTTCCTCCAGTCTCTTATCAGGTGGTTTAAATTCCCTGCTTTGACCAGGCTCTCAATATGTCTTTTCAGTTGAATGCACTCATCAGTAGCGTGTCCTTTATCGTCATGGTATTCACAATGCTTTGTGTTATCTCGTTTGTTTCTGCGAAGTTGAAAAGAGAAGGGGAACCAGAAATCTTGATCCATGGTCCCCCGGCTTGAAGTTGAAGCAGACGTCCAGAGGTGCCTTTCTTGATGGAATGAAAGAAATGCCGACCTATAATTCCTGGTCATGAAGTGGAAAAGAAAGAAGTAGCATGGAAAGGAGGTGCGCTGGAAGTGGAAAGATTTTTGATTTCAAAATTTCGTATTAAGATGGATTTGATTTCAAGCCTTCTCTTTGCTTTACAGAATTTCTCTTTCTATCTATCAGTGAAGACTGAATTGGGCTAGGTTTTGGAAAGATTGCACCCTCTGATAAGAATATCTCCCTGGAGGTCTTTTGCAGCCGGGGAAAACTTACCATTGTTGTTATTGCGTCCTTTCTTCGCTGTGCCTTGGAAGTACAAAGTGCGACTAATGTTTTGCCCATATGACTGTTTATTGGGCCGGTCTTGGTATTTATAGCCTGATGTAATCTGCCTGCTATCCGCTGCTACGGTCTCGCCCTGAATAAATGGTCATACCTTCTTCATTACCCCATCAAACGTTTATGGGGTTATGTCATTCAATGTTATTATTAGGTCCGGGTTAGTGATGCCCGCAAGAAATCCAGAAATCATAAGAATTTCCGGGCAATCTTTGATCTGATTGCATTCAGATTTTAATCGATCTATAAAGTCTTCAAGGCTTTCATTGTGCCTCTGTTTTACTCTTACAAGTGAGACAAGGCTTTTGTCGTACTTCTTTTGTTGCATGTAATTTCTTCTGAATGCTCTCCTAAGTTCTTCGAACCCATTAATGCTCCTTCACGGAAGGCGATCGAACCATGTCCGGGCGTTCCCGATAAGCGTTGAGTTGGACATGTGGCACCATACGGCTTCTGGCCATTGCTCTATCCCTTCTTGAGATTCAAAAACTTTTAAGTTATCATTTGGATCCATCGTACCGTCATAGGTTTTGACCATTAGACGGCATGCATCTCTTTTTGTTATCTTTGAAAGTAGTTATGCATTTTGAAAACGCACTTCCCTTCTCTCGTCTCCATGGGAGGGTCCACTCATCTTCACTGCGCATCGTTGGTCTTTTGGGTGCCCCGCGGTGCTTTCTGTCGTAGTCAGAAGAATCAGAATCCTCAGTGGACGAAAGAGCGATCCTTTTACGGCGAGGATGGAGATCGTTGTAGTTAGAGTCCGAGAAATTTTCGCTGGAGGAATCCCTTTTGCTCGCCTTTCCAGTGCTCCTATTTCTTTCCTGACCTTACAGACCCTAAGAGGAATCTTTTTCTAAGGGGCCCAATCTATCAAGGGCTCTCCGTCTACCCGAATAGTCGGGCCCTAATCTATCTTTCACGCTTGTGCGCTGACGGTTATTGACTGGTGTAACGAAGCCGTCCTCTCCTTTTGGGTTCTCAGAGTTGTTTGAGGATGATGCGTCCTCGATAAGGGGCGCATCCGAAGGAGATGCTGGGATCTCAGTCGTTCTTCCTTTCTTTCTCTTTTCCTTCATAGATTCCTTGTTAGGTCTTGACCCTTCCATAGCCTTGAGTTCTTTATCAAAGTCTAGACTGATCCGAAGATCTCTTGTTGGATTCGCCCTCATCTGCGCTCTCATGAGCGGAATCAAAGCCTCGTAGTTTTCTATGACGTAGTCGCTCATACTCTGCTTCGTCGAGGGGGGAATCTCCATCTCAGTTGACGTGTTTGTTAAAGCCCTTGTGTCTAGAGCGTCCTTCTGGCCTTGATCAGGGATTTCTCGAGAGGACGATGCATCCCCAGCTGTCTATGGGGTAGAAGTGCCTAGTGTAGAGAAAGATACTTGCAATCCCTTTCCCCCACGACCTGGGTTATTAGGTTCAAAGCTTTAATATGGACTTGTCGGCTTCTTAGATCCCCCCTTTGGTGGGGGCAGGTTTGCGCCGCTTTTCGTCATTGATTAGAGCTTAGAGTAGGGTCTAATAAGTGTGAAAACACTTATCCTTTTGCCACTTATTTCAAATAATAACAAGACCAAAGCATGTATTTTATGTCGTAAAAGTCGGAATTATGCGTGGTTTGTGTTTTATTGTGTTTCAGGATAAAAATATGAAAGAGGAAGAAAACACGGGCTTTCACGGGCTTTTATCGAAGAAAAAGACAAAAGATAAGTCAAAAGATCAAAAGTGCAAGACGAACGGAAGTCAAATGCCTATTCTGAAGATTTATCGAAGAAAAAGTCTAAAGACGGAAGTTTAACAAAGTCGAAGAAACAAGTCTACTAAAAGAAGAAAAATAGAAGATGAGTTCAAGTTATCATTCGACTAATCCCGAGACAAAGTCGGGAAAGACGAGAAATTAGAAGACGAGAAAGAGAAAGAAAAAAGGAAGCAACATACCTCCCCTCTCCTATATATACCCTCCTAATGTGTCATTAGGAGGGTGTTAGTTAGTCTTCATTTTTTTCTTTTGTAGTTTTAGTTTTTAGAGAGAGAAAGTGTTTAACTTTCTCTTACTAGAATTTCATCTTTTCTTTCTTTCATGTTTAAGCTTTCATTTAATCTTGTATTTTGGAATCATTAATCTACAAGTTCAAGTTTAAGCTTTTCATCTTTAATCTTCTTCTACCTTTCTTATTTTTGATTTTGATCTTGATTCGGATTAAGTTTGCATCTTGCTTAATCTTAATGCTTATTTGATCAAAAAGCTTATCTTTTTGTTCTTGTCTAAGTTTTTATACGAGTTAAGCTTTAAGCTTGTTATGCTTTTGGCTTATTTCGTATCTATCTTATTGTCTTTTAAGTTTTCTTAAAAGTTTAGTCATTTTAAAGTTTGTTTTATAAAGTTTGCTTATTTAGTGCTTTAAAAGTTTTTAAATTTATGCTTGTTTTCATTTGGTTAAGATTTGAATAAGTGCTTATTCATTTTTGCTTATTGGTGATTATTCGTTTTTGCTTATATTGCTTTTGGAATCATATCGTAATAGCATCAAGTACCCAGTTCGATCGAGTAACTGTGATCGCATAAACCCCTAGGGTTTCTACTTGCGATCCATTACTGCGATCACAACCACGATCACTAGTTGCGATCACTAACTGCGATCACTAGTTGCGATCACTAATCGCGATCACAACTGTGATCACTAGTTGCGATCACAACTGCGATCACTAGTTACGATCACTTGGTTGCGATCACTATTGCGATCACCAGTTGCGATGACTTGTTGCGATCACCAACTGTGATGACTTGTCATGATCACTTGGCTGCGATAACTTTATTTCCTGTTTTGTTTTTACTTTAAATTTAAAATTCACTTTTCCCACTATTTTTACTTAGAATTATTTTTAAACTTGTTTTGTCTTAGTTTAATAGTAGAGCTTTCAAATTTACTTTTATTCGAGTTTTAACTTTTTGTCGAGTTTAGTTTTAAATTTTCTTTTCGCATTTTATTTTCCTAAGTATTTTTTATTTAGTTTCTAATTACTTCTTAGTTTTATTAACTTGTAATTTTAATAGAAATAGATAATCAGCTCCCCCTTTTAGTGACCAACACCGACTATTCCACTTTGAACCGTGATCAATTTGATTAGATACCGAGAACGATATCGAGTACACAAATGCTAAGCAAAAGTCATTTATTAAATGGCGCCGCTGCTGGCTCTTTTCGTAAAGATTAACGGTTTTTAGTGTGAAAAATTGGATTTTGGGATCCTTTGTTTTAGGAACGTTCTTTTCTAGTACAAAAATTTATCAAAAATCCTAAAAAAATATAAAATTTCAAAAATCCAAAAAATAAAAAAGATAAAAAAACCAAAAATATTTTATTTCCTTTTAGTGTATGCGTACTCGATCTACGTCTTATTATGAGCCCGAGATTCTTAGAGACTTAGATATGTCCGGTGTGCATAACAATAATAACAACCCACCCCGCCCCAACATGAATAATAATAACAACAATGGCCCACAACCCAACCTAGGCACAATGGAGGAGCTTTGTCAACCAACCATGAACGGACGCGGAGGACCGATTGCGCCGATGCAAATCACGGCTCCTGAATTTTCGTTGAATCATCACATGATCCAGCAAGTTCAAAACGCTTGTCCTTTTCGCGGATTACCGGATGATGATGCCAACAAACATCTTGATAAATTTATAACCGTCACTCAAAGCATGAAATTCCCCGGTGTTTCCATGGATTTTCTTCACCTTCACCTTTTTCCACACACTTTATCCCACCATGCCGAAAAATGGTTTGATCGTCTTCCCAAAAACTCAATTCATACATGGAATGACATGACTCAAAAAATTTTGTCGCGCTACTTTCCACCATCCATGGTCACTAGTCTTCGCAACCAAATCAGTGGATGCACTCAAGAACCTGATGAGTCGCTTTTCGATGCTTGGGAACGTTATAATGTCGTAATCGACCGCTGTCCAAACCATAACATGCTCCCCGTTACTTTGATTGATACTTTCTACAATGGTTTAACTTTTCGTGATCGTGATACGATTAATGCAGCCGCCGATGGCACAATTATGAAAAGAAGACACGAGGAGTGTAGAGAGCTTATCGAGAACATGACTACTCATCACAAAAATTGGGATTCATCCGCATCTTCAAGGAATAACCCGAGAGTCAATGTTTCTTCTACTTTATCACACACCGAGATGACCGAATTCACCCGCATGATGGCCGAAATGAACAAAAATATCCTACTCATAGCTATGTATCAACAACAACAAGTTAAAGCTGTAGCACCTTCTTGTGAGATCTGCGGCGGTCCTCATTCATACACTGATTGTCCTTCTACTCACGACAATCCAGAAAATGTGTATGCGGCTCATGCTAAATATTCAACGGAAACCTATCAAGCCCGACCTCAAGGTGATCGTAACTTGCTAAGTTACCGATCTAAGAACTTTCTTTCACCCGGTTTTTCTCCTCAAAACCATAACCCCAACAACTACAATCGAAGCAATCCAAAACCACCTCGAGCTTCTAATCCCTATCACCCACCCGCTCAACAAGCACCACTCATCACTCCACCCACGACTTATAATCATGATGTTGAAGCTTTCATGAGGACCCAAGGAGAGGTAGTTAAGAATCTGCAAAGCCAAATCATCAACTTGAAAAGAGATATCACTCAGCAAGGGAATGATATTCGAACCGAGCTTCGACATGACATGCAAACCTCTTTGAGCAATCAAACAAATGATTTAAAGAATATGATGGCTAGTTTCTTCCAAACCACTCAGCCCTCTACTTCGGGCTCTCTTCCCTCGAATACCGTCACCAACCCAAGAGCGAATGTGAGTGCTATTACTACACGCAGTGGAGCAACCTTAGTAGGACCATCTACTCCTCCCCTAGTTACACCATCTAATCCTCCCCTAGTTACACCATCTACACCTCCTCCATCACCATTTATCCCGCCTACTTCCACGCCTAGTATTAGTTCTCCATTACCGCCTCCACCTATGCATGAAGAAGTACCCAAGAAACACCCTTCACAAACCCCACCTTCCACCTGTAAACCTTCAACATCTCAACCTTTACCTGCTACACCTACACCACCTAAACCCAATATCCCTTATCTGTCTCGGTTAGACAAGTGCAAACTGCTCACTAAAGAGGATGCTCAAGTCACTTCTTTTATGAAGATGATCTCTCAAATGAATTTTCACATTAGCCTCGTTGAAGCACTTGTCCAAATGCCAAAATTTGTGAAAGCATTCAAGGAATTGCTTAATTAGAATGAGAAGATGGCCGAGTTTGTTAATACTCGATTGAATGAAAACTGTTCTGCAGTCCTTCTTAAAGAACTTCCGGAAAAACTTGGAGATCCCGGTCGTTTTGTGCTACCAAGTACTTTTAACCACGGGGCAAGCATTAATCTGATGCCTTTAAGCGTTTGGAAAAAGTTATCATTACCCGATCTTACACCAACAAAGATGACTCTTGAGCTAGCAAATCGAACTCTTGCTTACCCCATTGGTATTACCGAAGATGTGTTTGTTAAAGTTGGTACCATCACTTTTCCGGTCGATTTTGTTGTTGTTGATTATGAAATGGACCCTCGTATTCCGTTAATACTTGGACGGCCATTTTTGAGAACCGGAAAAGCCTTAGTCGATGTTGCCGAAGGTGAGCTAATCTTAAGAGCCGGGAATGATGCACAAGTGTTTAAAATGGGGAAGATCACAAACAAACCCAATGGAAGAGAATCCGCGAATATGGTTAATGTGCTTTAAGAAGAGCTTACTACTACTTTGGAGAGTATAAAGCTTGATGGTTTTGTCGTCTACAACAATCCTCTTTTCGATTCTTGCTATGATAATCCACTTTTCCAAGATGATGTAGATGATTCTCTCTCCAATTAGATCCGCCACCAATTTATGAGTCTCCACCATTCTATGATTACTATGATGATGATTCTAGTTCTGATGTGGATGATTCTGATGATTTTACTTCAGAGTATAAAGACATGCCAGCATATGATGATTTTGATGACGTTGATACTCTTTCAAGTGATTCTTCACATGATGACCTTGCACCTACTTTTGATGAAGATCCTCCACCAACAATGCTTGATCCTACTTTGGATGACTACTCATTTGAGGAAGACTTTACTACTTTTCTCAATACTTACTTCCCCAATGAGAATGATTCTCCTCCATTAGACTTTGATGATGTTCTTTATCCTCCTTCGGATATTAAGAAACCTGTTTCAAAGGAGAAGAAGCTGGAAGACACCGATATCCGTAGTACCTATGTCTTGACACCTCTTTATCCACCTTCTGAGGATGAGATTGTGAGATTTATGAGCGGATCTTCCTCAAGGTCTACTGAGCTGGAGTGTTATTTTCCCTTAAAGGAAAAGTTGTTCGATCCCGGTATTACAATTTTTAAGCCATCTCAGTATCCATCTGATGAAATAAAAGGAAAGATTTTTGGAAACAATGGAGATATGCTTGCACTTCATCAAACTTTCTACCACCGTACTCAACAACTGCTTAAGGGAACCTTGCCTACTCTTCTATGGCTTGCCTTGTTCGCCTTAAGCTTGTGCTATTTGTTGGACGAAAACCATGTATTTGATCTCGGTGTATGTGTTTCAAGCTTATTACCATTCTAATCAAGGTCGAGTCATGCTCACGACTCGGTTAACAAAAACAAGCGCTTCTCGGGAGGTAACCCGCAGTATCTATCCTTTTTCTCTGTTTTTATAATAAGTGCACGGGGAGACCCTAGTATATGTTTGCTATTTTCTTTCTAATCATTTGTAGGGATTCGAGCTATCAAAGATCCATTCTTGATGACTTTTGACGACCCATGATTCCGTGTTCCCGTCTTCCCGGTTCTATCCTAAACTCTTTTGATTCATTATTTTATCATTTATGATTGAAATAGGAATCACTTTAGTTGTCTCTTCCTTAGCAAGATTTAAACAAAGTGCACAATGTCCTAAGTGTAGGGGAGGTTACTTCCACATGCTTAAACATTGAGGACAATATTTATATTAAGTGTAGGGGGACTTCTATCGAAGTTAAGTGGGATTTTCCATTAATTTACCCTCATTTTAACCGAAAAATTTGATTTTTCGACATTTTTCAAAATTTGTAATCTATTTTGGCCTAGTTGTATAGTAGTATTTTCCTTTGTTATCGTTATTTACTTTCTTTGCTAGAAATTTTTTTTAATAAAGTGGTTTTAAGTTTTCAACGTCATGAATCTTTTGACTCAACCCGAGTTTACTTATCTAAGTTTACTCTAGCTAGTATCCTTAACGTGTTTAAGTCAAGTTTTGCTAGGCTTTTATATAGGGAACTTTAAAACGCGAAAGTCTTAACTCTTACGGGTTAAGAACAAGAACTTTTTGCAAGTTCCTATAATTGATCCTAGAAAGTCGTTTATCAAGGGAACTTTAAAATGCAAATTCTAAACTTGAAAAAGTCTAAGAAGATGCAAGATCCTATAGACGACTTGAAAACCCAAAACTTTGATTTAATTGGTTAAGCATTCACGAGTCTCATTCCTTGAGATTTTAAATTGTGGAGAACGAGAGATGATAGAGTCAATTATAAGTTTGGTATTCTTTCATGAATTTATGTGAGTTGGTTATAAGCTTTTTCTCCCATCGCTTGCTAATAAATTTAATTGCAATAAATAAGGTTGTATGATTTGAAAAGTTACTTAGCTTCTAGCACAAGATCGTTTAAAAGTTGCTCGGTATTAATTAGAGTTCATAGCCAAGGCATAACTTATTGAAGCGGAATGCGAAGATTGGCGAGTCCGAAAATGCCCTAACAAGGCATGAGGGCTACATTTTGTTGCTAAAGATCAAAAAGTGATGTGAAGAATCATTTATCAAAAATCAATATGAAGGATCGAGACACACGACGAAAAGCAAATACTCTCCAAAAGATCATGGAGAAGTCTATCCGAAAAGATCCTAGCAAGGTATGAAGAAAATATATCCAAGTCCTTAAAGGAGGCGGATCGTTGTATATCAAAGTCCAAAATAAAGATTGGAGAAAAATGAAGAAGTCGTGGTCCAAACATAAACAATCTCTCAAAAACTTCAAGTGAAGAAATTCCTATTATGAAGAGAATACCATAATTTCAAGAACGTCTCTCAAGATTCGAAGTATGAAGTCGCTGCCAAATATCGGTCCGAGAAAGGTCTCAAATCGTGAAGTGAGTTATGCCAAGATATGAACTTTAAGAGGTCCCGAGAAGCAGTTTTAAAAGATTTTGTCCTTTAGCTAACTATTGATTAAATCGTCCCACTTTATTTTTGGCCTAAATAAACTATCGAAATAAGTCAAACAATGCATCCTCGTGATCATTCAAGACAATCATAAAATATAAGAGATACACCTAGGAATAAGGGAGTCTAAGTGAATAATTGGGCCACATGAGTTCGTGTTAGTTTACTAACTTACAATAACAATGATCTAGTTTATAAGCTTCGTATGGGGAACGTGAAACTTGATGGTGATAAACATTCATGACATGCCCAAGCCCGAATGTAAGTCTTTGATTTCTTTACTTGTTTTGTATATATTTCTATCTTTTTAGTTTCCCTAGTGTTCAGTATTTAACAAAAGGCCAAGGTGGGTTATTTATTATGAAAAATGTGAACCGTGCTTTGAAATTAATAGCATTGCATGAGGGCATTGCAATGGTCAAGTGTAATGGATTTAATAAGTGTGAAAACACTTATCCTTTTACCACTTATTTCCAATAATAACAAGTCCAAAAGGTGTATTTTATGTCGTAAAAGTTGGAATTATGCGTGGTTTGTGTTTTTATTGTGTTTCAGGATAAAAATATGAAAGAGGAAGAAAACACGGGCTTTCACGGGCTTTTATCAAAGAAAAAGACAAAAGACAAGTCAAAAGATCAAAAGTGCAAGACGAACGGAAGTCAAAGGCCTATTCTGAAGATTTATCAAAAAAAAGTCTAAAGACGGAAGTTTAACAAAGTCGAAGAAACAAGTCTACTAAAAGAAGAAAAATAGAAGACGAGTTCAAGTTATCATTCGACTAATCCCGAGACAAAGTCGAGAAAGACGAGAAATTAAAAGACGAGAAAGAGAAAGAAAAAAGGAAGCAACATACCTCCCCTCTCCTATATATACCCTCCTAATGTGTCATTAGGAGGGTGTTAGTTAGTCTTCATTTTTTTCTTTTGTAATTTTAGTTTTTAGAGAGAGAAAGTGTTTAACTTTCTCTCACTATAATTTCATATTTTCTTTCTTTCATGTTTAATCTTTCATTTAATCTTGTATTTTGGAATCATTAATCTACAAGTTCAAGTTTAAGATTTTCATCTTTAATCTTCTTCTACCTTTCTTGTTTTTGATTTTGATCTTGATTTGGATTAAGTTTGCATCTTGCTTAATCTTAATGCTTATTTGATCAAAAAGCTTATCTTTTTGTTCCTGTCTAAGTTTTTATACGAGTTAAGCTTTAAGCTTGTTATGCTTTTTGGCTTATTTCGTATCTAGCTTATTGTCTTTTAAGTTTTCTTAAAAGTTTAGTCTTTTTAAAGTTTGTTTAATAAAGTTTGCTTATTTTGGTGCTTTAAAAGTTATTAAATTTATGCTTGTTTTCATTTGGTTAAGATTTGAATAAATGCTTATTCTTTTTTGCTTATTGGTGATTATTCGTTTTTGCTTATTTTGCTTTTGGAACCCTATCGTAATAGCATCAAGTAACCAGTTTGATCGAGTAAGTGTGATTGCATAAACCCCTAGGGTTTTTACTTGCGACCCATTACTGCGATCACAACCACGATCACTAGTTGCGATCACAATTGCGATCACTAACTGCGATCACTAGTTGCGATCACTAATCGCGATCACAACTGCGATCACTAGTTGAGATCACAACTGCGATCACTAGTTGCGATCACTTGGTTGCGATTACTGTTGCGATCACTAGTTGTGATGACTTGTTGCGATCACCAACTGCGATGACTTGTCATGATCACTTGGCTGCGATGAGTTTATTTTCTGTATTGTTTTTACTTTAAATTTAAAATTCACTTTTCCCGCCATTTTCACTTAGAATTATTTTTAAACTTGTTTTGTCTTAGTTTAATAGTAGAGCTTTCAAATTTACTTTTATTCGAGTTTTAACTTTTTGTCGAGTTTAATTTTAAATTGTCTTTTTGCATTTTATTTTCCTAAGTATTTTTGATTTAGTTTCTAATTTCTTCTTAGTTTAATTAACTTGTAATTTTAATAGAAATAGATAATCAGCTCCCCCTTTTAGTGACCGACACCGACTATTGCACTTTGAACCGTGATCAATTCGATTAGATACCGAGCACGATATCGCGTACACAAATGCTAAGCAAAAGTCATTTATTAGGGTCCCACGGATGGTGCCAACTTGTTGATATAAAAGTTGGATGGACCGAGCTTGACCCGAATTAGGCTTAATTCGGGGTCTTGTGGACTCCGGCTCTTGCACCAAGTGAAACTTGTTTTGAGGACCTTGCGCACTAAACAGACACCGTTAGGCATACTATGGGGTTGTGACCCACGATTAGACTCCAGCGTGAGAGTAAGTAATCGATTTGAGTGTATAGTGTTTAGGGTATTGTGTGTATCGTACCTTTATGGAACCATGGGGGTTCCTTTTATACCCGAGAGAGTCTACGTTGTGCTTCCTATTCTTGCGGCCTAAGGAAGAGATAATGACTCAGAATAGTTTGATCCTTATTGCGCAACTAAGGTAAGTGTATATCTCTTTCCCTTAGGCGAATATATCTATAATATAGGTTATATTTTGTCTGATCATGTCGCACTGCGAGAAGGACTTGGTTAAGTAATTAACCGTATGTGCGACAACGGCTTACCAGGCCTCCTGGACTGCGCGCGCATCACATAAGTGTCAATCGATTCCTGATGGATGCGGGTAGTACCCGTGAGTCAGACTATCCAGCCCGACTAGGGACTATATGTCATCATCCAAAGTTTTAAATTTTGAATCGTCTCAACTATTATTTTTATTAATTTCGCTCAGTCTGACGCTAAAATGTCGAAAAATACTACAAGTAATTAAATAATGAATATTTAATTTATAAAACGTAAACGTAAAATTTTTAAATTTCCCAGTTCATAAATTAAAAGAAAATATTCAAAAAAAATTGAATTTAGTTAACACGATCTTCGTTAAATTATCGAAAATAAATAACAAGTTCCATAAATGTTTAATAAATCTTAGTTCAAACGTTGGTCAAAATTTTCAAGTTGTTATGCAAGGGTAATATAGTAAATTTGATCAAACTTTTCTTTCTATTATTAGTAACAGATAACAAAATTCGGACATCCCAAAAAGAAAACATAGACAATATTGTTGGGACAGATGGAGTAATACTTTATATAGTGTGATAATGAAGTAAGTACATGTATATACAAGATAATAATGTTTTTAAATCAAAGCTCGATGAAACTCGTGAGTCTCATGACAAACTCTATTTGAGCTTGAGCTCGACTATATTAAACTCGAGCCAATTATAGTAATAATTGTTGTTGGACCTATATTTTATACAGTCGAACAAGAATGTAATAGGTAATCATAGTCGTTAACGGTCTTGTATTGTAATAGGTTAGTCGGGTTAACCGGGCTTGGACCTTAAGCTAATATTGTCTAAGGTAGGGCCTTTATGCCCAAGATAGGCCAAGCCCGTCCCAAGGAAATAAGCCCATGAGCCCACCAAGCTCATGGTTATATAAACCCTCTTCCATGTGTGGAAGAGGATGTTGGTTCATTTTACTTTCTCTCTCTAGTAAACATTAACCTTCCACCATTCTCTCTAGTTTCTCTCTCTTCCTTCATCTATTTCTCTCTCTAACTATCATCTTAATATTGTGTTATGGATTGAAGTGAGATTAACATTTTGTATCAAGAGCCTATAGTGGATAGGTGATTGAATATTTGTGGTGTGTTTTACATTGGATTCGTGAGTTTTGATTGATTTATACCCAAGTTTCAAAATTTCTTTTTCGTGTTTTTATTATTCCAAGTGCTCTACATATCTTCTACATAGTTGTGGTAGAGATTTGGGTGCTTTGGTTTGGTTAAAATCACGGATTTCTAGGCAAAAATCTCAACTTTTTCTTTCATGTTTCGGAACAGTGACCATTATTACGACAGATTTGGCTTAATTTCCAACGGAAAGGCTAGGGTTTCTGTAATGCGACCAATATTACGATAGGGTTTCTTTTTGCGATACACATTGCGACAAAATCTTAATTGGGTATTGTGATAGAATCATTAGTGTGTATTGCGACAGAAGCTTTTGAGACATTGTGACAATTTGAGATTTGACATTGCGACAGTTTGAGATTTGGCATTGCGACAGTTTACTTTTGGTATTGCGACAGACTTTGGTATTGCGACGGATTGTTTGGTATTGCGACAGATTCTTTGGTATTGCGACAGACTTTGGTATTGCGACAGATTATTTGGTATTGCGACAAATTCTTTGGTATTGCGATAAGTTATTGCAATGAGTTACTGTGATGAGTTATTGCGATGACAATGCTAAATTTTGTTCGAGTACTTGTTAGACTTAGCCACTATCTAGCCTAGTCCCGGAACATAGTTTACCACAAAAAAATGGCGTGAAAACCATAGTAAACTTTATTTTTTCCTAGACCATTTTTAGGCCATTTAAGCTTCGACTTCAAATTTTGGCCATACGAAAAATTTTCGACCAGAAAATCGAATTTTTGGACCAAAATTCAAATTTTTAGGCCATTTTAGGTTTTATTTTTTTGTCAAAATTTTTCACTTTTCAAATTTTTTCCCTACTAGTTATTGGCTATTTCGAACTCGATTTCAAAATTTGGTGATTCCAAAACTTTCGGTCTACCGTTACATCGGACTGAAGAATTTATTGTCGCACTGAGAAAAAATTTGGAATTTTCGAAATTTCAACCACAATCACATCACAACACATCTACTAAGATCCATAATCCATACACATCATATCCTCTTACTACATCCCCTCAATGGACATCTTCAATATATCGGATTCAACAACAACAACGTCCATGACTGAGATGAATAAAGAGAAGATACAGAATCCAAAGGTTCAAACAAATACTGAGACTCCAATCAGTAAACCTTCTAACAAGGATTCTACAACCAAAACCATTCATGTAATCAAATACAAGATGTCGAAAGCAAATCAAATATGCATGGAACACATAAAGGTTCTTCAGTCACACCTTCAGGTTCTTTCAAGAGAAGACCTAAAAGGCACTCGACTTGAAATTAGATTCAAACGGGTATTCATTTTACTATTTGGTCAAGATGTTGAGACATTCACCAGAACGATGCTACTTAATGTGGACCGTCTTCAACAAGAACTTGACAGATGTGACTTTCATGAGATTATATCCATGAAGGTCCTTTCAGCTCTCAACAATCAGTTCCAGCAATTCATTGACTCAAGTGGCTTATCCAACAATGATCGAGAGTTCGCAAGTACATACTTTACCAAATATACTCTCGTAGATCTTCAAGCATTCAAAGAGACACTTCTTCAACATATGAGTAATATAAAGAAGTCAATTGCTGAAAGAACACACCATCAAAGGCAATTTGAAAGAAGGGTGAATCAAAGACTGATGCAGACGCAAGAGAACAACGTCGATAAGGGTAAAGCATTGGATGCTTGTTCGGTTGATACAGAAAGCAGCGGGACAGAATCAGAAACGCAGCATACCAGTAACAGCTTAGGGAATGATCAACCAGCCAATGATGCGGATATCAGACCCATTTATGATGATGAGCCAATGACTACGATACAATTAAAAGTTGAATATGATGTTCCTCAACATACTGAGCAATCTGAAACCATTTTTTACACGTATCTAGTGGAAAAGGTTGATAGAAATATCACACCTGATTCATCAGATACGAGTACTAATGGAGGAGAGAGTGCCTAGGATGTTGATTCTAAGATTCACGAGCTTGAAATTCCATTAGCTCAGAAGATAAAAGAATTTGAGGATGCCAAACTCGATTTTTCAAAGAAAAATAACAAATTTGAGGCTTATTTTGAAAAACTTGAAAAAGCAAATGTTATTCTTGAACAAAAGTTACATCATAAGATTCAAGATTCCAACACGGAAAAAGACATTTTGTGAAACACATAAATTTGTTAGAATCAAAGTTGGCTTCTCACAATCCAAGTCCTCCGCCTGCTTCACTAAGTGAAATATATGTGCAACCTATCGACACTGTAGACAGTAATGACGCGAATGCTAATAACGACATATTTGATAATATGAACATTAAGTTAGAACAACGTGTCACTCAATTACTTTTACAAAATGAGCAATTAAAGGCTCAGATCCAGGAAAAGGTTTTTGCACTGATAGCGGTGAAAAACGAATTAAGGAAGCTAAAAGGAAATAGTGTGGATACTAAGTTAGCAAAAAATTCAGTCTTGGGGAAACCTCCTTCTCAACCATTCAGACCTCGCTCAGTTGCTAGACAACCGAATGCGATTAAATCTGAACGACTCAAAACATCAAAACCGAGGTTTGCATCCCAAGTTGACATAAGAAGCAATTTCCCAAAACTAGTGACTCCACAATCTAGACCCTCCTTAAGAAAATCCGCTTCTGTAAAACCCGATCACATGAGTGCCTCTAGCAACTCTAGCACTAGTTTCTAGAACATGCTTAGGCGTAGTTCAAATGACACGGGTCATAAAAACTATCTAGAGGATGCCACAAAAAAGACACAAGCAAGAGATTAAACAAAACCACAACCTAGGAGCGCTAATCACACATCTAGGAATTCTAGACCCTTCTATGATGTGCCCAAATCAGCCTACCCTAGAAATACAAGAGCCTTCTCAGATGTTACGCACTTTGTTTGCAAGAAATGTAAGAACTGTGTCTTCAATGCCATTCATAATGATTGTATAACGAAAGTCCTAAACAAGGTGAACCAAAAAGCTAGAGCACCTCAAAGACGAAACCCCAAAGGAAATAGACTTTCTCCAATTAAGTCTCCCGCTGTGCATCAGAAACCTATGTCTCCTAGACCTTGTCTTAGGTGGATACCAACGTGTAGAACCTTTAAAACAATTAGTCTTAGATAGGTTCCTACTGGAAAGATATTTCCCTCTAGCTCGACAACGGTTCAAGGTGTACCCCCACATGGTTCGCACAAAGATATCACTAACCGACATGCAAGCATACAAACTACTAATGAAAGTGCAGGTACCGACGTCAAGGTTCAACGGGAACACAAAGGACCTATATTTGTAACCCGTTCAACAAAAGACACTCTCATAGTTTGGTTGCTGAAGAAGCATATATCAGAGAAACAAGTGTCTCAAGGGTTTCACAATTAAGCTTCTACAACGACTTACAGTCAAATTACAGGCTGTAACTCGATTATCAAAGACAGGGTAGTTTATCTCTTTAACGATAACTTACCCTTAAAACGAGAAATTAAATTTTCTCGGACATGAGCTATCAGTAAAAACATTCAAAGTTTTTAAGCTCCTGTAACATGACTTACAGCCTTACAGGCTGTAACTCGTTCTTCATAGATAGGAAAGTTCATCCCAATGATGACTTATCCTTAAAACGAGAAATTAATTATTCTCGGTCACGAGCTTCTATTAAAACTATTCAAAAGTTTTAAGCTCGTGTAAAGACTTACAGTCACATGTCAGACTGTAACTCGTACATCAAACAAATGAAAGTTCATCCCGAGTATGACTTATCCTTATAACGAGAAATTAACTTTTCTCGGACACGAGCTTATATTAATACTATTCGAAAGTTTTAAGCTCGTGTAAATGACTTCTGAGCGCATCACAGCTTAGGACTCGGACCTCAACTAAGGAAAGTTTATCTCGGATGATAACTTATCTTTCTCAACGAGAAATTCATATATCTCGGTCATGAGCTTCTCATAAAAACATTCAAAGTTTTGAAGTTCATGAAAAACGAAGTCTAAGTAAATGTCAGCTTAGAACTCGGACTTCACCTAAAGGAAAGTTTATCATGGATGATAACTTATCCTTCAAAACGAGAAATTGATTTTTCTCGGTCATGAGCTAGTAACAAAACATTCAAAGTTTTGAGCTCATGTAAATCGGATTTTATTTTAATACCGTTGAACACAATTTTTCAAGAATTTCTCAAAAGATTTTTCTAAATCTTTCAAAATTGTGTGTTCAACACTCCTTTCTCATAAAGTGGTTTTTATACCTCAAAACTGTCATATGTTATTTTGATCAATTTTTGAGGGGGAGCGTTTTAAAATCAAGCCTTTAATGTTGTTGGGTATATCTCAGATATTGTCATACTTTATGTATCCAACACATTGCAAAAACGGTTTAAAACTGTCATATGTAATATACCATATCGGTAAAGGCATCTCAACTCCGTACCTCAACATATTTTGTGGTGTCGATTTTCCAAAATATTGTCAAATTTTGTTTTAAGACACACATATATTGTTGAGGGGGAGCAACCCGTCTGAAAAAGTTCCATGATTCATGCTTGCACACATTTTTCTCTCTTAAAGATTTTTAGAAATTGTCACATTTTAATCAATTGGTATCTCTAATATTAAAATTTTATATTAGAGATAGGGGAGAAAATGTGATTAAAATGTAATATATCACAACATGTGATCTTAAAGACTCAAGTGCAACTCTTTCCTTCACATGCTAAACTATTTCGTATATCGATGCATATGTGTAAGGGGAGCTTTTCGGAAAAGTAAAACTTTCAAAGTGTTAAAAGGTTTGATTTTTATCAAGCACTTTGAATGGTTTTCAATGGTTTTATGGTTACGATCTATACCCAAAACAACCTACTATCCACGACGAAACGATGGAGTCAAAAGGTGGTTTAGGATAGGAAACTAAGTCCTATGATCCATCCAGAACCGGATGGATCTACCAAGGACATTCCATAGCTAGAAATAGTTGTCCTTAGGAAAGATGGAGTGGAATGAAGCTGAATGCGGACCAATTACTTAAGTTAGCACTAGAACAATCACAGCAAGGTGCTAGTGATAATGTATTGGTAAGCATTGAAGGAGTTGAATATTCTATGCAACTTAGGCAGAAACCGGGTGAACACATCTTTTGAAGACAAGTGTCATGGACCCAGTGATGTAATGCACAACTCTTCCCCAGCCATTCGAGTTTCTCTCAAAAGAAACTTGTCTCATTGTCATGAAGATCAACGCGTATCTATTGACTTTCTCACTCCGAGTTAGTTAATATTGAAAAGGTGGCAGTCTGCTCCAGTCTCCGATTACCAAAACGCGCTTATCGAGTCTAGAGCCCAAAAGAGAGATCAATCTATTATCTCATTAGGACACAATCGAGTCCTACGCATTATCCTTGTGATATTGCCAGAACATCTGAGTGATACGACTCACAATGAAGATGGAAATCCTGCTTGAGCCAGCATCAAACAAGCTCATGGTAGGTAACTTGTGCGATTCTACACGAATCAAACTTGTGAGAACTGGAAAGCAACTAAGTTTGGATTCTTAATTTATTCAAACTTGATTCCACGTTTCTTTGCATAATTCGTGTGATCTTTGCCAGAACATTCAGAGTGACACTCTTTAGTGTTCACAGTGACGAATGGAAATCCTTCCAGTGTCAACCTCAAACAGCACTGCGGTAGGTAACTCGCAAGATTCTTTATGAATCAATCTTGTGACAAACTGGAAAGCAACAATGGTGCGATAATTTTACAATCAAACTTGTTCCAGGAAATCTAAATTGACGAATCTAATCAGACGGATAACTTATCCTTACGATTCACTCTTTACATTCGCAGTCTGCTTTGAGATGGTCGAGTAAAGAGAACTGGCTAGTACAGTCGGGAAACCCTATCAAGGAGGTTCTTAATCGAATCTACCCGATCACATGTACGGTATCTAATACCATCTAACGGTCTTCACCGACCGGAGGTAAAACGCTACCGAGTTAGGATGAAATGTTCAAAGCCATTTTATCCGTGTCTATATATGTTGCTGCATATCTAGAAGGTGGCGTGGCCGTGTACTAACCAAAGTCGTCTTCACATGTTCATACTAAAAGTTAAAGTCTTCCGCAACTCTGATGAATATTTGAAGGACTAACTACAATTATATTTGTATGGGAGATTGTTAGCCTTTCGAAATCAACAAAGTATGAATATGTCGATTCAGAAGTCACAAGAGCACAAGATGGAGATAATCAAGATACTTAAGAATGTAATAGGTCATCTTGTCACAAAGAGCACAAGATGAACATTATCAAGGATAGATTGAAGATCTCAAGCACTCAAAGTCAAATGACAAAGGCTCAAGATAAAGATCACAAATGCATGAAGGAATGAAAACGTTACAAACAAGATCAAGACCAAGATAGAAGACCAAAGAAGGAAGATCACCTCCACAAGAATGTATTCACTCAATCATCTTACGTATTTAAAGATGACTGATACATTAGGGGAGATAGTTGGCCCTATATTTTATATAGTCGAACAAGAATGTAATTGGTCATCTTAGTCGTTAACGGTCTTGTATTGTAATAGGTTAGTCGGGTTAACCGGGCTTGGACCTTAAGATAATATTGTCTAAGGTAGGGGCTTTATGCCCAAGATAGGCCAAGCCCGGCCCAAGGAAACAAGCTCATGAGCCCACCAAGCTCATGGGTATATAAACCCTCTTCCATGTGTGGAAGAGGGTGTTGGTTCATTTTACTTTCTCTCTCTAGTAAACATTAACCTTCCACGATTCTCTCTAATTTCTCTCTCTACCTTCATCTGTTTCTCTCTCTAAATATCATCTTAATATTGTGTTATGGATTGAAGTAGGATTAACAATTGTGTTGATTTTAAATGTCTCACGAACTGTTTAATCACATTTAAATCTCGACGTACTTTCTTCTTCTTTCTAGTCTCCATTTCTTACTCTTTGTTAACTTCTAAGAGTTCCGTCGATTGAATCGCTCGAAAGCCAACCCCATTTCTATCTTATCGATAGTTACGTGGTCTGGCAGTTTTCTTCTTTGTTTGGGTTATTTTGTTGTGTTTTAGCTTGTAATCTTTATTTTGCGGTGTTTTTTATGGAGATTTGTTGTTTTTGTAGTTTCTTCCGCATTTATGAGGATTGTTTGTTTTAAAGTTCAGTTGTTCAAAGAACACTGTTTGTTAACTTCTATTAAATTTGACGTCAAAAAAACGTATCAAATATATCTAGAGCGAGTAACATAACATCTTGTTGTTAAAAGATCTCACTGGACCAATTACGACCCGATAAATAAATATAGACACTTGGCGCAATGTCAAGGATTGAGTGTTAACTACAAACTTAGACTCTTATGGTATCGAATTTGATGTATGTTAGATAACAAATAACATCTTGTTATGGAGTGCTTGGGTGCTAGTAATCCATGGTTGAAATTTTGCTTCTGGTGAAAATTATATACTAATCTATTTAGCAATTTTTAAATCTTTTAAATTTTACCATCCATTGGTGGTAAAATAAAATGTTATAAGGTTGTTGTTCGACTATTGTCACATTTGAGAACCCAAAACGCATGTACATAGCTTCTAATCCTTTAAATCCTCGAAGTGACACAATATTTTTTGATGATGTAATAACAACTAGCATTTTTGTTTACTAGCCAGATAATTTTTTAGTCTAGTTTCATTTCCTATAAAACTTTACAGCAATTAAAATTTTATCCAACAAAAGAACTTCGCAAATTACGTATTTCTGACCGATCAACACTATGTTTGACGACATGTTTAGTGGAAATGTATAATGACCTCGATCAAGGCTAAAGTTATCTTGCTTGCCTTTTTTCTATTTACCATGAAATGTAAAAATGTAATTCTATATTAAACAAACGAATGTAAATTTTCGTAGAAGGCGAGCTATTTTGACTCATTTGTATGTTGTTTCGTCGGATTAATTTTAAAGTTGTTTTCGATGATTCATTAACCCTCACATGTGAACATCTACCTAAGACCTCGTTTGTTTTTTAGGTTTTTTTATCCGTAAACCATGTCTGTAAAGGAAGAATTATATCTAAAGTCTTTATCTACATTAAAAAAGAGCGTTTTTATACTCTTGAAATACTTTTTTCTACTTTTCCCCTTTATCCTATTCACTAATGTTTTTTTACAAATTTGCTTGCTTTTACGTTTTCGTACATTTTTTTATTTTTTACGTTTTCATACGGTTTTATACGTTTTTGTTCGTTTTTTTTGTAACGCTCAAAACGTATAATAACATTAAAGAAATACAAAAATGTACAACGGATAAAATGAATGAAAATATATGTAAACGTATAGAACCTAAGAAAATGTAGGCACCAAATGAAAACATGCGAAAACGTATGAATATAGTCGTACGAAAATGATACGAATCGTTGGGAAGTCTACAGCAAGAGTTGAGGGGGCTAATTGCCATTAACCATTAGTTATTATTTATGTTTATTTTTGGTATTGTTTTGAGAAATAAGTAATCTGCTCCTATATTTGGAGGGGATCACCTTAGGGTTTAGGGGGAATTCATATTTTATTTTATCTTATTGTTTTGTAGGTTTATTAATCTTTCTTCAAGCAGCCACTAGGGTTGTTAATTATTATCAATAAAGTGTTATCAGTTTGGTTCATATCAGAAAACTGATGAAACCGTATGAAAACAAACAAAAACATGCAGACGTATAAATGGAGAGAACCATACGAAAACATATGAGCACGTAAAAAACGAAGGAAAATGAAGAAACGAACAAAAGGGTAAAACAATGCACGAAAACATAAAAACGTAAGAAAACGTACAAAATAGACCGAAATGAGAAGACGTAAAACGTGAGAAAAAAATGTAAAATCGTGAAAAAATACGAAATGAATCACTTCGGTATAAAAGTATAAAAGTATAAAAGAAATACTGAAAGTGGTGATTGGAGGTGAGTGTTTAAAGAGTGAAAAAAACTTGGTAGAAGTGAAAGTTTATATCTTCAAGGTTGAAAAGGTGATAAGTGTTTTTTATCATTTAGAGCCTCGGTAGTTCATGGCTTAAGCCATGGGCATAACGCGAGCTCAAGGCGCCAGAAACGACATCGTGGCTCGCGTCGTACTTGATATCTCAGAATGGTGGCCATAACGTGAGGCGAAAACGTGAGATACTGTACCAGCCCTCGCGCTTGAGTTACTTTTTAAATTTTTTACTAAAAGTGAGACGAGCATAACATCACAATCCTAGTTCTAACCAATACACCACTCTTTTGGTGTTATGTTGATTATAGTGTCATGAACTAATTTGTTAACATGACATCTACTTTTCTCAGAACACTAAACCATAACACCAAGCCTTATGATCTTATATCTAAAAAATAAACAAAAATAGATGCGCGCCTAAATCTAAACTCTTAAGGCCTTAACTTATCATCTAAAAGGCAAGAGCCTATTCTCTACAATATTTTATAATTAGCCGCTCCAAAATCTTAGGAATTTAGTATTTTTGAAAAATATAAAGCATGTTACACGAGATAAAAAAAAGAGATCAAAATAAATCGAGTTTCATATTTACGAAACTCGGTTAAACCTGTTGGATTTTGGGTGATACAGGTTAACTGAGTTCTCGAGACACGTACGAGTTTCAATTTTTTCGTTTTTATTAAAAATAAATAATTTTAATTGTAAATATTTACGACGTAATTTTATTTTGCATTTATATATGTTAGTAATTAATTTATATGCTCATTATATGAAATATTTCATGTTTATTATATATTCGACTTTTCTAATCTATGCAAATATTTATTTTTTATTCTTTCTTTAAAACTGTATTAACCCGAAGGTTCAACTGGTTAAACCAGTAATCCGATTGTTCAACCGAACTAATTTAAAACCTAATTTTCAAAACAATGCTAAAACATCATACTCAATAGATCAAATACACGTTTCAAATTGCTATTGATAATTTATTAATCAAACTATCAACTCTAAAATAATGTTTTGAAACTTGGCTTTCTAACCGACGTGATTGAACTATCGGGTCATGACCTAACGACAACTCTAGCATATGATTTTAAAAATCAAAATCCAATCATCTGACGGGAGCATGATTCAATCAATTCAACCGATCACGTCAAACTCAATCAACCCATTTTAAAACACCCATTCATATATGTAAGTTTATGGACTTATATTTAATAGTCGTGTGATAGGATCGAACTCGAGATTACAAGACTGCACACAATACGTAAAGAGTTAATTTAATGAATAAATATATTTATTGTATTTATCAATTTATTTAATAAATATATATTTAATAAATTAAACTGAGCAAGTAACTATATAACTTTAACGATCGTTGATAAATTAATAGTTAAGTATTAACGAGTGTTAAAATAATATATAGTAAGAGAACTAAAAGGAAGAAGGACGGAAGATTCCGGAACATCCCATAAGGGGTGTTTAGTCGGTCGGTCGGTTAGGGCTCCAGGGGGGCAAAAGTTTCCTTTTATTTACTTGGGCTACAATAGGTTTGAGGCCTATAAGTACACTTCCTTATCCCTCATAATCTTCATAACTTGAATACCCTCTCTTCCCCTCTCTTGGTTCGATCGCAAGGGTAAACCCACAAAGGGTTTTCGGTTGGTTTTCTTGTTTGATCGATTGTATTAATAATCTAGTCCTAGCCCCTCTCTAGGATTGTTGGGTAGATTATTTACAAGCGTTGTAGCTCGGTTTTCACATGCTAGAATCACGGTTAGCTCGTTGTATTACGTGTGTACAAGATCGTAATATAGTCTTACTTTAGACTATATCTTGGTATATTACGGTATAAACCCGAATTGGTGATTCTTTCTTCCTCTTGTGGATTTGCTTTAGCTTAAAGGTATGTAACCCTAATTCTATTAATTACAATTGTGTTATTATTATGATCTTGTTAAATCGCTTCCGCTATGTGTGCTTTGATCTCGTTCAGGGTTTTATATAATTTTTATGATATTAATAAACCTCCAGTGGCATCGAGAGCCGCTTTAACATGTTATATTTATCGAAAATCTAAATTTTTAACTAATCATTATTTAGAGTTAAAACTACATGTTTTTAGGTTTTCTTAAAATTAGAGTTTTGTTTTTTAAAGATTAGAGTTTTGGCCGAATTTTTAATAAAAAAAGGAATTATTTTGAAACCCTAAATTACATGTGGGATAATTTTAGATTGAATTGCATGATTAATTGTTGTGTCATGTATCGTTACGATCCGTAGAGATTTAATTGTTAAGATTTATGGGGTATCCATGATTACGTGCATGTTTTCATGGATCATAAAATTATATGTTTATATGATTTTATGTGCTACGTGATTATTTGTTCAATAAATCTAGAATTAGGGAAGACTTTTATATGAATATAAAGACCTAGATTTGATGACTATTGAATAAATCGTATGCATGTGGCTATTTGATTCATTTATTGCACATATAAATTGTTATTATGTGTTTATGATTTAGTTTTTTTTACTTGTTTATTTTAGAAATTGGTGAATTGTTGTAAACAAGGATTTTTTTTTATGAAAAGAAAAAATATGGACTAAGTTATATTAAAATATTGATTTGTTAGAGATTTAAATTACATAGATTACGTTGATTGGGGAATTACAATAATAATCTAATGGCCTACTCTTTTTGACAAACTATAAAGTAGGTTTAACGCACCGCTGGTCATGTACCCGGTTAAGAAAGGAGGTGTTATGCCATTAGTCGCTGACCGAATTCCCGGCTCGCCTGTGCGTCAAATTGAAATTACCTACTTGAATAATTGAATTATACCTTAAGGGTGATTTACCACAAATTCACATCCGAAACACAATGAATAAGGGCATTGCTTGGTGCGTAGCCGAGTCCTAGCAAAAGTACGTTGTGAATAGTTGTGGGTAAATTCTTTAATTCGTTTAACCAATACCGCAACATAATTTATGAAGAAATTTAATCTTGTGAAAAAGTTTACTAAATGTTTTATTAAACTTATGCTATGGAGATTGTATGCATGCTTCTCCATACATTGATTTTGACATCAAGATTTATACACTTTAAAATTTAAGTCGAATGCTCCTAATTAACGAACACTTGAAATTACTTCATTATCAAATGATATTTTTGGGTGATGTTGTGATGGAGAGAAAACCATTTGTAGAATGAGAATTCGTATGATGGTTTTACGTTACTCAGATTAGATGACTTAATTAAGTTACTCAGTGAGATCTGGAAACTTAATGCATTCAGAAGGGATGAAACATGTTTACAATGCAAAACGGTTTTTTAGCAATGTAAATCCCTTAAAGATCTAGAAATTGAAAATTGTTTGTCAATTGAATTGTTCGACAAGTCGCTATGTTGAGTACATTCATTACTAGCAGATCAACTGATGTAATAAATTTATGTCAATATATTTCTAGAATTCACGGAAAATAATATGGTTTTTATACCGTGGTAATTTTATTTTCTTGAAAGTATTTTGTTATCAAAAATACTAATATTTGAACTTATTTCTATAGAAATGGCTCAACCCACCAATAACACTATAAGTTCCGCATTCAAAACTTTCTTTGAACGTCCTGAACTTACTGGCCCAAACTTCAATGATTGGTACCGCTCGCTAAGAATTGTCTTGAGAGCAGCGGGTACTATCGATATTTTGACTACTCCCTATCCGGAGGATCTTGCTGAAGGAGTATCTGATGCGCAAAGGCTTGAACACGCTGCTAATATTAAGAAGCACTCGAAGGTGGCTTGGTTAATGCTAGGAAAAATGGCTCCTCCACTTCAAAAGAAGTATGAGCTATTTTCACCTAAGCGAATGATTGATGAGCTCAAGGCTATGTTCGAGAAGCCGCAAACTATGGAGATCTACGACTTGGTAGATGATTTGCATAGCTGCAAGCAAGCTCCAGGAAATTCTGTAAGTGACCATTAGTTGGAGATGAGGGGTTATATGGAACAGCTCATTGCACTAGGACAACCCTGTGATCATAATATGGCTAACAACTTGATCAATAGGTCCCTTAACAAGGACTTCAATGATTTCATTAGAAACTATAATATGCATTGCACGGGGAAGACAGTTAATGATTTGCATGCAATGCTCATTGACTATGAAAAGGGGTTGAAAGGCAAGGCATCTACCGCTACGCCTTCTGTACTAACCATACAAAAGGGTAGAGTGAGTAAGCCAAAACCGCAAGCGAATAAGAAGAAAGGCAAAGGCAAGGGTAATAAGGGCAAACAAGTTGCGACTTATTAGAAACCTAAGCAGAGATTTGTCAAGAAGAGTCAATCTTAAAAGGATGAGACTTGTCACCATTGCAAGGAAAGTGGTCACTGGAAGAGGAATTGCCCTCTTTACCTCGAAGAATTGCAAGAAATAAAGAAGAAGTCCGAGCAGAGAGCTACAGCTTCAGGTACTTTATTTATGATTGAAATGTTTAATTTAACATACAAATTAAATTCCTAGGTATATGATACAGGATGCGCTATTAACGTTTGTAATACGCTGCAGGGATTTAATATGTAAAGGAAGCTTTCCTATGGGGAACAATTTCTGCAAGTGGGAAATGGCGCACAAGCAGCGGTTGAAGCTATAGGAACATTTAATCTAGTTTTACCTTCGGGTATAGTACTGAGTTTAAATGATTGTCATTATGCACCTACAATTGTTAGGGTGTTATTTCCTTTTCTTGTTTGTTAAATAATGGATTCGTTCACACGATTGATAATGCAATTTCCGTTTGGAAAAATGGTATTTTCTATTTTAATGCAATTTTTGTGAATGGCGTGTTTGAAACATACATGCATGATAATGAATTCAAGAACAATAAATTTGTATTTAGCATGAGTAAGAAGAGAAAGTTTGACAATAACTCTTCTTAACTTTGGCATTGTAGACTTGCCCATATTGGGAAGACTCGTATACAAAATATTCAACGTGAAGGTCTTTTGGAAAGTATCAATGATGAATCATTTGATAAATGTGAGTCTTGTATCTCTAGAAAGATGACTAAGAAACCTTTTAATATCAATATTGAAATAGCTACTGATCTACTTGGACTTATACATACTGACGTGTGTGGGCCACTTAGACATACGTCAAGGAAAGGTGCTAGCTACTTCTTAACATTTACGAATGATTATAGCCGTAATGGTTATGTTTATTTACTTAAGCATAAACATGAGGTATTTGAAATATTTAAAGTGTTTAAAGCAGAAGTAGAACTGCAATTAGGGAAGAAGATTAAAGCTCTTCGTTGTAGCTCGGTTTTCACATGCTAGAATCACGGTTAGCTCATTGTATTACGTGTGTACAAGATCGTAATATAGTCTTACTTTAGACTATATCTTGGTATATTACGGTATAAACCCGAATTGGTGATTCTTTCTTCCTCTTGTGGATTTGCTTTAGCGTAAAGGTATGTAACCCTAATTCTATTAATTACAATTGTGTTATTATTATGATCTTGTTAAATCGCTTCCGCTATGTGTGCTTTGATCTCGTTCAGGGTTTTATATAATTTTTATGATATTAATAAACCTCCAGTGGCATCGAGAGCCGCTTTAACATGTTATAATTATCGAAAATCTAAATTTTTAACCAATCATTATTTAGAGTTAAAACTACATGTTTTTAGGTTTTCTTAAAATTAGAGTTTTGTTTTTTAAAGATTAGAGTTTTGGCCGAATTTTTAATAAAAAAAGGAATTATTTTGAAACCCTAAATTACATGTGGGATAATTTTAGATTGAATTGCATGATTAATTGTTGTGTCATGTATCGTTACGATCCGTAGAGATTTAATTGTTAAGATTTATGGGGTATCCATGATTACGTGCATGTTTTCATGGATCATAAAATTATATGTTTATATGATTTTATGTGCTACGTGATTATTTGTTCAATAAATCTAGAATTAGGGAAGACTTTTATATGAATATAAAGACCTAGATTTGATGACTATTGAATAAATCGTATGCATGTGGCTATTTGATTCATTTATTGCACATATAAATTGTTATTATGTGTTTATGATTTAGTTTTTTTTACTTGTTTATTTTAGAAATTGGTGAATTGTTGTATACAAGGATTTTTTTATGAAAAGAAAAAATATGGACTAAGTTATATTAAAATATTGATTTGTTAGAGATTTAAATTACATAGATTACGTTGATTGGGGAATTACAATAATAATCTAATGGCCTACTCTTTTTGACAAACTATAAAGTAGGTTTAACGCACCGCTGGTCATGTACCCGGTTAAGAAAGGAGGTGTTATGCCATTAGTCGCTGACCGAATTCCCGGCTCGCCTGTGCGTCAAATTGAAATTACCTACTTGAATAATTGAATTATACCTTAAGGGTGATTTACCACAAATTCACATCCGAAACACAATGAATAAGGGCATTGCTTGGTGCGTAGCCGAGTCCTAGCAAAAGTACGTTGTGAATAGTTGTGGGTAAATTCTTTAATTCGTTTAACCAATACCGCAACATAATTTATGAAGAAATTTAATCTTGTGAAAAAGTTTACTAAATGTTTTATTAAACTTATGCTATGGAGATTGTATGCATGCTTCTCCATACATTGATTTTGACATCAAGATTTATACACTTTAAAATTTAAGTCGAATGCTCCTAATTAACGAACACTTGAAATTACTTCATTATCAAATGATATTTTTGGGTGATGTTGTGATGGAGAGAAAACCATTTGTAGAATGAGAATTCGTATGATGGTTTTACGATACTCAGATTAGATGACTTAATTAAGTTACTCAGTGAGATCTGGAAACTTAATGCATTCAGAAGGGATGAAACATGTTTACAATGCAAAACGGTTTTTTAGCAATGTAAATCCCTTAAAGATCTAGAAATTGAAAATTGTTTGTCAATTGAATTGTTCGACAAGTCGCTATGTTGAGTACATTCATTACTAGCAGATCAACTGATGTAATAAATTTATGTCAATATATTTCTAGAATTCACGGAAAATAATATGGTTTTTATACCGTGGTAATTTTATTTTCTTGAAAGTATTTTGTTATCAAAAATACTAATATTTGAACTTATTTCTATAGAAATGGCTCAACCCACCAATAACACTATAAGTTCCGCATTCAAAACTTTCTTTGAACGTCCTGAACTTACTGGCCCAAACTTCAATGATTGGTACCGCTCGCTAAGAATTGATTAAGAAGCACTCGAAGGTGGCTTGGTTAATGCTAGGAAAAATGGCTCCTCCACTTCAAAAGAAGTATGAGCTATTTTCACCTAAGCGAATGATTGATGAGCTCAAGGCTATGTTCGAGAAGCCGCAAACTATGGAGATCTACGACTTGGTAGATGATTTGCATAGCTGCAAGCAAGCTCCAGGAAAGTCTGTAAGTGACCATTAGTTGGAGATGAGGGGTTATATGGAACAGCTCATTGCACTAGGACAACCCTGTGATCATAATATGGCTAACAACTTGATCAATAGGTCCCTTAACAAGGACTTCAATGATTTCATTAGAAACTATAATATGCATTGCACGGGGAAGACAGTTAATGATTTGCATGCAATGCTCATTGACTATGAAAAGGGGTTGAAAGGCAAGGCATCTACCGCTACGCCTTCTGTACTAACCATATAAAAGGGTAGAGTGAGTAAGCCAAAACCGCAAGCGAATAAGAAGAAAGACAAAGGCAAGGGTAATAAGGGCAAACAAGTTGCGACTTATTAGAAACCTAAGCAGAGATTTGTCAAGAAGAGTCAATCTTAAAAGGATGAGACTTGTCACCATTGCAAGGAAAGTGGTCACTGGAAGAGGAATTGCCCTCTTTACCTCGAAGAATTGCAAGAAATAAAGAAGAAGTCCGAGCAGAGAGCTACAGCTTCAGGTACTTTATTTATGATTGAAATGTTTAATTTAACATACAAATTAAATTCCTGGGTATATGATACAGGATGCGCTATTAACGTTTGTAATACGCTGCAGGGATTTAATATGTAAAGGAAGCTTTCCTATGGGGAACAATTTCTGCAAGTGGGAAATGGCGCACAAGCAGCGTTTGAAGCTATAGGAACATTTAATCTAGTTTTACCATCGGGTATAGTACTGAGTTTAAATGATTGTCATTATGCACCTACAATTGTTAGGGTGTTATTTCCTTTTCTTGTTTGTTAAATAATGGATTCGTTCACACGATTGATAATGCAATTTCTGTTTGGAAAAATGGTATTTTCTATTTTAATGCAATTTCTGTGAATGGCGTGTTTGAAACAGACATGCATGATAATGAATTAAAGAACAATAAATATGTATTTAGCATGAGTAAGAAGAGAAAGTTTGACAATAACTCTTCTTAACTTTGGCATTGTAGACTTGCCCATATTGGGAAGACTCGTATACAAAATATTCAACGTGAAGGTCTTTTGGAAAGTATCAATGATGAATCATTTGATAAATGTGAGTCTTGTATCTCTAGAAAGATGACTAAGAAACCTTTTAATATCAATATTGAAATAGCTACTGATCTACTTGGACTTATACATACTGATGTGTGTGGGCCACTTAGACATACGTCAAGGAAAGGTGCTAGCTACTTCTTAACATTTACGAATGATTATAGCTGTAATGGTTATGTTTATTTACTTAAGCATAAACATGAGGTATTTGAAATATTTAAAGTGTTTAAAGCAGAAGTAGAACTGCAATTAGGGAGAAGATTAAAGCTCTTCGTTCTGATAGAGGTGGTGAATATTTAAGTCAAGAGTTTATAGATTATCTAAGTGAGAATGGAACTGTTCAGCATCTTACTTCTCACTATACTCCACAACAAAATGGTGTATCCAAAAGAAGAAATCATACATTATTGGATATGGTGTGATCTATGTTTAATCTTACAACTTTAGCTTTATCCTTTTGAGATTATGCTTTAGAGTCTGTTGTTCGCATTTTAAATATGTTTCCCACAAAGAAGGTCGATAAGACACCATATGATCTATGGCATGGCAAGAAGCCATATTTATCTTATTTAAAGGTCTGGGTTGCAAGGCGTATGTGAAACGTGACTCAGGTTACAAACTCCAACAACGATCTGTAAAATGTATCTTTGTAGGATACCCTAAGGAAACTATGGGTTACTACCTTTATTATCCACCTGAGAACAAAGTAATTGTTGCTAGGTACTGGAGACTTCCTTGAATCTGATCTTGTAAATCAAGAATTCGGTGGGAGAAATTATGATCTTGAAGAGAGTGATATAGATACATTACCTTCTGAAAACACTAGCGATATAATTCTTGTAGAATCAGAAAGTCTGGCGGTTCCACCAGAATTAGTTCCTCCGCGTAGATCCAAAAGGATTAAAAACGCAAATATCAATATATTTCTTAACATAGAGGATGATAATGAGTTAGGGGATCTTGGTTTACCCGCTAATTATAAATCCTCCATACTTGATCCTGAGAAAGATAAGTAGATGGTTCCTATGGATGAGGAAATGAAATCCATGAAAGTAAATGATGTTCGGATTCTTGTAGAACCACCACCGAATGCCAAAGTAGTGAGACATAAGTGGATATACAAGAAGAAAACCGACATGGACGGAAAAGTACAATCCTATAAAGCTCGTTTAGTAGCTAAAGGTTTCACTCAAACTTTTGGCGTAGACTACGAGGAGACATTTTCTCCTGTAGCATACTTAAGAGCTATTAGGATTCTCATAGCTATAGCAGCATACTATGACTATGAGATATGGAAAATGGATGTTAAAACTACCTTCTTGAATTGTCACTTAGATGAAGACATCTATATGCAGCAACCAGAATGGTATGTTGATCCTGAGAATCCAGGACATGTGTGCAAACTTCAAAGGTCCATTTATGGTTTGAAGCAAGCATTACGTCAATGAAATAAAATATTTGACGAAGAAATCAAAAACTTTGGATTTATTCAGAATCGTGATGAGCCATGTGTATATCGCAAAGCTAGTGAGTGATGTAGTATTCCTCGTCCTATATGTCGATGACATATTAATCATGGGAAGTAACATTCCAAGACTTAAAGCTGTTAAGGATTATCTTGGTAAATGTTTTTCTATAAAGGATTTAGGAGAAGCTACATACATTCTGGGATTTAAGATCTATCAGGATAGGAAAAGACGGTTAATTGGTCTATGTCATGATGCTTATATAGATAAGATTTTGAAGAAGTATAATATGCATAATTCCAAGAAATCTTTTCAACCCATGGAAGTTAAGCATAATCTAAGTCATGAGATGGATGCATCAACTCTTGAAGAGGAGGCATATATGCAGAAGGTGCCTTATGCTTTGGTTGTTGGATCTATAATGTATGTTGTTAGATGCATAAGGCCTGATGTGGCGTTTGCTCAGAACTTGGTCAGTAGATACCAACAGAATCCATGGAAGCTCCACTGGAATACTGTTAAACATATTCTAAAGTATTTGAGGAGTATAAAAGATATTGTAACACCCCGTTTTGATAAATGCAATATCACAAGATAATTATGGCGTGTCATCAAAGCATGCAAGGTAATATGTCATAAACATACATGACCAAAGGGATAACTGGAATCAAATATCGGTTCCCAAACATAAGCCCAAAACATAAACAAAATAAATGAATTAAAGGAAGACTAAACAAGCATAAATATATGAAGGCATGAGGAGAAGAAGTCTAAGGTAGCTCCCATTATGCGTGTCCTCCAAATGCTCCAGTCTAACCTTAGGTACCTGCCGTTTTGGGACATGGAAAAAAAGTAACGGCTGAGCAATAAGCTCAGTGCACGGATATATAACATAGCATGAATGGCATAATATAGGAAGAAATGTAAAGCATGAATAGCAGCGAAAATGAATAAGTCCTGGGAAAACCTAGGCATATAACATGATTAACTGATTTTAGTTCTGAAAATATAGCTTATGTTTACTTGTAAAATCTATATTAGTTTACTGTACCAAAATAGCCAATATAGGTCATGAGGTCAACAACGTGCTTGAATACGTAGAAGGGTGACCTCATCATGCAATTAGAGGGGCTGTCTCTAATCCTACTGGTTTGGGTAGGAGGGATCAGCTCCTTGTGAAGGATGCAAGGCACACACCACATTCACCATAAAATCCTGACTGGAACTGTAACTAGGATGCACCCATACACCCCACATGATAACATAATAAATATAATGGCCAAATAACTGAAAGGGACGTCACGAGCTATCACTCCGCCGTGGTGAAGTCATAACACTAGTGCCTCTAGTGTTATGGTTATGGTACCTTCATAACTAGGTGAAATTGGTCATGCATGTATATGGCTAAGGTAACTAATAAAACATAAGCATTTAATCTGTAACTACTAGGAAAACAGTTGGCTGCATACGAGAAATCCTAATGAAGGAAGAGATTGTCCTTACTGAAGGACGGAAAATCCATACCATATATCTAATAGAAGCTAACGAAAACGATGAAGAACTACGCCACCTTGACGGATAAGACTACATAAGAAATATGGACGTATATGAGTTGTCTGAATTACGTGTGTTTTACTGGTTCAGTGTGTTATTAGCTTGTTATACTTATTCTGTCATGTTTTACTGTTTACTGTGTTAACTGTAGTTATACTGATGCTCTGAAGTGTATTATTCATGTAATAGTGTATTATAATACTTGTATTGTAATACTAAGTAACTTTCTAAAAATAGCAGGTTTCCATAAATAGTAAGTTTCTAAAAATAGAAAGTTTCCAAAAATAGTAAGTTTCCATAATTAGAAATAAGCGGGATTGTTTATACTAAGTAAAGTTTAAATAGTATAATACAAGTCATGGTTATAGCTTATTAATTAAATAACTTGGTTAGTTTAATTAAACTACAAATTAAGCTAAGTAAAAATACTTTAGGTTATACATGTAATATTAGTTTTAATATTTAACCTAAGTCATGAAATTAATTAAATTAAAAAGTCTAGTAATTAATTTAATTAAACATATTTTAATATTTTCCCGAACCCGTGTTTTAAAAATTAACCCGAGCCCGGTACCTGGGGCACATATAAGCCGAGCCAAACAGCCCTACCAGTGGTAAGACCGGCTAGCCAGTTGCTACTAGTGGCTCACGGTTCCCACTGCCGAGCCATGGCAGCCCGGTTCATACCGGTCCGCAGCCGGTTCCCACCAGTTGTGACCGGTTCCCCCCTGCTTGCTTTGTTCGGTTCCCACTGTTAGTACAAAAAGCCCCACCGAGACCCTATTGGTCTTGGTTGACACGAAATCAAACCCAATACAATATCTAAACATACCCGACCCTTGGTCGGGGTCCTTTGGTGCTGCGTCTGAACAAACAAACCAAACCGAGCCCCTTGTGGGCTCGTTGGTGTCGAATCAAACAAGCCGAGAGTCCTTTGACTCTCGGTTGTGTCTCGGCTAACCCAAAAACCGAACCAAACACCTTTAAATTCATGGTTTTAATTATCTAACATGATTTCCTTGTTTGTTTTTATGATTATTACATGAATTAAATGAAAGAATTAAAAGAAAAAGGGTTTTGATTATACCGTTAGCGTTGTATGGAAAGGTTACGATCACGAACACGGACACCTAAAATCAAAGACCAAAATTCGTTGGGTTTGTCCTTGTGGTTTGTGGTGGCCGGCGGCAAGAGCAAAAAGCAGGCAAGAGGAAACCTAAATTTTATGTTTTATGTTTTCTGTGTTTTTACTAAAAATGTATTTTAAGTTGGTTGATGGGACAAGCCCATCCCTTCCTTTCCTCTTGTCTAGCCGCGGCCTAAAGGGAGCCCACGAGGAAACCCGTAGTTTTTCCCGAGTTCAATTATTTACGTGATCGTTCATGTTTATTTATCGTGATTTTTATATGTCGTGATCGTGTCACATTTATAATATTCATGAATGTTCGTTATTAAATGTCGTGACACGTGTATTAATATTATAAATGGAAAGTTTTATTTTTATCGTATTTATGTGTGTTACTGTTCATGGTATTTTAAATGCGGGTTTTAGAAATCTTCCCCTCTAAAAGAATAATTCGTCCTCGAATTAATGACGTGATACTGTTGCGGGTATTACAGTTCTTCCCCTCTAAAAGGATCATTCTTCCTTGAGTTAAAGATCAGATAAACTGATGGAGTTATCAAAGCTGAGAGGACACAAAGGCTGGAAGGACATGTGAGCTAGAAGGACGTGAGTGAGGCATGTCTGAAGGGGACATGGAACGTGACGTGACCTGACATAACGTATCTGATTGATGAGCGAAACGGCTAAAAAGTAACATGTAGAGATGACTAAACGTTAGGATGCGAAATAATCTGGAATAAATGATATAAGTAACGTCTTAGTAATGATGTACAAGACATACTGAAACATAGTACGTGAACAATTGTGAACGTGATACGTGAACAATTATGAACGTGATATATGGACATATGATGAATGATGATACGTGTAACATATCGTGAACGTGATATGAGAAACGTGGAATGAACATGACATGTGAACCATATCGTAAACATAGAATAACTGGGGTGGTAACACCAAACGATATGAGGTAAGACGTGGAAATGTCACTTGAAGCGTCAACCAGAAGATGAAAAGTTTATTAAACTCGAGTCTGGTCTCCCAAGCTTTGCTGTAAACTTTTCAGAAAAGTGGAACTTCAATCGTAAGCTAGAATACGATCATAAACGTGAATAGTGTCATGAAAGTGAGTGCGAAGACATCATAGAATTTAAAAAGGACGTGTACATAATAATAAATGAATGCGTGCACGAGTCTTCCTCTGAGATGATAGTTGCAAGAGTGCCTAGCGATCGTACGATCTCTGGCTGGCAATGTCTGATAATCTGCTAGCTGTGAAATCCCTACGGATGAAAGGATTTTGCAGACTTGGTCAAACGGTTGAAAATAATCCAGATAACATCATGGTTCTTCTGAAATTGCGATAGTCTGGTAACAATGCCATGGAGGTCTTGTCCCTTCTCCGTTTCACAATTTCCAAGGGTGGAAAGATCTCCGGGCCTGTTGGTGTTCTATCTTAACCTGCCGGTATGACAGATACTTAGATATGAACTTAACTATATCTTGCTTCATAGCAACTGGATACATAGAAACTCGGAAAATTAAGAGTTTATGTAGTTAGACTACTCTTAACGTAGGAACCCCTGGTTCACATAATTTAGCGTAGGGTTCTCTCTTTTACGCATAAACTGCGTCATGGTGAGATTAACCATAAGAGTAAACGTGACTCAACATATCAATGTAATTACCCGAAATTCCTACTGGAAATATTCAGGTGAAACTTCTGCTGTCATAGAATTGCAACATAGTGTGAATATGTTCTTCATGCTCTTCTCCGGACTTAGAGAAGATTAGGTTGTCATCGATGAAAATACTAACGAACTTGTTTATGAGTTCATGGAAACTCAATTTATAGAATCTATAATGCCGCTGAAGCATTTGAGAGACTGAAACAAAATCGTGGATTAAGCATGATCAAATCGTGTGTGAAGAGCAGTCATGGGCATATCCTGCTCTTTCACTCGCCACTGTTGTCAACATGAGTGTAAATTGTTCTTGTAATAGTGCATTAGCACCCTACAGTTGGTAGTATACGTCGTCAATGCGTGGAGGAAGATAACGGTCATGAACGGTGATTTGTTTACATCGACGGTAGTCGACACATAATCTCATGTTACCGTCCTTCTCCTTACTAACAAGATCGGTGCACATCGGGGTGATGCATCTGATGGATGAGCCCGACATCTCTGCAGCTGAACCTCCAACTCTTTAGCTCAAGAAAGCCATGCTATGAAGAGTCTTGGAAACTGGTTTTACTCCCTAACTTGCGTGATGTTATGTTCCACCCTGCAAGTAGGAAGTAAATTCAGAGGTTTTTCTTGAAATACATCTAGAAATTTAGAAATATTCGGCTGATTTTGGGTAAGAGGAATTTCCAAAGTCATGTCATAAATGATTTCTAGAAAATCTTCGCAGCCATGGAATGACGATCATATGTTTGTAAAACATAATTGACTTGTACAAATTGTCCTGATGGAAAACCATGCTGAATGTATTCAGGAGCCTGAGCATCACTGTACATAATCTGGTATGAATGACGGCTTATCGCAGCATGGGTTGTTGTTCATAGTCCATAGACAAAGTCATATTTAACTCCCATCTGTCGGAGGAAAGTACATAGCAGATTGCATCCTATCGTCATACTGAATGACTGGGTTCGTATACATGGATGACACGAATCACGTCCTTATGGTCATGGATATATATGAAGTATGAAACCAAGTAATGAAAATGCCATGCCAATACATGGAGTAAAAGGTAGTAAATTTTACAGAACGTGCTTCGCCTGCCTCCTGCAGAACGAACACAGCGTGTTCAAACGTGAACAAGACTCTGATGATGATGCTGAAATTCTTATAGTCTGATTTATTCATGACACAATGGTTATACCCCTTGAAGGGCACCCTGAATTACTCAGGGCGGTTTCAGATGATAAACACGAATCATGTGTCTTGACTCGTGTCTTGAGGGGATATGCGCATGACATGTGTCTTGACTAGTGTCTTGACATGTATCTTAAACATATTCGTGGGACATGTGTCTTGACGGATGTATTAACATAAGTCTCGAGATGTGAAACAAATGAAATTTAAAGTCTTAGGTCCTCATGTCAAAATTTGGCGGATCGGTTAGACTACTAACCCTGTGTATTTTTTACCACGTCCGTAACCAAAGTTCCGTCGTTATACTCAGAGTGTTTGCTGTCAGATAATTGTTACTGCCTCCTTACATGTCAGTTTCATGACAGTCATAGTTATGACTGTGATTCATGTAACTTTTCAGTTGAGTGGCCGGCTGGCACCGGTTTCTACTCGTATGCTGGAAAAGACAATTGGACAGCATGTGAGTACCATCTAAAAAGGTAAGAATATGGAATGAAACGGTACATATGGTGTGTTAACAAAATTCTGGTTGGTTTTCTCTGATCTATCGCCTTCTTCCTTGTTTTGTAGAATCGCCAAGCTGAGAGCGGTATCATCTTTTAAATCAACGTTGTTGAGAAAATGTCTAACAAAATTGAAAATGAATTAGTATCACACGGGGACTGCGGCAATTGGAATATGTCTAGAGTATGGTACATGAAGTAAACATGGAACATGGTATATGGAGTACACATGGAATTCGCATGAGGTGATTGATACAGTGTCAATCATCTGACATGATCAGAGGAAAGTAATGATTAAATGGATAAAATCAAACTGAATATGACAATATAATAATCTAGCTAATTTAGCGTAGACATAATCCCAGTTGCGTAGAAGGCACAAAACATGTTTAGATGAAATCGAATGATTGTCAGCATGAGAACATGATCAATGAAAACCAACCATGACTTATCATGAAAAAATGTTTAAACATGATCCATCAATGCCTAGCATGAAGCAAAATCAAAATAAGGAAACATGGAACAAAATTTTGCATAATGGAACATGAAAACATAATAAGCATGAAAAACGAAGTTAACCATGATAGTATGACGATATAGTCGTCAAAAGAACGTAACAATAAATGACGATACATGAAAAGTTATGACTTCAATGAAATGAATTTTGAAAGTTAATAATGTGGACGACTATGAGTCGTTTCACAATGCAACATAAATGATAAATCTGAAATAATATGAGGCGAGTATAAAATGCATGAACAATATATAAAGTAATGAAACAGTTTATAATGCATGAAACAATTTAAAAATGCATGATGCGGTTTTAGGAACTTTTTATATGAGCGAGGGTGAACGCCTATGGGTCGGTTCACCAAAACAAAGACATAGAGGGGGACGCCAATGGGTCGGTCCCAAAGTTAAAACTTTCGATAAAAGCACATGCGGCTAAATAGGGACAATCCTGTACCAACCCATACTTAGTCATAAAGCTGTGACAATGAGATGAATGCATGAAATAAATACATGAAATGAATGAATGCAACCCAACTGTCAAAACGAAACGAAAAACATGTGACTAAATACGAACTATTGTGGTTCAGTTCATACTAGACAAAATTTACAAGAAAACATCATGCCTAAAACAATGACATGTAACTAAGTATGGCTGAAGGTTGTTCGATCCATATTAGTAAATCAATTCCGAAGAAAACATCATGGTTAAAACATCGAGGTTCTACAAATATCAATACGTGGAAATCAGACGTCAGCTTGGGAAGATCCTGGTGACTACCCACTAGTCACAGGTCAAGTTGAGAGCCTACAGGTTGAAACCTTGGGATCTGATACCATAATTGTAACACCCCATTTTTATAAATGGAATATCTCAGGATAATTATGGCGTGTCATCAAAGCATGTAAGATAATATGTCATAAACATACCTGACCAAAGGGATAACCGGAATCAAATATCGGTTCCCAAACATAAGCCCAAAACATAAACAAAATAAATGAACTAAAGGAAGACGAAACAAGCAAATATATGAAGGCATGAGGAGAAGAAGTCTAAGGTAGCTCCCATCCTATGCGTGCCCTCCAAATGCTCCAGTCTAACCTTAGGTACCTGCCATTTTGGGACATAGAAAGAAAGTAATAGTTGAGCAATACGCTCAGTGCACGGATATATAACATAGCATGAATGGCATAATATAGGAAGAAATGTAAAGCATAAATAGCAGCTGAAATGAATAAGTCCTAGGAAAACATAGGCATATAACATGATTAACTGATTTTAGTTCTGAAAATATGGCTTATGTTTACTTGTAGAATCTGTATTAGTGTACTAAAATAGCCAATATAGGCCATGAGGTATACAACGTGCATGAATACGTAGAGGGGTGACCTCATCATGCAATTAGAGGGGCTACCTCTAATCATACTAGTCTGTTTAGGAGGGATCAGCTCCTTGTGAATGATGTAAGGCACACACCACATTCACCATGAAATCCTGACTGAAACTGTAACTAGGATGCACCCATACGCCCCACATGATAACATAATAAATATAATGGCCAAATAACTGAAAGGGACGCCACGAGGTATCACTCCTCCGTGGTGAAGTCATAACACTAGTGCCTCTAGTGTTATGGTTATGGTACCTCCATAACTAGGTGAAACTGGTCATGCATGTATATGGCTAAGGTAACTAATAAAACATAAGCATTTAATATGTAACTACTGGGAAAACAATTGGCTGCATACGGGAAATCCTAATGTAGGAAGAGATTGTCTTTACTGAAAGACGGGAAATCCGTACCTTATGTCCAGTAGAAGCTAACGAAAACGATGAAGAACTACTCTGCCTTGACGGATAACACTGCATAAGAAATATGGACGTGTATGAGTTGTCTGAATCACGTGTGTTTTACTTGTTCTATGTGTTATTAGCTTGTTATACTTATTCTGTCATGTTTTACTGTTTATTGTGTTAACTGTAGTTATACTGATGTTCTGAAGTGTATTATTCATGTAATAGTGTATTATAATACTTGTATTGTAATACTAAGTAACTTTCTAAAAATAGCAGGTTTCCATAAACAGTAAGTTTCTAAAAATAAAAACTTTCCAAAAATAGTAAGTTTCCATAATTAGAAATAAGCTGGATTATTAATAATAAGTAAAGTTTAAATAGTATAATACAAGTCATGGTTATAGCTTATTAATTAAATAACTTGGTTAATTTAATTAAACTATAAATTAAGCTAAGTAAAAATACTTTAGGTTATACATGTAATATTAGTTTTAAAATTAAACCTAAGTCATGAAATTAATTAAATTAAAAAGTCTAGTAATTAATTTAAGTAAACATATTTTAATATTTTCCCGAACCCGTGTTTTAAAAATTAACCCGAGCCTAAAACCCGGGGCACATATAAGCCGGAACATATAAGCCGATCCAAACAACCCTACCAGTGGCAAGACCGGCTAGCCGGTTGCCACTGGTGGCTCTCGGTTCCCAACTGCCGAGCCATGGCAGCCCGGTTCACACCGGTCCGCAGCCGGTTCCCACCGGTTGTGACCGGTTCCCCCCTACTTGCTTTGTTCGGTTCCCACTGTTAGTACAAAAAGCCCTACCGAGACCCTATTGGTCTCGGTTGACACGAAATCAAACCGAAAACAATGTCTAAACATACCCCGAGGGTCGGGGTCCCTTGGTGCTGCGTCTGAACAAACAAACCAAACCGAACCCCTTGTGGGTCTCGGTGGTGTCGAATCAAACAAGCCGAGAGTCCTTTGACTCTCGGTTGTGTCTCGGCTAACCCAAAAACCGAACCAAACACCCTTAACTTCATGGTTTTAATTATCTAACATGATTTCCTTGTTTGTTTTTATGATTATACATGAATTAAATGAAAGAATTAGAAGAAAAGGGTTTTGATTATACCGTTAGCGTGGAATGGAAAGGTTTATGATCACGAACACGTACACCTAAAATCAAAGACCAAAATTCGTCCGGTTTGTCCTTGTGGTTTGTGGTGGCCGGCGGCAAGAGCAAAAAGGATGCAAGAGGAGAACTTTTTGTAAAACCTAAAATTTATGTTTTATGTTTTCTGTGTTTTTACTAAACATGTATTTTATGTTGGTTCATGGGCCACGCCCATCCCTTCCTTTCCTCTTGTCTAGTCGCGGCCTAAAGGGAGCCCACGGGGAAACCCGTAGTTTTTTCTGAGTTCAATTATTTACGTGATCGTTCATGTTTATTTATCGTGATTTTTATATGTCGTGATCGTGTCACATTTATAATATTCGTGAATGTTCGTTATTAAATGGCGTGACACGCGTTTTAATATTATAAATGAAAAGTTTTATTTTTATCGTATTTCCGTGTGTTACTGTTCATGTGTACTGTTCATGGTATTTTAAATGCGGGTTTTACAGATATGTTCTTGGTATACGGAGGGAAACCAGACACAGAACTGAATGTTACAGGTTTTTGTGATGCGTCCTGGCAATGTGATAAAGACGATACGAAGTCTCAGACGGGTTACGTTTTGTTATCAATGGAGGAGCAGTTGACTGGAAGAGCAAGAAGCTGACAACGATTGCAATGCATGCTACTCAGTCTGAGTACATGGCTGCTTCAGAAGCTGCAATGGAAGCTGTTTGGATTAGGAAGTTTATTGAAGATCTAAGACTGATGCCTTCAATTAAAGAACCTATAGATATGTATTGTGACAATTCTTCCGCAATAATATCTGCCAATGACCTTGTAGTCATGAAAGGCGCCAGACACTTCATGCGTAAACATCACTACATCCGAGAACAAGTTGAAGCTCGTGAAATCAAATTGATAAAATTTCACACAGATGATAACGTCGCTGATCCTTTAACTAAGGCTTTGCCTAGACCAAAGGTAGTTAAGCATGCCAAGGCGATTGGGCTGCAACTAGCTAGCGAATCATGCAATAAATATGTGATTAGTATTTGGATAAAGGATGTTGTGACATTATTATATAATAAAATAAATATTGAGTTTCGTTTATTCCTATTATTTAATAAGTGTATCTTATTTTACATGTTTTAATCCATGAATAAATGTTATGCTAAATGTCCGTTGTCGATTAATAATATGGGAATATTATTAAATTAAGACAAATCGAAATAGTGATAGAGTATACTTGAAAGTATATTGATCAATTTTGGATGATATTCGATGAATTGAATATTGGACTTATCCCAACTATATATTTTTACTTTATGGATCTTTGTTATCAAGTAAAACATAAATAGTTATCCTCAGACTTAAGATACCAGGAAACTGTTGTGAATCTAGTGCATCTCTATGGAATAATCTAACGCTAAACGTAACTGGTAGCTATAAGGATTATTTTCGGAAGTGTTGCAAAATTCATAAGTTTTGCTCGTAGTCAATATAGAATTTATTTCCTCCAATTTTGTTTTGGATTTTAATACAGCTAGGCCCCTCGTGGGATTAGTAAGATGTTTGTGTGTCCACACCCAAATTTGTTTTGGTAATCTTGCTGAATTTGTGAACGAGAAACAGAATGGTTAATG
Organism: Glebionis coronaria; assembly: GCA_025667525.1. Lineage (NCBI taxonomy): Eukaryota > Viridiplantae > Streptophyta > Magnoliopsida > Asterales > Asteraceae > Glebionis > Glebionis coronaria. The sequence continues at coordinate 20,382 of JANFOE010000044.1, read as the reverse complement.
AAAGGAATGACTGAGATCCATATCCTTATTAACGTTGTATTAGAAATAAAAGGATAATAATAACGACGTAGAATCGTTAAAAGGTTTTGTCCAGGAGACCTTACTCGAGTTGTACTAGAGACATTTCTAAGTGTAACTAGACGCTAGTCAATGTAATCACGGTATTTGAAATATGTCCAAGTGGGAGCTGTAAGTATATGGACTTATATTTAGTAGTCGTGTGATATGATCGAACTCGAGATTACGGGATTGCACACAATACGTAAAGAGTTAATTTAATTAATAGATATATTTATTATATTTATTAATTTATTTAATAAATATATATTCATTAAATTAAACCGAGCAAGTAACTATATAACTTTAACGATCGTTAATTAATTAATAGTTAAGTATTAACGAGTGTTAAAATAATATATATTAAGAGAATTAAAAGGAAGAAAGATGGAAGATTTCGGAACACCCTATAAGGGGTGTTTGGTCGGTCGGTTAGGGCTCCAAATGGGGGAGGGGGCAAAAGCTGTCTTTTATTTACTTGGGCTACAATGGGTTTGAGGCTTATAAATACACCTCCTTATCCCTCATAATCTTCATAACTTGAATCCCCTCTCTTCCTCTCTCTTGGTTCGATCGCAAGGGTAAACCCACGAAGGGTTTTCGGTTGGTTTTCTTGGTTGATCGATTGTATTAATAATCTAGTCCTAGCCCCTCTCTAGGGTTGTTGGGTACATTATTTACAAGCGTCGTAGCTCGGTTTTCACGTGCTAGAATCACAGTTAGCTCGTTGTATTACGTGTGTACAAGATCGTAACATAGTCTTACTTTAGATTATATCTTTGTATATTACCGTATAAACCCCAATTGGTGATTCGTTCTTCGTATTGTGGATTTGCTTTAACGTAAAGGTATGTAACCCTAATTCGATTAATTATAATTGTGTTATTATTATGATCTTGTTAAATCGCTTCCGCTATGTGTACTTTGATCTCGTTTAGGGTTTTATATCATTGTTATGATATTAATAAACCTTCAATATACCAATAACATAATAAAATAAATCATTGTTTTCTATAGGATTTAATTTACCTGACGTATACCAACTAATTAAATTTTATAAAAACCAATGACTTTTATATTAGTTTATTAATTTTCCACTAATTTATTTTTCTTACTTTGAATGTCAAGTCTTTATGTAAAGGCTAGTGATTTGCACATTCTCAAAAGTTACTTGTACACTCAATATGTTAAGTGCTTTGCTATTTATACTCTTACATCACTTAGTAGAGTGCGTAATTATTAAAGGTATAACTGTCACAACACACATAATTTGAATGTGCAAATAACTATTGGAGTGTGCAAATCAACTCCCGTATATAAATACCAAGATAGACACTCCATTAGTAGTCGTCTTTGCTTAGAATGTGTGAATTTGTTTGCATTTGTCGCCCTGAATCTGAATACAAATATCGAGACACTCGAGTGTTAGTTGTCTTTGCTCAAAATACTTGTATATGTCTGCTTCTACTCTTCGTCTACCTCGGTTTGGACCTCTTTGCTGTTGAATTTGCGTCTGTGTACTACTATTCGTCTATATTCGTTCGGATCTCTTTGCTATTGTCTGCATACATTTGTTCGTCTGATTTTAAGGTTTACTTGTCAAACTCTCAATTTTACATTATGAGCTTGAGAGGGAATGCTAATTAATAAATATCTATCCACCCGATCCATTTGGTTAGACCCGTTTAGCTTTAGGTTTATGTTTAATATTTTTTTACACAACAAGTTTTTAACTTTATTAATATACTGTTTTTGTATTTTAAATGGTTTATTTGAATTTTATTTTCTTAACTTGGTTTATTTGAATCTAATAAATATATGTTCAATATTCCATGGTTTCTACATATATTATATATAAATGTCCACATGATGTTATTATTGAGCTCATAGAGTGCTTGTAATATTAGAAACCAAACCGGGATAGGTTTGATTCTTAGAAAACACAGTATTATGATCTAGACGAGATTGCTTGGAAACATCCAAAATCCCGTTTTAGTCAGTCCATTCCCATCTAAAACGAGCATAACATTTGACAAAATTAATGAGAAATACAAAGTATATGCTTTGGAACAGGTATGAATTTTTAACCCTAATTTCGTACTAATTTTACAAAGTATCAACATATATGTATCTCTCCTAATCGCGTCAACAAACCCGCCGCGAGCGTTGCTTAGGTTTGTTTGCGTATGAACTTTAATAGTACTAGTATTTATCAACAAACCCCGCGACACAGTTTTTACTAATTGCGTCAAGAAATCAAGCCTAACTCTGAAACCTTTTAAATCAGGAAACCGTTACGACCTTGTAACATGTTTATCTAAATGGGTTGGCCGGGATCTGTTATTAAGAACGGGTTTGTGAGCTCAACAGCGACCTGTATATTTTCGTGTGAGGTGTATATAGTGTAGCGAACTGCTATCCTAATCAGACCCCTATCCTTGAACCCTATCCAACTAAACACCCAAATAAGTGCTTTGGGGCTACATCACATCAACATTTTCTCGGATTAACACATACAAATGCATGATTTAAAAGTAAACTTTTTTACAAGTTTCTTTTTTTTTTTTTTTTTAAGCTAGGAGCATTAAAATTGCAATTAATTTTTTATGCGTATTACCTTAATTAGGGACTTGAGTACAACAATATCCTCATGCACAATTTTAGCAAAAAAATATTACAGTTATGGTTAAAACGTGTGTAGCAGGCATTGAAATTCTTATCATGAATGCAGCCCGATAAAATATCGACAAATATTTTCGAACCTTATCATATACTAAAAAATTGTGACTTCTAATTATTATCAACACTTACTTCATGAAAACATATTAAAATTAACTAACAAATCATCAAATTAACTTTTTATGCGATGGGGGATCTAATACCTCAAGAAAACCCTAATCAATATGGCGATGAAGATACATTCACATGCGAGATCTGCTATGAACTCGTATCACTGCCCAACAAAAGATTCATTAATAGCAACCGATGCGTCCACTCGTTTTGCACTGCTTGTATGATCAAACACATCCAAGTCAAGCTCGAAGACAACGTGTCAGACATCAAATGCCCGCATGAATCTTGCAATCACTCTCTTGAACCCTTGTCATGTGGCACAAAAATTTCACAAAAGCTCTTCAACAGATGGTGTGACTCACTATGTGAGTCAACGGTGTTAGGCTTTGATTTGATATATTGCCCTAACAACGAGTGTTCAGAATTGATTATGAATGAGTTTAGTGATGGTGATGTGAAGAGAAGTGTGTGTCCGTCTTGTTCGAAACCTTTTTGTTACCAATGTAAGGTTCCATGGCATGACGGTTATACATGTGAAGAGACGAGGGATGGAAATAATGTCGATTTTGACGTTGTTTGCGAGAGGAATGGGTGGAAATGGAAGAGGTGTCCAAAGTGTAAGCATTGTATTGAGCTTCTTGGTGGCTGCCATATTGTTAAATGCAGGTTTGCTCTAGTCCTCTATTGCACACACAATCACATGCTATAATGTTTTTTCTGCTTTCTTAAACGAAACACTTTGCATTAATAACGCTTTATCGTCCTAATGTCACATGTTAAACATTGATTTACTCATGGATGATCAGACTCAACTAGATAACAATTGTCATGTAAAATTGGGAGGTTAAGTAGGAATTAGTTTTGCAGGATTAAACAGGTGTGTATGTGTGCATATTTCATTCAACAAAACTAATATGACCAGTTTTGCTAAGTTTGACAATCTGTAATCGGATGGCCGTTTAATGATCTCTAGAGCGTTGACTCGTTGCACTTTGAATGATACTATGCCAGCATCCTTATATTGTTTCACCGCGGACTCGAATGTCAGATTCACTCACATATTATGCTCGTTAAATGGTCGTTTGGAATAATATATTTTACCGGTTGAACCTTTTCCGAAGAAAATTTTTTTACAAGCTTATGTCTTTAAACATAGTTAGATCTATGCACTATTCATTTAAAAAATTTACAAGGTTATGTCTTTAAACTTAATTAAATCTATGCACTATTCATTAAATTTGTCTATCTTCCGTTACTATCAAAAAAAGTAAGTTAACACCAATACCGTCTAGGACAGGCTTGAGATCTGCTTTTAGTTCCACCAAAGGTAGAAAATGACCTCCAACCACCTTACAAGGAGCGAGGGTCGAACTCTTAACCCGTGTTAAATTGCTTTAACAAAGATACGTAGTATGTATTATTAGTAGCAATCTAATTACATGAAAAGGAGGTATGTTAACCCTCTATAATAGAACTAGTTAAAAACTCATGTAATGAAGCTCAAAGCAAAGTAAATATGGAGAATTGAAATGTCTTATTCTTGTGATATAATCTATAAGCATGAGGTGTCATATTTGACTAGTCAACATATGTGTTTTCCAGCATATGTGTTTTTGATCAAGGTATCTAAACCTAATAGACGCTAACCTTCAACCATTGACGTTGCTGCAGATGTAGAACTCAATTTTGCTACTGGTGCGGAAAACAAGTACCATTCTGGAATACGTTTGATTGGATGTATCCGTGTTGCATAACAACTGAAAATTACCTTGAATTTGATAGAACTTATAATAAGAGAAAATAAAGGTCTATTGGCTCGACTACTGGTTTAGACTATTTATTTGATCTTTATATATACTGTATTTGTATTCTAAATGGTTTAATTGAATCTAAATGGTTTAACTGAATCTAATAAATATATTTTTATTATTTTTTGGTTTCTATATGATGTCAAAAAGCAGAATGAAGAATGAAAAACAGGAAAAAGCAAATTTTTCATTCCAACAGTTTGGGTTAATTCATTCTCTACATATTTGCCGCATGTTATTATGTTTCTTTTCTTATTTGGTTGGCATACGTCAGGTAAATTAAATAATTTTTTCTAACTTCTTGCTAGTCTTTACTAAAATATTTGTTGTTAAAAAAAAAAGGTAAATTAAAACCCATTGGAAGCAATGGTTTTTTTATCACATTATTGGTATCTGATAGGGGTGTTTTAAAACACGGGTTAATCGAGTTTGACGTGACGGGTTGAATTGATTGAGTCGTGCTTCGGTCAGGTGATCGGATTTTGATTTTGAAAAAATATGCTTAAACTGTCGGTTGAACGGTGATCTGATAGTTTGACTGAGTCGATTAAAAATCTGATTCTCAAAACATTACTTGAGAGTTTAGTTTGATTACTAAAGGGTGTTTGAGATTGTTTATTGAAAATAGTTTATGTGTTTCCTAAATAGATAATTAGATAATCATCAATTAGAAAACGTGATTTTTAGAAATATTGTTTGTATTTAATTATGTTGTTTGAAATCATAATAATTAAATTATTATTTTTTAATTAAATCATATTATTTGTTTAGTTAATAAGTAAAATAATTAAAATGAACATTTATATATTTGTCTATTAACAAACGTTACAACATTAATGGGCAAAATAGACATTTATGTGAAGTAACCCACTTATGAAAACTTTATTTTCAAAAAACAACTCCTCACTTACTTTTTAAAACTTCATTTTGAAAGTTTCTAAATATAAATAATTACATTTTTCCTCATTATTAATAAAACACTCATTTTAATTTATCTGAATATTAAAAATAAAATAAATAAATAATCTAATTACAAACGTAACCTCAAACACCTCTCCATAGCAATTTGAAACATGTATTTGAATGGATCTTTGGTAATGGAATTTGATGTATTCATACAGATTCCCAATCTCAAATTACACAATGAGTTATTAGGCTGGTGAAATTAATTTTAAATTGTTGGATCTGTTGTGTATGATGTTGTTTTAAAGGATGTTTTGAAAGTCAAGTTTATAATTAATTTGATCGAGTAATCGAATCACTAGAGTATTGGCTCAACCGATTCAACTCTTAAATTAACTCTGGTATTTAAAAATAGAAAATAAATATTTGCAAAAATTAGAAAATTTTAATATATAAAAAACCTGAAATATTTCATATATTTATTTACCATATAATTGTTTACTAACAAATATAAATGTAAAAATAAAATTATGTCGTAAATATGGACATTTAACATGATTTACTTTTAAAAGAACACGAAAAAATCAGAACTTGGACGGGTCTCGAGAACTGGATTGATCCGAATCAACCTAAACTCATCGGGTCTAATCGGGTTTCAAAAATATGAAACTCGATTTAATTTGATCCGTTTTTTCGATCAGAAATAGTTTTAAAATATTGGGTTTAAGGTTTGTCATGTTAAATTACAAAAGGATAAGAGTGAAGTCACTTATCTCGTCCTGCTACATGGGCAAAAACAAGCACCGAAAGGGCTTCAAACCTAGCAACTACATAAGAACATCAAACAAATCTTATGAAATAATAAAGGACGAAAAGAAACTACATCCTAACTTTTCTATTAAAGCAAATATCAAACGTATCACAGAACTCTTGCAAGGTCATATACTTGAGCCACGTAGGGGCTAAAACATACCTTCATGTAGCAAGGTAAAATAGATTTAAGAAAAAAAAACATACAAAAAGCAAGAGCAGCTGCATGTACCTTAATGTCCGGATCGTCCCCTTGATGGAATCTTTGGATCACCTTGACTCTAGAATACTCAAGGATACGAGCTAAAGGAGGACCATATACGAAGGAACTGTCGATCATGTCTTCATGGAAATGAAGCTCGTGCACGACAGACTGAAAAAAACAGAGGCAGTATATAAAAAATCCATCATATCATCCATGATATATAATACCAGTGCAACATGTGATGGTCCGGAAAACGGGCAATTCTTCTTAATATCAGACCATATGTCAAGAACACTGGTGCTATTAAATAATTAAGGAACGTAAATTAGTAGTCAGCATTAAGAATTTAGAAAGTAAAAGTGTATATCCGTCATAAAAATCGAAATCCTCTTCTTCAAGCTGATGTCCACCACCATTAGATGACACAAACTTAGCCATCTCATCATTAAGATCAAAATTGTCATCCTCATCAGACTCATTAATAACATCAAAATTATAAACAGGTGCGACCCATTTTTTACTATTTGTGTCAAGAAATCAAGCATAACTCTGAAACCTTTTAACTTAGGAAACCGTTACGACCTTGTAACATGTTTATCTAAATGGGTTAGCCGTTGGCGGGTCAAGTCACAAAATCAAGTTGTGGGGCTACATCTGTTATTAGGAACGGGTTTGTGAGCTCAACGACCTGTTTATTAGTCTGAATAGATGAGTCAACCCATTTATGACTCGTACGTACCCATCTAAACGTAACAGTGACCTGTATGTTTTCGTGTGAGGTGTGTATAGTGTAGCGAACTGCTATCCTAATCAGACCCCTAACCTCGAACCCTAGCTATCGAACTAAACACCCACAAAAGTGCTTTGGGGTTACATCCCATCAACATTTTCTCGGATTAACACATACAAATGCATAATTTAAACTTAACTGATGCAAGTAATCCAATTAGTTTCATCCATAAGTAAAACAGTTTCATTCAAAACAACAACAGTTTTTGTGATATAAAATCAAACCAATGGGTATCAAGGTTTAATGACAGATTAAAATGCAAACATCGTCACTGAACAGAATTACCAGAAATGTAAATGACACTTGAAGCTGCTAATTATCAGCATCATCTTCCAATACTCTTCCTCTAGTCTCAATCGGAAGGAACAGAGCACATAGCACAGATACGACGATTTTTAATGCAAACATAGTCATTGCAGGCGTCTTGTGTCCATCATCACTTAACCACTCTCCCACCAATGGCCATACAATACTTCCAATTCTTCCCACGACAATTGCTATACCAACTCCTAGTGTCCTTAATCGTGTAGGATAAACCTGTCAAGTACATAATGAAAATATCAAATAAAATGGAGATTTTGCAAGCTTCAAGGGAAACTTGTTTGATAAATTTGTTCATAAGAATAAAAAGTCTCCACTATATATCTAGCTATTTTTATTTTAAAAGTGAACTTTTTTACAAGTTTCTTAAGCTAGGAGCATTAAAATTGTAATTAATTTTTTATGCGTATTACCTTAATTAGGGACTTGAGTACAACAATATCCACAATTTTAGCAAAAAAGATATTACAGTTATGGTTAAAACGTGTGTAGCAGGCATTGAAATTCTTATCATGAATGCAGCCCGATAAAATATATCAACAAATATTTTCGAACCTTATCATATACTAAAAAATTAAGACTTCTAATTATTATCAACACTTACTTCATGAAAACATATTAAAATTAACTAACAAATCATCAAATTAACCTTTCATGCGATGGGGGATCTAATACCTCAAGATAACCCTAATCAATATGGCGATGAAGATATATTCACATGCGAGATCTGCTGTGAACTCGTATCACTGCCTAACAAAAGATTCATCAATAGCAACCGATGCGTCCACTCGTTTTGCACGGCTTGTATGATCAAATACATCCAAGCCAAGCTCGAAGAAAACGTGTCAGACATTAAATGCCCACATGAATCTTGCAATCACTCTCTTGAACCCTTGTCATGCGGCACAAAAATATCACAAAAACTCTTCAACAGATGGTGTGATGCACTATGTGAGTCAACGGTGTTAGGCTTTGATTTGATATATTGCCCTAACAACGAGTGTTCTGAATTGATTATGAATGAGTTTAGTGATGGTGATGTGAAGAGAAGTGTGTGTCCGTCTTGTTCAAAACCTTTTTGTTACCAGTGTAAGGTTCCATGGCATGACGGTTACACATGTGAAGAGACGAGGGATGGAAATAATGTCGATTTTGACGTTGTTTGCGAGAGGAATGGGTGGAAATGGAAGAGGTGTCCAAAGTGTAAGCATTGTATTGAGTTTCTTGGTGGCTCCCATATTGTTACATGCAGGTTTGTTCTAGTCCTCTATTGCACACACAATCACATGCTATTATGTTTTTCTGCTATTCGGTCCTTCAAACTCCACTAGAAACAGGTGTGTATGTGTGCATAATTCTCATTCAACAAAACTAAGTTTTGCTAAGTTTGACAATCTGTAACAGAGTGAGGGCCGTTTAATGATCTCTTGAGCGTTGAATCCTTGCACTTTGAATGGTACTTTTCTTGTTAAATACCTTAGTAGAGATTTGCTTCTAGTTTTATGAAAGGTAGAAAATAACCTGTAACAGAGTGAGGGTCGAACTCTTAACCCTTGTTAAATTGTGTATTATTCGTAGTAATCTAACTACGTGAAAAGGAGGTATATGTAACACTCTATAATAGAACTAGTTAAAAACTCATGTAAGAAGCTCAAAGCAAAGCAAAAACGGAGAATTGAAATGTATTATTCTATCTATAAGAGCACATGGAATAGTCACATCTCCACACCAAAAAATACTATGTCACGTAAGCTTTTTTAATTCTATATCCACAAAAAAACACATCTTATGGTCACACCATTTCCACACAACCACACCAAATTTTCCACTTATTTTCTTAAACTATCATCAATAATTAATTTATTCAAATCTCAATTTACTTTATTTATATAAAAAAACATTACATCCTAAAATAAAAAAAACAACATTACCGAAAAAAAATACCGGAATAAAAAAAGTGTGTTTGGAATTGAATCCTCGTCAGATTGAAATTGAGTGTATTTTTGTCGTTAGAAATTTTCGTATGTTTGTCGTTGGAGTTCTAACCATTCCGGGTCATCCAAAAATAGTTCTTGTGAAGACGGACCTCCGGTAAAGGTGTTAAGGAGGCCAACGAAAGAAGGTTTGTTGGGGTTTCCGGACATGATTTTGTATGTGATATATAAAAGATTAATAGGATTTGGTGTGTGTGAATTAAGAGGATATATAGTTATGTATATATATGGGTTTGAAACAAAAATTGTGTTCAAAAAAACTAGCCGTTGGCTATATTTTTCATTTTTTTTATTATTTTTATAAAACTAGCCGTTAGGCTATTGGATTATTTAAAAAAAATATTTTAAAAAAAGTAGCCGTTGGCTACTAGGTTTTTAAAAAGAAAATCAATTTTTTTTAAAACTAAAACTAGCCGTGGTATTTTAATTTCAAAAAGGGGTGTTTTGTAAAGTTGCTAGGGAGGTGTTTTGAAAAATGGGCACCATTTCCACGCATGTGGCTGTGGCCACAACGTCTTTCACGCGACGAACCAGGGTGTTGTCACGCCGGGCAACGCCGAGACACGGCGTAACCATACCGTCCCCTCTAAGCATTACTGTCATATTTGACTAGTCTAGTAATCTGCATATGCTGTGTTTTTCTAGCTTAATATAGATTGAGAAACTGAAAAAATAATTCACATAATCAAATGTCCACGGGGTCGATCAAGTTAAAACCATAAAACTTAACACAGTTATATTATTTAATCAATCTTAATAGATCCTAATTAACCTTCAACCATTGACGTTGTTGCAGATGTAGAACTCAATTTTGCTACTGGTGCGGAGAACAAGTACCATTCTGGAATACGTTTGAATGGATGTATGGGTGTTGCATAACAAATGAAAATTACCTTGAATTTGCTAGAACTTATAATACTCCAAGAAAATAAACAATGCTCACATTGACATGTTTTTAGATTTAAATTACTTTTTAATAAAGGTCTATTGGCTCGGCTACTTGTGTAGGCCCTTTACTTTAAGCATGGTTATGCTTGTTTGAGTTATTATTGATTAGTTCGAAAGTGTTAATTTTGGTATTTGTATTGGTATTGGTTTCGTAATTTGAGGAATTGAAGGCTTAGTTAAGTTTGTAATGGGATATTGTTAGCTAATTTGGTTTTGTATTAGTGTTATGGTGGTGTGGAAGTCTTAATTAATTTAGATATGTTTTGAGTAGTTAAGTTTTGCTTCTACTGGTTATGCATTTGGTCACGTATGTGCTCTGCAACTGCATGTTCGTCTGAATATGGTGTCAGGGTGAATCTAAATGTCAAGATCAAGACACTCCATTAGTATTCGTCTTTGCTTAGAATGTGTGAATCTGTTTTCATTTGTCGGCCTGAATCTGAATGCAAAGATCTAGACACTCGAGTGATAGTTGTCTTTACTCAAAATATATGTATATGTCTGCTTCTGCTCTTCGTCTACCTCTGTTTGAACCTCTTTGCTACTATTCGTCTACCTCCGTTCAGATCTCTCCTCTGTATCTGTCTACATTTATTTTAGAGTTTTCTTGTCAAACTCTCAATTTTACATGATGAGTTTGAGAGCGAATGCTAATTAATAAAGTTCTATTGACCCGACCCATTTGGTTAGACCCGTTTAGTTTTAGGGTTATGTTTATATGTTTTTTAATATATTGTTTTTGTATAGTAAATGGTTTATTTGAATTTTTTTAACTTGGTTTATTTGAATCTCATAAAAGTGCATTTGGTTTGTTGTTGTGAATGACTAACGGTATAAGAATCGGTTTGGTGGAGAAAAGTAATCGGTATGAAGTTAGGTATCATTTTCAATATTGTTGTTTTGTTTAATTTTTAGGAGCGAAAGCAAAAATAAATTCACCGTTACATGTTTGTGTGTTCATTGGTTTGTAATACTCCAACATAATAATATGTCAAATTTATCTATCTTCTTGTTTTTTTTTAACGACAACTTGTTATTAAAAAACTAGCAATGAGCTAGACAATTAAAAAGGAATAAGATTAGGATGTTGAGGCTAACAATCGCAAGAAAAATAAAATTTGTTTCTAGCATTACACCAAGTAAAAGAACGCGTAATACTAATAATGTTATCAAAAATAACATCTTTCTTAGGTTTGATGGTAGCAAATAGCAGCTTATTCCTGTAGATCCAAAAACACCAACAAAAAACATAAAAAACGCCCTCTAAAATGAATTTAACTTTAGAACCCAAACAAATATCCTTAAACCACGAAGGTCATTTAGCAAAGGCCTGATAAAATCTTTTTCTTTCTTATGAAATGCTAAAAACGGGAAACCTTGAACACAAAACATTCATTACCAAAGGAGGATGTAATGGTAGGAATAACATATGGCATATATAAGACCCAACAAGTGCCTCATCCTTGACAATATCAAACTTTCGTCATTTAATTGGTGTTCTAGTAGACAAAAGAAAGTTACAATTAGGTGGACTGATTGGATCTCTAACCCTTCTAATTCTATTTTATCTTGTGTATAAATTTGCTAGCTTTTTGCTAGTTTAGTAGCTTTTTTTATATATTGAATCTAATGCGGTTCAAAAAAAACATATGGCATATATAAAAGTTTGATTCAATCTTTTCAATCCTGGCCCACTAAACAAACGCCTTCAATTCGTATGAAATCAATTCTTTCATTCTGATATGGCTTTACCAAACGTACCCTAAATGTATTTTCGATATTTTCATGGTTTCTACTTTCTACGTATATTACTGTAGATAGCATATAAATGTCCACATGATATTATTATTGAGTTGATAGTTTCTTAATGAGATCATATTTCATAGAGTGCTTGTAATATTAGAAACCAAACAGGGATAGGTTTGAGTCTAAAAAACACAGTATTATGATTTAGACGAGATTGTTTGGAAACATCAAACGCCGGTTTGTGAATTTCTAAACGAGCATAAACAGTTTACAGGTATCACCTATCAGAAATACAAGGGATATGCGGTTATGAATTTCTAAACCCAATTGTTTAGGTTCGCCTGGATAATATCTACGTACTAATTTTACAGGTATCAACTATCAGCATCATTCCTTCAAACGCGTCTATACCACATACGTAGTATAAAACATATATGTATCTCTCTCCTAATTGCGTCAACAAACCCGCCGCGACCCAGTTGTTCAGGTTTGTTTGCATATGAACTTCAATAGTACAGTAGTATTTATCAACCAACCCGCCGTGACCCAGTTTTTACTAATTGCGTCAAGAAATCAAACGTAAGTCTGAAACTTTTTAACCTAGGAAACCGTTACGACCTTGTAACATGTTTATCTAAATGGATTGGCCGTTGGTGGGTCAAGTTGGTCACAAAATCGAATTGTGGGGCTACATCTGTTATTAGGATCGGGTTAGCGAGCTCAACGCCTCAACACGACCTGTTTATTAGTCTGAGTAGATGGGTCAACCCACTTATGACTCGTACGTACCCATCTAAACGTAACAGTGACCTGTATATTTTCGTGTGAGGTGTGTATAGTGTAGCGAACTGCTATCCTAATCAGACCCCTGACCTCGAACCGTAACTATCTAACTAAACACATCAACATTTTCTCGGATTAACACATACAAATGCATAATTTAAACTTAACTGATGCAAGTAAAGCATATCCAATTAGTTTCATCCATAAGTAAAGTAGTTTCATCCATAAGTAAAATAGTTTCATCCAAAACAACAATAGTTTTTGTGAAATAAAATCAGACCAATGGGTATCGAGGTTCAATGACAGATTAAAATCATACGGTTGATCCAACATAAGGTTCACTGAACAGAATTACCAGAAATGTAAATGAAACTTGAAGCTGCTAATTATCATCATCATCTTCCAATACTCTTCCTTTAGTCTCAATAGGAAGAAACAGAGCGCTTAGCACAGATACGAAGATTTTAACTGCAAACATAATCATTGCAGGCGTCTTGTGTCCATCATCACTTAACCACTCTCCCACCAATGGCCATACAATACTTCCAATTCTTCCCACGACAATTGCTATACCAACTCCTAGTGTCCGTAATTGTGTAGGATAAACCTGTCAAGTATAGCATGAAAATATCAAATAAAATGGAGATTTTGCGCTTCAAGGGAAATTTGTTAGATAATTTCAGTCATGAGATGAAGAGAATATATTAATGATATACCTCTTCTGAATAAACTTGCATGACAACAAAGGATCCTGACATGAGCATACGTGTTACAAATACAGTAGCCATGGTAATTGCTTCTTCATCAATCGTTTGAATAAAAAACGCAAAGAATCCCAAACTGAGCATCATTGCCATGGACATTTTTCGTTCAAAGTACTCCATTATGAAAAATGCCAAACCTAGCCCTGGAAGTTCTGTGAAAATATGTAATTAGACTTCAGTAACGATAGGGACTCATAGCAGGTAAAAAACATTCACAGAACTCTATGAGGACTGGGTTAGAACTAGATGTGGTAAATGTGCAGGTGATGTTGGTTGGGTGATTTGGGTCACATATAAAAAACTCCCAAGTTTTTCGTCAGGGTCCGATTAGCTAAATATACTATTTCCTAAGCTTTTATATCGCTTACGCTATTAACTATATTTTATAAGACTAGTTAAAATTATAGCATAACCAAAATCAACCCATTCAAAAGCAAATGGGTTGAAATGGACCAAATATGATGAGCTTGGCATGTAACAAAAAATCACAAACAAAAAAAATTCAAATGCAAGAATACTTAAATCATGGGTACCTGCCAAACTTATGTAGAATACATCTTTATAGAATTCAGCATGAGTGATATTTCCTAATTTCAACTGTGAAGTCAAGTGGATAATCCCGTAGTATGAATATGTGTTTGCAAAGAACAAGATCAATAGGAGAGTTGTTGTTTTCCACCATGCTGGTGAGAAGAGCTGCAAGAATATGTGTCTGCTCTCAACCATGCTGGTGATAAAATTTTCCTTAAGAGCTCACAACCGTTCTAATACTGATAGCTGCGACTCACGGGTATTATTTTGCTTGACAATTAGCTTTGTCTCTTCGTTTATCTCGTCCTCTTTCTCATACTCAGAACTGGGTCCTGCTTGACCGGCTGGACTGTCCTTTACACCAGAAGTACCGGGAGATGACTGATTATTGCCTATCTTATCATTAAAATCCTGATCTTCTTGAATACTTTTGCCTTTATCAAGAGTAAAATCTTTAATAGCAACAACCTCAGGTTCCTTTTGAGCTCCCTCCTCTGAAGTAACTTCTCCCTCAGCTTTTTCTGTACCAGAAATACTTTGTTATGACTCATAGGATGGACGGATGGGGTATTTATCAAGGACTGAACATTATGAGTACTCTCACCTGTGTGGGCAGAAATAAGCCCACCTTCTGGAAGTGGTCTTTTGTTGAGTTCAGCTCCCCAATCAAGAATTTTGCTTGCGTCAGATAACTCACCTTTTGCATACAGAAATCTGGGAGATTCTGGTACTTTTTTATAAAAACATAGTGCGAAAAGAGACGGAAGTGAAGACACTCCAAGTAACAACCTCCACCCAGATCTTTCCACTATTTGCTGCAATAGAATGTAATTAGGAATATGGAAGATGTACAAATCAATATGCTAAGCTTAAACTATGAAAAGAAGATATATAATGATAAAACTAACACCACATACCCAAGCAAGGAGGGCTTCTGCGCTTGTTCCAAGTGAACCAAAAACAAAGAAAGCAATCATGCAATGCCCTCTTTCCAAAGTCGGAACGAACTCCATAAACCAAGTAGTGAAGACGTGTGTGCCACCAACGCCCAAACCAACAACGAAACGCAGTATCAACAATATAAAATAGTTGGGTGCTGCACAACTGATTAATCCTGCTAAGCTTGTTACTATAATTGAGCCAAGAAATCCAGGCCTAAAGACAAAACCAAAGGGATGCATAAGAATTTCAGCTCTATCTTTATATGACAACACTCCATTCCCATATAATAATGTTCCAGCTCAGTCGTTATAGTGACATAATGAAGAAATCGGATAAAAACACACAAACTTTTGTCACAAATATTTCCAAACAATGCAAAGAAAACTATATAAAAACACACACACAAACTTATTTATACATTTACTAAACCAGAAGAATAATCTGTATATCAGAAAATTTAAACAACACGTCTCAATGTCCTATTCGTTCCCAGCCTATGACGAAAAAAGCCAACTGATTATACTTCATTCAATAAGGGAATGGGTTTATGCCAACCCCCTATTTGAGGTTTTTAGATGTCCATTTTCAAGAAACCAAATCTCATATTTAAACCCCATGGATTAGTCGGCTAATGTGTTTGGAAACCATGGTTTAACAAATGATTCCCATTTCCATTCCTTTATTGCTAACCCTCAAACCAAACACGCCCTAAATTTTCTTTTGTTATATTAACAGTATGCCCCAAACCTGATCTTAAAAAACGTACCAAACATGAACTGGTTTGTAATCCCATTATGATGTTAAAAGGTAATTTCTTTTGTTCTTGTGATTAAATACATTCTCTGTATTATGATGATGCTATAAACCAATATAGGCTGTTACGCGTCAAGGCATATCAGAAAAATGATGCATACATGAACATGATATTGATAACTATCTACAAGTATTAAAATTATCACAATAATATTAGTGCTAAAATATGGGACATAACTTGATAATGGTAACTATCTACGAAGTACTTAAGTTTAAGGATACTCTTTTATAATGTAGATCATGTGCATATTCCTGACGTTGGTTCAAAATGTAAGTTTAGTGATGGAAGATGAACTAGCCTCGCCTACATTTTTCTTAGTTTCAGTTAAGTTGGACAGTTTTGGATATTTGAAAATAGATTATGTATTGAAGGAAATATCAAATAAAAAATGATTCTCTAAATCTATGTCAATAGTGCTAATACTGCTATGCAGGGGCGGATTCACTTAACAAGTATGGGGTGGCAATGCCCCCCATTGTTAGATAAAAGCGATGAGATTTTAGTTTCATTTTTATAAAATTTTGAACGTTTTTTAAAATGCATCCTATCGAAAACTCAAATTGCCCCCCACTAACACATTAAAACTTAACATTCAACACTTTAAAGCCTTATAAATCATTCACTCTGTAAGTAATAATTCTCGATTCATTATGTTGATTCTACATTTTTTAGTTCCGCCACTGCTGCTATGTATAGAGATGATCACATGAAGTGGTTTGGTACTTTGGCTATTGACTTTATGTGAAATGCGTTCAAAATATGCAGAACTAAAGTTGATAGATGTGCAGGCTCCGCCTACCAGCATTTAAGGGAGATCATTGATGGTAGGTGAGGTTGTGTGCTTTACATCAGGCTAAAGAACTTCCATGGGTGCATATCATCTAATGACAAGTATGTTTCCTATTCATGCTCTTAATGTTCTTTTCATAAATAGCCTACTGTTTCTTATGTGTTTTTAGGATAGATCCACATGAGCAGCCTATTTCGTTAAAGGGATTGCAGGCGGAAATACAGGACATATTTCTAGACAGGTCAAATTGGGTTGAGGGCAAAATTTGTAATTTTTAGGCATGGGTCAAATGGTTGGATTGAGTTGACCTTTCACACTTTCATGTCAGCCTCTATATATCCAAAAAAATATAGTTAAAACAAGTAAACTAGCTTCTCTGTAATGTAAACATTTCAATACAGTGTAGGAGACTTTCGGCACATTTGATTCATTTCCTTATAGCCAAAGTCTCTAATTTTCCCATTTGACCCGTTCACATGAATTAGCTAAAAGGGCACATTTATATATTATGTTTTCCTGTCTTGAACATTTATACTTAGGCTTAAGGAAACTCATATCTACGTTGTCCATGCTAGAATTCTAATTAACCGTAAATGTGCACGCAAGGTCCTTAATCTTTATTAAAGTACTTACTTCAGGTCTGAAAAGCATTAACAAACATGAGCCTCATCACTCAACTGGAGTCGTAGGTGTTCTCTTGTTATATTACCCAAGTTCTCCCACACATAACATTTATCCTGATTTAGGTCCAAACTGAACATATGGTACTGGCAGCAGATAAAACAGTCTCGACTAAATGTTTCTTAATTCAGTGTGGCTGGTTCAGTTCAACGCTTTATGAAACCCTTACTTACGGTTCAGCTGAAATTTAGCCAAATAACTAGCCGATGTACACCCCGTGTATCTATAACTATCTACAAAGTACTTAGGTTTATATACCGTTCTTTTATCTAGGCCATGCGTGGATTTCTAAGATAGTTGATCTAAAATGCGTTGTATGAATCTGTGATGTTGCCCTACTGCGTCACAGCAAACATTACATCAGCAACACATAACCAAGACTATATCTCTTGTTGTTTCCCTTAAATGCTAGTAGGAAAAGCACATGCTTCCTTCAACTTTCACATATTGACCGCATTTCATGCAAAGTCAGTGACTGATGATCTAAATAGGAGTGTCTTCCACATTTTTACTAAAATCATACTTCCATTATTGTTCATTTTGAAAAATAGCTTACTGTTACTAATATGTTTTCAGGAGAGATGCACAAAAGCAGAACTGGTTCTGAGAGTAGCGGTGGAAAAAGAAGACAGGTTTAGTAATGGGTCGAATGGGTCGGGTTGAGTTGATCTCAATATTTTTTAGTCCATTCTATAATGTAAAAAGTACATCGTTGAATATACTTTCTGTTGTCGTTCAGTAAAATGGTTTTAGTTTTTAGCATTTTCAATATACTATATGAGACTTCTTACTTGTTTTTCCCATATTCGTTATAACCCGTTTTCTCTAAATACCCCGTTTGACCCATTTTTGATAAATATGTAGTATACAATCTCAATTGATCCATGTTCACATGAATGGGTAAAAAATGGGCACCACTCGATATTATGCTCTTCTAACTTGTACCCTTTGTAAATTACATTAGTACGTAGTTGCTACAAATGATAGCCTAAAGATATCGAGAATGAACATTTAGAATTCACTACTTGATGCAGATCTTAAAGCCCAAACATTATTAACTGTAAATCCTAGTGGAGTTTTCATCACAGACGTAATTATGTTCTACATTATCAAAGTGTAAGTAATTTGGATATTAAGTGAAAGTTACGAAATGCATAAAAGAATCAAACTTACTTCCGTCCAAAGGAATCCGACACAGCACTCCAAATCCATGCTCCAATAATAATTCCAACGTAAGTGACAATGGATATTACATTCTGTTCACTTGAACTGAGTTTAAAATCGGCTTCAGCTGCTAGTCCGACATACGTCAGAAGCATCAACTCCATCGCTTCAGCCAGCGAGCCCAATATAGCATAACCAAACACCCTTAATTGGAAGTTGCCTAACCCGATTGCCACAAGTGCTTCGTCAATTGTATATCCTTGTCTAGCCATCTGCAAACCAATAATATAAGTAAACATATAAGAATGTTTGTCTTGCTTTTTCATATGAAGTAATGAATCAATCTCAAAATAACTCAGAATCATGTATAATCAAACTCAGTACAACATCTCACGCAGATAAATACTCCTTTTTGCGTTGATTTCTTACTAAAACTCAGTACAACATCTCAATTCTTCCGTGAACATTCTGTTTTTTAGTTCAATGATACTATGGTTTTATAGATCAATACTACATCTTCCATTTATAAAAATCCCAGAGCTCTGTTAAGTGCTAATAGAATGTATGACTGAATATCATTTTCAAGTTCGAGTAGTAACCGATGTAAAAGCAGCAAATACCATGCTCTTAGTTAGCTCAATTATAGCTTAATCGAATTATTAGATCAGCGCTAAATAGTCGTCTACTAACAAAATTGATTATTACACCACAAAACTTAATATATTGTCCTAATCAGGTACCTAAACCCGAAAATAAAATGTTACTCTACTAACTTAATCTATCATCTATAACTAAATTCAGTGCAATCATTATACAGTAGCATATAAATTTAACAGTCTCAGAACGTAAATAACAACAAACTATATTGTAGTTAAAACAGTGTGCGCGCGCGTAAGAAAAACACAATCTATTGTTAGATCTAGCTTATACTCTTTCTAGCGATGACACCGAACTTAAAACGCCACAATAAAATCTAAAGTTAGCGCGTCGGTAACATTTGACACAATCTATCATTTTACTAGCTACGACTTCAAGAGATGATAATATTCGTTATTTGAAGCAAAAAATGAGGGAAAACAGTTTTCACGCCTAATAAACTAGAATATATGGTTTCAATCTCGCTAATAATACTCCTTTTAATGACGAATCTGGACGTAGCGCACCTAAACGGATACAAACTTAACGCGCGTAAAATGTAATAAACTTAACTCACGTAAAGGAACTTGAATCCGCAACTAACTAACTATATTTGTTATTATAACAATTTACGCTCGTCAAAAACAGCAATCTGTTGTTCTAATCTCGCTAATACTCCTAGTGATGAGTTCGAAACTCTAAACGCCTAAAATGAATCTAAAGTTAACGCGCCTAAGACGAATACTACATAACGCAGGTAAATCACGCACATACTTGTTTGAATCTCGCTTTGGCGAAACTTAATTCGCTTAAAAAAATCTCAACTTAACGCGCGAATCGAGCACGCCGTTAACGCGCGTAAAACGCACACAAACTTAACGCGCACAAAGCAAAGTCGAATA